>JARLTB010000110.1:10140000-10877500 GCA_030141615.1 Unio pictorum
TGAAGTACTTGTGCAGAATGATGTGGTTGAATTTTCTTTATTGCTCTTTGGCTTGATCATATTTGTTTTTCATTAACTTCTGTGTTTTATTTATTTTTATCTCTGTTTTATATCTTTTATGTTGTTATTGACGTATTGAAATGAAAACTAAAGTCCTCTCACGTCCATTTTAGGGAAGGAAATAGCCTTTAATGTATCAATATATCGTGTTGCAGTAGTCATTTCAAAGGATAACTCTTGAATAGAAAAGCTTACTGTGAGATAGAATGTTTTTAATGGGAAGGTCGACAATGGAAAAAAATGTCTTGAATGGGAATGCCTACTATGGGATTGAATGTCTTGAATGAGAATGACCACATAGAGAAAGAATGTCTTGAATGGGAATGCCCACATAGAGAAATAATGTCTTGAATTTCATTAAAGTTTAAACTATAGTATTTGTATGAATACATTATTATAAACTTTACATCAAATTAAGATAAATACTCTGAGACAAAATGGCGATTCGGATGTATTATTACGAGGGTTAAACATAATGTTTAACAACAAGTTTGAATTCAAATTACATACAAAGAAAAATGAACGGGTGGTAAAGTGCTAGGAACTGACTGGAACATAGAAAACAAATAAAATAACACTCTGGAATTGGAAGGGTATGCAAATTTTGAACGACCCAAGCACAGGAGAAACATTGACACAGCTAAATGAGGATCATAACAAGGTTGACAAGTATCGAATCCTTTAGCAACATTTAAGTAGATACACTTGGATAATGAAAATCCAATAATGCCAATTAGATTAGATTTGTAAAATTTTCGAATATCTAAAATAACTGACATAAAACTTTCATACATATCCCATAAACTTGTCTATTCCACTTTGAATCTTTTAGAACATTTTTACTTCAATATCAGGCAATAAACTTGTCTATTCCACTTTGAATCTTTTAGAACATTTTTACTTCAATATCAGGCATCACAATAAATCATGATAAAACCAGAGTCATATGAATAGGAAGAAAATAAATTTACAACCGATTTATGCCATCAAGCCAGCTGGACAATAATTTGGGGGGAATCCCAACTTAGTTTCTTAGGAATAACATGTTCCGTGAATTTCGATGAAAAGTGCAATACATCAACTAAATCTTGTAATTTGTGGGATGATATCTGTATGATAATGTGTGGGATGATATCTGTATGATAATGTGTGGGATGATATCTGTATGATAATGTGTGGGATGATATCTGCATGATAATGTGTGGGATGATATCTATATGATAATGTGTGGGATGATATCTGTATGATAATGTGTGGTGAAGCCTAGCATATTACAGACCTTGGAATGGATCGTGCAAAGTTACTTAGAAATGACACAACAGATATGTTTTGGGATAGATGTATTTAGCGTCTGGATTAATGTTTGCGAAAAACAAAATTTAAAAGATCCATAAAAATCAATTAGCTTTTACTCACATAATTCATCTGTGCATATGGTCCCATATAAGGATATTTTTAATAAACGCCAGATTTGTAATCATTCATAATAATAAAATATTAATATGTAAACCAAAACTGAAAGTAGAACGCAGAGCTATGGAAACTATTTAACAAAATTGTGTTAAAAAACAAGTGATTCTAAAATGCAATGTTTAAATAAAAGAATAATCGACAGAATAGTGGGATCTAAAAGGTTATTTAAACAAGATATATGTAATCCAATACATTCAATATAGATTTCGTCAATACGAAGATGACGCCGTTCAACATAACTTTGGGAACGTAATAATGGCTCTGGTGAACCCATTCTGAAAATGTAATGTAAAAACAGGATTACGAATTAACTTTACACCTGAACAAATTATTCTGGGCGACACGTCAATAAACTGGGAATGTCTAAACTGCATAATAGTAATGCAAATCACATATCAACTCATAGTAGAACAACAAATGACTTGAATCTACAAGACATCGCTGAAATTTACAAAATAAACTATCTTTCTCAATTTTACGTGGCAAAGAATAGCAATTGTGTTTAAGATTCCTCGATAAATGGTGCATTTTGAGTAAATTATTTCCTCAAAGTAAAGCTAATAATACTCATTGGAGCCCACCAGCAAATAAACCAACATAAATTATTAGAAAGACTGTTCCCTTCACTAATTTTTTTATCCACGCTACGCAAGTTACAATTACAATGGCAAATCTAAGCATGTATAATATGTTCTCCTCCATACCTTCTACCATCCTTAATTTATTTTGCATCTTTTCTCTGAACCTCATTCAACAGTTGAAGTACATTTGATGAATTTCAACTGGTTTTGCTTGTTTTCCCCCATAAAATATAATGTATTAGTGTTCTTTCAATATGGTTTCTTTTTGTAAACGGTAAGTCCAAGGCTCCCCAACTTTGGTGTCTTTATGTCTTGTTCAATAATTAATAAAATAAAAAGAATTACAAAAAATCCCCCCTTACCGCACATCAAATACATAACACTGAACGACCTCACTCCTGCACAATAGGGTAAATAAAAGAAAAAACAATTAAAAAATGTTATTTTTCATTTACCTTTTTCCCCCTAGTAATTTGGAAGCACGCATCATCTTAAAGTTTGTGTAGTTTATGTGCCCACTTGGTTATCGTAAAAGTAGTTCTAATACTTATCTTTAAAAAAAAAAACAATTACATTTAGACTTCAGAACCACTCACTTCTAAGAAGGACAAAAGTTCGCAACACTTACAGAAAAGCCGAATGACAGATAAAACCTTTTTCGTTTACGAAGAAAAATGCATGTTATGTCATTGAAAAAATGACTTCGGACCATGCACAGTTTGTTTAGGTTGTTATAGAAAGCAAACAGAAGGGATAAACTTTACCAATAGCTGGGTAATCTGGCGTGAGAGGATCTCCGTCACCAATATAGACGGTGCCCCTTTGGGCCCCTGAACCTGGAAGCCACCAATCTTTATCATACACTCTGGAATTGTTGAGGTCCGTGTAGTCCGCTGGGTCCGAAAATATAATGATTCCTATGGCGCCATGTTTTTCGGCCAAGTGAACCTATAAGTTGTGCAAGTTTTGGATTTTATGATTAAATGATATACATACATGATGAATTAATATTCTTTCAATGTGTCTAAACAGCCACCACTCTGTTAAGAAAGAGTAATTTAAAGACATTCTGCCAGCCAATACAACGCACGTTTTCAGCATCTGGACTAAAGCGGAATTGCTTGTTTGTAATTACCAATACCTGATGGATATTATATTTGTAAGCTAACTCTATCTTATTTCCATTCAGATATTTGTAAAATGTTAATCAAAATAGCACCTTTTAATGAAAGAACAAGAGCGTAAGAACACAATTTATTCCTACAAATCTTTATAATAGGTTCTTCCTGTTAAGGGATTCGAAAGACCAAGGGCGAAAGGTAGCATTATGTCCATCAAAATTTGATTTACGAAGGCTCATAAATACACGACGAGAATCATATTAATAAGTAATCATATAACATAGAACAGCAATTTTAACGGTCGTGTATGTGCCAGCGAAGCAGGTCACCCATTAAAGGTGGTTGGTTTCCTTCTGTTTTATAGTTTTATTTGCCTAAAAGAGTACCATATATTTAATCTGACATTGAAACTGTCCAGAGTACTCAATAACGCATATAAGTACATGCTGTACAACATTGGAGCAGCCAAGAATACTTCATATGGGCTGTGATAACCATTTGTACAATAATAGAACCGTCTTGAGTAATCCATATTGGCTGTATAACCTGAAGCTGTCAAGAGTACCCAACATGGGATTTGAAAACCCGTGGTACAACACTGGAGTTGTGAAGAGTACCAAAGACGGACTATGAGAACATAGTGTCCTATCGACGTAAATTAATTACAATTTAAACCTTCAGTATCTTGTATGTTGGCTGGTTTACTTAAATACAAATATGTGCTCCAGTCTCAGCTAGGTAGGAAGAAAAGGCATGTTGATTTAGTGTCTTCACCACAAAGGCATTAAATACATTAAGTACTTGTAATATTTCGTGTGCTGCGCTCCTAAACAACTATTATACAGATTTATGTCTATTTGGTGTCCTACTTTCCCCATTTGTCCGTTATCGTCTACACTCAATGGAGGCTGCTTGACTTGATTTATTATAACTGAGCTGTAAACCGATAACAGGATGTTATAAATTTACGTGATCGAGTATCATAGTGATAGTAAGGGAAGTACCTGTACTGGGCTTACCTTGTCACCTCGGAAAATCTTGCCGTACCTAGCAATGACAGCTTTGCCTGATACATTAATAGATCGGTTGTTCTGAAGATATTCATAGTCTTCCACTCGGCCGTAGTTGACATACACGAGAGCTCCCTTAATATAAAATATCGGCAATTAAATTGTAGCTGTAAGTGAGTGGTGAGATAATTAAAAACGTGTTGTGATTTATAAAGCATGTGCAGAATATAAATACTGGAGTTAATGAAACAATAAACACAAAAATGTATATATTTTAAAATTATATACTTCATCAGGATAAATGTAAAATTACAAAATAAGGAGAAAAGAAATGCTCATTGAATACAACAACATAGATTTGTACTGTTTACAAAAGATGTGAACATACGAATGGAAAGAAATGTAATGATTACTAAAGCTAATAGTCGACTTTTACATTCTAACATGCAATTTCGTTTATTTTGCCAGGATAGCTTTGCTTTATCTCACCTGAAATTATCCGATAATCGATGCTGTGAATAACAATATTCAGCAGAAATCGGTAACTAAATGGTTATTAATTCGAAGATCTCAGAATCAGTTTGAGTTGTGTAAACAAACTTTGACTGCGTCACCGCCACCAATTTCATACACAGAGAAACGTTAATATATGTAAAATCATGGGAGAAACTAACAAAATATACAATGACTTAAGAAACATTTTATAAATGTGAGCTGACAATACCTGATACAATATGCACGAGAAATCACACACACACACACACACACACACACACACACACACACACATATATATATATATATATATATATATATATATATATATATATATATATATATATATATATATATTAATAATAATAACGAATTTAGTTGACATGACGTCGTGCTTAGCAAGAAGGAGGTTATTTAAGGTATTTTAGATGTAAATTGAAGACAAACATGTATACCGTGACATTTCCAGGTGCCGAGTAAGCATTGAAAGGCGGCACAACTCCAGTTTTGTTTTCTTCAGGATTGATAATTTGTTCAGTTAATGGTGATGTGTATAGTACTGTCCCGTTGGTACTCAATAGCTCCACAAAGTTTGGGTCTCCATCTTCTGGGTAGGATAAAAGAACTCTGTATGGGGTTATTGTTACGTGATCTAACCCCACGCTTATCCAGAAATCTCTCAATTCCTTAGCTTGCTTTTCGTCCGCTGGTGTTCCAGCAAGGTGTGGTTCTTCTGTGAGGTCTCTGTGAAAACACGCTGGATAAAATATGACGCTTTCCAAATGTAATAGTTTGGACATTGATTAAGATTCAAAGTAGCGTTTGTTTATGTCCACCCGAAGAGCTGCACCATCATGTACTCATACACTATTTGAGTTGTGTCCAAAATGTATACAATAAGTAACCTAGAGTGGCCTAAATGTGCATGGATGGCATTGTAAAGTTCTTACCGATTTACGATCAATCTGCACCGTATTTCACCACATTATCACATATAGAGAGTTAGCAATACCAGACTATTTTCATACATTTAGACAAATTTGTTTTAAACGTATTTACACACCATTTCTTGTGGTAAGTCATTACTATTGAAAATCCTGCTCTTTACAAAATGTGCTGTACTCATAAGTACACGGCAAAGCTCGCATTCGGTTGGGAACTGTGGCTGGGATCAATGCAGTCACTACACTCTCTCCGAAATGATATTAAGATAAAAACTAATAATTTTCATTCGAATCACAACCTATTATGATGTCGAACACAAACACGAACAGCAATATAAATTTCAAATAAACATTTACATACCTTGCTCCTTGTCATTGCAAAATAAGTATATTTTTATAATTTAAATATATATATATTTTTATATATTTTGTTAAAAAAAATGATCTATTGATGCAAAGCATTCAAGATTTAGAGAAATGATTTAGGTTTATCGCTTGTAAAACCTATTGATTATAATATCCCTTATTTTGAATATTGCATTGAACCACAGTATATCGCAGTAAAAACATTTCTTATATAATACTTAGAACATAATTTTGGACAACATAAATCATTTAAAGTGGTTCCTATGCTACAAATCGCAGTTTCTCCTTGTCTAGCTTTTCTATATGTACTAAATACCTATTGCTATATGCGTTAATCTTAATTCATCCAAATTACCTTAAATACTTTTCAATATTCTCACTGTTTATTGTACGAATCAGCTCGTCTCCAATGGCAGGATCTCCGTCCTTGATTAGAGCCTCTGTAATACCTGGTAAGAAAATCCCATCTAGTTTGGGCTCTTCTTTACGATCTGGGCACATCGCCAAACGACCAATCGCAATTCCAATTCCGATACCAATAGCAGCCGTCAATAAGAAAACAGCCCAGATGCATCTCCTGTTTGATGCCGACTTCCTTTTGAACATGATATTTTCAGTTGATGAAAATTCTTGCATTGTTTCAACACTTTCCTGTTTTCTCTGTTTCACTGCAATTTTTGTTTTCTCTTATAATTCGGGGATGGAACCTCCATTAGTCCATTTCTCAGTTAAATGTAGTTGACTTTAAACCCAGTTATTGCTGCAAAGAAAAACCTCACTGCGTATGTGACGTATATACCTAAGAGCTCTTGACATTGAGTTTACGACATATCCAAAACTAGATAGCGTACTAAAACATGTGCACTTCGGCATAAATGCATCAACAACATGTCAAAGATCCCATTTGTCCGTATGATTGTTTCCATAGGCCCACTGGTATGAAATGTTATACATCTAGGACTTTAATCCCACAGCCCTATAATTAAAGTTGATAGCGAGTAGTAACTTCAGTATTCAGTACAAGCACACCGAGAACTTGTAGGTCACTATTATGTTATAGAGTTTGGAGGAAATACAGTTTAACAACACACACAGACACACAGACACACACACACACACACACACACACACAGACACACACACACACACACACACACACACACACACACATACATACATACATACATACATATATATATATATATATATATATATATATATATATATATATATATATATATATATATATATATATATATATATATATATATATATATATTTGCAAACCATTCCTTTGGCCTAGTGGTTAGAGCATCCACCTAGGATGCGGGAGGTCGGGTTGGAGTCATACCAAAGATTTGCAAAAAAAATGGTACAAATACATGTTTCGCTAGGCGCCCAGCAATAAGAGGTAAGTGTTAGGACAGGTCAGCGAGATATCATGATACTGTGATTGGGTGGGACAACATGCTACATGAATGATGCCTGATCGATGCCCCAGTGCTAGACAGCACTATAAAATGCCACACTGAAGGCATCGCAGCGATATGACTGAACATGTAAGGCATGTAAACTAGTGAGCGCCGAGCAAAGGTACTGAGCAGACTGCAAAACCTACTGAGCAAATGTTTTTTTATAACTGAAATTGTATCCTCAGGCAGGTTGCGTCAGAGTGGGTGAGGGTCACAAGTCACGACAACCCCCCCCACCCCCAATAAATGGGGGGGGGGGGGTCCCAAGATAACCTTACCATTCCTTCAGATAGACTTTAAAGGGATTGAAGTAGTAGTAGTTTGTGTTCTCCTAAACATTCATTATCAAAAAAAAACATCTTCCTGCTGAGAGGGCCGGAGTATTATTAAAGATTTAATGCCATTAAATCAAACATCTTAGCGGGAACATTGCACTGAACAACTGTTAAAGCTACGTTAATAATCCAAATCACACACGCACACATATTTTGCAACATCCGCAACGTACTTGGTAGAATGTTTGTTTGATATTAACGTAACTATTACGTTGCAGATGGCGATTTTCCTGTTATGTAAATAGCTACGTAGCAAACGCCTAAACCATACATCATATACTTAATCAGACTATAAAACTTATAAAAAATATCTTAAAAAATAAAACAATAAACAATAAATAAAATAACGAATAGTTTTAATTATAAGAGGTTAACGTTGTTTGTTCTGAGTTTATCGTGGTATAATCTGTCAGTTTCCGAATCACACAAGCAAATAACGCCCAAAGGGAGTAATGTAATTTTTGTGAGTCGGTAACTGACAGTTTATAACACGATACACGCAGGAAAAAAAACCGCTAAACTCTTAAATATTGCATGCAAAGTTTCAATAAAAAAAACCATTAACGGTTGAGAAGGAACGCAGTGAAGAGCAGCATTATAAGATCGCTTCTCTTTCGACAAATGTTTTGACATACTAGCCACATTAAAAGTAAAGCCATATGATGTTGTGTATCTATCCTCCAGCATATCTGTCAAACAAAGTTTCAATAAAATTACCCGGGCAGTTAGAAGAAGCTGCAATGACGAACTGAATTTCTCAAGTCCCCAGTCCTTATACTTTTTTTTCGAAAATTTTAAAGAAACATTTTAGACGATGCTGATGAAACTGTAAAATATATTGTAAAAGTATGTTTTTCGTGTAAATATGCACAAATTGTAATCAAAGAGAGCTATCTCTGAGCATCAATGACGACAGTTCTACATGAGATTTTATATAACCACTTTTCTAAACAGCGTCATTGATGCAGTTATCCACTGAGAGTCACGTTGTGTTCAGATCATGTTCATTAGTTGACTGGATGACTGTTATGGTGAGAAATTGATTTGCCACGTCATAATAGCTATCAAGGATTTATTAAAGAACATACTGATTGTAAAAATGGCTATTAGTGAAATGGAGATCGTTTTCTTCTTTGTGTTTATCTGTTTCGATTCACAACTGATAATGATAAGATTTTCAAAACAATTTTCTGCATGTATTAATCAGTTCTGACTGTTGTAAAGAAATTTTGTGGTCATCCAGAGAGTGATTGTTAAGCAATCGTAGTAAACTACGCTTCTTACCGAAAGGTTGTGGTCGAGTTAAACCAGGCTGCAATTGAGAAACTTCATTATATCACTTCTAGTGGGTTAGGCCTTAACCTCATGTATGTTTTATGTTGTTGGGAATGCTACTTATTACCACGTTTGAAGTCGTTGCGACTCATTACATGATTAAATGACCATCGTACCAGCGCAATTTGTGAAGTACAACCGGAATTCATGCTTTGTCGGTCTACATTTGGAGCTGCAGGTTGCATGCGCTGTGTCATGTTTCTCTGTAATCACCAGTGATGTGAGTGATCGCGAACTTTTTTATCTGTTGAACTGAAATCTCCATAACATCTCCAGAAATGAGACTCCGCGATAAATTCGCACGTGACATAATTGGTCATAACCATGTTGGCGAGCGAGGAAACCTGTTTTCAAATACATTTCTCCCGAATCTTAAGGAATTTCATCAACGACAATTTAAGACTGGTGGTTCGGTGATTTCGTCTAATTGGGCTATATAGTGTAGTAAAAACCGCATGTGATTCGTTCTGTAACCTTTATTGTATTTGATTGAATCATCGTATTAAGTTCTGAAAGCAACGTTTTCGCGAAAATTTTCATGCATTCGAAGTCCGCGTATGGAACTTCGAAATCCCATTCCACATCGGCGAATTTCAAAACATTTGCCAGGTTCAGGGTTTTTTCTGACTCCCATACAATAAAATTCATTGTCGTTAAACAGTTGGGTGCTAAATACATGCATGCAACTTCGATACGAAAACTTTAGTGTTTTGATTGGTGTATCATGCGGGAAAAGTCTGTTAACAACACGTTATCAAGTCGCGACTCTGTACCATGCAACGATAACAATTCATAATCCAACTGTCTGCTTGAATTTCTATGTGTACATGTGTTATGTTGTTGCGTTTGTGTGTGTGTGTGTATATATATATATCTATATATATATATATATCTGTGTGTGTGTGTGTGTGTGTGTGTGGTAATCAAATTTGTTGAAGGTCGATTTTCCTAGTGAGCATATTAACGGAGTTATCAAAATTGAGATGTTCACACTACTAGTGTCTGTAACTCGTAAAAGGAATTCCATGTTACCAAAATTAGATTCCCCAATGTGTTCACTGTATTTTCAAGACTGGTTTTGTATTATCGTTGGCGAGATGTAACGCTGAAACGTATCGATTCACATAGCTTCCTCAGAGCATGTTTCAATGTCCCATTGAAACACCTCCACCAAAGCATTGCACTGTGGGTGGTACGGGGTATTCGCCAGGTGTCTAATAGATAGTAATCAATTTACCTCTTCCATCACCTGACTCACGAACTGCAACCCCTGGTCAGTTAGCACCTCCTCAGGGACACCAACTCTAGACCAAACTTCTAACAATGCCTCAACCACCGTGCCTGAGTTAATGTTCTTCAAGGCGACTGCCTCTGGGTACCGAGTGGCATAATCTACTATCGTTAGTATATACCAATTACTGCTTTCTGACGCCGGCTTTATCGGACCTACCAGGTCCATCGCCAACCTCGACAAAGGTTCGTCAATCAGTAGGGCGGTTCCTCATGGCACCGGCGATGATAGGTCTTAGGTGCCACCCGACAAACAATACCTCCGAACATCACAAGGTATATTGCAGTCGTAACACACCGGCTTATCTTTCCTCCCCCTGTTATTCTTTTCTGCCTCCTGAGACTTCCCCAACCCACGGAAATATTCCCGGCTGTTGTTTATGGCCGCCGACCTCCCACCATATTGACCAGTGGGTTGGACGCGAGTGGGTACTCTCATAGCACTTAGCCATCAAACTTATATTCTTGAAGGTCGAGAATTCATGCTCTGCTAACAACACTTTTAAGTCCTTACGGTACGTACTTAAGACGTGCTCTTTCAAACTTTCTTTGCGGATGCCGTCATACGTCAGTGCGGTGCCAGACGTTTTCATTCGTTGATCAAAAGTTACTCGTACTCGACTCTGGAAATGCGCGTGCGTCTCGGTAGCTCTCTTCGACGATTCCCTTAAGAGTTTCCGAAACGTTTCGGTCAACAGTTCATAGTGCCGTAGTAGTTCTTTCTTCAGAGCTTCGTAGTCGTCTATTTCGTCTGGTGTAATATTGTGGTAAACATGTTTCGCGGGTCTCTGTAAGAATGCTGAACAATTGATAGCCCACTCCTCGGGTAGCTGATGAATCAGTGTCAACTTTTCAAACTGTGTCAAATTGTTGTATACAATTTCGTCCTTGTCATTGAACATGGGGTTAGTGATCTGCATTTGTCGTCTGTCCTCCGATCGTCTAATTGCGGGCCCTAAACGTTCGTTCATATCTTCACATCTCCTGAAGTCGACTTCGATTCTCAGTCTCTCCATGGCTAACATATGTCAGTGTTTTCTAGATTTCTCCTCGGCCTGCATCCATGCTAGTTCGAGCTGTGTGTCTCGTCCGCGGTCAGTTGCTCCTTGTGGTCCCTGACCCTTCGTTATACAAATTCAGATAACTGGGCTCTATCTGACCCTAATTGTTCCTGACTTATTGATTTAAATTCCTTAACTAATTGTCTGTCTGTCGCCATCCTGACCTTATGAGAATTAAGTCCCTTACTGAAGGTTTATCGCCCTATTTGAAAATAGCCCCTTACGTATTTGTCGTATTTCAAGTATAATCTGACTAAATTAGTGCAGCGCTACCCAATAATAAGGCGTAAATTATTACTGCGTGTTTTGCCTAAATATCTCTTTCCACAAGAGAATAAAAGGCTATTTTCAACTTTACTCCACAAATTTAAATTTCGACTTGACAGCAATCATATTCTTACAATATTGTCATCACAATATAAAAAGATATGGCAAGAAATTCGCACGCACAATATTCATGTATATAAAGATAGCAGACAATGACTAATCCTTCGTCGTATGCCAATAATTAAATTATTACTATCTAGGAGGTCTGGAATATACCTTCGTAGAAAAGTCAATGGTTGTAAAATCTTGTTCTAGATGCCATATTAAAAATCAATTGCTCTATAAGTCAATCATGGATTCAGTTTTGATGTGATGCTGCAGAAGGAAATCTTAGCGATAATCCATACCAACTGTAACTCGTAGTGACAGGTCGACGATCTCGCGAACTTGTGTCCGAAGGTCGATCAAATTTACATTCGTGGATGGACGACAAAGCTGTGGCACTTTCAGTTTCAATGATATAGCTGAAAGCTCCTGGCTTTAAATACTACAAACTCGGTTGTGATATTGCTCCCGCGTTAAGTAAGCCACTCGCAATACAGTTTAGTAGATATACTGGCTAAAACACATCTCTGGATACAGTTACTACGGGCTGGAACATGACTGGATATAAAATTGCCTTGAAACAATCGAGAGAAGTTCGCGTCGATGTTACCGACATGATCTAGACTACCAAGCATAACACTGTATTCGTGTACGTCAACATGCCGATATAGGTCTCATTGATGAACTTAATGTAATTACAGGTCCAGGCGTTGGAGGACGAATCACCAGCTGGATCATCAAAGGATGTATTAGGGCCAGAGTTCTCAATGAATGTGGACCAATGCACTCATTGGAGGAAAACCGCAGCATGATGATCGAGTGGCTCTTACAAATCAATCACATATAAAATAATTATATAATAGATCATAAACACACATTAGCAACTTTATGCATGACACGTTTTAAAGAGTTTTCAGCAGTGATAGAATGCATTGCTAATGATCTAACAAGTTTATATTACTTTATCATTATTCTCATTGCAACCAACCGAATATTGTTCCGCTTAACATATATAAGTACGGCCCGAACTTGTGCACCTTTAACATGTGAAATTGAGTTTTTATTAAAGTCATCCTCGACAACAGTGAAAACAAATTGGGTTACTTTGTATTTGTCTGAGAAGATCTCTTCTAGTAAAACTGTTTTTGTTAGGGAGAAGATTGTGGCCTTTCTAATGTTCCTTTTCATAGTGACAATATGGCATCAGACTTCGTTTCATGACCTGTGACTCTCGGAGTAGTAGTTTATTTACCTATTGAAGGTTTTCAGTTATTGCTAGTTTTATCTAGCTTGAGACGAAGTTGTGGTTAATCCAGTTGTAACTTACAAGCATTGTTTCGATTACTTATGTATACCTGCTTATGCAGTTATCAGATATATTGAATGAAAGCTCTCAAGAAGCTGCTAAGAAAATTGATCCTTGATATGATACATTTATGGGTCAGTCTCTTGATGATGCTACTGTTGCTCCTGGTATTGAACAATCACGAGGTATTGGCTAGAGTGATTTTCTTTTTACTACACATTCTCTTCATTCTAATCAAGTTGACAACAGACAATCAGTTATTGTCGAACATGAACATGGTTCTGAGATCCCTGCTTGTTTCCGAGGGCATTAAACGAAATTGAAGGTTCACAAGTATACATTTGTTATATTGTAAAAAATATGGTCAGTCTGCAATAAACGCTGGTGACACTAAGGGCCAGTGAGGGAGCATTTAAGGTAATATTCACAGGAACGTCTAGCCAGGCCCATACAACTGAATGGCTGGTCAATGAGGATTAAGGTTTATCACACGATCTCGAACCATATTTATTGAGCAAAACTTACAAATGATGTTTCTAAACTCTGTAGATATTGTCCCAAAGTTAAAGTGGTTCAAAGAAACAATCAGAAGATACCTCATTCTTATCTGCAACCTATCTTGCATTTGACGAACCATTTTGTGTAATAATGGTATACTGTGTTGGGTCTTTACCCAAGTCTAAGTCAGGCGGCCAATACTTGATGACCATAATATTAGCATCCACAACATTCCCAGAGGCAATTACGTTGAGAAATATGAAGACTAAAACCAAAGTAAAACGATATGTTTACACAAGTTTACCGTCACAAATCTGTATAGACTGATCAAAGATTAAACTTTATACATGGAGTTTTCCAGAATGTTGTGCATGAATTAGGCGACCAACGGGTTAAAGCGTTTGCCTAAGAAGGTGCATTTTTATATGCTAATTATATCATTTTGACATGCTAATTATATCATTTTGACATGCTAATTATATCATTTTTATATGCTAATTATATCATTTTGACATGCTAATTATATCATTTTGACATGCTAATTATATCATTGTTATATGCTAATTATATCATTTTGACATACTAATTATATCATTTTGACATGCTCTTATTTTTTTTTACTAGTCATATATTTTGAAATAAAGAACCTATTCATCTAAAAGTGAGTTTTGCAAAGTGCCCGATGCCTGATACCAAATCTTTAACACTTGTGCAAAAATATAATTGAAACGTCTGTGTTAAAATGGAACATAACATATTCAGGATCACCTTGATCAGATTTTGTGCAAGTACGATACTTTGAATTGTGGATTGTGAAGGTTTGTCAGATGGCTGGCTGGCTGGCTGGCTGGCTGGATACCTATCTATCTATATATTTATATATTATTTATATATGTAGGTAGATAGATAGATAGATAGATAGATAGATAGATAGATAGATAGATAGATAGATAGATAGATAGATAGATAGATAGATATATAGATAGATAGATAGATAAATAGATAGATAGATACATAGATAGATAGATAGATATATAGATAGATAGATAACCAGATAGATAGATAACCATATAGATAGATAGATAAATAGATAGATCACTGTGCTATGCTATATTAAATGGTCTTGAAGTCAGATGAAGTAGTTCCGCATGACAAATACAACAGATGGTGGAAGATAAAGGTGATGATAAGGTTGATACTTAAAAGGGTTAATTAAAGAAGAAATAAATATTACAATCAAAATTTGTTGGTGGTAACTGTGTTTGACAAGAGATAAGGTTGTTGCAAATAAGTGTAGCAATGTGTATATATCTGGAGATTTTGCTGACATGTTGTGACCTTGAATCTCTAGAGAATATTTGAAACATAAGCGTGCTTACATTGCCTATTTTTATTTAATCATCTTTCATACTCTTCAAAATTTCTAGTCTATTGTGAAACATCAGGGATAAACCAAGAAACTTGCAGGATATGACCTAGTAGCTGTACATAAAATGCGTTACATTTCTCAATGTCGATGCTGCCGACTGGATTGTGAATAGGATGACATAGTAATGGTGTTTTACGATCTCCCATCTTTCCGTTTTGTTGGGACTTTTGTCAATTTCAAACAATCCATCAATCAGGGCTGGGAAAATGCTCCCAGCATTGGTATTCACGCTACTCGGTGCGAACAGAATATGCATGGAATAAGAAAGTGACTTGAAATAATTGCTTTTGTCGTACTATTTAAATTGTAAATAAATACTTTAGCAAAGTTTGGAAAAAGTTGTCCCTGGTATTCGACTAGGAGTACAGCAGAGTTAACAATCATGTAAAATGCTTGTAGAACAAAAAGAAAAAAAAGGAACGGGAAATCATATTGTACATTTCTTTGCTTTTATTTAGAAGTGTTTGCAGTATACAAAATAAGATGAGTATGTGTTGAGGAGACTGAAGCTAACAACAGTGAAAACTGCATTTGACTAACTAGCCACTGTCTTCCCAAATACCTTCACACCAACCTACCTAGTTGACAGTGAACTATCACAAGATACCTACCTATTTGACTGAACTGTCACAAGGCACCTACCTATTTGCCAGTGAACTGTCACAAAGCACCTACCTAGTTGACAGTGAACTGTCACAAAGTACCTACCCAGCTGACAGTGAACTATTACAAAGCGTCTAACTTAATGGAAGTGAACTGTCACGAAGAGTCTACCTAACTGGTATTAAGCTGTCACTTAAGACTTTCTTAAGTGGCATTGAACTGTTACAAGGATCAACTTTTGAATTTGCAAGAAAGTGTAAGCGTTATATATTAAATTTGAGATGTTAGTTGAGTTTGACAGATGGTCAATGACCACGATTGAGAGACTGAGGATGCAAGAATGTTTAGTATATAGAAATAAAAATGATAATAGAAAGAGATAGAAAAG
Source organism: Unio pictorum (assembly GCA_030141615.1). NCBI lineage: Eukaryota > Metazoa > Mollusca > Bivalvia > Unionida > Unionidae > Unio > Unio pictorum. The sequence goes on from JARLTB010000110.1 coordinate 10,156,140, forward strand.
TAAAATTGCCTTTTCAATCGCCTTCCCGGTAGCCCAGCAGGGTTCATAAATGCTCTATCCTAACTCATCAACTGACTGGATGTGTGAAGAAGATAAGAGTTACAACTATTTTCACTGAACTTAGGTTGCCAGTTCCACTGACTCTTACTCATGTCCATAAAAGATGCTAAAAATGGGGTTACTGCTTCACTACTCCAAAATGTTTATTTCCTCCAACACACTAGTGCACCATACGCCAACACCTTTACCATCAATAGAACTTGTGCCTCATTTATTCCTCCCCTTGTATTTTCAAGGGCGAGAAGCAAGATTTTGTCTCAAAGTTTACACATTTTAATAATGATTTAAATAAAACAGTTGTCAAACTATAACCAATGTAAGATTCATGTCTAATCAAATTCTAAATTGGGGGTGGGTGTATGCATTGTCAACATACATCCAATTTCTCTTTAGAGGTTCATCTTTTTCTTCAAATAATATGTCATTTTAATTTGTTATTTTGACAAAATAATATACGATAGTTTACCTCAGAATGTAAAAAGCAAGATGAAGTGGTCTTTTATATTAGGAATTGTCTATAACTTACTCGTTTTTGTTGACAGTGATAAGGCTGTGCTGAAAATTCTCAACTTCGGTAGAGAAATTGTGTACCGCAATCTCCAACAAATCTGCAAAACAATTTTAAGATAGTACGTCCATTTGGTTCGATCGATCGATCGATCGAGATCGAGATCGAGATCGAGAGAGAGAGAGAGAGAGAGAGAGAGAGAGAGAGAGATGTCTTTGTTATAATCCTTCAGGGATAATAATCCTGTCTTAATAATAACGTTTTGTTAGTTGTGTGTGTGTGTGTGTGAGAGAGAGAGAGAGAGAGAGAGAGAGAGAGAGAGAGAGAGAGAGAGAGAGAGAGAGATAGAGAGAGAGAGAGAGATGTCTTTGTTATAATCCTTCAGTAATGTTTCAGTTAGCTTTTGAAGTGTCCGAGAGTAATCGAACATGTTGAAAGGAATGATGACCGTGTCCGCCAAGTTCCGCGCCATTTCAGCCCAAATTTGACCCACAGCTCTATGATAAATATAAGAAACAATATTTTATAATTCCAACCAGTTCGTAGATCAATGATCGACGTCTGACTATTAAATATATTCGAGGCAGCTAAGATGGGATTTACCAAGAGCACATGTAAAGAATTAATATACTCCATCAGCGTTAAAACCAAAGTGTAATATGTTTAAATATGTTACAAAATTTGTTGTTTTTTTATTTTTCTTTTGGGCTGTGATAAACTGTGGTACAACAATGGAACCGTATAAACAAACTGTTACATAATCAACGTATAGTAAATAAGTTGAGACTTTCTGTAGAGCTGGATGAGGTTACTTGGATACTGAAACGTGTTTTAATCTCAGTTCGAGAGTACGAGAAAGCATTCCGATTTAATTTCTTCACCACAAAGGTATGAAATAGATTATGTATTTAAAATGAGTTTTGCTTGTAAACAACCATTATACATATTTATATTCTTTCGGCGTCCTAGTTTCCCCATTTTCCCGTTATCTTCTAAACGTATTGACTTGACTTGTATGTCGTACCTGTAAACCGCTAATAAAAGGATATAATAAATACATGTGATGAAGTCTCGTTGTGATCATAACGAATTCACTCAGCTTACCTTGTCCCTCGGAAAATCTTGCCGTACCTGGCAATGACAACTTTGACCGACACATTAATAGATCGGTTTTTCTGAATATATTCATAGTCTTCCACTCTGCCGTAGTTGACATATACGAGATCTCCCTTAATACAAAATATTGGCGATTAAATTGTAGCTTAAGTGAGTGGTGAGATAATTTAAAAAATAATGTGTGGGGGACAAGCACCTGTGTTTTTGTAGAACATATGCAAAATATGAAAAGTGCAGTATACGAAACGAAAAGGTATATATTTATATAACATATATTTCATCAGCATTATTATTACAAAGCTAAGAGAAAAATACTCTTTGAAACTAGATAAAACTACTGATGATAATTGCAAAACATAGGCAAATGGATGACAGTTACATTCTTAAACGTAGCTTCATTTATATCACTACGAAAACTTCGATTTATCTCACCTGAAATTATCATATTATCGATCATACTAGTAGCAATGTTCAGCGGAAACCGATAACAGAAATGATATTAATTCGACGATCTCATAGCCAATAGTTTCTTGCAGAATCTACTTGATACACTAATTAGACTGCATCATTATCATCACTCTTATGCACAGTCATGTATTGTAGATAAAACCATAGGAAAGACCCATCATAGTATACACGGATGCCACCATTAACGTACACGATATATTGATTTATTAAACTATGACAGACATGTCTCCTTCAAAATCTAGGAACTTGATTCAATCTGTTAGTCGATTTTGTTTTGTAGTTAGCTAAAAGATTGATAAATGTGTGCAGCTATTTCTTTTGAAACAGAAAGGAAATATCTATTAGATTACGCCAGAGATTACACACACACACACACATATAAGATCTAAAAGATGCCTAGCACGAACTTATTGACATAACATCGCGTCACGCAAGAAGAAGATTATTAAAAGTATGTATAATATGCATGTATACCCTCACATCGCCAGGTGCCGAAAAAGCATTGAAAGGCGGCACAACTCCAGTTTTATTTTCTTCCGGATTAGTTAATGGGGACTTGTACAGTACTGTCCCATTGGTAGGCAATAGCTCCACAATGTTTGGGTCTCTATCTTCTGGGTAGGATAAATAACTCTATATGGGGTTATTACAATGTGATCTAACCCTACGCTTAGCCAGAAATCTTCTTAATTCCTTAGCTTGCTTTTCGTCCGCTGGTGTTCCAGCAAGATGTGGTTCTTCTGTGAGGTATCTGTGAAAAGGTATTGGATAAAATATGACGCGTTTATAAGGTAATAGGTAAGCATTGATTAAAATTGAAAAGTAGGTTTTGCAACTGCTCAACTAAAGAAGAACATCACCGTTCTATTGTACCGAGAGGGTGCTAACAGACTATTTTAATTGTGGCATAAACGGAGAAGTAATCTACACCTTGAGTGGCTTCAATGTGAATTGACGGCATTACAACGTTTCTGCCGATTTAAGATCAAACTGCAAGGTAATGTACGTAATTATCGCATATAGATTGTTAAATACACCTATGTACATACACGTAGACATTATTTTCTAACATATACACACATATGAAATAAATAATATTTGAATAAACCCTTACATGCACTGCACCTTGACATAGCACAGAAAGGAAACAAATACGCAATATTTATTGAAACAGAAAATGGGATTTCAAACATATTAACATAGAGTATGAAAATATTCATTTTTCAAAAGGTGTAATGAGTTAAATAAGTGACCTTATGATTGCAAGCGCTTTGCAAAGAAAAAATAGGATTCAGAGATAAAAATTTAAGTTTTATTGCTGATAACAAACATACTGATTATAATATAACTTTTTTTCAAACATTGAAACAAAATATATCGTAAAACAAACATTGAATACATAACAATTTAAACAAACTTTCGAAGAATATCATCATTTAAAATGGTTTCAGTCCTGAAAATCTAGATTTGTCATTGCATACCTTTAGTATATTTTTAAAACTCTTGTTGCTATTATTAAATCTTATTTCGTCCAAATTACCTTATATACTTTTCAATATTCTCACTATTTATTGCACGAATAAGCTCGTCTATAAATGGGCGGGATCTCCATCCTTGATTAGGGCCTCTGTAATACCTGGTAAGAAAATCCCATCTGGTTTTGGCTCTTATGCATATCCTATTGTCTGCATACATCTTTCTAGACATACTGTCGGTCAATAAAAATTCTTGCATTGAGTCTTGATGACACGCCCAAACATGATATCTTATAAAACACGTGTTTCCGCATAATTTACTACACCAACATGTAAATGGCCTCATTCATAGATGGTCGTTCCCACAGGCCACTAGTATGAAAGATATACATTTGAGATTTTAATTCCATGGCCGTATAATTTGAGAAGACGGTGATTAGAATGTTCAGTACAAGTATACAAATAACTCACAAGTCAACATTATGCCATATTTGTTTGCAGGAAATATAGAATAGCATGGCTCAAGATACAAGTACAAGTTGGTCTTAAATTTCATCCTATTTTGCAAAATCTTAAGTTTGTTTCCAATTGCAGAGCCTGCTGAATGATCCCAATTTGAAGTAAATCAGAATTTTCGAAAACTAGATATATAAGCGTGTTCCCAATGTCGAAGTATATTGTTATCTTTAGCAATCAATACCTGCCCTTGTGAGCGAAACAAAATTAAGCAATTAAACTTGAATCTTTATTTATAGACAACACACGCACCCCATATATATATATATATATATATATATATATATATATATATATATATATATATATATATATATATATATATATATATATATATATATATATATATATATTCTTTGTGCGTGATTTCATTGTATGTATCAACAGAATGTCTTACAATTGTAACAATCCGTATCTCGGAGATTGCATCTCCATTATGAAATGATTTTAGGCGAATAAATAATAAAAGCTAAATTATAAATATTTTCAAGTTTACGACAATATTGTTTTACAAAAAAATGATACCTCTCTTTTACAAAAATTGTAGGACATTTTCAAAACCAAATTAGCCACAAGATTAACGTAACGCTATATTTCGTATCTATACTAAGAGCATTAAAGTAAATACATAATGTGGATCTCTACTAACAACTTATCAAAGTTTGAATAAAATCATCCAAGCGGTTGAGAGGGAGCAATAATGAGAAACTGAATTCCCCAAATCTCCAACCCATCCATATATAATGGTAAACGACGCTGATTTAACTATAAAATATCTGATGAAAGTATGATTTTTCCTTGTAAAAAATCACAAATTATAATAACAAATAACTACCTCTCAACATTTTCACCAGATGAAACTGCATAAATTAGTCCACCATGCGGAACTTCATTGCTGAAGCAATTATCTAGGTTGAGTCACATTGCCATCTCGTTATCACTAACAGACTGGATGACTGTTAAGTCGGGAAGCTGTGTTTCACAGTCAGAGTAGTTACTAATGATTATTGTGAGGACTTACTGATTGTTTGTTTGTTTGTTTGATTAGGATTTTTAACGTAGCTTTAACAATTTTTCAGTCATATCGCTACGATGTCTGCTGTGAGGCAGTTTATAGTGATGTCTAGCACTGAGGCATCATGCCGCAGACATGTAGCATGATGTCCCACCCAGTCACATTATCCTGACACCAGGCCGACCAGTCCTAACACTAACCTCTTAATGCTGAGCGTCAAGCGAGGCAGCTGTTAGTACCATTTTTGTAAGTCTTTGGTATGACTCGGCCGGGGATCGAACCCACGACCTCCCGCTTCCGCGGCGAACGCTCTAACCACTAGGCCACCGGAGCGGTTAACTTACTGATTGTAAAAAATAAGGAAATTAATGAAATGAAACGTTTGTCTTTATGGTATATATCTTTGTTTCATTTCCACAGCTGATAATGATATCGAAGTTATCTAAAGCTTACGACAGTCGCTAGAACGCGTGTGACCCATATTATCCGTTATCGCTCAGTGTCTTGAATTTATCGTAGTGTCTGACGCTTGAACTTAATTTTTTTTCCCTGTAAGATGTGTGGAAAAGATATTTAAAGGTCTGAGTTGGTCAGTCTTTTTAGAAAATAAATGTAATAGATGATTCGTTTTATCTCAGGGCCTTATATATATATATATATATATATATATATATATATATATATATATATATATATATATATATATATATATATATATATAAAAGTTCCACTTATGTAACCAAACAAACGTTGTATATATTTAAAATATAGACAAAAACCAAATTTCTTATTGGGTCTTACTAGACTTCCCTCTATACAAGCAATGTGATATGATTAGTCGTAAATAGTTATCAAGAACTTCAGCGAAACGCTGACACATTATTTTTATCCTCGCTGAGGCTGGTAACCGTGTAAACGAACTTATACTAGGCTGTCTGTAGCTACCTTTTGCTGTTGCATTGCCAACTCATTACTTCAGATGATTGTTAAGACTGATTCTTCCTTTATGTCTGCTCTGGAAGCAGGCAATTATTGGGCTAATATGGTTTGGGTATTAATATTACACTCCATGAGTTTACAGCCGTTGCTAACGTACACGCGCGCTTGTGGGCTTCCAAAATTCTAATCATGCCGTTCCGAAAGCACACGATGGTATACGTTTTGCTAAGGCCGCATGTATTCAATTCTAGTAATGACTGTAAACTAATAACTGTAAAATGCTAGCATCAACACATTTCCATGAAATTGAATAAGTACTAAATAATATGAAACCATGTCATATCAATCACATTTGAATAAATCAATCAAATAGAATAATACGTGAAATTAAAATGGAGTACCTTGATAATGCTATCTTTAGAAATTGTATGTCTTACCACTAAATCCTGTCTTTTATCACACGACAGCCACCTGGTTCCTTTTATGCTTAACGAGGACAGCACTATTCCTTAGCCTAGGCTTCCCCAGAGCCAAATTTCTTTATCTCTATCTTTTTCTTTCTATCTATGTTTGTCTCCCTCTGTGTCTGTCTGTCTCTCTCCCTGTCTAAGTCTCTCTCTCTCTTTCTCTCTCTCTTTCTCAGGAGATTGTGGACAAATTAATTTCGACCAAGGTTATCTCTTAAACTCAAATTACTTCCAAGGTGTACACCTTGATTTCATTCGGACCAATTATAAGCATGGGTTTCTACAATTTGTCATGGATAACATTTCTTATTTCAGTCAGAATCTCAGACTTACATTATATAACCTTTCTTTGAAAGGTTGCATTCAACTCTAAAGTTCCATTCTAATTCAAAATTCGACACTTCATAAAGGTCACAGCATAGTGTTTAAGATGCATCTCTGGTCCAAGCACTGGTACCAGTTAGACTTGATCATTACGAGACGGTCTGCCCTGAAGGGTGTGTTCCTTACACGTACCTTCCTCATGGCTGACTGCGACACTTTCCACTCGCGGGTGTGCTGCTAAATGAAGCTTCAGCCAAAGAAGATACGCCGCTCTAGGCAAGAGTGTAAACCACGCATTCACGGTAGCAAGACGCCATATCTTCACAAGGCTGAGGAATTCACATATGTCCTCTCAAAGACGTTTGATTCAGAACCTCAAAACCGCAGTGCCAAAAAGAGATGGAATCACATCAGAGAGACTTTGTACATCACAGCCACACGGAACTTTGGTAAGAAGCAAGCAAAGAACAACGACTGGTTTGGAGCTAACTCCGCCACACTTACACCAGTCACAGTAGAGCGTCGCAATGATCACCTGGAATACAAACGATCTCCCCCGTCAGATATCGGAAAAAATCAGAGGCATGTATGATGGCATAAGGAAAGCATAGGTTCACACTAAGAAAGTGATAACTGCACTGCAGTCTGTCCAAGACGATACCATCGACGACACGATCATGCAGATGTAACATTGTGTAGAGTACTACTTTGAACGAAACTGCAGAGAGAACCACGTGATCAACGATGCCATCAATGCCATTAAAAGCCTCTCGCTAATGGCAGAACTAAACGAGAAACCTACTGTGGCAGAAATGGAGAATGCCTTAGAGAGACCGTCCTTACGTAAAACGACAGGGATGGATGGAATCTCAGCAGAAGTCATCAAGTGCGTATGCAGTGTGCTGCTCACACATATGCAAGACAAACTCTGCCAGTGCTGAGATGAAGATGCAGTGGCTCGGGACACGAAAGTCACCAAAATCGTTAACCCTGCACAAGAACGAAGGCGAAAAACGTGACTGCAACAACTACAGGGACATATACCTTGTCAGCATCGTGGGTAAAGTTGTGGCACTCGTCATCCTGAACAGACTGTATACGCTTGCTGACAGAGTGTATCCAGAGTGTATCGACATGATCGTGACCGTCAGGCAACTTGAAGAGAAATAAAGAGAATAACACAAACCCCCTTCCTTGCCCTTAGAGATTTTACCAAGACCTTATATTTGGTCAACCGATCGGACTCTTCATAATCCTGGCGAAGATTGTATGCCCTCCATAGCTGCTTATCATGATCCAGTCCTTCCACGATGCCATGAAAGGAACAGTGCAGTACGATGGCTGAACGACTGACCCCATAAACAATCACAGCGGAGTGAAACAGGGTTGCGTTTTTCCCACCACGCTTTACAGTATCGTCGTTGCTGTCCTGTTCAAGTATGCTTTGAGACGTTCACTTAAGTGATCTACCTGCACACGCGATCATACGGCACACAGTTCAATATGGCACAACTAAAGGCAAGGAGCAAAGTGCATAAAGCAGCCATCAGTGACATGCTCACAGACGATGCTGGCAAAGCCACACACTCAGAAGCTGAGTTACAGTACCTGGTGGACCGCTTTTCTAAAGCATTCGGTGAGTTTGGGCTGACCTTTAGCCTACAGAAACAAAGTGATGGCTAAGAACCCCCAAGCATTATCTTCAGCAACTAAGAACTTTAGACATTCAGGTCGTTCACGTATCCCGGCTCTTCCATCACCAATAACTTATCTCTCGATGCTGATCTCAGAAAGCTGATTGGAACGGCATCGACAATTCTCTTCATGTTGTCGCAGAGAGTGTGGAATAACAGCATGCTGATCCTGAACACTAAGATCGCCTTGTACCGTGCCTGCCTGATAAGTACACTCCTGTATGCCAGTGAAACCTGATCTATGAACGCCTCACAAGGGAAATGACTGAGTGCCTTTAATATGCGATGTCTCTGACGCATACTCGGGATCATTTGAAATGTTCGAGTAGAAAACAACTAGACACTTGAACGTGACAAGACTCCCAGCATGGTCACATTCCTCGAACAATATCGCATCAGATGGCTGGGCCATGTATGTAGGGTGGATCCCTAAAGACAATATTTTGTTTTGAATTTGCCTCTTGCAAACGGTGGATCAGACGGCCGGATCTCTACTTCAATGATATCTGCAAGCAAGCACGACATAACAGCATGTGACATCGATGTAAACACTGATCACTGGTATGAAAGCCGCTTACTAGCTGACACAAAGTGATCTCTGAGGAAGAAGAAGCAACTCCAACACAAACGAGACTCGACTGTCAAGTGCAGCAAGAGCAGCAAAACCTGCCACTCCCGTGTTGGGATACATTACATACGCTGCACAACCACCACTCGTGTCATCTCTCATGGACGCACTTTCATCGTCTCTTGAGACTAACGGATGCCAAAAACAAGTTCGCAATTTACAGTTTTGGTTTGCTGCTAAGAGAAGGTATATTTTTCTGGGATGGGTAATGCTGATAAGAATTGTTCAGTTGGCGACATGGTTGGTTTCTTTAATTACTCAGTAAAATATGTTATAGGATATGCTACATCTGTTTTCGTCACCGTATAAATCCGAATTGCGATTTTTTGTCCTTGACTTTCAGTGCTACAATCGGGTATATAAGTCACTATCTACTCTCTCCCACTCATTGCACATATATGTATGTAGGGCAGTAATTAAATGGGGATGGGGGTAGGGTATTTTAAAATACTTTTAAATTTTCTCTTATAAGGTCAGCTAAATCTACGTTATTCGCAGTTTAAAGGTATTATGTGCGCTTTATTTGAAAGCAAGCCCATAACTGACTGATGATTGTAATATATGGAACGTGTGTTAAAACTATTCAGAATTTCGCATTGGGTGATGAAACATTTCATCATTTTACTATTATATTTTATATTCAAAAGCAGCTCTTCGATCGTTCTTTTTTTTAAGCAATTGATCATATCTAAACTTTAAGGAACCAACTGTATCTGGTCCAATAACGTGTGAATAACTGGGAATAAGATTTAATTGGCATTGCCTAGGGATTATATTTTGATAACATTCTGATAGATTGTCATTTGGAATTACTTTTATCTGTTTTGCTATAAAATGTTACTTATCTAGACACATCATCTTTTCCGTTGGCATCACTGTTTGAGATAATCACTGGTATTCAGAATCAACATGTAGGAAATAATCGTCTTTGAGGAAAACCACAGAGGTAAATCATTACATAATGGCATACGGTCACGGGATGTGAATATGGCCGGGCCCCTGGAAATCAAAAAGAGAAAGCACTATACACAAAGGTGAAAGTCAGACAGTAACAGATGACCAGGAAGTGCAATTTCTATCCATCGAAAAGTACTTCCTAGTGTTACGAATAGTTGTGTTCCTTGAAGTAATGCACTGAGATCGGCACGACATGATATAATTGGGCATTAATCTTATAGGTGTCATTATTGCTTAACAGGAAAAGTCCGTACCTTTCTTAAAATGGTTGTTGAAGAAAAGTTATAGCCTTGCAAATATTAAAGTTAAAATTAGCAGTAGTATTGCTAGTAGGAATAAGTCAGTAGCAGCAAAAACATGAAACTGTACAAATGTCACTTCAGATCGTTGTTCTTTTACTCGCAATTATGTCAGTAGAATTGCATTATTTTTCCATTAAACTATCGATAGATATGTAACTAAAATGCTTTAGGGAATCTTTCAGAGATGCGGGGGCCAAATAGGCTGTATTTCTTTCTTTTTGATAGTTGAATAATATAATTATGTGTTTATTATTATAATATCCAAAGTGGTAGTAGTATTAGTAGTAGTTGTAGTAATATCAGTGATAAGAGGAGTATGAACATGGGAGCGTTACTCTACAAATATTCCAAATTGTATATCTTTCATCGTCCATCAATTACTTTCATGCTTAGAAACCTTTATTATTTTTCCAGTTAGTATAGTCACAGAAAAGCTACTTTAGCTAACATCAAAGGAACCCATAACATTTGCAAGGAAACCAAAACTACCTGAGATTAATAAAGACGTATAAAAGATTCGAACGGAAAATAAATGGTATCAACAAGACCCAAGAAGGTGACATTAAATAGCTTACGCTGAACAGAAACCCTAATGGATCATAGTAACGGTTGATGGATGTCGTCAGAACATCATAAATGAATACTTTCAAATAATTCAACAAATTGAGAAGTTAATCGTGATGAAATTACATGAATATTTTACAAAACAACAATTCAAAAAATTGACCATTCTATATCTATTCAAACAGTGTCAGACACAGATAAGTTGCTTAAAATTAGAAAATGCCCATGGAGAGACGGTGTATTTAGTATGTTTATTTTAAGTACGAAATACATCTCTCATCGTCTCATACAGATTTTATCTTTTAAAGAATTTTCTTCAGTGTGTTGCAGTATGATATAGAGCCTTTTTTATTAAAACAAAAACATATAATGGGATGAATTCTGCGTCGTTGTATCACAGTGACGTCAAGCATTGCTTAGTTCACTTGTCTCCTGAATAAAATTTCGATATAGAAGAGGAAAATCACGATAATAAGCGCTGCTCATTGTGATTTCTACAATACCCCAGCACTGTGGATGCAGTCTTGTAGCACATACCCAAATACAAAGACTTTGAATGAAAGTAATCTATTTAACTGTTTTATGGGGTCGGTGTTGTTTTTTTTTTGTTGTTGCTGTTATTCTATTTAAAGACTAAACGAAACCGTTTGATCAGGTTGATAGATCCTTGGTGATGTGTTTGCGACAGGGTATGGTAACGCTTATTACATTAAGTGTGATGTGTTTGAGACAGGGTATAGTAACGTCTGATTACATTAGTATGATGTGTTTGAGACAGGGTATAGTAACGTCTGATTACATTAAGTATGATAACGTCTTAACACATTATGTGTGATGTTTTTACTAAAGTGTACGGTACTGTCTTTTTACATTAAGTGTGATGTGTTTGCGTCAGTGTATGGTATCGTCTGAATACATTATGTTTGATGTGTTTGCGTCAGTGTATGGTAACGTCGGATTATATTTAGCGTGATGTGTTTGCGTCAGTGTACGGTAACGTTTGATTACATTTAGCGTGATGTGTTTCCGTCAGTGTATAGTAACGTCTGAATACATTATGTGTGTTGTGTTTGCGTCAGTGTATAGTAACGTCTGAATACATTATGTATGATATGTATGTGTCATACTTTAAATGATGTGCATCTGTGTATGCTAACATCTTTATACTTAATGTGTGAAATGCAAGTTATGTATCAGTGTTGTATGATGTCTTTATACTTTGTGATATGTATAGCATGGACAAATCGTCTGATATGTATGGTAACGTATGTATGCTTCATGTGTGATGTGTAAATTACGTATCAGTGTATGGAAGTGTCTATTTGCTTCATGTTTGAATCTGTATGCAGTCTGACGTCTAAAATACCCCTTTTGCTATATTAGTCGATCGCATGTCGGAGTGAAATCTCGTTAGGGGTAGTGTTATTTGTTGCAAAATTCAACGTTAAAATATAATTCGTATGACTTGTATCATCGAATTGTAAAAGAAAGCATGATTTATAATATTTAATTATTTTCATTAAAGATTATATGCAAAATATCATTAAAAAATCAATTTCTTCCAGATAATATTAGTTTTGCAAGTTTGAACGGTGTTGGTGACAAAACATTTCGTGCTTTTTGTCTTCAAATTTTGGATGATTGTTTGAAATCTAGGAAATCTGAATAACCTGAAACTGAGGATTCTGAACAACTAAATTGATTTCCTAATAGTTGTACATAAAATCAGACACGTCTTTTAGTGTCGATGTTGCCGACTGAATCGTGAATAAAATAACAGAGTAATGGTGTTTTAGAATCTTCCATTTTTCAGTGGCATTCGACGCCGCTTTGATCTCGAACAATCCGTCAACAATTCCAGGGAAACTGGCTCCGGAATAGTTGTCAATGGTACTCTCTGTCAGTAGAATGTGTCTGAAAAATAAAATAGTAAATCTGAAATACTTGTTATCATGTATGCATGCTTGCTGAGACCAAGTTTTATTTTTCCATATCCCTTTTCTCGCTTTATAATTTTGGATATCAGTGCACAAGATAACACAGCTTATAATCACTTAATTATGCCACAAAAACAGAAATGTTAAAACGAAAATCAAAACCACGGCGGATTCTGTAGCAATAAATATTATTGCGCGCAGCTGTAAGACCACGGGGACATTAATATCAACTTTCGGTGAATGATAACGTATTTTGCATTTTAACATTTTATTTGTATTTGTAAGCATTATATTTATTTTGGTACTTACAAGTAAGCATACAGGATTCAATCAATATAAACCTGGCACTAAATTAACGCAGTTTATTGCATGAAAAACAATAAATCGTGTCTTAATAATAAATGTTTGTTAGTTGTGTGTGTGTGTGTGTGTGTGTGTGTGTGTGTGTATGTGTGTGTGTCTGAGAGAGAGAGAGAGAGAGAGAGAGAGAGAGAGAGAGAGAGAGCTAACGACATTAATCTATAAAAGAACATTTCATATATGGTGAGAAAATGCTTGGGAGAATGCTCTAATTGATGAATATCGTCCTTAAATAGGTATAAACAAATACGTGCACCTGCATATGTTCATTACACCATGATTTTGACATATTATAGGTTTTTAAAAACAATCAAACCATGACGAGGCTTCTCTTAGGCTCAAGGATGTATCTATTCCATTGGATTTCAGCCATGACAAGGGTTAATATATTTACGGAATTTTTATTTAATATTTAAAAGCGTTGTTAAATAAAATACAATGTGAATGAACATGAATTAGTAACTTATTTGTTTAAAGCAATTTGACTGATATATGACAAATTCAGTAGGCAATATATCTATTACATGATATACCTAACTGATGTGTTATTACATTATAAATGTTCAAATGCATGATAATTACCTTTTCAGTCGTCTTCCTGGTAACCCAGCCGGGTCCAAAAATGCCCTATCTAAATTCATCAGTTGATCATTGATCTTCCTCACTGCTAATGGACTGTGTGAGATAACAGTTAATAATTACTCGGTAAGCATTTACTCTTAAACCATCCTAGTCCTTGAAATCAAAAATATTTATTTAATGTAACAGGAAGTTTACATCACCGAACTTTAGACTTAGTTTAACTTTCCAATTAATATGAACCCCTTGAAAACCAAGCCACTATAATGTCCTCATCTAGTTGATGTAATTGATGCTTTATGTAACTGAGGTTAATTTAGCGATATAACTCCTTATATATACTATTGGTACAGAATTAAAAGCAGCTCTCACATACAAATAATATTTTATTGGATTTGCCAGATACCGGTGATCTGAGACTTTGGGTAAGTTGTATGGCATGTATTTATCGATTTTAACCAACTAAAAATAATCAATGTATTCTTCAACCACACTCAACATGCTTAAGGAGGAGAACTTGAATGCAAGATACCCAATAATCTACCATTCTAAGCCTTTTAACGTCGTTTCCTGTGCTCAGTTAAGTTTTATTGGCGTAAATGTATTGTCCTTACAAGAGAGAAATATAATAAACAAACGGAATCCGGTCACTTGGTATTAAGGCTGCTGGATCATTTCGGCGACAATGTTGAAGACGTCTTTGTCTCAATATAACAATTCACATGGTCGTACGTGAGGGCGAAATGATGATCGAAATAACTGCCAGAAAACAGGACGAACACGCCTGATCAACGAATATTGAACCAGAAAGCGGATATATCTAGAGTCTGCATATTTGGAAAAACACGTATACACGAGAGGGTTTAAACGTTACTGTACAAAGATGGGCTGTCCTCTTCTTTTGAAATCTGTACAGTGCACATGACAATATGGTGAGACGGAGGAGGAGATGGATCCTGATACCATAGGGTCCAACATCTTCAAGTGCTAAAGGATATAAGCGAGTAATGCAATGAGGCGGATGAATTTAGATGCTACTTCTGATTTGTGGAGAAGACTACTCAAGAATGGTTTGCGACGGTACACGAGAGTGTTAGTCGAAAGAAATTAAGAGTAATATGGCCTCTGAATACAAATAAAACAGTGTGGGAAATGTTTGATGAGGACGCAGACCAACTATTGGAAGTGGCATTGGCAAGATGTGTTGATAGAAAGATAGAAGCAATGACAACCTTTGTCTACAATATGGAAACAGTTTGGTTTGAGATAGAAGTAAAGAAGCATTAAAACACATTGCCAAACGAAAACAGTTATCTCCAGGAGATTTCAAACAAAATATTAGAGCTATGGAGGTTGACACGAAGGTATCTAAATGCAGGAAAAAAAGGAAAAGACGCTTAGACACTATAGAACAAACCTGCGTGAAAGACGGAATATACTAAGAAGAGCAGAAAACATAAGAAAGAACGGTAGTGAGTGTATGGAGACAAAAAATACTTTTCACTGCAAATCCATTTGGCTTTGTCAAAATCATGTTAGGAGACAAAAGATTGGGAGACTTGATAAAACCAACAATGATCTGGAACGAGAATTATACCTTAGAGACAAGCCCAGAATTGTAAACCTAGAAGATTTAGCAATCCCAATCAAACGCTTAGAACCAAGACTGCAGGAAATAAAGAACTTTATATAAGGGCCGGATCAGTCATTTGAGCAAATGGTGGTCTTTACGAGGTTTACAAATACTGCCCAGCACTGACCAGAAGATTTTAGAAACTACTAAGAGTCATATGGAGATGAAGTAAGTTGATAGATAATTCGCTGCTTGCAGAGGGTTGCAACATAAGGAAGAGGATTCGTCAGGACTTAAGCAATTGAGGACAATGTACCTCCTACATGTCGAAGGGAAGATTTGTTTAGGCATCCTTGCTGACGAACTACATGATTTAGAACAAGTACATCAATGCTTCAGTTAAGGAATGTGTTATTCCTGGAGAACTGGTTGCCTTTAGCGTATACATGTCTGAACTAAAATCACTCGGAATGCCACGGAAAACAAAGGCGATCTAATGGTGTTGTGGTATGACAGTGCCAATGCATCTAGAAGCATTTCACTCTACGTTGGTGAACTTGACTCTAGAGAAATATCATGTACCAGAGACGTTCAGAGACATGCCTCAACATTACCTAGATAACGTCAATTTGCGCTTCACCGTATCGGACTACACAGCAGCATGGCAGAGATTAGAAATTGGCATCATAATTGGATATAAGAATTCGTCTCAATATTTTCAGCTTCAGCAAATATGCCTGCAAAAACGTCAGCAGAGAAAACGAGCAGAGGACCAATTAGACTTATGAAGTTCATCAACCTATTACGATGGCCTTGATGGATGACATGACAATTAATAAAAGTCAGCACCACAAGGTAGATGGACCTTAGGAGTTCTTGGAGACCTGATATACTGAATCATGATGAAATCCAAGCCATCTAAATCAAGATGTCTGATCATGAAGAAATATAAGATGCAAGATAGATACAGTGCTTCAAAACAGCCTCGATAACGTCAGGATTGTGAATAGGGGAAAACGTGGTACCAACACTGAGTGACCAGTTAAGAGTCCCAGGTGATTTAAGGACTCCATGAATAACATTGTCCGTGGATCAGACGTAAAGCATTAAGCCACGGATTTTATGGAAGCCCTATAAATGAGTGGACAACCTGAGAAGTACAAGACCTGGTGTAATCAGAATGGCATTCTGCCAATAATTCGTTTCCATTTTATTATTCCAATTAACATTTATGGCCGTAGATGCAATGGGGGGAGAATGTTCAATATATTCAGCAAAATCAGCTTGCGCATTACACGTAGCAAGGTTCATACACCAGTATTATCAGTGACATAAGCGTTCAAAGTTACTTAAACCAGGCATGTGACGATATTGAAAGAAAGTCTAAATGGGAAGGTGAGAGAAGTTGCGGTGGATATATGGACATGTCGTAAGTGGATAGCAGCCATGACATTGGAAGTGGAAGAATCCAGACTGAGACAAGGCTACATCTAGGCAGAGTCGAAACATGAAGAGTGAGGCTGGGAAGTCTGAAAACACCCGAATACCAAGCATCATGCATTAACAAGATGGGTGCCATGTTCCACAACGTAACACGTCTTCCTTGGAGACGAAGGCAGACGTGTCAAAGGTATCAGCACGAGGGCACACTATCATCGTTGGCGCCATGACCATGAGATTGCTGCCATTATGGATATAGTCAGGATTGGGTGACAGTGGTTCAACTTCGTCAGCTTTGTGAGCCGCGGCGATGCACACAAACAAAAGACTGCGATAAGAGGCATCTTGTCAACAGCGCTGGATTGGAATATGCGTGCATATGTAAGAGTACAGCTGAAGTTCCAAAGAGGCACCTGTAACACCACCTTCAGACCTGATATTTTACTGTTGCCAGGAATTATCCGACGGTTTTTTTTTTAACTGACAGGGGAAGGTAGCATGGAGGAGGCTCAAGAGAGCCTATTAGCCAAGTGACAGCAACTTATCATCCATCAGTGACAACATCAGAGATGGACGACCGACCCTTCGGCGTGCTATGGGAGTCATAATGATTACAGGAACAAGCCGCAGGAAGTAAGCCACATAGTTTGGCAAACATGCCTATGAAGCGTCAAACTGGATCTGTCGACAGAGGAGCAATATAAAATCTAACCGGTTACAGGCTGAAGGTTATCAACTAAGCTGGTTCACCCTTTGGTAGTGATGTGGGTTAGCACCGAAACACCCTTGGAAAAAGAGGATCCCCACCTAACTATGGAACCGAGTGCAGAATAGAACTTTCACACACACAGACACACATACACACACACACACACACACACACATAGTTAGGTATATATATCTAACCTGTTTTATTTCGACCAGCTGCGCACTCCAGTTTTACATCATTGTTTCCTTATAGTTTGTTTCTTTTACACTTTCTGCTGTTATTTAATTAAGAGCCTTTTGTAACGCATACACAGCATTTTGATATCTGGTGTAAATATCACAGAAGTACATATGCAGATAATATTGCATTTCAAATTAAACAGCAATAAAGAACTTACTCATTTCTGTTAACTTTAGTCACCTTTTGCCGAAAATTATTGACTTCCATGGAAAAGTTCTCAACGGCATCCTGCAGCAGGTCTGCCAATATACGATACATTGTTTACAAAAGTTGCGATAAGAAATATATCAATCAACAAGATATTTAAAAAAATACAAGTAAAAATTGAAAATGATTGACTAATGAATATAGACTTAGAATTCATTATTTAACTCCAGACCAATACTTTGGACTACTACGGTGAATCACTTTTACTTAACAAATGCGGATGTAGTATAATAAATGTGGATTTAGTAAAATAAATGTTGGTTATGTGTCTCTTTAACATACAAAGGGTGCAATCGTTCACACTGCCCGTTTATAACATTAGTATGTCATATCTTAATAGACATAATATTTATTTAAAAGGAAATATAATGTTTACACCATCATTTTATTCCATATATACGTTTTCATTAAGAACGTAAAAACTATAATCAAACAGGATCCTACCAAGTAACATAATTTATGGACTTGTACGATGAAGAATAAAAAGAAATTGCTGTTATTATTATTATTATTATTATTATTATTATTATTATTATTATTATTATTATTATTCATGTTGTTGCTGTTTATATTGTTCTATGAGTTGCCATGGAATTCTCAGTTCCAAAGGTAACTCTACTGATTAATATAAAACCAGAACTTCAATAAGTACTAAAAACTGTCTTTGATCAGGGGTTGACAAACTAACGGTAGAAAATGTTAAATAAGACACAAGCAGATTTAATTCATTATACTTGCATTCACTTTGGACTTATTTTTCAACGGGATTCTGTATCTCGGAAATACAATCAATATTCTTCAAGTTCCAAATTAACCGCTCCGGTGGCCTAGTAGTTAGAGCGTCCGCCCCGGAAGCGGGAGGTCGTCGGTTCGATCACCGGCCGAGTCATACCAAAGACTTACAAAAATGGTACTAACAACTGCCTCGCTTGACGCTCAGCATAAAGAGGTTAGTGTTAGGACTGGTCGGCCTGCTGTCAGGATAATGCGACTGGGTGAGACATCACGTTACATGTCTGCGGCATGATGTCTCAGTGCTAGACATCACTATAAACTGCCTCAATGCAGACATCGTAGCGATATGACTGAAAAATTGTTAAAGCTACGTTAAAAATCCTAAGAAACAAACAAACAAATCAAGTTCCAAATTTGTATCACAAGTCCTAAGCATATTTATAGTGTAGAATCAAACATGACGATCATCACCTACTAATTTTAATATGCTGAGCAAAACGTTGCATGTATATCTTCAGGTATACATTTACTTTAAGGACCACTCTACGTCTCTATGGATATTTGTCACAGCACTGCATGTTAAGTGTGGAAAATTGTACATAATGGAGGTTAAGTGTGGGAAATTGTAGACAATCCAAATAAAACAAAATTCATCAACTGATACGTACGTGTATTTATTAAATTATCCGATAATGTTTTGTTGTAATCCTTCAGTAGTGTTCGAGTCAGTTCTTGAAGTGTTCGAGAGTAATCCGACACGTTAAAAGGAATGATGACCGTGTCCGCCAGATTCCGAGCCATCTCCGCCCAAACTTGCCCTATAGCTCTGTGATACTGAACAATATATTGGCAGAAAAAGTTGTACAATCTGAGGTTCTGCATATATCGAATACAAAAGAATTTCAATAAAATACTTAAATAAGGTAAACATTGTTTTATTTGTAATTAATTTATGCCAAAATGGAACATCAAAGAGAAATTTTTACAACGTAATTAAAAACGATAGTAAAGCACTTTTACGAGCAATTAACCACGATATTATCTGATTCAGATTAAACAAACCTTTTACTTTCTCCATGACTTCTTTGTAACTACGACTGTTCTAATGAATTAAATTATAATGAAGTAAGTTTTATGGTCAGTTTCTCTCAAATTGGTTTTGTTTTATAAGTTCATTTTGTTTTATAAGTTCATTTTGTACACACGTAGGTATAAATATAACTATTGGCATAAAACAAATAATAGTATAGTCATTAAATATTTCAGGTTTGACTATAAATTGAATCTGTAATAAATCCACAATGAGAAACACTTCTACTACCTTATTCTGCGAATATTCTTTCAGCTAGTACATCAAAATTATAAAATGTAAATTATTGTTAGCATGTTATGTATTAAGGTCAGTGTTAAGACTTGTTACTCACATAATCTGAGGTTCTAATGGCGACTAAAATTTAGGCAAACATTAAACGAGAACATTCGCTTGATCTAAGGATGGGTCTTCCAGTTATGGATTGGTTTCGGCAAAGCTGATTTGTGACCTTGACCAAAAGAAGTTGACTACAAGAAGTACTACATACACTCTTAAGTCTTGTTTATTAAAGCGGCTGTTATTGATAATGGGCAGTATTGATACGAATAGAGGTACAGCAGGAAGTGGTGATCGAACTAAATGGCGGACAGAGGGGTGGGGTTGGGGTAACATCATCATCAGTCTCTTGACCTAGTGTGGTCATTGAGGCATCGTGCTGCTGAACATCTTACCAGTTCCCTCCACTTGACTCGATCATGTGCCAATGTCTGTGTCTCTGCAAAACTTTTCCTGGTCCATTCTGTGATGTTGTCACTCCACGTTTTTCTCTGTCTACCTCTCCTTCTACCACCTTGGACACTACCCTGCAGTACTGTTGTGGATATACTGTTAGCTCTAGTGACATGGCCATACCATTTCAGCTTTCTCTTTTTGACAATGGTGAAGAGGTCTTCATAATGGCCTACTTTGTGCCTGATGGTGTTGCGCACGTCTTCATTTGTGATGTGGTCTATGTAAGAGATGCCAAGGATGGTTCTGTAGCATCTCATTTCAAATGCCTGAATTCTTCGTTGCAGTTCTGCTGTCAGGGTCTAGGCCTCACATGAATACAGATAGATTGAGATGACTAGTGCTCTCAAAAGTCTGATTTTATTTTTCATACAGAAGTTCTTGTCTCTCCAGATGGGTCTTAGCTTTGACATATATGCCGTTGTTTGTGCTACTCGTGACAAATTTTCTGCTCTTGATCCCTCTTCCGTGATTATGGAACCAAGATATTTGAATTAGCCCACTGTTTCCAGTTCCTGTCCTCTGACTTTAATCTTGCTTGAGATTTGTTTGCCACTGTTTGTCATCAGCTTTGTCTTCTCGGCACTTATCTCCATGTCAAATCTGGAAGATGTTTTATCCAAGTTCTTCACTAAGGTGGCAAGATCATCTTCACTGCCTGCCAGCCCATCAATGTCGTCTGCAAAGCGGAGTTTGTTGATGTTACCCCCTCCAATGCTGACTGTCCCACAGTGGTTTTCCAGGGTTTTCTCATGATGCGCTCTAAGTAGAAGTTGAAAAGCGTGGGTGACAGGAGACAGCCTTGCCGTACTCCAACTGTAGTCTTGAACCAATCTCCCACATAACCTTGAGCTATTACTGCACTGGTAGCCTTGGCGTACATCTGCTATATGGTGTTGGTCAACGTTTGACCCATGTTGTACTTCTTCATTGTGGCCCACAATGCCTCATGCCACACTCTATCAAAAGCCTTTTTTAAATCTATAAACACATGATAGATGTCTTGTTGATGTTGTGAGTACTTTTCACACAGAACCTTAAGATTTAAAATTTGTTCAGTTGTGCTTCTTCCACTACGGAACCTTGCCTGTTCTTCAGAGATTATTTTCTTTTGCTTGTGGGTTCAGTCTGTTCAAGATGATCTTCAGCATCACCTTACTAGCATGACTGATCAAACTAATAGTTATGTAATTTTGGCACAGCTGGAGATTGCCTTTTTGGGGGAGTGTTCTAATTAGTGACTGTGTCCACTGTGTTGGCCATTCGATTGTCTGCCAGATCTTGTTGCAGATATTTGTTAGTAGTTCTATCACTGATTCCACATCATTCTTGATAAGTTCAGCTGGGATGTTGTCTACTCCAGTTGCCATTCCAATCTTCAGTGCTCTTATTGCTGACTCCACCTCTTCTTTGAGAATGGGGAAATCATCATTATTTGTGGAGTTTGGAACTTTAAGCAGCTCTGGGTCTCCTGAGGACGGATGGTTGTAGAGTTCTTTACAATACTCAGTCCATCTTTCTGTAATGTCACTTGCTTCTGAGGCATTGTCCATTTTCATATTGAATGGTACTGACTCTTGGTTGCTTCTTTCAGGTGAGGTCTTTCCCAATTTCGAATGCCTTTTTGCTATTATTCTTTATCAGACTGCTCTCTATTTCTGTGCACTGTTGTCCAATCCAATCTTCTTTTGCTTTCTTTATTTTTTCTGACATTCTTGTTTATTTCTCGATATTCCACTGCCCCTGTTGTGTGTCTGGTGTTTTTTTTAGGACTCTTCGGGCATCACACAGATTCAGAATCTCTTCTGTAACCCAGGGCTTTTTCTTTGGGAGATGGAGGCCAATGATGTCTTTGGCAACTGTTGTCATGACTGTGTTGAAAGTGTCTGTCATCACTTTAACATCAACATCCGTCCCAAGTAGTGGAGCAAATTTTCCTCCAATTGTGGCTTGGAATGACTTGTAGATTTTAGGGTCCTTCAGTTGTTCAACATTGAATTTGAGCCTGATTTTCTTTGCCTTGTTAATTGTCTTCAACCTCACTCGGAAGTTCATAATGACGAGGTCGTGATCACTCCCAACATCAGCACCTGGAAACGTTCATGGTTTTTCTCTATTGATTCCAGATCGGTACCAGTTTTGAACTAGTATGTAGTTGATCTGGTTATGATGGGTTCCATTTGGTGCATGCCACGTCCAGCATCGGGAAGCTTTATGTTGACCCAGGGTGTTGGCTAGTACCAAGTTGTTGTAGCTTGCGAACTCGGGCAGCCGTCTCCCTCTTTCATTGGTAAGCTCATTGTAAGAAGGTCCATTTGGAGTAACAAATGATGTACACATACACGAAACCGTTGCAAAGACCAATGCACATGATACATTGTAATGTTCTTTGTTATGTGCTATAAAATTTAAATACTTTTCTTACCAAACAATTAACAACTAATCATATTTAAGTAAGTGATCCGAGCAATTGGCGACCGGGGGTGAGTGAAAAACAAGAGGAAAAAATACAATTCATGGAACCGTTGGAGTGATTAACGAACAGTGACATAAACTATATGTGACATATCATTCTGTATTTGTATTTGCTCTAAAATCTGAATATTGTTTATTTGATATGAGCAGCATGGGTTGGGGTAATCAATATAAGGGGCATATGACGAGTCTTCACTAACTTGTTCAACTGATTTTGTACTAATTCTATCAATGTTTTTGTTTTTAATATAACGGTCAATGTAATCTTGTTGATGTTTAGTTTTTACATCTTCTGAAGCATTGGTTATGTAGAATTTGTTTTCACTCAGCACGATATTTTTTCCTGCTACAAGCTACACACAACTGTAACTTTTTAAACGCCAACTTTACAAACCCGACAAGGATTTGGGGCGGTACTTTCACTTCGAACACTCTGTAAATGAAGCGCACAATAATGACTGCGGCACTTTTTCCCCACACTGAATAGCTGACCCCATCTTCAGCCACTTTCAACTGTTATATGTTTGGTTAATCATTATACTATTAGTCTAATGAGATGAAAGCCTTAGTAGAGAAATAATCCTATATATATAAAATATGAGACGATGAGACGATGAAACAAAGCTAGATTACTGTAACAATAATATCAAGATCTCACCGGGAACAAAATCATATTACCAAAATCAAATTCATTTAAATCTCTTTTTTTAATACAGCATCAAAAGATGCGTTTACGAGCATATCTGCGATTAAGCCAGGCACATAACCAAATCAGATTTTGACAGATTACCGGGTGACTAAAAACAAATTATATTTGAGTTTCAACTATATGATTGTATCAAACAAGCAAAGAATGAATTTATCAACGATAGTGCGTTCCACGTTTTCTCCCTTAACATTTAAGGTTGATGGCGATCGAACATTTATTGATTCCACCATGGATGCCAAATGAGCATCATCTATATTTAATAATTTTGTTGATGACAGCAACTATATATAAGTATATTTCATCAGGCGATGATCCCAGTTACGCGGATTTAACACCCACAACTTACTCCATCAAGTCGTTCCTCCGCAACTTTCACGGTGGTGGCATTGCTGTCATTACAAAACGTTCCATGATAAAATGCTTTAAGTACATCATAACTTTCAATTTCGGCCACACATCGTTAGAACTAGTCCAAACAACACGCATACTGAAACAAAGTTGAGTCAATTTGTTCTGTCTATACCGCCCTCCTCCTAGTAGAACAAACAAGCTGACTGAATCTCTCTGTTTTGAGCAGTGTCCGAATCTTCTAGAGTATGGAAATTCGTTAGGTGGCAACCTAATTATTTGTGGAGATTTCATCTTTCAATCTAACTGTCCTGGAAACCCATTCACGTTAAAACTCCTAGTTTCAATTCCTGTTTTCAACCTTAAGCCCTCAGTTAACCAACCCACCCATAAACCTGTCACATTTTAGACTTGTTTCTTCATAGACCTGATAATAATATTCTGCGATCCAACCTTGTATCCAAAGAACTTGCATCAGATCACTTCTACATTATATGCCATCTTGAAGTATCAGTCCCTAACCCTCCACCTTTATTTGCTACTAAGAGAAACCTATGTATGATAAATATAATCAAATTAATGCATGACATTTAAGAAAACATAACATCTTACTTACATCCTTACATCCTTCAGCAGAACAACTCGATCAATGCCTGATTGTTTTGCTTGACAAACATGTTACAGCTACCAAATGCCGAGTATCAATAAAAAAAGTGTTATATATAGTATATCAGTGTTAGGGACCAGATTCGCACTGCTACAAGACATCGCCGTAAAGCAGAGAGGCTTTGGCTTTCCACCAGACTCACTATTCACAAACAAATATATGCAGCCTCCACGAAGAAGAACGTCACAAACATAGTCTATTTAGCCAAATTATCCCACTACAGTACTAAGATCACGGAGAATTCCAGCTGCAAAGAGTTCTTCGAGATAGCTATCAAACTAATGTGAAGGAACAAATGTACACCACTTCCAACTTCCTTCTCACCAGTAGACCTTAGACCTATTTGCAAATTTCGTTCGTGACAAAGTACAAACCATTAGAGATTCGCTTGATAGCACAATTTCAATTGACTCGTCACCATAGTTATGATACAGAATTTAAGCGACAGCCATTAGAAGCATTTGAACCTGTCTTTATGGATTTAGTACGGACAATTGTGATGAAAAGTGCACCAAAGTCACGTGAACTTGATTCAATTCCATCATCACTGCTGCTTGAGTGCTTAGACCCAATATTGCCTTCACTGACTGATATTATTAATTTCCCTCTCTCATCAGGGGAATTCCCATCATTTTTCAAAATTGCCATCATAAAACTCTTCTGAAGAAACAAACACTTGACCATAACTATTTAAAGAATTACAACACAGTTTATAATCAACTGTTCATATAAAAAAATTTGCTAAAATTTACAGGTAAATGAATGTCATGTATTTGCTGGAAAAATATACGAATTTACGCACACGATTTAAATACTTGGTGTAGGTTTAATATCTGTCTGTTCGGTAAGCGTATGCTCATATAAATTACTTCATCGTATGTTCGTAAGGATGACAGTGGGTGAAGTGGATAGAGTTAGGCAGTGAAAACGACTTCATGAGATGAAGTCGCAAAAGACAAAAAACTTGATTGACATATTATGAACGTCTTCGACATATGATGATATAAAGGGGACACTAGCCTGGCCTCTAAAGTTAACCGAAGCTTCACTCATATTTGATATTACGTCTCATACCCGAAATGGGTTGGGGTTTTGTACCTTGGGGATTTCGTGCAGGGGAGGAGGGTTGGCGTAACACAACGATAACTTATCAGTGAATGTCCTGTCTGTACAGTGTGCGAGGGACAAGACTCGTGTTTTGTTTACTTGCAAAATCCTATTAAAAGCATTAAAGTGTCACATACAAAAATCTCATGATGTGTCAAATATAGTTTATGTTAACTTTCGTTGGTCATTTCATCGGTTCCATGGATTTTGTTGCCTCATTTTTTTTATCCTCCCCTATGGCCATCACTCCTTATATCCGCCAGTTGGTCAGATCACCCCGTTATGTTGCTGAGCTACACAACATAGTGTTGATCGTGACCACTTGGATAGGACAATGTACAGTTGCAATGTCTACTGGTGAGGTGATTTATATAGCACTCTCAGAGAGCGTTTTGAGTTAGAAAACATTTAAAGATATACACATCCTTGACCATTGATAGTGATTTGGTAGATGAACGGCGAAACAAATTCATCTCATATTTATGTCACGATAAATGAACGCAGATTACGTTTCATCTTATTTCAGAATTTAGCTGAAGATCCATGAAGACTAAACGAAATATTCATTTAATGTCTAACATGACATTTACAGAAAGAATCAGGTAATGGTTTGCCAAAATCTTTGAACACTGCTCCTGAAGCTGTTTCCTTCTTTATGATAAACTGGACAATGATTTAATTATGGTCAGACCTAAAGAGAAGATTGGATGAATAATAATCATTAAGTTATATATTTGTACATCGGGAATCTTTTCATCCTTGCATAAACTATCCTCCGAGACAAAACAAGAGCATCTATAATTGCTAATCGCACATCCCTACGCATTTTAATGCATTCACTAATCCACGTATTCATTCCCACCACCAAACAATAACTAATGGGTCTCAATACAAAAACGGTTAGATATTTGATGCGTCTTTGTACTATAGTTGGAATTACTAAATTTGGTTAGATCACGTTTTTAAATGTCAATGTCATTAATTGCTTTTGCAACCAATCTTGTTGATACCTTACCAAGGAATACAGATCAATGTAAATTAAAACCATCATTTTCAGATGATTGTTTAAAGGGCGACAGAACTACAAAGATTCGTAAATTTTATATCAGTGGTTTAAGAAGATGTGCGAGGTTATCATGGGGATAACAACATTCGTTTTAGATGAATATAAGGTATAATGGCTAGTTACAAATATCGATACCGAAGAGCATATACATCAACGACGATCCATTAAAACTTAGAACCATCAGTGCAAAAAGCACATAGTTAGAGACATATTTCAGTATCAAAAGGGTAACTTCTTATATCAATCTACTTCAGGGCTTCAAAAGGTTCCAGTCCATCGGAAGCACAAAAAGTGATTGAGAGATTGGCTGAAGACAATATGAAGTGTACGATTCCTGGTTCTTACAAAAGAGTGGGAGACAATAATCCATACATTTGATCTCAGGGTCGAATATTTAATACATCATGATCAGTACAACCTAAAGTTTAACATATATGTGTATGATATTATGGTAATATATTAATTACATTTTGTATACACATAAGAGAAGTGCATAGCCCTCTCTCTATCTATTACCTGGTGTCACACAACTGTAAAATACCAAATAGGTTTTGAAAATACGATACGATCTTTATGTTTTAATGTGAGGAGAGTGAATTGGAATAACATCATTAAAGTGCACGTATATTCAGAAAGTATAACTGTTCCTAGTGATACATTGTGCATCGTCGCCAGTTGCCTCTAATACCGTAAGAGTGTTCTTACATCTCGATGATGTTTTGGAATTTATCTGCTTAGTTCTTACATGGAAAAGATTTGATAATAAATCACGAAAGCAGTTGCGATTAGAAGAATGCTCGGCTGCGAATGCTTTATTATGACATCTATATCATTGTTTCGCGAGACACATAAGTCGTGTTCAGTTACTAGATTACCTTAAATCCTCGATCAACCAGCTGTTCCACGACATAGAATGTTTCATACACAGAATGGTACAAAGGGTATGAGGGAATCTGAAATCGCTTCTGTTGAAAAAAAAAAGAAGTGTAGTTATTAGAATAATTAAGGGGACTAATCGAAAAAGATCATTCATTAACTTGTTGAAATATTAAATATTTGCATCTTAGTGTGAAGTGATATTAGTTTAAAATCAGTTTGATTAGGAAAGAATATTTGCATCCTATACGGACTAAACATTTGAACGGTGTATATTAAGCTGACGTAGTCGTATAATTGACTTTAGAAGAGAAGCAAATGCAAACAGTTTGTAATACACTGATCACTAACACAAACTGTATATAGTTGAGTTCAGTCTCGTGCATCTGATGGTTGTTTTGGACTTTGCATATTTGTTAATTAAATAAGCTGTATAGAAATCAAACTGTAACAAGAAATGTCTTGAAATGCCTGATGGTATCGACTGGCCGAAAGTAATTTCAGGAATCCATAATACGACTGTTTCTTCTTCGAAACTACTGAGCGTGGACACAAAATATAATATTCTGGAGCAAAAATATGAATTTCAAGATGGTTTTGATGTCCATATAAGATTAAGCTGTGCACTCATTTTCATATTTACATCAGCTTGACATCAAAAGAGGTCGCTTGCTGTAAACCATATACCTACATGTTCATCGATTCAGTAGGAGTAATGATAAAAAGTTTTCAAGAAAATTGCTGTAGTACCGTTTTTAATGTATTATAGGCACCATTCTCATTTAGGACCTACGACGACTTTTGGTGAAAACCCTATGTGGATATGACCATGAATTCAAGGACAGTAACGGTAACACAATTTTCAAAATTGTTGTCACAGTAGCCATATTGGATGGTAGACCGACATTATTTTAAGTTAGGACAACTTAATATAATAAAATCTCTTTTGGTGAGAACTTCATGTAACCATAACCATCTATCCAAGAGGGGCAACGATAATATTCTAAGATGTCCACCAAGGCCGCCATATTGAAGGTCAAAGCGGCATCATTTTCTTCTAGGCCAAATCGTACATCTAAAGAAGTCTTCTGCTACTTCACCACTTCAATGTATTTAACGATATAAAAATATTCAAGATGGTTATCATTGTGGCTGATCTGTACCATGTTCCAGTTAAATAGCATCGTAAGTTATATTGAAGTTTTAAAAATACCCTTTTTATGTGACTATGCGTTCAAGATGGGAAGCGATAATAAGATTTTAAAGATGGGCTCAATGGAGGCTACATATCGATACCCTAGGAAATCGTTTTACTTCTGTATTAACTAGTCACCAAGATGAATATATGTTTGAATCTTCATGGCAATCATTTTGATAGTTTAGGAGGAGTAGCTACAAATACTATTGTGCTAACCGACGGACGAAGATTGGACAAAAACATACCATCCTTTAAACTCTTCAGATCTATGAACAGTAGTGGTAATACATATAGCAACTTAAATAACGTAATTAGTTAATTATATCGGACGCAATTAGTATTTGCATATGATTCTTTAGTTAAATTACTTAAGACATACTTCATCGTAAATATAGCTTATATCTATGCAGGGTACACCAAGTCTGTCACGGAAACCAGCATAGTCACTTCCAGAACCAGGCAAGTTTATTCTGCAACAAAAATATAGCAACATTATATTCTGAGGCCAGTTAAGGCCAACTACTCCCTTGAATAAAGGACGGACAAGCTAATCAGAATACATACAACTACAATAAAAATTATGTAAAACTATCAGTGCAATCAGGGACACTACACATAATATTCCATTTGAATTCTTTACATATGTCCTCAGCTAAATAATGTGTATTATTAAAGTCAAGCAATAAGCAAATACATGGAAATATCAACAATAACGAATGAACCATCCGAACGGGTAGGATTGTTGATAAACACACCCTATAATCACACATACACAATAACACTATCACTCAAGTGTTGGAAGTGTTGATAGATGTACCAATATACCCTCACACATGCTATCACACAAACGGAGGAATAGTGAGGGGTTTTATGTTTTATACTTTAATATGTTGAAGATATATACATGTACAAATCATATGCAAGACACATACATCAAGCAAAATATTGGCAAGTCACTACTATTTCTCTCTCTCTGAGGAATCTGGAAAGGGGGAGCCTTACAAGGCTGTAGGGGTTGCTGCCATTACAATTTGTGGCCACTGCACCTTCCATGTCTGGCACCGAAGTCTGAACATCTTTGATCCCATTTGTTGGTAAAGACCACGAGCTCTAAAGCAAGCTCATTCGTCTCCTTCCCCAGTCTTAGTCCCTTTCGTATCAGGGATCCAGTTTCTTTCCCCACTCAGGCGGATTATTTGATGGATCCTTATCCAATTCTTGTCGATGGATTGCACCAGATCTACGTCTTTTGATGCTCTCTTCTTTCCCTATCCTGGTCTTTGACAATTTACACCCTCGCCTACGCTGAATTGATCTTGGTATCTCCTGTGTCTCTCACTTCTCTACTTAATAGTTCGTCCAATGCAGGACTAGGTTGCAGATGAGCCTTAGGTATCTTCTGATTGGGATTTCATACCACATGACACGTATGAATATATCTACAGTATTCGTCAACCTCACTTTTGAGTTTTGGCCAATAACAGTGAGTCAAGACGTGCATAATAATCCCTGAATGACCAGCTTTCAATATTAAGAGGGATGAGATTGATCAAATGACCCGAGATTGATATAAAACCTTTCGATGGAAATGGTTCACAATTATCCATAAAAAAGCATACAGGGGATTATTAGACCCGAAACGTGTATTGCTTTCGAAATATGATCGTGGCCTTGACCTCGTAGAATCATGAGCATTTGGAATAGGTCTGACTTGATTATGAAGCATATTTGTCAATTTATAGCAATACGAAATAACTTGTCTTTTTTTGGAGATAGGTACACGTAAAATGAGACAATTATCTAGAATCAAACGTATCATAAGCTTGATTTATAGAACTTGTGACGGTTGAAGTTTTAGAAGGGCTGGTATTAGGCTGAAATACTTTTCTGCTAAAAGACTGTTGAGTAGAAGTTTTATTTACAAAAGTAACTTTATGAGTTAAATATACCCATTATCATCACGAGCAGCATGTTCTAAGGTTTCCATCTTGTGCTTGTCAATATAAGTCTTAATGTCACTATGGACACGGCTTATGAACTCGCCGAGCAATATCAGTTTTTGAGACTTTCATACTCGTTTTCAACATTCTTGGCTAAGCAGAATCTATCATATAACTGTACTTATACTGTAGCGAATTGGACATGAGTTTGTCGAGCTTTTTCGTTATAGTTGAATCTGAAGTTTTGCCGATATGCTTACTAATAACCCCTTAATATGCATTCGTTAACCGCATTATAGTCGCTGCACTGGTGAAATGATAGTGAATAGTACATATCACTACCCTTAACAGTGAGTACACATTGCGATAACTGAGCACAATGCTCCCTTAGCCATTTCAAATTTTAAGCAACGGTTTCGAAACGAGTAAACTACTTTCTACTGCACTTTCTCTGAAAGGGGGCACTAACCTAATGTTCTTTGCTTCAAAACTTAAATTTGGATTTGAAGTTTGAGTGTGCTTTTCACTTGCCAGCTCCATTTCTTTCAGTCTAAATCAATGTTATGTCTATTATTTCTCTCCCTAAAATTGCAAACGCATTTTAGTTTTGTAACTGTATCTGTTACTTTTATAATTCCAATTGTATTTGTCTTTCTTATCTTTTCTTCTGCATGTAAATGCATGTTTTTCTTGTAACTCAATTTGTTTTGTCTTCTTTTGTGCTTGTAAATGCATTTGGTATTCTTTTTCTCCTTCTTGTCTCTCTCTCTCTCTCTCCTCTTTTGACAATGTAAAACTGCATTGGTGTTTCTTCTTTCCGCGGCTACAGCTTCCTTAACCACAACTCCAGTTTGTATTTAAATTCTAATTCCTTTGCTTTTATGTCAGAGTCTGATATGGAAACTAACGGAAACCAACCCTCGTTTATCCAAAACATTCTTTACTACCAAATACTGAAACAAATCATTTTGTATCTTGTTTTATTAAGGAATTATTTGCTTCAGAAAGATCGCATTTTCAGACCAGTTCAATCATTCATATTTCTGAGAAGATCTAGTTGTTCGTGGGTCGAATTTGAAAGAAACGTTCCACGTTCGATGACATTTAGAAAAGGTTTGCCAGATTAACTTGGGATAATTAAAAACAATTCAAACACTAGGAGAATTTATATTAAAAACAACCCACAAGATTTTCTTAAATATTTTAGCCAAAATTCGAATCCGAGGACGAGCACTCCAATTTCTGTTTTACTTTGTTTACTCTCTAATCATCAGTAACACAGTAAAAATTAAAACAAGTTTTGTAAATTTCGACAAATAATTTATTTCCCTAGAAAAATAATGTAAAAATGAGCAGGAAACAGCTTACAGTATTAAGAATCAAATCCAAAACTAATCCAGGAATAATCTACGAATTTTAAATTTTCAAAGTCGTAGTAATAACATGTTCTAATGAATTCAAGTTTGAGTCCTGATGAATATCCGGGATAAAAGACGATGACGTATGTTTAATCGATATTGTGCTTATCTACAGTTACTTTGTTGAAACACAATATTTAACACTCCGGTGATGGAAATCTGCATACACTTTGTATACACTGTTTTTTTTTTTTACCAAGAATTATATATGAGCACATCAAATATTTCCAGAGAAACGAATTAATCTTTAAAAATCCAAACGATCTGAAGAAATATTAACATACATTTGAAACTTGGATACAACAAAAGAACTTGATACTGAGTGCAAAACTTCCCCAAGCTGCGAATACTTCTCTAAAACTAATGTTCCATCGTATCCTAAAACGCAGTGTCGATAATCCTCAAGTTGAAAAATTGAGATGGTCACGTAATTATGTTTATATTTGTAAAATCACGTTCGCAGTAACATCTGTTTTACCCTATATCAAGCCCGCGTTAATAACAAATTGAAAACATGTTGTTTACATCTTAAATCAAGTTGTCCCATCATGACTTTAACAACATCCAATTTTTTTTTACTTTAATAATATAAATAAAATCAGGTTTTGGGGCTGATACTATTTTTGGAGTCGAGGTTTGACTCTAGATCAACATCAGGTGTACAATATAGTGGCGTACGTTTGAAAAATAATCACAAAGGCAGCTGAAGGATGGTTGTGTGCGTGCTGATAATAATGAAAAAATGTGGATACTGGATAGTAAATGTAGTGTGTTGGATAGTGTTTGCAAAGCAATTGCTGAATTTTAGACGTGTGTTGGATTGAAGATAAAAATTTAAAGATTATATTTTTCCTTGTTCCCACAAACATTCGACTTTTTGTCCGTATACTCCTTTTGTCTCCATACACTTTTGTCCCTATAATACCCTCTCAATGTTAGCAACCAATGGACAATATTAGCAATTGACAATATTAGCATTACGGGCTACAGTTAATTGTCGTTAGTTTCTGAAGCGCCACAAACCACTATTTACACTAATACGACATCAAATAACTGGCTAAAGGGGTAAAGTTAACTTGTACTCGAAAGTACAACACCTGGAGGAACGAATATTTTTTTTCTAGGCTTCGGTTCTAAAGGTATTCTGAACGAAGCAATTTTAAGTATCATCAATGGTATAATAGGTACCCTTAGCACACATTATTTTGGCAATGTGTGAAATTGTCTGGTTCAAAATGAAAGGCCTAAATATTAACAGCTACCACACACCCACATACCTTGGTCGGTCTTTGTTTTCGTGGGGTAGATTGTACATCCATGTGTCATATACTGTCTTTCTGCCCAAAGTTTTCTCTGTGTCATTCGGATTTGGAACACGTTTAGCCGCTTCGAATGTGGCGTGGTACATGAGCGGTGTACCTTCTGCACGTATTGTAGCGTTACCTGAGGGAAATGTATTCAAAAGAGCAAAGATTATCTCATCTCATTCGATATAATATTTACAAAGATACAAGTCTACGTCATTTCCAAGAATGCAACGTAGAGACCTAATCTTGTTTTTAACTGCTAAGTACTGAATCTGTCTCGGATCTTCTGGCGGAAGGACAAAATTTTCAAGATGGCTGTGTCGGCCATACTGAATGTATGCTCAACACCATGTATTTGGAGACTAGATATAATACAGTCTTTCAGGTAAAATCAATTATGGATTGATCACATGATTAGGAGATATGGAGATATTACTGTTTTCAAGAGCATCGTTGTGGCGGCCATACTAGATCCTATAGGGTCGTCAAATCTATGATCAGGATAGTTATTAAGCTACCGCGGATGAACACTGGCGGATCAAACTTTTAATCAATTTCATACATTCGATCCCATGATTGAATTTATCAGTCTGTAGTTTTTTTTTTTTGCGACCAAACATAAATCGAATAATATTAATTTTGTGTGGATGCAAGAAATCAAATATGCAAAATCGTCGGTGAAACAAGTTTGTATTTATTGGATTTATAGAAAAAATACAGAACCGCTTAACAATTGTTGGACATAAACGAACATATATACAAGCAAATTATTTTAAAAGTGACGGTGTTTATCAGCATACCTTCGACAGCAATGTCAACATTCAGGTAGGCAACGGCTCTAGCGCCAAGGCTCTTGGTGTAATGCTGAAGTAAGAAAAGAGTTCCTAACAATAAAACACAATCGATGTAGATGTATAATTAAATCTTATATATGGCGAAAAACTATTTTATATTTTATCTCTCAAAAATATTTTATTTCTCTTTCAAAATCTTTTCCTATTTGTCCCATGTGAAATGTTACTGGATTATGTGACAGTACACGGTTTTATTCGTAACTTCTTAATAAGTGAACAAGGCTTTGCACAATAACTCTGCCATTTGTGTTTTTACATTTGCAGGAGAATGACCACATTTTAGTGACTAAATTATATCAAGTGATCACAGTCGAGACCGGAAATGCAGTGTTTCATTTGCCTAAATGATTTTGGAAATAAAGGGAACATCAATCCTCTTCATTCAAGTTTGTTGGGTCATTATAAAGATAATTAAGGAAAGATCTCACAAACTCAAGCTATAAACTAAAAGATATCATTTTCACTTTGCATTTATATAAACTGGTGAGAGTCATAAGGTAGTGCGTTATAAAATTCTAGATTCTCCGATCTTGTAATCTAAAATGTTTTAAAATGGTAGGTTATAAGCACGAAATACAAAAATTATCCATATACATTTCAGAATTTGTCAGTCTGTCTAGCAGGATTTAGGTTTAAAATGCAGTGAAAGGCAGCAAATAATATTGGCATAGGTCGCGCGCAACTTGTGAGTCACTTTCAGCATCCGTTGTCCTTGTGAAGAAAAAGATTTCCATAAGCATTTGCTGAAGGATAACTATCGTTATATATACGTGGTCATCCTTCCTATGGTTAGAGTTATATTTAAGAGAAAAATCTTGCACCTGCCAAATTGTGTTAGCACTTTGATCCAAAGGATGAAAAAGTTAAATTGCCATATTTATTACATTGTTATATTACATTGAAAGAATAAACACCATTATGTTATCAAATGACTAGTTTGCCTTGTATCAAGAAGAGATTGTTTCATATTTTTTTCAGTTATAGTTCCATGGAAACTAACTTCAATCCATTCAATCGAACCAACTAGTCCATATTCCTCTGCACCCCAGCTACAAAATAGTATAGATCGTCGTGGTCTCCAGTTTTCTGGGGAAAAAAGAGGAAGAAATCTAGAACTATTAGTGCAAACAAGAACGAGGTTTGACGAAAGTTGAGAGTGTGATAGCTGAGTTAATGTTCGGTGTTGCCTAGCAACATGCTGAAGAATAATATTAACCAGAAAGTAATATGGTGAAATTAATAGTGATCCAGACAAAGATAATAAGTTGACATTTATTTTTAAACTAGATCACATATGCTATTTATTAGATATGCAATGAAAACCCTTTTTTAAAAAACGGCTACAATAAAAATTTGAAACTTGAGATCTTTTACTGAAATCCATTGTAAAGGCTTTAAGTATACAATGGTATAATCGATCATAGTTTCGACATATTTGACAAGAACTTCGTTACTGTCAGTGTTATTATTATTATTATTATTATTATTATTATTATTATTATTATTATTATTATAAGTATAACGTGTTAGTAGTTCAAGCAAGTGACGTGATTTAAACCAGCATTCACTATGCTTGTAATTCATATGTACATTTTGAACAAAATGCTTTATCAATACCAACTGGTTTTCTTAATTTCTCCCATAGCCCGTGCAATTTCCATCATAACTGCAGTTCCACTTGAAGGGTCGAATGCACCAAAGACCCATGCATCGCGATGGTTTCCAAGTAGCACATATCTATCTGTAAATGTATTATTAATTTAGTCATTAACCTTTTAAATAGATCTAGCTTCACCTGGCAACAGGAATATTTTCTAGCACTTTAACAAAAGGTAGAGCAAATTTAAAGGCCATGAAAATATTTTCAAATGATCTATTTGTTGGTCATGGACGTTTAAACGAGACAATTGAATATGTGCCATAGATAAAAAAAAAATACTAAATAAACACAGAAGAAGACAAATTATTAATGAAATTTAAAGCTTTGAATCAATTTATCGAATAACATGACGATTAATCCGATAATATTCGGACTTCCGAATATTGTGATGAAAGAAAAAGCTTCCAGTCCTAACACGCATTTACGTTTCCCCGTCTTAATTCATTAATCAGTTCATAATACAATGTGTATATACAAATCTTGGGGCAACAAGAAATAAGTGAAACTGAAGTGTCAATATAACAGGAAAGGAGTTTTTATGTTCATTATTTTCATTTGCGCTACGAAGACTAACATTGATGCATTCAAGATGTTTATATCCTTGAAAATAACGACAATATTTTTATTCAACATGGTCAATATATACCTATTTTGTTTCCATTGTCATAAACTAAAATTCTCTCTTCTTAACAATCGACATATTATACGAATCAGTCAAGACATTTTTATATACCAGCACAAAGATTGATGTCTAAATTACGCATAACCAAAACCAACCTGGTTCAACTTGCCCACGAAGAATTCCGATTGTATTATACGTCATAACCTCTTTATTTCGAGTAGATATTTTGATGTGAATTGTTGTTCTGAAAATATCAAATAAGACACACACACACACACACACACACACACACACACACACACACACACACACACACATTTATTGCAGTACATCAACAATCTTAATGTCTAATTTCTCTGAAGTTAAAATAACATCAAAAATCTTAACAATGTCTAATTTATCTGAAGTTAAAATAACAAAGATATGTTTGAAAGTGAAGTTTCTTTTAATTTATTTAAATAATCTTATAAATCAAATTTAGCGTTAAAATCATATATGTCTATCTGAGTTCTGCAAGGAATCAGCTAAGTATAGTTTGCGTTTGAAACTATGTAATATCTTGTGTTTGACGCAAAATCAAATGTTCTTTCCATAACAATTGATAATAGGATCTTATAACTTATGTTAATTGAGATTTACATTGTTGATCCAAAGAAATCTGACTGTTCTTACATTCTTAAAGTATAGGATTTAAAAGAACATAAGCATTTCATATACACCTATATAATAATAATAATACAACAACTACTACTACTACTACTACTACTACTAACTTTAATCTTTCTTCAGCTTTCGTTTCTCTACATGAAGTGTAATTATATAGTGTATATAAGTAAATTATTTGCTTTCATTGTGCACAATGATTAATTTGATTTAAAATTGCTAAAGTTTCCGATAGCATACAATTACTGTAAAACAATGGCAAGGTCATTGCAATACAAAGGCCCAAGCAATAAGGAATTACAATGGTGGAAATCGCAGCTTTAAATACATTTACGTCAGCGAGAGGTGAGAAGAGCAAATAGTCTTACTTGTTTTGAAGTCCACCAAACCTATAGGTTATTTTAAGTCCACCTCTCCAGCTTTCCGGAACCTCATCGCCTTCTAGTGCTCTTAAAAAAATACAAATAATAATAATAATAATAATAATAATAATAATCATAATAATAATAATAATAATAATAATATCGCAAAATCTTAATAAATTCCATAGCAGAAATATATATAACTGAAGATGTCATTTGCACTTTTTCTTACTTGCCCCACTTTAGTTAGCTTTGGATAGAAATCATTAATATGATGGCTTAAGTAATTTGTTTTAATGGTATAAATAAGTATTTTGATGATATAAATCTGTATTTTAATAGTAACATATACTATTAATATCTTTAATACAAATTCGGAATAATATATTTTACCCCATATAAATCTTGTATCTTATGAAAATAATAATATAACAAATAATAATTTCATTTGCTACTTTTGACCAAAAAGGAAAGTGTCTGGTTTCATTAGTATTGAACATTTATCATCAAATATTGTTTTTTATTATTAAAAAAACCCCAGTGTTCTTACATATGTATATTTGTAAGATACATGATACGTGTCTCTTTTGACCCACCGCAAAAGGTATATATTTATGTGGCAGAAAAAATGTATTTCATCAATGTAGCATTTAGATAAATGATTCTTCGATGGCTTTTAAACTGGAGTGATTAAATATTACAATCATGAATAACTGCACATGGTTGTTGATAAGTATTTTGACAATTTTTGAAAGTAAAGTTTCATTCAGCAAAATGTCCATATTTTGTATGACGTTTCGCAAAGAGCAGTTTTAATTTCATCAAGATATAATTTTAGACCGAGTGATCTGTCTCAGAATAAGCTTTCTGTTTTTTGTCTATAGCAATTATTTCCAAGACAGAACGTGATATGCGTACACCATTCACGAACTAGCAGGATGATGATATTGTATGTGGTGCCAGGTGTTTCATGAGACTTACGTTTTAATTAATTCAAGCATAATATGAAATGCGATGATCTGGCTTGGCAGTCATGTGAGATCGGCCTGTAACAACGTTTAACATTAGGCAAATGATACAAAATGACTATAGACTAGGACGACAGTTTGGGTAGCAGACTTAAAAAAAGAAGATAATATGAATGTATAGTACGTCTACGTATGAAATAATTTATACTCTTAATGGCGGTAAGCCATCAAAATTCCAAACGCTGGATATTTTGGTATTTATCTGCTCTTGATATATTTGGATCAATCTGTCTTGGAATTTGACAGCAATAGTCAATTAATAAAATGTGATTTCCAAACAAAACAAGCTAAAACTATCTAATTATAATAATTAAAAATATAATTTTCGCTTTAATGTTCTTTTCTGCTCTAATAATGATAAACGTTTTATCACATATTTTCTTTTTTCTACTGATTGCAATAGTTTTATACAAAATCTTCATTCAAGGTCATAATATACCATATATTCAGAAATAAAATCTATATTGCTTTTGTTATAAAAACTTTTGAAATACTCTATTTCTGTATTTATCTTTATTATGTATTTATTACATTACAAGAGGTTTTGAAAGTATATGACTTAGAGCGGATATGAAACTAACGAAATAATGACATTAAACCTTGAAAATATCAATGCGTAAATAAGCTATTAAGAACATTAAATTATAACATTATTCCATTTTGTGATTGAATACAACCGGACAACGTCAATATAACAATTTTTAAAAAAGCTGAATCGTTTGCCATAAAAATAAGCTGCAGACCACAGATTTTGCTCGTGAGTCAGCACACGGATGAACTCATCATGTCATTTGTGTTCCGCACAATGATACTTATTTAATTAGTGATTTCCTTTGCTTACTCCATAATATTTTGTGCTATTTCGTAACCTATAGGGTGTGCAGGAATCTTGGGTAGGTAAAACTCTTGATCACTTGCATTCTCTGCATATCTGTATGCTGTCTCTGAAATATAGAACAAATACTCGATGTTACTGGCATTCTCACACACATACACCGCCCAGGTCTATCATGCGCTACACATAAGAGTGACGTCAGAGTAAATTGCCTATTAAAATGTATAATGTTTTCTTCACAAAGACAAGGATGCGTTTTGTCAACAAGGATCAAAGGAAAAAAAATGTTTCTGAATAACAAAGTTAGATTTCTTGATTTTGTTAAGCGTGGTAAATCCAGTATTTTGCAATAAATGATCATTTCCATTCGGCCATATGGAATTACAAACTGCATGCATTATTTAAATTAGAAATCGCCCAACACACACACACACACACACACACACACACCATCCGAAAATTTGACAACGGAAGTGTTCCAGTTAAAATTACACTCTAGAACACTCTTACTAAGAATTTTACTTTGTTCAAATTACAGTTAAGGCAAACATGCAGTAACCTTGACAACCCACAACAACAAAATAAAGGATACAATTGTTTGGAACTATTTTGTGTGATTCTTAACATAGATACGTGTCCATCAAGCTGATAATATCGTAAACTGGATAGTGAAACGCTTGATATCAGAATCAACTACTTCACGGGCGTTGTCAAGCTTATGGAAAATTGTATCTTAATATAAATTCGTTTATCAGCGTCGGGAGAATATTCTCTTTTCCGTAATACTTTTGACATATAAATGTAGTCTCACATTTGAAAACAATTTGAGGTGACAGTCAACAGTGGTATGGGTAAATGGTTACTAATATAATGACATGAAGACAACATCATTAGGTGAACAACATATGCAAGTCATTCAATTCATTGGATCGTTAGTTATGAATTAAAGATTGACAAGAGTCCCCCTGTCAGACCCAAGCTCGTGTAAAAGAAGATGATGGGAACTCAAGACCTTAAACAAATAAATTCCCTAAATGAACTAAAATGAGAACAGGTACAACCACTAGCGAAGAAGAGAGAGACGTGGACCAGGACGTTGGATCAAAGCCAGCTAGAGATGAAAGCAGGAAGGAAATCTCTGCACAGGAAATATATTTTATGCTGCCCAAACCGAACGGAAACGTTCTTTAGTCGATTCAGGAAATAATTATGGACAAGCTCAGCCTTCGCCGGAGATTAAGCAACAAGATGAACAAAATCAAGAAAACAAAGACTCGTTACCAGAGACAGTCTGACGGAGTGGAGACCAATATATCAAATACTCCTCAGTGCAAGATTCGACTCCGTCCGTAATTGTGTGCTACTGGTCATATAGAATCATAATAATATACAAGATGCTGAGAGGTAACTATCGAACCAATTAAAATGACCCTATCTAAAACAAACATACGAAATATAAGCTCATCAGCAGACAATACACATAAAACGTGAAAAGAAACATTTGAAACTATCCCCAAAAGACCAGAGCCCAGTTAGATGGACATTATTTCACCTTCAAAACAGTAATGTACATCTCAACGGAATCCACAATCAAAATAGAAGTAACCAACGCCGTTAATGAGACAAAATAAGAAATGCACTTTATGAACATAAAATCTGGAATGCTGAATGCCGATGACGGAGAAGCACATAAACATCTGCGTGAAAGATACTATAAAACATATGTGTCGCAGGGAAAACAACAGCACAATTGATGAATGGACACTTGATCAACATCCGAAAGAATTGTAACAAGTGGAGAGGATTTACAAAGGTCGCACTAACTATGAAAGTGTTCAGATCTATTTACATCTTTACAATTTAGCAAGTTTGCTGCGCCAAATATGGTACGGCAATTCTTAGTTATCGTAATACTCACAGATGGAATATCTATGCAATACAATTTTTGTTCCTGGTTAGTAAATGTTATTTTGTAATTGTTTATGCCTAAAAATATAGAAAATGGCTATTATTATCGCAAATTTTTCTTTTGTAACCAGGACAGAGATATCTTGAAATGTACCTATATTTCCAATGAGAGAACAGCAAGTTAGTGTTAGGACAAGTTAGTCAGCAACAAACAACATATGAGTCAAAATTAACATGTTTTTATACTAATGAAATACAAAACGGAAAGCAGCATATTTAGATGTCAGTAGTTTGTCCAGATTTACGATTATACTGTAAATCATTTTCACGAATCAACCGCAACTGCAGTCTTCCATCCGGTTCTCGTTATACTATCATTGGTAACGGCGTTCGAAGTTCAGTATATCCTAGTGGAAGCACTTGCTTTGCTCCTACGTGTACAATCCCTTGATCTCCTCGAATTTATCAAGATGATAATCAAGGATATGGATATTGAGGTACATCCTGCCGTCGTTCTTCACCAGATTCTCAACCGGCTCCACATAGTGTTTGGCCTTGTGATTGCCCAGGAAGCCCTCAACCACTGACAAAGCTGTTCCAGGCCGCTTTCTCCTAAATAGTGAGCTTTTAGGGGAATTAATTGCAATCCAGGATATTCTTGATCTGTCGTCCGACGAAGACTTTTACCCTTTGCCTCGTACGAAACTGCAAAAACTTTGGGTATCCAAGGAATCCATTAGACAACGCCGAGAAGCATTAAAACAATTCAAGGCACGAAAAGTTAAACAAATATCTTATTACCCAGGCTTAAACTCGACGCACAATCAAAGAATGTAAACGTGCATCCTGGAAGAAATATATTTCTTCGTTAAACTCTCATTCCTCAATGAAACCAGTTTGGGATACTGTTCGAAAGATAAACGGAAAGAGGAAACACAATTCTATTCGACACCTGAAAACAAACAATAGTAATTTTAGTTCGTAACGTGACATAGCAAATATTCGTGCTGATAGTTTCTCAAAAAACTCATCATCATCTAATTATTCAGAAGCCTTTCGAAGATAAAATCTTAAAAAGAAAAGTCACGTTTAAAATTCACATCGAACACTCGGAAAGCTATAACCAGCTATTTTCTTTATTGGAGCTAAGGGAGGCTTCAAAGCTCATGATACATCCGCTGGGCCTGACGAAGTACATTATTAGTTCTTGAAACACCTCCCAGAATCGTCTCCGACATACTTCTGAAAGTCTTTAATGATTTATGGATTGCTGATAATGTACCTAAGAGCTGGAAAGAAGCAACAATAATACCAATTCTCAAACCAGGTAAAGAATTTGAAGATCCTAACAGCCATCGGCCCATTTCACTGACAAGCTGTGTGTGCAAAACAATGGAACGAATGATTAATTATCGGCTTATACGGTACTTGGAAAGTAACAATTTAATATCCCCTTGCCAAAGTAGCTTCCGTTCTGGTCGTGGTACGAACGATCATCTGGTTAGATTGGAAACATTTATTCGCGATGAATTTATCAAGATGGAACATTTAGTAGCAATCTTCTTTGATTTAGAAAATGCCTAGGACACAACATGGGAGTACGGGATACTAAATGACCTTCATGATCTGGGTCTAAAATGCCGTCTGCCATCTTTCATATAAAAGTTTCTCTCCGACAGGGAATTCAAAGTGCGAGTGGGCTCTACCCTCTCCGATATGTACCAGCAATAAATGGGAGTGCCCCAAGGGCAGTTTTTTTTATCTGTAACGCTATTTAATATCAAAATCAATAGCATCACGAAGTGTTTAGCTCCCGGTGTGGATTGCTCATTATATGTTGACGATTTTTTTTATTTGTTATCGATCAAAGCCCATGCATACAATTGAAAGGCAACTGCAACAATATATGAACTAGATCCAAAATTGAGCCAGTAATAACGGTTTCAAGTTTTCAAAATCGAAAACAGTATGCATGCATTTCTGTCAGCTGCGAAGACATCATGATGACTCTAAATTCACGCTGGATGGAACACTTATTCCAGTTGTTGCGGAAAGAAAGTTGTTGGGCATTGTCTTCGATAGAAAACTGACTTTTATTCCACACATCAATAATTTGAAAGCTAAATGCTTGAAAGCCTTAAATCTACTTAAAGTAACTGCGCACACTGACTGGGGTGCTGATACAAAAATTCATCTCAATTTGTATAGAACATTTATCCGCTCCATACTAGACTATGAATGCGTTGTTTATGGTTCAGCCAGGAAGTCCTATTTGAAAATGTTTGACCCAATTCATCATCATGGAATAAGACTCGCTCTGGGAGCATTTAAGACATCTTTATCGCATCACAGAGAAATGCTTTCTGCACAATACGAACTCAAATTAAGATCAAACCCTCAGAACCCTGCTCTTTCGGCTGTTTTTCAACCAAAATACAAAACTTTGATTGAAAAAAACCCAAATGCGATACCTTCATTTGGCATCAGAACATCATCCAGACTTAACAATATCAAAACTAATCTCTATACAGTTCAAATAACGTTTGTCTCGAAAACACCACTTGGCTCCTTAAGCAACCCAGTGATTTTTGCGTTAGAACAATGCGAAAAAAATCTGTGACAACCCTGCCATCTTCCAGAACTCTTATTATGAAATTCTCAACGATTGTACAAATTACACTAAAATTTATACTGATGGATTAAAGGTTGATGAAAAGGCTGCTGCAGCCTTCGTTGGTGGCAAACACATATTAAAAGATCATTTGCCAAACGATGCGTCCATTTTCAGCGGAAATCAGAGCAGATCTTGCTCTGAAATTTATCGAACATAAACGTATTTTATATAGCATTATCTTCTGTGACTCACTACAGTACTTCAGTTGCTACACAGTAGAAAACTGGATGATCCATTATTAGTCAATCTCCTCGTCAAAAATACGGAGCTGAGTAATTAAC
The DNA here is from genome assembly GCA_030141615.1 of Unio pictorum. NCBI lineage: Eukaryota > Metazoa > Mollusca > Bivalvia > Unionida > Unionidae > Unio > Unio pictorum. The sequence goes on from JARLTB010000110.1 coordinate 10,200,773, forward strand.
CGTTTACTGATTTTAAACTTGTATAAAAATGTACCTACGTCAGAAGTGGCAGACGTCATGGGATGATACAATCAAAAACAAACCTCATGCCATCAAACCAACCCTGAGAGAATGGACTCCTTCCTACAGAGCTATCCGTAGGGAGGAGCTTGTCCTTGCAAAAATCAAAATTGGTCATTCATACATAAACAACTCCCACATACAAAAGGGTGAAGATCCACTAGAGTGCGTCTCTTGCAATGAGCCATTCATTGTTAAGCACTTTATGACCGAGTGTTCCGACCTGCAACCTACGCGTGATAAGTACTATATTGTAAATGACATGAAGGAACGTTTTGATACTATATCTGTCACTTGTATTTTAGATTTCGTGAAGGAGGTAGTAAATCTTTATTTTAAACTTTAACTTGTATGCCATCACCTAGTGCATTTTTATCTAATGCAAATACCACCCAATATTTTTCAACATATTTTCATCAACATACACCATTTACCTCTCCCGTTGATAGGAAAGCTTCATATTTTACTGTTACCAATATATTACCATTTTATATTGAACTATTTGGCTTTTATATCGCTGGTCGATATTAAACCTTTAGTATTTTTAACCATGTATAAATACAACCTATTGTATGGCGCTAAACAGCTTAAAGGTGCTGGTGCGCCGTTAAAATCAATCAATCAATCAATCAATCAATCAATCAAGATCTGATGTCACCTGTCAGCGGAGTGACATCAGATGATCAAACTTATATAAATACAAATAACTATTCAAATCATAAGGAAAAGTCGTTAAGTTGTTATGAGAAGCTAATCAGCTGTGAATGCAGTCTTCAAACAATTATTGATCAGACAAAAATGATCATGTTTTCCGACTAAACGTCAATGAAGCTATTGCCAAAGAACACTAGACGTCAAAGAATATATTTTCAATATTTAATGCTCTTTTCGTTGTCAAGCAAATATTTAGGCAACTGTAGTATTATTACAAATAAATGAGGAATATTTTCGTCCACATCTTCGTACTCTCCTTTTTGTAGAGTTTCATCACCATCAACACTATTTCTATTTCTTAGAGTATTTAGTAATTACCTTGCTCTTTATCATTACAAACGTCAACACCGGATGAATTGATATTTATGTTGTGACGGTAGATACGACACTATAGTGTAAAATGAGCAGACGTTCTGTATCGTATGAAAATCATTCATTTCCAAAACTCTGAATTTGTCAGCTAGCATGAAGTCTTTGACCCCAAAAACTTTACTTAGTTTTTGCTTTTGGACACCGAACATCGAAATTATTTCTTAAAAGCCATATTATGATGATTAAAAAAATATAATTAATTCTTTGCTATATCAGACGGGTTTAACTTTCTATTGAACTCAAATACACGACCGGTGCGAAATAGATAATAATATCATTTACATTGATATTTACTCCTCTAAAAATATTTTTCATGACGGATATAGAAACACGTACTTACGGCACACAATCATACAAAAAACAGACACAAATATTCATGTTATGCAAATGTTACAGGTTATTCTAAAATATATGAATAGCTAGGCAAGAATTGTCTGAAAATAAATTCAAGAACAAGGTTTCTTATTTTGTAAATTTAAAAATTAAATGAAAAAATAATTCTCCCGTAAGCGATGGATGCGTTCCCACCCAAATGTTTAATCTCATACCAGTGTATGTATACACGAACGTCAATTTGACCACTGGCATAATATAACTGACCAAAATAGTAAATGCCGCTCCGTTGTTTAATTGGATGTAGCTACAAATCTGATTAAATCAGTTATTTCGTTACTCCTACCAACAAAGACAATTTGTATATAATTATAGCTTGCAGTGTAGACCCATGTCGCATTAGAACGTCTCAAAATTAAACCTCACAGTGATTTTTTTCTAATAAGAACATTGTCGACATCATAGAAATCATAAACTGTCTAATCTAATTAAGGTCACGTGTCCATTGGTCAGTTGATATTGCATGTCATGGACACTGTTTAAACTACCTATATATTGTAAGCATTAGTGTGAAAGGAAGTGACCCGACGATCCATGGCTGGGGAAGATGATAAATCAAATGTGATATATATATATATATATATATATATATATATATATATATATATATATATATATATATATATATATATATATATATATATATATATATGCAATACCAATAGCTTTCTGTTACAAATATACAATCAAAATTTGCAAATATACCAGTAGCAGGGTAGTCTGGGGTCAAAGGGTCGCCATCTCCAATATAGACAGTACCCCTCTGGGCTCCTGATTTGGGAAGCCACCAGTCTTTGTCATACACTCTTGATGTATCATTGTCTGTGTAGTCCTCGGGGTCCGAAAAAATTATGATACCTTTGGCGCCATTTTTCTCGGCAAAATGAACCTATGGAATATATACTGACATTAATTTGGATGATCTTACTGATGCGCGATTTAAAACTAATAAGAACAAGAAAGAGACATGTACATACATCCCCGTATCTCTTACGTTATTCTTAAAATTCCGCTGAAAATGCTTACATCTAACCCCTAGGTTCGTACCTTTAGGATATTTGTTTTCCATATTTTGCGAACGAACTCACAATTGTACTAAGGTCGTCCTTTAAGTAGACAACTTTAATACAATCTCATTCAACGGTTTTAGAACTGTGTCTGAATCGACACATGGGCTCGAGTGATTACTTAACTTTCCGTTGTTAAAATTGTTCTATTGATTCTTCACTGCACTATAGGCACCGCGAAGTCCGTTCTTATACTTATAAGAAATTTGACAAGATTGTCGCTCTCATTTAACTGGCGTGAAGAAGCTGTTTCGTTTTGTGTGCCGTTTTTCATGATATATGTGCATGTTCTCTGTCTTTACCTACGGTAATAACGCATTGGCTGTTCAGTTCGTATGTGTTTCTTCGCCTCTTTTGTTTGGAAACGAGATTAATTAGACTTGTTCGCAGCAGTCTTGCTCCACTACTACAACGTCCTTTGTTGTTGAAAAAACCGACATCACATGATCACCAGTCAACCCGTGTATGATATGATGGACCCTCATTAATGGCATTAAATGAACACTGCTTGATTCTCTACACTACATTGTGTTCTAGGCAAAACGAACTGGATCACATTCAACATTACTGAAATGTAAACGGAACTGAGGAAGAAAACAGTTGTTTCAGAGTTGGCCGGCTAGAACAAAAAGACGCATTTCAGTTATCTTTCTTACGGCCTTTCCGGATCAACAATATAAAAATTCGACCGTTAATTTAGATAATCTGATTCAAATCCCTATTAAATCAACAACTGTTGTCAACTATCCAAGATATAACACAGCGAATGGCATTATTCAATACCCAATATTAACGTATTGTTCCTGAGAGAAACATGGCTAAAAACATAAGGCGATGAGCCCAAAGGCGCAGATTGAACACCCATCTTGTACTCCATCAAGGCGTTAATCGCCACTCTCATGGAGATGGAATTGCTGTCATCACAAAGAACTCCATGATCAAACGTCTTAGCCACATAATAACCTTCAAGTTCTATCATACGTCGTTTGAGCCACACTCACATTGTAACACAGGTTAATCGATTTTTTTCTGCCGCTACCTGCCTCCTCCAAGTAGACTAAAATGGCTGATTATATCTCTCTTTTTGGAGTTGGTTCCGAATTTTATGGAGCATCGAAATTCGATAGTTGGCAACCGGATTATTCTTGGAGATTTCAACTTTCAATTTGACTGTCCTGGAAACCCATGCACATCGAAACCCCTCGATTCCATTAATGTTATCAAACAGTCAGGTAACCAACTTTCGCATCAAAATGGTCGTAGTTTAGAATGGATTCTTCAGGAACCGGATACAAATATGCTAAGGTCCTTCCTGGTATTCAAGGAACACACATCAGATCACCTCTGCAGTGTATGCCATCTTGATGTAACAGTCCCTAACCCACCACCTTTTTTTGCTACTAAGCGAAACCGTCGTATCCTAGATAGAACCAAATTAATGCATGAAATCATAGCAAACCTAACAACTTGGTTAAATCCTCCAGCAGAACAACTCGATAAATGCCTGCTTTGACTGCTTAAAACACATGCCGCAGCCACCAAGCACAGAGTATTAATTCAAAAATGTTCTCCGTGGTTATCAGTGTTAGGGACCCTATTCGCACGGCTAAGGGACGGCCAAAACGCTGAGAGGCGTTGTCTTTCATCCAGACTAACTGTTTAAAAGCAAATATATGCAGCTGTTAAGAGGAACGTCACAAACATTGTCCATATAGCGATATAAGTCTACCACAGTACTAATATCACGGAAAGTTTCAGATGCAAAGCGCTCTTCAAGATTACTTACATGGTAATGTCAAGAAACAAATGAACACCACTTCCAACTACCTTCTCTACAGTCGGTCATTCGGACCTGTTTGCAAATGTTTTCCGTGACAAAGTTTAAACCATTTGAGATTCGATTGACAACACAATTTAAATTAACTCAACGTCACCATACGTTGCGATACAGAAATTTAGCGATATCCGTTAGCAGCATATTAACTTGCCCCTATGGATTTAGTACGTACACTCGTGAAGACGACTGCACCAAAATCATGTGAACTTGATTTAATTCCAATATCACTATTGCTTGAGTGTTTAGATCCAGTATTTCCTTCACTAACTGGTGTTATTATTACAAAAATCGCATCTGGGGAATTCACATCATTTTTCAAAACTTCCATTGAAACGTCTCTGCTGAAGATATAAACACTAGACCATAACGATTTAAAGAACTATTACCCAATTTCTAATCTCTCGTTAATATGCAAAGTCTTAGAAAACGTTGTTATAACCAAACTAGTGCTCCACAGTGGGCTGTTTTTGGACCCTTTCTTTTCATTATATTCATTCAGCCGCTTTCAAGTGTTATAGATCAGCGTCCAGTGTGTCTAACCCACTGTACGCTGATGACACCCAAATATACAAATCTAGCAAACCAAATGAAGTTGATGATATCATCCAAGGTGCAGAGAGGTGCATATCTGATGTGAAATCATAGATGACATGGAACAAGCTGAAGCCGAAATATAATAAAACTAAGGCCATTCAAATCAAACACAAAGACTTTTTCATTCACATCCTTTACCTCATACAATAAATATGACGAACACTAACATTAAATTCACACAGTCAGTGCGAAACCTAGATGTTATTCCGGACTACTCACACATTGCACCAACATGTCATGAACACATGCAAGGTTGCATATCTTGAGCTGAGACGCTTCAGTTCCATTCGCATATATCTTTCAGTTGATGCAACTAAAACAATTGTGTGTTCCTTAGTACTTTCAAGACTGGACTATTGTAACTCAATTTTGTCTGGTTCGTCTCAATATCTTCTCCAGAAACTTCAAAAGTACCCTACCCTGACTTTTCATTTGATCCAGAAACAAACAGAAAAGGTGTTCCCTGTGCTACATTTCAGGGACGGACTTCAGTCGAACATACCTATCCGACCTCACCCATATGTATATACCAGCAAGTTATTTACGCTCCTCTTCTGACAATCGTACACTCATTATTTCTCACTATAAAAAAAATCATATGAACAAAGTTATTTTGCATACCATGGCCCGTCAACGTGGAACGCCCACTTAACTTAGACACAAAGACACACTGATCCTATTTAAGAGTGTTCTTAAAACTCGCCAATTTTGACTGGAAGAACAAAATTAGAAACTTTATGTTTCTTACCTTAAATATTTTCAGCATGTTTAATTTTTTTAAAATTTCGTTGTGTTTTTGTTTGTAATCATATAATTGTATACAGTGGCCGAGTGGTCTAAAGAGCTCACTGTTCCGGATCACTGCAGTCTCACCTGTCTGCGTGGGTTGGAGTCTCAGGCTCGGCTAGCGTTGGTACGTGAGAAAGTCTGCCAGCCGTTCCTTGTGGGTCGTTTGTTCTTTTCTGGGTTGAGTATATATTACAACACAAAAGAGGCGGAACAATACGCAACAAAATCAATCAGCATTATTAATTGATTATGCCTTAAACATCTGAGTTGATGATGAACCTTCATCCTACCTATTCAAAATAAATAAATGATGTATTGAACAATGTCATGTGCACATTTGTTCTTTTACTACCATAACGTTAATCACTTTCTTTAGCATTTCCTCTGGCTGAATAGAAGCTGTTAGGTTTCGGGTTTTTGTATTCAGATTTTTAATCAGAGTTAAGCTTATGAGCATTTATTTTTCTTTAGCAATAAGCGGCTTTTACGGCTCATTTATACCGTATAAAAGGCACCCATATCTGCAAATCAGTTTTCCGATGAATAACTAACATGATAAACATACACTCGCGCATTCTGAGCAAGCCGACGAAAGACGCATCAGACTTTAATATCTTACACTCTTAAACTGTGTTCTTTCCTTTTTTCATTGATTCATTATTCATTGTTTTTCATAAACCAACGACAATCAGCGTTGCATTACTGATAATCTTTGGGTAGCACAAGAGGTCATTGATTGACAAATAGTTTGTTATTAGTCACCTTATATAAACGGCATTAGAGCCTAAAACAAAACTAAACTCGAGATCACATTTCGGTCCTGTAAAATTTCGAGTTTTCCAAGATTTACTGTATTATCTTTTCTTACTTTTACTCAAGAATTAAGGGAGCAAAAAACCTGAGCAAATTGTGATTCACAAGGAATATTATACTTACGTTTGCACGATGTTTTTCGGTTCCTACGTCAGCGAACGTTCAAGAAGAAACTGGGCACTCCGTATAGTTACATTTTATATATGATAAAGACAACATATGTACAATTCCTTTAAACATTGTGTGAAGCAAAAACAAAGTGCAGCTGTTCATGAATACATGAGTGGGTTTTGAACTCGTCCCTTTCTGTTTGACCAAGTTTCTGTTTTACGTTACTCGCTACCAGGGTATTTCCATATAACATTCCTTAGTGAAAAATCCGTATCGATTCTTTGAATCGCAATACTAGTTTTAGTTTCAGCTGATTCTCCCTTACCCTCAACTGCAACTTTTCTAAGACAGTCTAAAACAGCTTCACTGTTTTCATGGGGAAGCTTCATATTTTACTGTTACCAACATCTTACCATTTTATATTTAAATATTTTGTTTTCGTATATCACTGGTCGATATTAAACCTTTCGTATTTTAAACACGTATAAATACAACCTATTCTATGTCGCGAAATAGCCTAAAAGTGCTGGTGCGCCGTTAAAATTCAATCAATCAATCAATCAATCAATCAATCAATCAATCAATCTGTTTTCATGGTGAATACAGTCCTTACTATTAAAACTGACTATTAAAATCTACAAATTATTCATTGTACTTGAATTGCAACTGAAGAGAATGTTAACTTCTTTTTTTGGTTTCTGGCATGCTCCAATTTAACTCAAAACATAAATTGAGGGCGACTGTAAGTGTTGATACAGAGCTTGTCTAAAAACAATGCCTATTCAGACATTCAGTTCTGCCCAAATAATCGACTCATTGTGGCGTAATTATTTGTACAAATGTTACAAAATGCATGTTCTAATGTAACTTCGACAAACAATTTGGAATGGCAGGACCTGACGCATCGTATTTTCAAAGTCTTATAATTTCTAGTTCGGTTCTTTCATTTGATGTATTATCTTTTTTCATTTACTACATTTTTTATTATATGAAGGTAAACACGAGGTGGTCATATTTCCCTCGTTTTTGAGATAAACCAACATTACGTCAATATAGTTTTGCAAAATAGTTCACACATACTAACTTACATGAGAATGTCCGCAAAAGTAATGCCAGTTGACGAGGCTAAATTATAGTTGCTTTGTTTTTAATATTATTCATACAGGCATAAGCGTAAATAATTTAAAAGAAAAAGTCCTGGAAAATCAGAATGATGGAAACCATAATAAAGAAAGACAAATTTTATTATAATATAATGAAAGAACTGGCAACGGCACATATACGAACCGTAGCCCAATTTATCTTGTTAAGCAAGTTCTTAGCGTTCGTAAAGACACTTACAAAGACAAAACAAATACTTCATATAAAATTTATAGCAGAAAGCAAACAAACCCACGGAATAAAAGGATATAAATACAAAAGTGAAGACACAATCTACGAAAAAGACAACTTCTTTAAAAATAAAACGCAAACTACATGATAGTAACAATGCGATTAAAATCCACGTAGATACTCACGTTGAAGTTGACAATGCCATTTTTTTTCTCATTTTTATTGGGTAACTTTGACACATTAATTGGTTTATTCTGTCTCCAAGGACGATGACCAACCATCTTGCTTGTATCATGTCTACGCTTCATATGCAGAAATGATGGAACACAAAATATAAAAGAAAAAACAACATAAAAACACCTCTTCTTTTATTTTACCTGCAACATGCTGGTTGTCAAACATAAGTGTTCTAACTACCTCATTTGCGTTGAATTACCTTGATAACAAGGACTGCATGATTTATTATATTTGTGTAGTAAAAGTGATCGATACGTGAGATTGCCATGTATCTTTCAAATATTAACAAAATGAACTCACCTTGTCCCCTCGAAAGATTTTGCCGTATCTAGCAATAACAATTTTTCCTGATACGTCAATGTTGCAGTTTACGTGTAAAAAATCATAGTCTTCTACGCGGCCATAGTTGACATAGATGAGGTCTCCCTATAAGGATATACAATTATATATAAATTGCATATCTGCATTCAAATATACGTATGTATACTATTAAAGTTTAAATTTTATAAAAATGTATGCATATGTTGAGATGGGGGTGAAAAGTCTTTTTGTTAATGCACAAATGTTTCTTTCGAAGCAAACTTTCAACAATTAATACCAATGAAAATCAATATATACAAATATGGCTACAATTGAAAGAAATTGTACTTGGAATAGTATGTTACAATGGTAAACTTACTATTTGTGCTGAATACATTTATCGATATTATAGACCAGTTGCTCCACTCATTGTCATGGATGTTGATGTTTATGTGATGACAGACACTTTCAACACAGACATGACAGCAGCTGCCAAAGACATCATTGACCCCCATCGCCCAAAGAAATTTCCCTGGGCAACAGAAGAGATTCTGAAGTTGTGTGATGTCCGAAGAGACCTAAAAAAAACCACCAGACACACAACAGGGGCAATGGAGTACCATGCAATCAACAGGAATATCGGGAGGGGGTGGGTGGGTGGAAAAGCAAAATATTGAAATGGAGAAAGGTTCATATATATAGAGAGCAGTCTGATAAAGAATAACAGCAAAAAGGCATTACAAATTGTGAAAGACCTCACCAGACAGAAGCAGCCAAGAGTTATTACCATTAAAGACGAAAATGGAAAATGTCTCATAGAAGCGAGTGACATTGCGAAAAGATGGACTGAGTATTGCAAAAAACTCTACACACATCAATTCACAGTGGTTCTTGAAGTTGATCCAGTAGTTCGTCAAAGGATGACGATTTCCCCATTCTGAAAGAAGAGGCAGAGTCATCAATAAGAGCACTGAAGAATGGGAAGGCAGCAAGTGGAATAGACAACATTTCAGCTGCACTTATCAAGAATGGGGGATCAGTGATAAAGCTACTAACAAAAATGTGCATCAAGATCTGACAGACAGGTGACTGCCAACATTGTGGATCCTGTCACTAACTATAACACTCCCCACAAAAGGCAATCTTCAGTTATGCCAGAATTACAGAACTATCAGTTTGATCAGCCCTGCTACTAAGGTGATGCTGAAGTGGTCATCCTGGACAGACTAAAACCACAAGCGGATGAATTAATCCCTGAAAAAAGGTCAGGTCCCGGGGTGGAAGAAGCACAACAGAACAAATATTCAGTCTCAGGGGTCTGTGAGTAATATATCCGCAACATCAACAAGACATCTATCATGTGTTTATAGATTTCAAAAAGGCCCTGAAGTGTGGCATGAGGCATTTTGGGCCACAATGACGAAGTACAACATGGGTCAAAGGTTGACCAGTGCAGTAATTGCCCAAGGCTATGTGGTGACTAGTTCTAGACACGGTTGAAGTACATCTAAGCTGTCTCCTGTCACCGACGATTTTCAACATCTACTTAGAGCGCATTATGAGTAAAGCCCTGGAAGACCAACGTGGAACATGCAGAATTGGAAGGTGAACTATCGCCAACCTCCGTTTTGCAGATGACATTGATGGGCTTGGCAGGGAGTGAAAACGAGCTTATCACTTTAGTAAAGAACCTGGATGAAATATCTTCCAGATTTGACACGAAATTAAGCGCTGAGAAGACAAAGCTGATGACAAATAGTGGGAAATAAATCTCAGTCATGATAAAAGCCAGAGTACATAAATTGGAAACAGTGCGCCAGTTCAAATATATTTTCTCCCTAATCACCAAAGAGGGATCAAGAGCATACTTTTTGTAACGATCAGCACAAACAACGGCAGCGATATTAACACTAAGACTGATCTGTAGAGACCAGAATATTTGTCAAAAAGAAAAATCAGATTACTGATAGCACTGGTCATCTCAGTATTTTGTATTCATGTCAGGCTTGGACCATGAAAGCAGAAGTGCAACAAAGAATCCAGGTACTTCAAATGAGATGCTACAGTGCGATCCTTGGCATCTTCTACATGGGCCACAGCACAAATGAAGAAGTGTAACATCAGGCGCTACGTAGGCCAATACGAAACCCTCCTCGCCACCGTCAAAAAGAGAGAGCTGAAATCGGTTTAGTCACTAGAGCTAACAGTCTATCCACAAGAGTCCTGCATGGCAGCGTCCAAGGTGACAGCAGAAGAGGTAGACAGAGACAAAGGTGGACTGACAACATCGCAGAATGGACTAGGAAATGTTTTGCAGAGACACATACATTGGTACATGATCTAAACAAGTGAACGGAGCTGGTCAGTGTTTTTTTTAGCAGTACAGCGCCTCGACGACCACACTAGGTCAAGAGACTGATGATAATGATGACGGAGCAGTTATCGTTTTGATTGAACTAAAGTGTCGCTACAAAGCACAGTGCTCATATATATTGTTTGCAATACTCTTTTCGTGTGTACAAAATAAGATATACTATATAGCAAGTATTCTATTACAAAATACCCCGGATATCCATGATTTAAAGCCACTATCGATCAACGTTAAAATGTATGTCCGAATGATGCAATTTGTGGGCTTGATCGACGTTTTGAGATCCATCCATATTGTAAAACGTCGGCAATGAATAAAATCTATCTAGCTGGTCACGTTTTGGGCACTCAGGAATTAAATATGAAATCTAGGATAGACCGTTTTAGCCTATATATGAAACACGATTTCATGCTAGCATGCACTCTAGCTGCAGCTTTAGGTTCACCAGTGCAATTAAGGAACTGACAACAATTACAGGTAGAAAGGATTTTGCAAGGACATAGGATTTTGGCATATTATCTACTTTAATAAATAGGTGTGTATAAAAATAAACAAGAGTTATGCGTACGTATTCATTTCCGGGCGCCGAGTAAGCATTGAAAGGTGGCACAACCTCAGTTTTGTTTTCTTCCGGTCTAATAATGGCTTCGTACAATGGTGACTTGTAGAGTGTCGTCTGGTTGTCAAACAAGAGTTCTACAAAGTTAGGTTCTGCATTATTGGGATACGATAGAAGAACTTTATAAGGCGTTATTGTCACGTGATCTAACCCGACATTTATCCAAAAATCTCTCAATTCCTCGGCTTGTCTTTTATCAGCCGGTGTTCCTGCAAGATGTGGCTCATTCGTTAGGTTTCTGTTAAAATGCAAATGTAAAGAGTTTTATAAGAGTTGACTCAATAATCTGGAATGTCAACATGTTTATCTAATGCATGTAATGTTTCTAGTATGTGGATTACAATTAACTGTACTGCGCAAATGAAAGAAAAACACGTTAGTAGATATAGAAGTAAGATGATGATCAAGATGTCCGCGCTGCGAATGGTAGAGAAAACCGGTTTCATGATGGAAAGATAGTTCACGAGGAAAAGTCGAGTTGATTCTATTGTTGTTTACATATTTAGCATCTGTATTTTAAACAGTTCTGTATATCTTGGTATTTGATGGCAAAAACTTTGTTTCTTCAAGACACTAAACGCTGATTACATCTTTGTGTGGCTTGTTAACTTTAAACACAGTCTACTGTCTTTGCCAAATTAAATTACATTAAATATGATACGTTGAAATGAAATGTGTGTGTATACATATCATTTAAAACTAAACTATTTTTCATTAACTAACTTTCGAACATATAGCAATGATACTTGAAGTTATTATTTGCTTTCCTTCATTACATGAACATTACCTTAAAAACTTGGCAATATTCTCGCTGTTGATGGTCTGAATAAGCTCATCTCCAATGGCGGGGTCTCCATCCTTGATTAGGGCCTCTGATATTCCAGGCAAGAAAATCCCATCCGGTTTTATTTCTTGTTTCTCATTTGAGCAAATCGCTAAACGGCCAATGGCGATTCCTATTCCAAGTCCAACAGCAACAGTCAGTAGGAGCAACACATAAATGAACCTTTTCTTGGCTGCTTTCTTCTTTTCGACCACGATATTTTCCATCGAGGAAAATTCATCCATTATTTTAGCGATTTCTTTTATTTTCCTGTTTGTACTTTAATATATGCTATCGCCTAACATTTAAGCATTTATTATATAGATTCTGTCCCAAAACACAGTGGTTTACTTCTAAATCTATATATCTCATCAAATGTAGTGATTTATGATCACCCTACACAGACTATAAGATTTTTCGGTGCTGGGGTTAATAATCGCATTTATATCATGTGATAACCTTCTAAAATAGACTCAGAACCAGAGCAAATGTGCTTCTGCATAAAGTACAGCTACACCGGCATTTTAATATCAATAATTATCAGTCAAGATGTTCTTGCCAATAACTAAACTGGCTTGAATCTACAAACCACTTCAGTGCCACGTTCATGTGAGTTGAGCCAAAAATGAATTACACATTATACATTATACGGGGGGGGGGGGGTTGAGTGGGAGGGGGTCGTGTGGTCTAAAGCGCTCTCCGTTACGGATCACTGCCACCTCAACTCTTTCTGCGTGGGTTCGAGGCTCACATTCGGTCAGTGTGGGTATGTAAGAAAGCTTGCCAGTAGTTTCTCGTGGGTAGGTGGTTCTTGTTGGGGGATTTCCTGGGTTCTTCCGTCACCATTAATACTGGCCGCCATGTATAGCCTATCGTGTGCTGAAATATGGCGTTAAACCTTACAACAGCAACAAGGTCATACAAAGCCTAAGGTGAAGCAGGTGCTGAATTTTGCTTCAAAATAAAGCCCTAATATTTAGTCTTGGTCACCAAAGACGAAAACTAAAAGAGACATATACAAAGATGTTCTCTATAAATTTCGTTTGTGATAGTCTTAACAGTTTCCCAATATAAAATTACAAAGGGAACTGATTGGATCGGTTTCCTTCCGCTGCCTCCAGTCAGAGAGCGGAATAGTAGGTATCGTTTCAACTAGCCAAATTTAACAAGGGTTGAAGTGAAATGGAATGTATTGACAACCCTTGGCTAGCGAAGATGTCCCATCCTCCCCATCCACTATTGTAGAGGGAATGTATTTACTAACAATTTGGCAGTGATCAGTCGATGCAGTGTATCCTTTTGTAAGGCACATTTCTCCTAGGTACAATACAACATTTAATGTGTTGATGTGCATCTAAACAGCAACAGACCAACCAACCAAACAAACGGAATTCGCTTAAAGAACTATATTTTGAACATTAAGAATAAATTCTGGTATTCTGTAGTTATGACTTAACTCTTAAAGGCTGAGGCACCACTACAAAAGGGGATGCGTATTAGACTGAATTAATCTTCTGTCGAGAATGGGCCCTCCTTATCAAAGTCTGCTTGATCTATATGCTTTGAAATTACATGTTATTGTGACATGTAAAACGTACCACCTGATACCTTACCTGTCACTGATTAGGGATCCAACATTAATTTTCTCTCAGAGGGGAATAGGTCTTTCATTTATGTTTACAAACTAGTTCTCAAATAATTTGGGAAGAAATCTTTTTTTCTAATTTATCTCAAAATCTGCAAAACATATCCCCAATAATAATATCTATTAGATTAGTTACAACATTACATTCTCGAAGTAAAACATAAAATCAAAATATTCTCGAAATAAAAGCATGCCTCCCCAACAAAATAAATCTTCTGTTCCTTTTTGAATATCGAAACGGTTTGCTGTGCTGCTAAGACCTGTCTACAGTATTCACAACTATATTGTTATACACACCTTGTTATAAATAGCTATTTAAACATATACGTAATATATTTCCACGTACTGAACCAATCCCAAAGTGTATTACTAACATATGGCATCTACCTCCAAATGACCGACTTTGTTTTTTAACTGTACTTTCAAAGTGAACCATATTCAGAAGTAGTTTCCTTGTTGGGCATATGCTATCACGTGAGAACGGACTTTATTTATACATTTGCACCGTACATTTAGTCCTCTAAAGGTTTTTACCAATATCCTGAATGGATTTATGAATTCGTGTACAAGTCTTATCGATTACGCCAACGGCATATTTGTTGTCAACATTATAGTGGCGAGCTATACATCAGTCTTACACGTATCAGGTAAGATAAAACTCAAATTATATACACAAGGCCGTGTTGTACAGGTACAGTACAGGTATAGGCATGAAGCTAGATTACTATAATATTATTCAGAATTAGTTTAAGGTTTAATATTTAACGTTCGAAACGTTCATTTGGGGCAACCTACAAACATAACGCGTTGTGAGGGACATATAAACAATAAGTGTCGGATTACCACATACGAAGAGAAGGTACCGGCCTATGGATTCCACGCCTTTTACTGGTCCCACGACAACGGATCAAAATAATATTAATAAAACGTATTAGGATATAAGTGCGATTAGGGTGGGTGGGCAAGATTTCGATTGCAAAAGGGCCTCAACAGAGTTTAATCCCGCACTGTATACAAGGAAACATAAACTATGCTTGAACATGTGATGCGAGGAATAATTACCTTAAACCATATATCAAAGGACAGGATTCCCTATCACGCTTGTAGTACAAAGGCCGCAGGTGTAAAACTGACTATGGGCTGCATTGTTTTGCGTGATCTATGTTGTGTAGTACATTTTTTATTTTAAATTTAAAATAATGTATTATCCCCGTAATAGGTTGACTACCGCGTCGTGGAACCATCCCAAGGTCGCCTTACAATCGAACATTTCTGATAATGTAGGGATAATAACTATTATCTACTGATACAGATATATGTTGTATAGTACTTAGACTACGTTCATGTATTTGTATGACTGGGTCACGGTGAATGTCTAATTAGGTTTCGCGAACTCAGTAAACCTTGGCTGGCACACAACACAGGTGGTTTTTACTTCGTGTGGAAAGACAATACCTTCTAAATAGTCACCTAAAGATCATTACTGAATATTTATTAGAATTCTGTTCCCATACAGTTTCATTCATACAAAGTTTCCATACATTATACAACCAACACTCTTTTGTTTAACTTGAAGTGATAGTGGAAATAAATGGTTTATATATTATTTCCAGAAGACATCGTTGAAATTAACATAAAGTCGAACAAGACATAAAACATATTGATTAAGAAGGAGATGCTCATTTTGAGCTCTCGTCCCTTTAAAAAAATATTTATTTTTACAAGGTAAATATATTCGTATTGGTCCAAATATACTGCTGTTTTAAAGGTACAAATACACTAGACAGGAAATGACAATGCACATTTGTAGGCAAACCGCTGTCAGTCAATATCAAGCGTATGTACCCATAAACTAAGACAAGTGTGTTATCTAGCATGCTTAACCATTGAATAACATCACCCGTGATATACTTATCCTGTTTCACAACATACGTATTTCGGACATTTGATACACATTGCATTACATAGTGCTTGTATCTGTATAGCATGATGCGTCTTTCCGTATTTATTTATTTGTACAGATTTTACATGTATCTTTACATGTACCCATCCTATAACCAACATTGTCCCGTTAATATGTAGCAGAGTAAAACGACTTATAGTCTGGTATATTCTAAAATCATAAAAGTAACATTAAACTTATCTTCATCTGAAAGTTTGTCCATTTATCCATTTTCCTCCAATTCAAAACAAGTAGCATTCATAGTTGGGGATAGTTTTGATATTTGATTTCATGTTGTACCTTTATTTTAAAAGACAAATTTATATATAAATTACATATATAAAGCAAGTAATTGGCAATGATTTTGCTTTGGGGCGAGAGGATTTGAGTGAGATATGGAAAACATCCTCTCTTTCATTATGTCCAAAATCACCATGCTAAATGTCTTGAATACGTAATACAGCGTCAGGTAAACAAAACCACAGAATATGGGCATGCAGTTTCGTTCATGATGTTTTATCTTAAGTACTCACGCAATGACCTGAGGCGTCATTTGCATATCAATAAGGACTCAGACACATATTTAAGGAAGGTTTTTTAATCAAACTGAAATTCGAAGTGCAGATTTAATGATAATGGCGGACATATTGAATTGGTGAGCACCTTTGATGTTAAAGTTTTGTTTTCAACATGGACTTTGGTAACGAATTTCTTAGGAAATGATGGTAAGATTCATAAATACTCAAGGTATTAACACAGTTGATGTTCATTCATCCACTATTCATGTTTCACAAACGATAATTACAAGCACCAGAACCGTGTATGTAAAGTAGAATGGTGTAGTAGCGCTTGTAGGCGATTTGTACAATAATATTAAGAGATATATTAGCTTTTTAGTTTATTAAGTATCATTAAGTTTCCCATTGTCTCAGAAATCGTCTTCGAGTGAAAGTGTTCTTATTAAGGAAGTACAACCTTACTTTGTTAATCTTCTTCTTCATGGTGTAAATTTGTAAAAAGAGAGTTGATGGACCAGTGACTCGCAACAGTGTGATTCGTGCTCATTGAGGATATTCATTTAATAATAGGCACTGACCTAGTTGGAGATAACGTTAACATTGATTCACTTCTAACTGACAAGTTGCCTCATTTGGATCCGAAAGTTGACCCTGATGAGATTAATTACCTGATTGTGCAGTTACCTTAACTATGGCAAAGGGGTTATAGAGAATGATATTTATCATGACATTTATCCTGTACTCGACACATTTATTGGTCAGTCTTTAGACGAAGTCACGTCTGTTACTGGCATTGATCATTCAAGAAGTCTTGATCAAAGTGATACTCTTTTTACTACTGATTTTCTCTGTTCTTTTCATGATTGTCACATTGTTAGGATTAACCAGATGTCAACATATATATGTTAGACACTGAGGCTAATAATTTCGCGCCGTAAAGATGTATAAAGGTCAATTCGGCGAACAATGGGGTGTAAGCCAGTTATTTGACATGGTAATACAATTCGTGACTGGCCTTTTTGGGGCAGCCAGTTACGCAATAATTGTCATTACATGTTTCACAGGTAAATGGGGGAGTTCTGTGTTCTAATCAAAGGAACATCAAGTGGTGGTCGTAAAACCACTATAAATAGACCATTGGGAGGGGGCAGTGTCTGATAATTATATGAAACAACATCCACTCGGAATTTAGAATGGCGTGGCAAACATTAGAATCGCATGCTTAAACAAATTATCATGATAACTAAACGCGAGTAGTCGCTAAAAAATTCTTGCGGCAATTATAAGAAAAACTATGCTACTTCAACGTCATTCAAAATAGGTGGGACACTTGTTATTCTGGGAATTATAAGAATCTGCAGTACATGTCAGCGACTATTTGCTCGATTATTGTAATATTACGGCAAAGAAAGTGTTCTTTAATTATTGCAGTATGTATACTTTAGAACGTAGAATTACCATTTGTAGGGTTTTTATCATTCGTAGTGTTCGATATACATGCATATTTGAAGATATGATCAATGTTTATGTAAAGAAATAATATTGTAATTCGATATTGGGTTAATTGTTAGTAACATCTTGCATTAATACATTTGATATTATAGATTTGCAACTGTTGAATTGAATTATAATTTGGTATAATGCTTGCATTGTGCAACATTAGTTAACATTTGCCAATTTGTGTATACTTTGTAGGAGTATCATGTATAAGGATACATCTGCGCACGGATATGTGCATATCTGTATACACTTTGTAAAAGCGCAATGTACATAAATGCGTCTAGCTATGTGATATTGATCTGTATAATAAGATTGAGAATATATATATAACTTGTACACATATCAGTGAGAATGCGTATTTCGATGGACACGAATGCGTGTAATGGCTTATCTGTTGATAATGTTGTTTTGTGTGAGCTAGCTAGCTAGGGGAATGTGATACGATGACATTGTGTTTAATAAAGAAAGATCTTAGGAACGAGAGGAACTATAGAAGACAAAGGTAATTACCCCAGTGCAGTTGGTCGAAGAAAGGGAAGAACTGAGGCAAAAATTAGGCACTCTGGAGGGACCTGGATTACCAGTCCAGATAACAATCATACAGATGGGTAGGAACACAGGACAGGAGGACAATCTATCACACTAAGTCAGATGATGAAATATGCCTTCATTTGGTCGAGTGAAAGACGAGTAATAGGGTTTTAATTTGAATTTAATTTGAGAAATGACTGTTATTGAATTATATTAAATTGTTATTATTTGAATTTCACATTTTTTGTAATAACTAATTTAACTGTCGGCACCACTGACTGGTGGTTTAGAGTTTTGTATCTCTCTATCACTACTTTAATATGTGACAGAAACGAGTCAGGGTGGGTCTTCTGTAATAATTTAATTAATATTGTTTGCACCCCACCCAACCTAAATAAAGGGACACCTTTACAATGGTGACAAAAGACAATCACTCATTATCAACCAGTAACAAGATACTGAGATCTCCAGTTTATTTTTGAGGTCCATTATAAAATTGGAGCCACACAAAAAGACTCGATTGTTAATTTGTGGAACATGAGGGCATTATTAGAAAATGGATACTACCCACAGGAGACGAATGGTCAGTGAATTATGAATTTTTTGTTTCTATGTCATATCGACAAGAAATTTAATTCTTTGTCTAGAACATGAAACTCCTTTGGTTGTTAATTTAGTCAGTCAGATGTACCATAAGATTAACAATCAGTTTATTGGCTGAACCTTAAATTGGAAGTGAAGGTTTTCAATGTTATAGACCTTGACACGCTGGTCAAATGGTAGGAAACCCCAAACATAAGATACCTAAGGCGTATCCTGTTTTGGACGAAATATTCATCCTTATTATGGAATATCAGTCCTTTAACTAATACCAAGTCACGCAACAGTATTTGTTGAGCATATTATGTTTGTTCACAAGATTTCCAGAGAATATTCCTTTGAGAAATATTCAGCTAAAACAATAATAAATGTATTGAATGGGTGGGGATGACACTACTTGGCCTTCCAAAATCTATCCAGTTTTATCAACGCACAAATATTATGTCTTGATTTTTCCAAATACGTTATGAATAACTTAGGCATCCAGCGGCTTAAATCTTTTTCCTATACCTCTGAAAGCTACAAGAAGTTAGAAATAAGTAACCAAAGTTTGAAAAAACAAGATATAGTCATATTGGTTTGATGCGAAAATGTTTGTAAAGAAGGTATTCATGTAGTGTTCTTTGCTGTTAGGGAATCAGTTCAATACTCATTAGCATTGAGTCTTTTTAAACTAGGTTTTGGACCTATAGTCCTTGGACCATTGATTGTATTAAAGGAGAAACTGCTTTCAATGATTTTTTATATATTTATCTTCGTGACAAATTATCTTTTTTTAAATATAAGTTTTCAAAGGCCTGTGACGCAGCAAGAAATAGCCATCACTCTATTCAGTAAAAACTGAAAATAAAGTTGATGGAAATTCACAGGACATGTGTTTTTATACTGGTTATATAATTCTAGCTTTCATGCTAATACCTTATTATCGTATATAGGCTGAGCATTATGATCCTTATCATTTGAAAACAATGTGAATGACCTACATTATATCATTAACACTCTTTGATGGAGGGAACATATACAACTTTGTCATATTTTTAAAAGCGTATGTTGATAGAAACAGTCCTGTTAATCATTCTTTTTTATTAGTTTGATCTGTCCCGCACAGTGATGATTTAAAGGGTAGCATGAGCTCCGACTATAATGTCTTTGTTATGTTAGTGAATCATAATTAGAAGGCGACACGCGTGCCACAGGTGTGGTGTCCTAACATCAAGGTTTTGGTCCAAGTTAAATATTTAAAGTGTTCTATTACAAGTTACTTTACGCTCCTTAATTTTTTATTCGCTTGAGAATTGCAAAGTGGTATACTTATGCGTCAGCAGTAGAACATATGTTGCATACCACATTGGGTTCATATTTTTAACGTTGGGGTTACAGCTAGGTATTATGAATTTCTATGAGACCTTCCTGCCCATTATGTGCTTTTATATTTATTTTAAGATTAAGGTATGTAATTTGACATACTTTTATTGTATTATTACAAGGTCTGTCAGCTATAGCATTGGAAACTCCGTTTTGAAAGGTATGCTCACTTTTTGATATTTAGAGATTCTGTCTTACGTTCACGTCTGGTTTTTAGCTTAATAGCCGCATGAGGTTAAGCAAGTAAAAAAATGTGTTCATATATATCAAGTGGTTAAGTGGTTACCGTGTCGTACTCACGCCACAAATAGTGCGGACTTGAATTCTGCATAGGACCAATTTGGGATATCCACCGTGGTGTGTCATTGGGCAAGGCACTTTATTCCAATTAAATAGGCATTAAATAGTATACTTGTGTTGTTAGAAGATACGATGCTAACTACATTGAACATCATCCTATCTATAAAGCCCAGGCCATAGCCCTATATGTAGAGTTTTCCATCTAACGTAATTTTCAGATCTATATCTTTAGACCTGTTTGCAATATAGGGATGACACTTGGTTACGTTATCATCATCACTAGACAATGTCTCATCTATTGCACAATTAAAACTTTTTGAAGAGTCAAGGGCACCGTTTGATATATGAATTCACCACACTTTTGTCCACTCCTCAATTTATAAGCGTTTTGATTTTCAGAGTTTTAACGGTGTATCCTTTTGCATCATGATTAGATGTTCCGCGTTATCTAGTAGGCATCCTATCTTTTACGTCATCAGCAGCAGATGTGTCGCGGTCTCTATTGGTTAATCTATAGTTGATGTAAAGGTCACGGCTTTGTCTTGCGTGTCTATCACATTTTCCTTTACCCTCTGTAAATTTAGAACTGTTGAGACTAAATGATGCAACTTGTTATACGTTTACGTCGGCGTTAACAGATGTGTCGTGTACACCATTGTGGGTCATAAATTCAATGATATTTAATATTTTGGGAACCGTTCCGGTGGCCTAGTGGCTAGAGCGTCCGCCGCGGGAGCGTGAGATCGTGGGTTCGATTCCCGGAGGAGTCATACCAAAGACTTACAAAAACGGTACTAACAGCATCCTCGCTTGGTGCTCAGCATTACGAGGTTAGTGTTAGGACTGGTCGGCCTGGTGTCAAGATAATGTGACTGGGTGGGACATCATGCAACATGTCTGTGGCATGATACCCAGTGCTATACATCACTATAAACTGCCTTACTGCAGACATCGTATCTATATGACTGAAATATTGTTAAAGCTACGTTAAAAATCCTAATCAAACAAAATTATATTTTGGGTTTTTCTCACACATTCATATGCAGTCAATACTTGTACAGCTGCCTTGCTGTTTCAGATCAAAGAAATAAAAATCAAAAGCTGGTTTACAGTATATCGACGGTAGGAGGTGCGCTGCATACAGTTTAGTGGATCCTAGAGAGAAAATCATAGCCAAAAGCAATGTTTTATGTTTCAGCCCATTTTCTCTTTTGCTCTAAAATTGAAAAGCTGTTGAAGATCATGGTTGAAATTTGCTACACATATATATTGTTTCTAAAACTCCATTGCATTACAGGCTTAGAGTGGTATCCTCAAGATCAAGGTCAGTACTTTGTAGTGTTTATATTTTGCTTTATATCATACAAGATTTTTATGACTGCAGTTAAAGTGCAGTAACAGTATGCGTTCCAGTCAGATGGAATATCGCATATACAAATGCACAGCCAAGGCTTTATCACTGCCATAGCTCCAAAGCCCTAGTGGTTAGAGTGTCCACCTCGGATGCGAGTGGTCGCGTGATCGAACCCTGGCTGAATCATACAAAAATACTTTGACTAATGCTATTAATAGTATCCTCGCTTGGGGCTCAGCATTACGAGGTTAGTGTAGGACTGGTCGGCTTTGTGTCATGATATGTTTACTGAGTGAAACATGATGCTATATGTATGTGACCTGTTGCCCCAGTGATAGACAAACCATAAACTGCCACACTGCAGACATCAAATCGATATGAAAAAATCAAAATCACACACACAGGTTTTATCATCAAGGTTAAATGTACTGATCAAGTTGTCCCCCTTCCCGCAATTTGTTTCTAATGACCCGTGAGATATGACCACGAAACGTATTTATATTCCTTGTTTTTTGTGACATCATTATCACAGTTCAACTTGGCTACGTGATATTGGTTATTGTTGTGAAGATGCTTACTTCGATTTGAGTTCAAGACCTAACATTATTTAACAACCGAAAAAGTTGTGCACGAAAAACTGCTTACAATTTGATTTAAATTTATGCTTCAAATAACCTTAGTCCTGGCATTCTATTGTGTCTTTTGGTCAAGGGAAATTAGTATATAAAAGATGAGGAAAGGATTTATTTATTCCTGGTTTCCGTTAAATTTATTTTATGGAATCATTTACTGTCTTGTTCAGATATAATTTAAGGAGTCATGTATTCGAATTATTCATTGTAATTACAAACACGTCAATCAACATGACGTTGGGACAATTGTAAAGTCATTAAAAGACATTCTGGATTATATCATTGTGATGCATCAAACCTGTTGGTGCAGTAGCACATTCAAGGCTCTTGATACATCAGCTCATTCAACATTGGGTTATTTCAAACATTCGTAACATTCGATTTGTGATTAAATAGCTGAGATTATTACAATACTGTAAGTTCCTCTTAAATTTTCATTTTGGATCTTTGAGCAATACATTTCTTGTTCGCTTGACTGAACGCGATGGCTTCGACCTTTCTGTTATTTAGTATAAGATCAGGAGTCATAGCAATGCGTGTATCTGCTTGCGTGTCCGCGAGACTGTGGGTGCGTGTTTGGAAGTAGGTATACATTTGTGGATATAGATAAGTAAAACATTTGTTTACTATTATGCATTTTCTTCATTTACAGTTGCCGAATTATGGAATAGTTGGCTAGCGGACAGAAATGACATAAAAATACGTCGTTAGGTTGACATGCATGAATCAACGATAACAAATGCATTGGCGCTTCAAGTGTTCATATTGATTGTAATGTTTTTACGAAACATGGCAGACACAAAGCCAAAGAACCAGGTACATTAACTTGTTTCTGTATACTTGCTTGTCGTCTGTGTTATATGTTTTCCTTTAATTTATACTTCCCATTATCTTTAATACTTTCCTATGTTATCGTGTTTGCCTCACCTCTTTTAGTGTAGTTCTTATTTTTGGTAATCTGTCATTATGTATGTATGTATGTATGTATGTATGTATGTATGTATGTATGTATGTATGTATGTATGTATGTATGTATGTATGTATGTATGTATGTATGTATGTAGCGTATGCGTGTAAGATATCGTGCATGAAGCAATAAGGAGTTATTAGAGAGAAGCCAAGTCACTCCATCGGTCTAGAATATAACGCAAACCGAATATCATGCAAGCCGAAGCCGAATATCATGCAAGCTGAAGAGAGCAGAAAATATATTTTATGACATCTTCATACAGCTTGTCCATATAAAATGAGCCGATTCTGAAGACAATAAATCCATATGCAATAGAAATATTTATAAAAATTGCTACAGCGAGGTCATGATTTTATACCCACGGAGTCAAAGGTTATAATAATACAAATTGCAATTAAATTGAAACTTTAGAAGAATTTATTGGCACAACGTTAAACATGCAGTCATTGGAAAATGAGACCAGTGAAGCAGGAAAATGGGGGCTCTGTGCCACCTTTATCAGTACGTGATGAAAGAGCGGTTAGAAAAGTCCACACGGATCTGTATTACAGAATGATGAGGGTTCTAAGCCACTTTGTATTCCCAGGCTCTTTCATTTTTGTCCCTGGGAGAATCACGGTGTTAGATATATGCGTTGTACTATGACGTCCCACCGTGTTATCCGTTGAGTGTAGACAAGATGGGATTGAGTGAGGACAGCGATGATCCTTTGTTTGCATTATGCGAAGAGTAGTCTCAGAAATGGTTGAAACGTTCGAAGGAGCTTATAGCGTCTGTGAATAAGGGTCTGAGGTATGTGTCTAAGATGAGTTAATGTGAGGAAGTGAGAAGAGGAGACGGATGAATGGGTGAAACGTAATATAGTCATCATAGACCGGTGAAGCGGTACAATTAGCAATAATAAATTAAGAAAAATCATAACCGCTTTCATCTGTCAGAGTCTTATTATTGGCTGAATTTGGAGACTCGAGCTAAGTCGGTAGGTTATGCGAAATTCGTAAAACATGACGGTGTGTAAAAGCCCGTCTTGGATAATATAGAATTTTATCAGAAAGCAGCAAAATGTAAGTCTGTCTCTAGGAAAAAGCTAGGTGAGTCGTATGATAAGATTATTTCTGAGGCATTGTCTTATGCACAGTAGTCAAAGAGGCCGTGGTAATCTACGAGCTGAATGTTTTTTACGATTTCATAACTCCTTGAGGAGCGATGATTTTTGTAATTCCGCTCGTGAAAAGAAACCTTGGATGGGTTCTCCTGAGGATTCTGTAAGCGTGTAGGTGACTGGAATGTTTTTTTTATTAATATCAACGACTAAAAAGTCTTCAGTATCCCTTTCCGAATGTGGTTTTGGTCAACTGAATCTAGTCTGGTGACCTACTTTGAATTTGGATCTAAAAACTAAGAAGCTATAAATTCATATTAAAAGTCATCTTGATGAACCCTCTTGCCGTGACGGCCATCGAAGTGATTTTCACTGATGCACTAGCGAAGCCGATGATGTTGATTTTGTCCGGAGCTTGACTGGCCATACTAAACCTGATGAAATGCCTCGAGCCACGACTGGAAGTCAAACAAATATCACTAAGCAGACCATACTGTCTTATGAGAAAATGCTCAGCAAAATATGACCATATCCTCGTGGCAGTCATGAGTCTGATCGCAACGAACTCATATGGAGAAACAACTATCAAAAATCGATCCACAAGCCCTTCAACGACAAAAGGATAAGATCCGTCATCTTCCACCACCCCGACTCACCAGCATACGGACATTTCGACTTGTCGTTTATCCAACATTGCATAGATGGTTATCAAGAGTCCGAATTTACATGGATCTTTGTCCGAAGCTATTCTTATTTAAAACCTCCAAATTCACCCCGCTACGTGAAAGTAAGTACGTGCCACTGCCCAAGCAAATCATTCCTACCAAAGTGTTCATCATCGTCAAAAACAAAACTGGCTTTTGTCTCATCTGGGGGATCTTCTCCTTGTTAGTTACTGCTTAAGATCATGCTCAACGCGTCTCGAATTGCAAGGTTTTTTTTTGATACATTTAATACCAGTGGCATCATCTTTTCAGCATCGGTCAGCGTGTTTGGGCTCAACGATACGAAGGCCGGTGATAAATAAATTGTTCGTGGTCGATCCCATTCTGATCTCCAATACAACCTCCCATACAAATGTAAATGCCCAATTATACATTTACAAGGCCAACAACGTCTAACTCTCCACAGTCCATAACTGTATATTTAAATTCAATAAGTATAAGGTCTTACTTCTCACTTTGAAATTCCTTTCGTCATCTCGATGCAACATCGTAGAAGACTGCACCATCCGTTTCTGATTTATCCTAAGAACTACATAATTCTTGAATATTACTAATTCGCTTTATACAAAATTATGACATGTAGAAATTCATCTATACATGGAAGATTAAATTTCTACTAATTTAAATGCACATATTAACGTATGAATCTTACGATACCTAGTTAGGAAGTGAGAAAGATTCGGATTATTTTACTCAGAAACCTTTGTTCCTTACTCGTCGGAAGCTTCTAGAACTAACTTCCCGCCCTTTTCACCAGCACGCAACTTCGACTCTAAGCTCAGTCTAGTCACCAACTTCCTACAGTCTGCTTGTTTGTTTGAAAATCGTTCTAAAATCGGACACATGCATGCATGCATACATACATACATACATACATACATACATACATACATACATACATACATACATACATACATACATACATACATACATACATACATACATACATACATACATCCAACTTCCTACAGTCTGCTTGTTTGTTTGAAAATCGTTTTAAAATCGGACACATACATACATGCATGTGCATGCATGCATACATACATACATACATACATACATACATACATACATGCATACATACATACATACATACATACATACATACATACATACATACATACATACATACATACATACATACATACATACATACACAAGATGCCGTCATTACTGAGTATCCAAACGTATATCATCAAGCTCTTGATATATTATGGACTGCTATTATTCTTTGTTAAAGATTGTAGATTAACAAATATAGTTTCGTGTCATCGTGCAATCTCCGGAAAGATGTATCGCACTAATCAACGGTAATCGTTTTACATGCTGGCCTCGCACTCAGAAAATTCATAATTAGGTTTATTGTAACAACATTGTACCTGAAAATGTTAAAATTCCAAAAATCATTTCGCAGATCAGATATCAGTTGCAGTGAATATACGCGGGTCTGCTTCCTTGGGAGAAGATGCACATATAATAGTATACATTTTATAACATGAACATAAGGTACAAAATCTCATATATCAAGGGCCTGAGAGAGTTAGCTTGACCTGAAGTCAGATCACCACTCTGTCATAAACATGAAATCAATAAATAAACTCCGGACTAAAATGAATATATATGTGAGAAACCTAAACAAAATAATGGAAAGATCTGGGTTCTGATTACCAATAAGTTTCACCATTGCCAGTATAGAGACCACATTGCTGAACAGAGTTTGATTAAACTCGGTATGTAAGCTTATATTATACACATTCTCTGATATTTTTGAATATAAGTGACTGAGCATCTGGTCGCGTGCACATGCTTTCATTTGAAATACATGATATTTAATATACTCTTAGTTCAAATAAATAATACCTCATGTGAGTTCAGTAGCGAGAAGCATAGTACTCTCAGTAGATCAGCACGCCTGGACAAGATTTTAAGTCTTTGAAAGTTTAGTTGTGATACATGCTGTCAGAATAACAAATGTATGCCATAACAGAGGGTCAACTGCTGTAATACAAACGAGGCGATTTACTTATGATTGTCTTTTATCATTGTAGGTTAGCTTGATACACGAGTTTTGCGTCGGTTTCCATAGACGAACTTTCAGCTTAGTAAATCCATTTTATGATAATTAGCTATTTTGTCAGCTATTTTGTCAGAAGAATATCTTTTTTTATTAGTGTGAAAACTATACCATATTAACAAGGAATTTATACGTAAGTCTATTGTTCAATACGATTTGTTGGTAAATAGCACCTGCTACCTAAGTTTTATTAAGCGTTTACAGAAAACCTTTCTTCAAATATTTTCTTTTATAGTTTAATAATATTTTATCTTCTATTAACAGATCACGTGTTTGGATAATTGTGACATCCGCAGATACGAGACTACAAATGCGAAAGTGAAAGCAAAACATGACAAATTCTTTAGTAGTGTGGGTGTACCTTGCCCGCCTCCTAATTTTTTACGTCTGGTTTGCGATTTAAACATTGGTATAAATGTATCATGTGACACGAGAGCGTACATTATGGAATTCTGTTACAGGAATAATACCAAAACTTACTTCATAGACGAATCTTTCCTCGAATGTGAAACACGTTGTCCTGAAAGTGTTTGTATGCAGATGCTTCTTTTCAAGAAATGGGGACTATCCAAAAATTCTTTAAATACTGGCGGATCGATAAATATGATGCATCACAAAAGTTGTTTTTTCCATGACCTATTAGATACTATGACAGAAAGTACAATAGATATTACTGCTCATGTTGAGAAGGAACCGTTCAAAACTGCTCTCACAGTGATTTGCCTAGCTTTCTCTTCTTTAATAATGATTGTTTATCTGGTATACGTGATATACCTTCAAGCAAGCAAGTAAGTTTTATTTTGAGGTAATACAAAGATCTTGTACTCAGTGAGTAAAAACTGAACTTTATGTAATATTTGACAAGAACGATGTTTTAATGGCTGTAGGTGCAAATGCTTGTCCATCAGCGTTTTTCCTTAAATGTTGGACTCCACCCACATCATCATCATATCAGCACCATGCATATCACAATGCTTATATTCTCATTTACGCTTGGTAAGTCAACGACGAAGAGAGCATACAGTAAGATTTATAGCAGGGGTTCTCAACCTGTGGGTCGCGACCCCGTCAGGGTTCGAACAACGATTTGCCAGGGGTCGCTAACGACCGTCGGAAATATACATTTTTACAGTTATGAACGAAAATAATTTTACGGTTGGGGCGCCACAACATTTGGAATTGCATTAAAAGGGTCGCGGCACTAGAAAGGTTGAGAACCGCTGATTTATAGCGTAAACGTAGCATCGACGGAGGAGGATACGGTATAGCTTGCGATTCATGTTTCAGCCGCCGTTTTAAGCTGGCTGTATATGGTATTATTTGCCACTGTTAATTATACACTTATGTATAATGTAATCGTCTTTTCCCATTGGTTTACCATCCGATGTTGACAATATATGGGAATTTCATTACTTATTTGGCATTACGATCCGGGAAAAAGAAATATGTTTAGCTACTTTAGCATTGGATTAAATTAGGTGCATCCGGCTTTGACATATGTAAAAGGTTTTAACTAACATTTAGTTTTAATTATGACACCAAAATATGATTCCATGGCTTCATCTTATGTATCTTAAAGATATTTGCTGAAGCCTTTGGTGAAAATTTAACTGTAGTAATATTAATCTTTAACAATGTATTTTACTAATCACATTCACATAAATATAGAGAAAGATAACTTTAAGATTTCGTTCGTACGCAAGGATTTCTTCAGCACACTACTGTGATCTCTACTGGCTGTCAACATCACTTGATGGAATGGTGAGCGATGTTAATAGATTGTCCCAGCTATGAGGAAGGTTGTAGCGGCCATCGTTCCTGTTCAGCGTCGGTTTGTGCGCACGGATGTAAATCGATTCCTTAACCACCATCCACCAACCACTGATATAACCAGGCTTGTTCTCCATCTAGGAATTTTGCGGAGTTCCACGTTATAATATGGCCAGAGAAAACAGTGCAGATGCGCCATGATACCTCAGACGAGCGTGAATCTATTAACATCACTCCATCGAGCGATGTTGATATTCAGTAGTGATCACACCAGTCTGCTGATGAAGTTCTTAGCATAAAGACGAAAGCTTCAGGTTAGCTCCTTTAAATATTTTGTATGTAATTGAAACATTAAATACATTGTGAAATTTGCCGAAGCCATTTTGTTAAAATATGCAGTTATATTACATTATGATGAACGATTTTGAAATTATGAATCTGGAAACCATTTGACAGATTTGATTTTATATTGATGTCTAGCACGGGGGCATCGTGCTGCATACATGCATTATCTTGTCCCACCCAGCCACATTATTTTGATACTAGGCTGACCAGTTCTAAAAGTTTCGTCATCATCACCATTATCTTGGTAGTACTAATATTTGTAGTAGTAGTAGTAGTTGTAGTGGCTATATATGAGAACTTGTAAAACAGTACGAAAAGTATTGCTAGCAAACGTAGGAATAGTAATAGTTGTAGTAATATAGTCATCATGATCATCGTCATAGTCGTCATCGCCATCATCATAATCTTGATGGTATTAGTAAATTTAGTACATATATTATTACTAGCAGACGTAGTAATAGTACTATCCTCATCATCGTCTTCATTATCGTCGTCATCTTGGCTGTAGTAGTAGAATAATATTAGTAGTAAAAGTAGTACAATAAGTATTGCTGGCAGATGTAGTTGTAATATTATTAGCAATATCGTCATCATCATCATAGTCGCCGTCATCAACATCATCTTGATTGTATAGTAGTAGTAAATTTAGTACTAGAACTGGTACTAGCAATATTAGTAATTATAGTAGTAGTAGTAATATCGTCATCGTCATTATCTTGGTAGTAGTAGTAGTAGTAGTAGTAGTAGTAGTAGTAGTAGTAGTAGTAGTAGCAGTAAAGCAAGTTTAAGTATTACTAAATGTGTGCAAGCATCATTAATACTATTAGTATAGTAGTAATTTCGTCATCATCATCGTCGTCGTCATTGTCTTCATCAGCAGCATCTTGGTGGTCGTAGTAGCTTTATACTAACATTATTACTAGCAGAACTAGTAGTAGTAATATCATAATCGTCGTTAACATCATCTTGGTGGTAGTAGTAGTCTAGTAATAGTTGTAAAATACTAAATTTATTGCCAGCAGAAATAGTCATTATAGTAGTAACAGTACAATTAATATTGTCATCATCATCTTAATTATCATCATCGTCATCATCTTGCTAGTAGTAGTACTAAATTTATTTTTAGCAGAAGTAGTTGTATAAATAATATTTCATTATCATAAGTATTATCATGATCATACTCTATTTATCTTTTAAAGCAGAATGAATAAGTTTGGCAAAAAATACAGGATGCAAACTAAAGAACTTGAAACGGAATATCCGATGGAGGTGAGGGATCTATCTTTTCTTTGCACTTTATGCACGATTCAGGTACATACACATAAACTTATGGGTCAGTTTTCCAAGCTGAGAAATATTTCAGACGGCTTTGATGGAATAACACAGGGAAACAACAGACTGTTGTATTGATGCAGTCTTTTGTATGAGCTAAACATTGCAAATCGAAAGTTAAAGAAGTTGCCCATCTTTTGGCAAGGTTTTGTGATATTTCCTCTGGTGTAGGTATTGACAATGGGAGTGTAGAGAATGAAAATGTAGTAAACGGATGTACCTGTCTTACGTAATATTTCTCCGCACTTCCATTGCATGTAAAGTTGCTGGAAATTTCACTTTTTAGTATTTGCTGACACCATGACCGCGATAAAAGTCCTAATATTTATAATATTTACGGCAATACAGTTGCTGTAAGACCCAAGATACAAAGTATTCAATCTTACAGTGGACATCGGATGAAGGTTGAACGAGTATGAAAACCAAACATTTTAAGCTTGTACGGCTGAACAAATGTCACGAACAGAAACAGTCGGTGTATTTTCGTTCGTCCTTGTTAAAATGTAAAAAAACAAACAGAGAGAGAGAGAGAGAGAGAGAGAGAAAGAGAGAGAGAGAGAGAGAGAGAGAGAGAGAGAGAGAGAGAGAGAGAGAGAGAGATGGGAATTCTGGTTCAGAAATAATAGCATTCATCCTTGTGAAATATGGAACGAATACAACAAATACCAACGCGCGAACGCCTACGCTTATGAACATATTCTGCTTCACGAAGGACACAACCATTCGCAATATGTTGATAGAGGAGCTGATATCATGACGGTAACCACTGGCACAAAATAACAGTCGTATCTCAAACAAGTTGACATTTACCGTTGGTGATAATTGCGACAATTTGTGGCGTTTACTTGACGTCTGCATACAATTCTAATATCAGTATTTGTTATATTGTGACCTTGGCCCATATTGTGACCTTGACCTATATTGTGAAAGTTGCCAAGGAAACAAAATAGTACAACACTTATCGCTTTATGACAATTACTGATACTTACTGGTGTGCGATATATGTCACTTGTAGCAACATTTAGCACAATATTTTCTTTTGTGTTACAGGAATCCATTAATAGGACAGTTAGATGTACTAAATGGAGTCCAAGGATGCAAGACAGAAGAAGCTTCCCTGTTTATGACAAACTTCCGTACATCGACAGTGAACAAAAGTTATATCTTTAGGATTTTTATATGTATATGGTCTTCACGAAGTTTGATGTGTTTATTTAAGTAACACTTCTTTCCTCCTAAAAGATAGTTCGAGACTATTGGTGAAGCAAATATTTGTCATACAATAAATTAAGACTCGAATTTCAGGTTTTTTTAATACAATTTTACTAAATTCGTTAGAAAACACATGACATAACCTAAGATGAATGTAACCTGTCAATCAAGCTAACTGTCAGAACAAAATTGTTATTCCAGTGAAATCTATCTTTACAGATACTTCCCAATAAATAGTCGTATTTTTAATAAAGAACACAATTTATTAATTTGTATTTGAATATTCATATTCGACCGCTATGTCAGGTAAGCCTAACCCAAACAGACAAATGTTTCCTTAATTGACCTGATGTGGATTTGGTAGTGGGGAGTAGGGGGTACGCTGTAAATCTCAGCCCCGACTCAACTAGGAGAAGAAACAAACTAACAGAAGTATGTATTTTCTACTGCGTTAAAGGTATTATCTTGAAACACTTAAAATGCAAGAGTTTCAAAGGGCTTTGCCTTTTTGGATAACCCTTCACACAGACTCGTAGCCTACATGTATATTCTTGTCACCAAACGATGTGCCATGATCCGTTCCTGTAATGAAATTTATATGTGGCTTGAAAATCAATTAGTATTGATGCAGACTACTATTGACAGACAGTTCAAACAAGGCATATCGACAAGGGATAAGGAATGGTAGAACAGGAATTTGAACTAGTGTCGAAATTGATAAGAAAAGGAATGACTACTTGATGGGCGCTGCTTTGAGAATATGATACCCTCATACATTTCATTCTAACTGAAGAGTTCGAACAATGCAAAAACTAGTACCTTTGAAACATTATGCTCGAAGAACTGTTATTTTGTTATACACAAAGTTTCACTTGTCAGTACTTTCTCCTATCAGCAACATTTATAGTAAATAATACTAATCGTTTATACAAGGACTTTCAAATTTAAATCTGGTACAACTTTAAGAAATCAATATTTGATAAGACCGATCACAAATCCTTATTTCTTCATTCGTGCACTTATTGTTCTTGTTTCTGATTGTTACGGAATGAACATTAAACAACAGAATAATGGCATGTATATTCCAAATTCGCTTATATCAAAGAGGTCAAGATCACGATCTTGCATAATAAATCTCAGTCTGATTTAGTTTTGAGTCTTGTCGACAATTACTCTCTAATGGTTTTTAGGATTATGTCAGGCAAATCCCTGTGAAAATATGAAGGGATACAGGAGCTGCTCATAATCTTTCTTACCGGGTACTTTGCCTTTATTTGAAAAGTCTTTTTAAGAAAAAAAGTGTTGAGTTGAATGCGGCTTTGATATTGGTTATATGCTTAAAAGGTTCTCGTGCTTATGTCGCTGAAAAATCAATTGCATTCATGTTATTATAAAAATATGGATCTATATTGTGTGAGATGCAAGACGCGTACAAGCACAAACAACTTAACAACAATTATAACAGATCAGCAGTTGCCGGTAAGTGAGTACAATGTGGTAAAAGGAAATTTAGATTTTTTAAAAAATTAATTTGGGTGATAAATCAAATTAAAAAACGAAGAGGTGATATTGCAGCAAAATTGACACAACAACCGGAAACTCCGAGTGCTAAATACTCAGGAGAATAACATCTTCCAGGATATAATTGCTGCGGCCCTGGAACCAGACTCGATATCCGACTTGACAGCCAGAACCAACCAGGACCAGGTGAATATCTAATAAATTAAATTGATCGAGCATGTCATCCTCGTGATGAGTCTTATAAATGTAACAGTCTGCAGCATAGGCATCTCGCAGATGTGAAATTGATTCACGTGTTAAATTCTTTTACGAATAAATCTTTCAAGGAATCATTAGCTAACTGGTTAGTAAGATCTGCGATGAAGGGTAAACTAGTGTTAGGTGCCGGTAATTAATCGGTTGATTAATATTATTATGGAATCTATATATTATTCCCCAAGAGAATACTCGAGAGGCAAATGAGAAATTAATAAACGCACCAAGCAGCAAAGGTCAATGAAATTACTGCAGCAGATTGGTTATCAAGACAGGCAGTAGTAGACGGGGTGAACAGACCATTTTAATTTCAGCCACTCTCTCTGGCCAATCTAGTTATTTTTACAGCTGTTATTTTATATAACAGTTATTTGTAATTCATCAATTTGCTGAAAAAATTATCTCCGCGCGTCGAGTATATCATCGGAGACAAAGTCTCCGGCTGCGATTTAATTACCCATATATTTTATCTAGTCCGATTCGATATCGTGTTCTCGGGTCATATAAGTTTATCGTTGCAAATCCATGTGGTGTTGTCTGAGCACTACTAAAAACATTTTTGAATTTGATATATCCATGTCACCGCTGCACCAAGTTTGATAAATATTTCGTAGCGTATGAGTGTCAACTCCCTTAAACACAGCGAGAATATTACAGTTATCTCAGAACCCCAATGGAATTTGAGTGTATCGATGAGTAACATATATCACGTCAGTATTTTTATGCCTTCCTCGTGAAAATATTCTAGCTGGATTTTTTTTGTTTATCTAACATCGTATCATTGTTCTCAACTAAGTTGTTGATACTCCCGTCACGTACACAAACGATAGAACTATTACAAAAAAAAAAAAAAACAGAGATGCAATCACTGGCAAGTGTGCACAGTGTGGTATAAGACAATTCAGATTTGTCATTTTAAAAATAACGGAGGTGATATCGCCTCTAAGCTAACAAATCTCCCAGGACCACCGTGGGCAAAATACCCAGGAGAAAAACATCTTCCCGGATACAGTTTTTGTGGACCGGGAACTAGACTCGACATTAGACTTGATGACTAAGATCAACCTCGTCCTGGTGAATATCCGATAAATGCTATCAATAAAGTTTGTCATGCTCATGATGTCGCATATCGAAGTAAAGATCTTGAACAACGTCACATCGCAGATATAAAATTGATTCCATGCGCTGAATTCTATTCCGGATAAATCCTTCAAAGAAAAAGTAGCATCCTGGTTAATTAAAACCGCTATGAAAGGTAAATTAATGTTGGGTTCTAGCATTTAATATCATGGAATCGATTTATTATTCTCCAACCGAATACTGGAAGGGTATATCAGCAATCGATAAACTTGCCAACGAGGCATAAAAATACAACAGCGGCGCATTGGTTATCAAAACAGGCAATATGGCAAATTTATCTACCGTCACCAAAGAACATTCAATAAGTATGCATCATTCGATGTTAATATCCCAAATCAAGTTCATCAGGCCGATATATTATTTGTACCACATGACACACATATTTATAAATACGCGTTGACGGTAGTTGATGTTGCCAATAGATATAAGGAGGCTGAGCCATTAACAACAAAAGCATTTTCTGAAGTTGCCTCCGCGTTCAAAAGAATGTATCGTGTCAAGGTCCAGTGCGATGGCCAAATCTCCTCTAGGTTGATCCTGGTAAAGAATTTCAAGGTGAAGTATGATCAACGATAAAGAAACATAATACCACGATACGACGAAGACACACTGCAATACATCGCGACCAGGCAATTGGTAAACGGTTTAACAGAACACTCGCTGATAAATTACTTCATTATCAATAAGCAAAGGAATTCATCGATGATAAACGATCTCGTGCATGGGTAAAGAGATTACCGGGTGTAATTACTGCAATTAACAACGAGGTTACTCGGATATTAAACATTAAACCAGCTGTCACGGTAACAAAAATATATAAACGCCCCCCAGAATAATGTTTCATCGCAGATACTTCCTAGTAATGTCACCGTGAGATATTTATACGAACCCGGTGAACTTGAAGGTGATAGAAGAAGAGCAACCAATCATAAATGGAGTATCACATCACATAAACTATTCAGCGTTGTAACATCTAAAAATAAACCAGCAGTTTATATATTAGATCCAACTTCTCCACAGCGAGGGTTTACTAGCAAACAATTACAAGTCATCACAGATGATACTGGGTTACAACCTCGTGGACTTAACTAAAACATAACAACTCGCGAAAGTTGATTTATTCTTCATACTCGTGACACCGCAGGATAAACTAAATTTGACCACTCGATGAAGTCATCGATGATCCAAAAAGTGGTATCAGTAATTGTTAACCCTGAGAAGAATGTATCGTCATCGCGTAGCCTAACACCCACGGAGATTTATCGGCGCGAAACGCGTCCTCGACGACGTTGATATCAACGAGCACAATATCATTTAACACAAGTTCTTGTCGCTCAGATTTGCCAGGAATATCAACTTCGATGTTTTGTCGTCGTGTATCCATTGGTCTATTGCATAGCGGTACTGATTCCATGGGAAGTTTTTCTTCATGATGATAAAATTTATTTACCTGAAGAAGATCTCTTAACTTTTTTATGCTCGCGACAACTATATCGGTTGATTTCCACATCTTCCAGATATCATTAATCGGAGTTTCCGGAATTGTTTTATGTGTTCGCTCACACTGAACTTTATCCGGTTGTAGTTTTATAGCTTATTTTAACTCAGTTAAATCCGCGTCAAGCGATCGATAATCAGTGTTAAT
Source organism: Unio pictorum (assembly GCA_030141615.1). Lineage (NCBI taxonomy): Eukaryota > Metazoa > Mollusca > Bivalvia > Unionida > Unionidae > Unio > Unio pictorum. The sequence goes on from JARLTB010000110.1 coordinate 10,237,683, forward strand.
TTCTTCGAAGTGGTCCACATTTGTTTTAGCCAACAATGAAGAGATTCAGCGGTAAACGGTGGAGGTTGGCCGTGATCATCATATATTATCACCGCGGTGTTTTTCTTTAACAACCACTCCAGAAATGTTTTTAATAGCGTCAATCAAATTGTACAAACTTCATCCCACATAATTATCTCAGGGATATATTTTTTTCCCATTCGATCTGGAGTCCAGTAAGTTCATTATATCGAAAGAAACTATGATATGTGCAAGCGTTAACTCCTCTGGATCACATCTCTCGGGCAACAAGATGAGCTGGATTCAGCACGATCATATCAGAATTTTTTCCAAATAAATCGATTACTCATGTTGTCTTTTCACATCCTCCTGGACCATTCAAATAAACGGTTTTAAATCTAGTTATTGAATCGTACACAGATGGATACAATGATACCTCATCGTTGATATCCTCGCGGTAATTATCTTCGATGGGAACATCGGCCGATTCACAGTATCCGTGCAACATCGGTGTTTTTCTCCAAGTTCCCCAATCACCTTCATACGTAGTAAACTTTTCAACGGATTTCTGGTATTTTCCACCGAGATAAAATGAGTCGGTGGCTACTCTAACCGCGATATCATAGAATCTTTTATCATCGAGAATAGATTATCATTGTATAACCGAGCATCGAAGATCTTAAATGATTATACTGAGGTGTTTCCCCCTCGAAGTATTCAACAATAGTTCATAGTTTTTCTTTGATGCATAAATAAGCTGTTTTTCTCGAGGTAAATAACTCATTCGCTGTTTTAGTCGAGATTTTAAAATCCAATTCAGCGTCACCAAATATCAATTGGGTACAACGTATTTTATGATCAGATGATACACCTTGAGTAAATTTTCCAATTATTCTTCTTTCTAGATCCTTTGCCTGTCGTTTTTGTTGTTTACTCATATCCCAATCGTCGCATTTTTCCGGAGTTGGTGGCCAAACATCCTTTTGCGCCCGATATGACAATATCGCGGTGAAAACAGTTAACAAAATCAGTATTTTGTTATCTAACATGAATCGTGGTAGCGCAATCGGTGCCCATCGTTGTTTTAGTCACGATTATAAAATCCAATTCAGCGTCACCAAATTTCAATTAGGTACAACGTATTTTATGATCAGTTGATCCACCTTGAGTAAATTTTCCAATTATTCTTTTTCCTAGATCCTTTGCCTGTCGTTCTTGTTGTTTACTCATATCCCAATCGTCGCATTTTTCCGGAGTTGGTGGCCAAACATCCTTTTGCGCCCGATATGACAATATCGCGGTGGAAACAGTTAACAAAATCAGTATTTTGTTATCTAACATGAATCGTGATAGCGCAATCGGAGCCCATCGTTGTTTTAGTCGCGATTATAAGATCCAATTCAGGGTCACCAAATTTCAATTAGGTACAACGTATTTTATGATCAGTTGATCCACCTTGAGTAAATTTTCCAATTATTCTTCTTCCTAGATCCATTGCCTGTCGTTCTTGATGTTTACTCATATCCCAATCGTCGCATTTTACCGGAGTTGATGGCCAAACATCCTTTTGCGCCCGATATGACAATATCGCGGTGGAAACAGTTAACAAAATTAGTATTTTGTTATCTAACATTAATCGTAGTAGCACAATCGGAGCCCATCGCTTTACTGAAAATTTTTTTCCCGTCCAGAGATAAAATATTGGATGAAGATTATCGGCGAATTTGAACGATGTCACCTTGGCAAAACCCGTCAAGTCAAAAATCAGGTAATGCTCAATTAATCGCTACTATGGTCATCTCATGCGTTGGATAACCAAGCCGTGTAAAATATTCATTGCATATACCACGCCCGAGTAAACTCCCCGGGTAACACTCTGCCATATCAACGGAAATCATATCTTCGATGTTATATTTTGTGTTCAAAAGCCCACCATGGCCATATTCTACTCAGCTAGCTTGTATATCATCGAGAAAATTATATCGAATTGGTTTCCATGCATTTTTCTCTCTGGCAAAATGCACTGCAACTGATGGCACCTTAAAACAGTTTTTTGTTATCTCGTCGAAGTTATTTGTATACTTTGCCGCAAGATTATTTATCTCCTTTTGAAGAGTTTCAGTTCGATATAAATCTCCGGTGGTTCTAACAAATTGGTCGTATCCTTCTTCTTCATCGCTTTTAAATAACCATACGGAAACGTGATCGGTTTTATTTATCTCGTAGATGCAATCGAATATATCACCGTGGTAGTATTTGATTGTTCGTGATACTGGAAATACTCTTACAGAAATACTCCACGCATCTGAATTATGATCGATGATTTCAATCAGAGCACCTCTTTATTTATAATTTGATTCATATAAAACCTCCCCGCGGATAGCTTTTCCTGTGATCGGGAATTTTAATTTCATTTTTAACTCGATAACATCGTTTAATGAAGCTCCAGTTTGTTTAACTGATTCTTTCAATTTGGTTATTTTGGATTTTCTCAATTCGGTTAATTTATTTCCTCGTCGTGTATTATTGAAATGTTCTATAACTCGTTCAGCTACACAGTTTAGCACCGATGAAACTCTCATCCGGGAAAGTTTTTTAATATCAGGAATATTTATTGAATAAATTCCATACGTTAATGCTGTTAAATGATACGCCCGATCATAATATTTGCTATCGATTGATACTAATAAACCCGGTTTGGTTTTGTCGGTCACAATTACAAGTTTTTTTCGTTGAATCCAGTACACGCTCACGATTGTCAAATACTCGCCAAGTTACAATTTAGGTTAAAAAAAATGTTGTATATTATATATGAGCCACGGAATTATATCAGCGATCGCCGAACAACTCGAAATTATTCGACTCAGTAAAAAACACTTCAAAATGAAGTCTCCGTAGAAATGGAAAAAAAAATGTAATTTTGTGTAAAATACTCTTGGGGAGCTGCCGAAAAAAAGTTGATACGAGCTCAACAATTATCATAATTTATTATTGAAATATCCCCAGATAAAGTCTCTGATATAGAATACCAACTAGAATGTTGCGAGAATGAAATATTGTTAGAAGAGGCTAACGAACACAAATACGAGTGTACGGTTTTATCGTTATATCACGGATGGAAAATATACAAAAACTTTTAATGCAGTGTGAATTTGCAATTGTCAAAGATGAATTCGGGTATAAAATTCTCCTGTTGTATAAAATACTTAAAAAGATCAGCGATGATATGAAACCCGCCATTGAAATGGCAACGAGTAGGATAAACGACTTCGCTGCCGAAATCTGAAAGATTTTCAATTGAAATTTCCAAATATTTAAAGAAATAATGATATAATCATAATGAACAATGAAAATATCGTCGAATTGAAAATCGAACTCGACCGTGTACAACATCTTCACGACAGTAAAATTTTCACCAGTGAATATGTCGACAGCGAATATGCGAAGATAACTTCAGCGCGACGATTAAGTTTACCAACGTATAAATCAGAGTACAGTGTAATAAAATTTATCTCCAGGGAACGAAATAAAATTATTTAAAAAATAAATCATTGAGTTTCCTGGGAAGAAAACTTCATTGAGGTATCTGCGATTATAAGAAAAATTCTTAACGGGGTTGGAAATATATTCGATGTAGAATCTCTCATACAATCCAAAGCGAAAGAATTCGAAAATATTTAAATATTTCAGATTTCAGTAAAAATAATTTTGAAGAAATAAAAAAAAAAAATTAAAAATTCATTAAGTCTAGAAAACTTCAACGAAAATCTCGAAGATATCGTCGTTAGAAAATTTAACGTCTCAGAGGCACTTTTGTAACATTAAAATCTTGGAGTTGCCTTTGTAGCATTAAAACGTTGAGTATAGTTTGATGTATCCTTGCAACCGTCTGTAAACGCTTTATTCATTTCTATATCACTGTACAACTCTTTTATTTTACCGACTAAATCATTATTTGCTGTAACGAGATGTTTACAGCGGTCAGACAATTTCTTATTATTATCCTGTTGTTTTGTAATCCGAGCGGCGTTATCTTTTTGTATCTCGTTGATCACACTTATATATTCACTATTAGTTTTCTTTCAACTCGGAAAGATTTGCACGTAATCAGTTTTAGTACCAGTTATAATATTGTGTAGTTCTTCCCGTTCAGTGTTTATTTCATCGATCTTTTTTGTCAGCACTTAAATATCCTCTTGGAGTTTTCGTTTATTAGTTTTGTACTCTTCTTTAGCTTTTTTGAACTGTTCAGCGTTACCTTGCACAACCGAGCTAGTCTTATTTTGAATTCTGTGGCAACTTCACCTGGGCGTTTTACTCCTTGCAACGCTATTTTTTTTGTTTTGTCTTCGTTGGTAAGATAAGTTGAGGTTCTCATATATTACTTGCAGAAATTTTCACCAACAAAAATATAGCAAAAATAATAACATAAACATAACAACGATGATCGAAAATCATACTTTTGTTTATAATTTCTGTTGAAGTTTTATTGGCGGAGAATTCGTCGATGATATATCATAGACAGAATTGTAAAACCATGTCGTAGTTGTTATCGCGGGTGTCTAAAAGATTTTCATATCCGAAATTATAAAATAGAAAATATAATCGAAATCATAACAATAATAAAACCGTGGTAATAATAATGATCGAAAATCATGGTTATATTATAATTACCATTAGATGTTTGTCGCAAAAATTTTTTGAATTTATTTTTAGACGCTATCGTCGTTATCTTTGGATTTCGCCCCAGAGACTTTATCTCAAGATAAAATTTCATTGAGACGCTCCAAAGATATACAACAATGGGCATTATTCAATATCTGATCACGATTACAACTAATCAATGTTATAGGATCACGTTGAAGGTGTTCCAGTTGATGATCCGTTAATAGGAATTTTTCATTACCGAATTTATCTATGACGAGTTCAACATTTCCCACGATGGTTTCCTTGAATGATTTTCTAAAAGCGGCTTCCAGTCTATCCTTGTCATAGATGAATACACGTGCATGATGATACATTATTGTTATTGAAATCTACGATTTTATTTATTAAAATTCTTTGAATTTCACCAACGATAAAAATCCCTACGCTTTTACATCGAGTGTAATTTGTAGTTGTTCAGGTTAAAATCTTGATCGACCAATTTTAAATTTATTATTGTTTTCCAAGGAGGATTACATGCCAAACAAACAAGATTGATCGGAGTTAGTATGATCAAACTCCCCGTGGATAATTGCGGGGAAATATTTATAAGATATATCCTTGATCGGCCCGATTTGACGATGATGTAACAGCGCTATAACTACCAATGACGACATCACACATAATATGTATCGTGATCACCGAGGTTATATCGACGTTGCCCGGTGATACATGTTTACCTGTTCCGTCGGGGGCATTGTTGTATGTGAGATACCTGTGTTGGACAAGTGCACCGTTGTCGGCAAGAAAAATCCCGTGATAGGAGTAAAAATCTTCTAATACCCTCCTCCATTCCTTATAAATAACATCGTTTAAATTTTACTTTAACTCAGATACATTATATCCAGGTAATTTATATACTGAAATATCTTCTACTCGGATATTATATGCTTTTGCAAATTGTTCCTTAGCGATATTATGAGGTTCTGTTTCATCGCCAGATTTATCGTACACCGCTTGAATAATTTGATATTGAATAATTCCATATCGGCGATAAGTTGATTACATATTTCTACGTATTTGATGATTTCTAGTCGTAGAATTTTCAGAAGATATTTATTTTCGGCCGCATTTAGTTTTTTTTGAAGGAAATTTTGAATCTAAAGTATTGATATATTTTTAAAAATCATTTTTTATTTTCGTATAAATGTTCATTAATTATTTTTGTATTTGCATGACTCCAAGATTTATCTCTTTACATCCCTAAAATAAACAGAATTACTAAAATAAATATTTTTTCGTTTGATATCTCGGCGTAATAATATGCTGAGAAAATATTTTCTTTATCAAGTTCGGGTGTTGGTTTTATTTGTCTATGTGGTTTTTCCACTGGTGGCTTTTCCCCTATTGGTATTTGTTCCAGTGGAAGATCTTCAGGCCATCCTAATATGGTTCTGATTGAACTGTTATATATATCTACGACGTACCCAGGTGATTTTTTCTCGATGGCGGTTGACAAATATGCTTCATGAACATTTATCTCGATCTTAGATTTGATTCTAGTGAGAGATTTTATCATACGTTGAATATCACTGTTGATGTCTTCGCTGTCATAAGATCCCTTTGGAAGTTATATTGTTTGCCAATCGGGAGTACCATCGGGGCTGTCTTTGTCTGCGAACACAAAACTGTTATTGTTTTTTTTTTCGTACAAATGATTCCGCGATGATATTGGGCCAGCTGTAATATACTCGTAGTTGAGTTAGAGCGATTTCTTTTGCTGGAATCAGAGTTGGAAATTTCAATATAGAACTCAAGAGTTTTTGATGTTGATATCATTATTGTTTTTACGGGGTGATATTCTCTGCTATTCCTTAAAGTAACTCCTGCGGTGATGTTGTCATTGACTGTGACATTGTTATTATTTTCTATGTGTTTTTCTAATTTGGACATCGCGGAGCCATAAACGCGTACCATCGCGGAGAACTCATCATCGGGTATTAACGTTTCGTCGAGACTTAACAATATAATCGCGGATAATTGCGAAGACGCGGTTTATCTTCGCGGTGATATCTAACACATTAGTTTTTAGTGTCCACGCCAAGGATCCATGCTGGATCGTGTACACCGTGTTGATGGGTGGTTTAGTATAAGGAAATTTGATTTTATCTAATCGCTCACCAATTTTAGAAAAGTCTTTTTTGATAGCCTCGTGAGTTTGTTTAATATCATCGATGGATTTTGTAATATCTGGGAGTTTTATATCGTTGTTATCTATTTTACCCCAAAGAAGTTTTGAAGACAATTTCCAAATTGTTTTACGTGTTCTTCATACACTGCTTGCAATGTTGTTAGTTCATCAACGGTGGTTTTAATATATCTGTCAGTTTCGGTGTGGTCACAGGTGGACTTCCAAAGAAATTATAAAAGTGTTTTTGAACCTCTGTAATACTTGTTTTTAACCCAGCAAATTAATTTACATGAGTGTCATATTGATTGCGTAGAAAATTAAATGAATTTGCAGTAGATTTAAAATTTTCGTCCGATGATGTTAGTTTGTCGTCGATAGTTGAATAAGCAATTTCTTGTTTGTTTTTACCTTGAGCATCAAATAACACGATAGAATCTTCAACAGCGTTGTTGATATTGGTTAAAATATTTTTCATGGAAACGTTACTAGTTTTCAATTTACCCTGACGATCTTGAAATACAACTATGCATTCCGGTGATACGTCTACGAGATTTAATGTTTCCGCTAGCGCATCATTGATAAGCTTTTTTACAACATCAAGTGAAACTCTGTCTTTTTTCCCACGTTGTAGTGATCTCTCCCAAATATCTGCCATTATACATTTATGATCTCTTTAAAACGCGATCACTGGTATATTCATGCAAGGTTTTATGAGGCGGTTTGGAAGATTTTGAGATTTCCGTTAACACGTTCATGACTTCTCGGCCACATATCAGAGGGTCGTTTAATGTATCGCCAATTAATGTAACACCAATTGCTTTCATTGATTATTCTTTGGCGATAGGTGCGATTTGAGTCTTTCTCCGTTGTTCTTTATATACAGGCAACCGCAAGTGTACTCAGTGAACAATAGTTGGCCTATTATGACTGCGACATATGATAATTTTATTTAAATACTATTTATCTAATCGGGTGACAACATATATTTCTCACTATGATAGTCATCAACTAATTCATCAATAAATTCGTGATATATACCAATGTCCATGATACCACCTTGAAATAGTCGTCGGCAAATATCAGCGGCTTCATTAATTATCTCACGGGAATTATTATAAAATATATGGTTAATTAAATCGCAGCCGGAGACTTTGTCTCCGATGATTCACTCGACGCGCGAGATAATTGTTTTCAGCAAATTGATGAATTACAAATAACTGTTATTTTGGTAAAATAACTGCAGTGCAGATAACTAGATTGGCCAGAGAGAGATTGGCTGAAATTAAAATGGTCTGTCCACCCCTCGACTACTTGGTCAATAAGGCAGATTTATCTACCACCGATTAAACAAATTCTCTTTGCTCAATTTGATGTCATCGATCCAAATGAAGTTCATCAGGCAGATATATTATTTCTCCCACATCATATTGTGAAAAGACGGACTTACAAGCACGCGTTAACTACGGATGATATTGCGAGGAGATACAAGGAAGCAGAGCCATTATCAACCAAACCATCAACTAAAGTTGAAACTGCATTTGAACGAATTTATCAACGCTGATCCTTGCGATGGCCAAATTTATTACAGGTTGATCCCGGCAAAGAATTTCAGGGTGCCGTATCATCACTGAGGATGCAACCTAACGTCACAATCAGACTAGGATATACTGCAAAAAACCGTGATCAGGCAATTGTTGAACGATTTAATCGAACACTTGCTGACCATTTGTTTGGATTTCAATACGCGAAAGAACTTATTCAATGCAAGAGATCTCGTGAATGGGTTGCAAGATTACACAGTGAGATAGCTGCGTTAAATAATGAAATTACTCGATCAATCAATATGAAACCTAATAACACAATCACAAAATATATATAACCGCACGAAATGATCTTTAAAAACGAAATATGCTTGGTAAGGTAACCGTGAGATATGTAAATGAATCTGGTGATCTCGACGGGATACAAAAAAGAGCTACTGATCCTATCCGGAGTGTCTGATCACACACAATATCTAACCTAATAAGATCCACGGGTTGACCTGCGAACTAGATTCAACTACTCCTCAGCGTGAATTTTTATGTTAACAATTACAGGTGATACCCGATGATACACAATTACCGCCACGATCACTAAACTAGCACATCTCCATATATTCCTTTCAAGAGAGGTCAGTATAACATTTTCGCGTGTATGACCAAGACTGCTTTGTTCTGTCTGCGGTAAATTGTCGTGGATTTTTATCCAAATACTGCCATAGCATTATACAATTACAGCTCGCACAGTGATTATTCTGCTGTTGTTTTAGCATCATTATACATTCAGCTTCAATATCAAATTCTCTATTTTTTTTCTCACTTTGTTTATAAATAACGAGTTTCTTTTCTGAGTATATCATGACTGACATTTCGTTACTGGTGTTGTGATTAGAATTTAAAGTAACTCTCCGAAGTTGATTCATTATTTTACCTCGTGACACTGTGAAAAAAAAATAATTTCGACCACTCAATGCGATCATCTATGATCCAAACAATTGTATCAGAAATGGTTAACCCCTGAGATGAGTGTATCGTCATTGTGTATCCTAGCGTCCAGGGAGATTTATTTAGTGCATCTTTGACAACATTCATATCGACCACAACAATATCATATAATACAAGAGTCTGTTTTCCCCAGGAATATTAACTTCAATATTCTGTATTCGTGAATCAGTTGGTCTATAACAATACGGCACTGGCAGCGTTGGGAACGTTTCTTTATGCGCTTCAAACAACCACTGTTGAAGTGTGTCTCTGACTATATTTCTACTTGCCACTATCAAACGGTTTGGGGTCCACGCTTCCAAAACCATTTAACGAGGTGTCTGCAATTATTTTACGCGCTATTTCGCACTTAATTTTATCTGACTAATCTGATTAATTTCTTGAACTCGCTTGATTCTGGATTAAGCGCTCTGTGATCAGTATTAATATCTTCGTCATGACCTACAAAATTCTTCAACCAATCTTGACAAACCAGCAAATGACGGTGGTTGATCATGATCGCCACACATTATCATGGCTGTATTATGCAATAATAGCCAATCAAGAAACATTTTAATATATCCAGCGACACTGTGCTTATCTCATCCCAAAAAATGTTATTTGGAATATATTTCTCTCCCATTCGATCAGGAGTCCATGCATCACCCTTATACCGAAATAATCTGTGATAGTGTACAATAATTAACTTCTCGTTGTTTTATCTGTCTGGGAAGTCGGTGTGTGGGTACCAGCACAATCATGTCTGACTTCGTTCGAAATAATTTGGTCATTCGTGTTGTTTATCCACAACCGACTCGTACGTTTAAGTTACCGGTTTTATATCTACATATTGGATCGGATAACGAAGGTTCACTCGATAATTCTGATATTTGATTATTTTTCAGGTACTTATCTTTAACCGTAACATACGCCGATTCAGAATAATCATTTAACATTTCCTGTTTTATTCTCCATGATACCCAACGCGTATCAGAATTTGTAAAACGAGCCACTGCTTATATATATATATATATATATATATATATATATATATATATATATATATATATATATATATATATGTTATCGATATAACATATATCGGCGACGATTCTGACTGCGATGCGAGGAAATCTATTTATCGATAGCAGGTTTATTGAAACATGAGCCAGAATAGATGATCTTTGATGGATATGATGAGGAGATTCGCCATCAATGTAACTAACAATAGCTCCCAACTTAGTTCCGTTGGACAAGTAAGCCTTTGCACGACTGACAAATATATCTCTACCGGTTGCATCCGCGATTGTAAAATCGTATTCAGCGTCATCTACAATCAGACGTGTATAATGCCGCTTAAGATCATATGCTCCGCCTTGGGTGAATTTACCGATTAATCTTCTATCGAGATCTTTAGCGTTTTTATCATTGATTTTGCATATGTATATCGAAATCTCATTGGATCGTTTAAAAATATAGTCTCAGCGAGTTCAGGACAATTTTCCTTATAATTGTTAATAATTGTATCGAGACTATCATCATCAGGTTGTGATAACCATCCCTCAGTTTGCGCTTTATATGATATAATTGGTTCACCGACAATCAGCGATATTGGTATTTTAAATCAATCATATATCGTAATAACACTATTGGTGACCCAGTATGTTTCAGATAAATGTCTACCAAACCAAACATAACATATATGATGGAGTCCTTTAGCGATTTCGAATGATATCGCAATCCCGGTCAGGTCAAAGTCAAGTAGTGGTCCATTAATCGCAACTCGTGTCATCTCGTGCGTGTGATGTCCAAATCGTTTAAAATACCCAGCACACTCTCCATAACCGAGGAAACTTCTTGGATAACACGCAACCATATCAACCGAAATAACACTTTTAGAATCATATATGTTATTCCACAATCCACCGTGGCCATATTTGACACAACTAGCTTGAACATCTGAGAGAAATTCAAATTGTGTTGGTTTCCACAGATTTCTCTCTATGGCGAGATGAGCTGAAACTGACGGGACTGTGAAACACTTTGTTAGCAATTGCTCAGTATTATCTCTTGACAATTTCCGTCCTTTATAATTCACCGTTAGGTCTTACACATTGATCAAATTTACATTCTTCGTCTCCAAAGCTCTGAAATAACCACACTAATACTAGATCGGTTTTACTTAACTCGTAAATAAAATCAAACATGTTTCACCTAGAATTCTCTATGTTGTATCTTACTATTCGATCTCGTGGAAATATTGTTACGCCGTTAGTCCACCTGTGCGCATTATGATCAATGATATTTATTGGAGCTCCTCTTGATTTATATTTTGATTCGTATAATACTTGTCACATTATAGTTGTTACGGTTATTGGGAATTTTAATGTTTTTCTAACCTCATCTTGTATCGTTTCACCAATATCCGTGACTGATTCAGCCTATTTGTGTATCTTGATACGTCTTAAATCTGTTAGACCATTCCCACGCATCGCATTTGTAAAATGTTACGTTACTCGCTCAGCGACACAGTTCAAATATGAAAATGACATATGTTTCAGATTCTCAACTCTGTGTTTTCGCTCATAATACATTTTGTCAATTCCGGTCAATATTCCTGGTTTGGAATTTTGTCTCACAATGACATTTTCTTTTTATTGGCGAGGACAGGGTCGTATTTGTTACGAATAATCCAATTTCCTGTTTCTGCTAGTATGATAAATTTCACTCTGACAATATGCCTTCGATGTTCTAGATGTGTGATTTAACTTGCTGCTCGTATATTATTGATGGTAGCATGAACACCTCCGCTGATTCGAATTGTTGACCAGGAGTGAGATGCGTCATCTTTCTAAAAATTCCTTCTAAGCATCATTAATTTTATTACTCACGCTGTTATTCTCCACTATACCTTTTATTGATGCATTTACAGAGATTATATCGAGATTAAATCTATAGGTTATCCAGGGCTTGATTTTGGATAATCTTTCGAACTTATCCGTACTATAATTAAGACAAGTCTTTCAATAAAAGATATTTAAATGGCTGATTTTATGATCTGCAACTCCGTGCAATAAATCATGCAGAAACGAATTTTGCAAATATTGTTCACAAAGTCTGCGGTGGAGAGCTTACGTCCGAAACCCTGAATAAAATACGGTGTTGGAGTACGAGGAAAAACACAGCTGTGCCTCCAATGTGGTGGTAAGCGATACAGAGAGCTTAAACGCTATTATGATAATGGAAATAACGATCCCGACAGCGTCAGGGATAAAGTTTTAAGAACCCACGAGGATCATATTACTAGATTCTCAACAAATAATAATTCAAACAAATAATAATTTAAACAAATAAAAAATATTATATAAATGAACTAAGAATTTCAACCGCATCCCAAGATCTAGAACTACGAAGCATCTCATGATGGTGTAGTCAGACACAGTCGGTTGAATAAGCCAGTAGAGTTTGTCAATAATCATGGTTTCTTTGCTTTTTATGGTTTAACGCCATTTTAAGCACACTATAGGCTATACATGGCGGACAGTATTAATGGTGGAGAAAAAACCCGGAAAACCCCCGGAAAGAACCACCGACGCACGAGAAGCTACTGGCAAGCTTTCTCACATAACTACATTAGCCGAATCTTAGACTTGAAGCCACGCAGACAGAAGTGAAATGGCAGTGATTCGTAACGATCAGCTCTTTAGACCACTCAGCCACTCGGGGCCCCCAATAATCATGGTTATTTAATGTTTGATGTTGGAAACAAAAATATGTATTTAATAGATTTGTATATAAAATGTTTAACGGAGAAATCCATCATGGCCTTGTGATTGACCCCATTGACGGAGATTTAACAAAATCATTTATGTAACCTTCAAGCTATCACAAAAGTCAAAATACTGAACGCTCTCGTACAGGAATGCATTACAGAATTGCGAGAAATATAAAATACGGATGAGGAAACAATATTTCAATCAATGAAGGAAGCCTGCAGGTATTTTGATATTTGTATGTCTTCGGTTCAATATGTAGCAGAAAATGTATATAAATTAGCCTTTTCGATAAAATACGGATAGGAAATTCGGTTTGAATATATCTGAATACAGGTAATTACTCCATTCTATTAAGGATTTACGAGAGAGTCGTAGCTTGCCAAGTTGACTCTTATAAAAGTTTGTCTGTTCGCCTCCTCTGCTGCTAGTTGTAATTGGAATAAAAACGTTTTCGGCAAAATAATGTTATATCAGATTCTGCACATTTATTTAATTCGACGAATTGTACGTGATAATGTGCGTGTATGAAGTCGATTCCATCAAGCTCCGGTGGCCTAGTGGTTAGAGCGTCCGCCCTTAAAGCGGGAGGTCGTCGGTTCGATCCCCGGCCGAGTCATACCAAAGACTTACAAAAAGAGTACTAACAGCTGCCTCGCTTGACGCTCAGCATTAAGAGGTTAGTGTTAGGACTGGTCGGCCTGGTGTCAGGATAATGTGACTGCGGCATGATGTCTCAGTGCTAGACATCACTATAAAGTGCCTCAATGCAGACATCGTAGCGATATGACTGAAAAATTGTTAAAGCTACGTTAAAAATCCTAATCAAACAAACAAACAAACAAAATTCAACATATTATTTAGGAATGAACTGGACGTGTATTTTTGGATGTATTGTTTGATTACTATATGAATGACCATTTTGGCTTCCATTAAGTGCCAACTCTCATTACATTTACGCTTACAGTTGTTTGCAAACGGCCTGCAACTTTATACTCTCTTTCCAGCCTTTTATATATCAAACCTTCCTTTATGTTATACAAATAACAATCCAAAGACTATCTGAGCTAATCCAAACTATTTATTAATTTATTTGTTAAGGTGAAGCAATTCAATGTTCCACAATCTCGCAAAAGCCTACGACCTTTGAGGTCAATATCAGATATAGATCCCATGTCATCGGCATGATAGCATATACTGTTGAATCCAACCTTCTAAACGTCTCTTTTGTCAAAAGTCATCAAATTCTGTTAAAATCTGTTGAGAGTTTTTTGTGAATACTGCTATATTTTTATATTGTTTCTTTGTAACAAAAGGCATTTAATTGTATTTTTCGTTGTCACCGAATTAGGCGAAAATTAAATTTGTTTTCTTCTTGATTTACAAATTAATCTCACCATTTTCTTGGTTTCGTCGTACATGCATTGCCTGGGGTGAATAAGTGTTTTTCTCCAAGGTAAGCGGCGTGTAACGATTTGCATGTGCCTGACTTCGTATCACTTGAAGTCAGGGAACACCAAGAATCACGGGGTGCACGGTAATCTAGCCGTGATTTCTGCTCACCTATTTGAGAGTATATAAGACAGAATATTTCTCATAATAATTACGGGACCAAAAGTATCTTATCGTAGAAAAGATAGCCTGTCATTAATCTCCAGCCAAAGGGGTGAGTGTTAAATTTATATTTCGTTTTATTGTGAATTTTATTCAGTTTATCATTTCATATAATGATGCCTTTATTGCAATGCAGATTTTAAACGTGGAATATTTGGAATTACTAGTCACCATTAGACTTTCAATGCAATAGCGTGATCTAAGGTTTAGATTATTCTTTGAGACAACTGTTATTAGTCTGGTTTCTTTATTATAGCTGATAACGTCGGTTGATAACATCTGATAACGTCGGTTGATAACATCTGATAACATCACTGAGAGCATCTCTGATAAAATCACTGATAACGTCGGTCGATAACATCTGATAACATCTGATAGCATCTCTGATAGCATCTCTGATAACATCTGATAGCATCTCTGAAAAGACTCTGATAACATCTGATAACATCTGATAACGCATCTGATAACATCGCTGATAGCATCTGTGATAACATCACTGAGAACATCTCTGAATTATAGCTGATTTATTGCGGAACATCTCTGATAACATCTGTTATCGTAGCTGAAATTGTTGCTGATTTATTGTGCAATCGAATTGAAGTATCTGACTGTCTGTCTGTCTGTCGAACTGTCTGTTCGTCTACATCTGTCGTGACGTGTAAATATCCGGAAAGCTAGAAGTCCGAGTGTCGGAGCTGTCTAGAGTTATAAACATCCCGGGCGACATCTAGGGTATTGAGGAACGTTGGTTCTAGTAGATGTTGTATGCTGTCTGTACGTATAACTGTGGTGGATCCGTGAAGGGCAAACGGCCGATAAAAGTATTGGTCAACCCTAGGTCTTCGGGGAAACTGGGCGGCGATTCAACTGTGTGTGAATCGTACTGTTGTACAGGGTCGTGAC
This sequence comes from Unio pictorum, assembly GCA_030141615.1. Lineage (NCBI taxonomy): Eukaryota > Metazoa > Mollusca > Bivalvia > Unionida > Unionidae > Unio > Unio pictorum. Next base: position 10,253,330 of record JARLTB010000110.1, read on the forward strand.
ATATGTGTGTGTTGCAATTGTGTACAATTGAATACATAGTTGTATTTACATGGTTATTTCAGAACACAATAGTATTTCAAGGCATTGCATGATTCTCAATAAAAGCTAGCAACTTGATTGAATACCTGTATATGTTCGTGCTAGTTGTCGCAATCCATACGTGCAATAGTATAGTTTGATGTTTATGTTTATTATCGTGATTTATACTTGCGTTAATATAACTTTTTGTAAAGATTCTTTGGATCTGTGTATAGTCCAAGAGACTCCTTTGTATCTGTGTTTTATTTTGTATTAATATTTCATTTATTCATGTATTGTGAATGGTTGTGATTGTAATTGTGGGTTGAACGCATGAGTTATTGTGTTGATACATCATTATTTTTCATTAATAATTTATTTCATAAATTTACATTATCTTTCACACTTGTGTTTGTGTTGTTCATTTAATCCACCATCCACTCGGTAACAATTCTGTTACATTCGTACAGTAGACTAGTATTGTTTATGCTATAATTACATCATAAATTATGTCTTGTAGATGGGTTTGCTAGAAGAGTTACATTTCAGCAAATCTTCCAATTGCTCAATGAAATAGGAATGCTAGATTCAGGCGTTTTCAAAAACATTGCTGACTTTATTGAAGAACGGGGTTCTTTTCTTTTCTCCTTGCCATTGTACATCACTTTGTCCGTCTGTGACAAAGCCTGTCATAATTTTTGGGTAACTAACTGGTAGATGGTCTGTTAGGATTGTACCGTGTTTCCTTTGCCATTCGTAGCTTTTACTTTGCAAATTTATAACAATAATGTGATAAAAATCAACACGAGCATTCCTTAAATTAATATACGTGGTTGATAATTGTCATTATGTTTACTACTTATATGGAATAATTTCCTGACATTATGTAGAATTACAGTAATTGCTGATCTATACCTGCAATTAAGAAGAACTAACCAGTTGGAATACACGGGATATCCATGTACATCGAACTTAAAATGTAATTTCTCAAACAAACTATTATTTCAGTTCGTAAGCAAGTTGAGACATTCCAATTGTAGCTTGTGTTTGTTTTGATTTGAAACGGCATTTGCATCACCTGTTAGATTTAGTCAAGCAAATATTGAGTTTAAGATGCTGTAAGCCAGATTGGATAACAGGATAGAGGTTAAGCAGCAGAGGGGGGGGGGGTAACAGACCAACTTTATAGGCGTCGATTTGGATTCCTCCTCGTAAATACTTAATAGAAGGGTCGCTTCGGCAAACCGGTGCTTCCTTGTAAATGCTTAATAGAAGGGTCGATTTGGCAAAAAAAGACGCCAATGTTGTTGCCAACCCCCTCCCCCTGCTGCTATGGGTTAACAATTCTTTATTATGAAAATCATTTAGGATGAAAATCGCTACGATTTAAAAACAGACTAATTTGTAAAACCTCACCTCGTAAATCAATTAGATTATTGGACTAATCAGTGAGTTTAAAATTAATTCTCGTTAATGAATTATTATGACATCGCATATAAACTGGATTAGTTGGATCCTCGATTATTAGAAACCCTGGAGGAGCGGTTGGTGCAAATGAATATAAAATATATCCTTGTTGAGCTTGATTTAATCGCTCGAGATTTATTTGATAGCTGCCTTGGATAACATCACATACTAAATTCAATGCTATCACCGAGGATATAATTACGTTGAGTGACGCGATATGCCTAGCATCGCCGTCTGGGTCGTTATTATATTTGATAATTGTTTTAATGTGGTTGTGACATTTTTTTCCATGCGTCATGGATGTTTTTGAAACCTTCATCGGTGGCATCATTGAGAGATTTTTGTAGTTTTGAGATATTATATCCGTGTAGTTTGAATGTGGAAATATCTTCTACGCGTATATTATATAATGTCGCAAACTCTGTTCTCGCTTTAGGATTAATGTCACCTAATACCATTTGAATAATTTGCAGTGAAATGTTTCCTTGTCATTGATGATTTTGTTACATGTTTCTACGACGCTGATAAATTCATCTCGGGTGAGAGTGCTGTATTTAAGAGATATTAACAACAGTGAAAAATCATTATTCATCGCTATGAAATTTTCTGTGATTTTATCTTCTCGAGTTGTGTAGTATCGTCTATTAACGCTGTCGTCTATCATTCCAGTAAAAAAAATTCCACCTGGTGAATTCGTTATAACTTTTTACTGGATTATCGGGTTTTATCTTGTCGGTAATATAATCAATTTTTTTAGGTTTGGGTATTTGATAAGATGCCTGAGGTGGATTTTCAGGCCAACCCAGTATTGTCTTTATCGAGCTCTGATAGATAAGATATCTACAACATACTCGGGTGAGTTTATCTCGATGGCAAATGATAATGTTGGCTCGTTAACCGTTATAGCGATTTTTGATTCTCTTCCAGTAATGGATTTTATTCTGCGTTGTAATTCAGCATTGATTTACTCGACTTGGTATGACCCTGATGGTAGCAAAACAACGTTCCAGCCTGGAGTTCCATCGGGTTTATTCTTACTCACAAACACCAGGAAATTATTTGGTTGTTGACCGCCAAACGCTACCGACCTAATGTTAGGCCAACTGTGATACACTTGTAGTTTTGCTAGCGCTATCTCCTTCACAGGAATCGGAGTAGGGAAATTCACACTGAATTCAGGATTCGTTGATGTTATTGAGATCATACTGGTTTTCACCGGTGTGGTATTGTCCGTTCTTTGTTGAATCAGTGCGGTATTTTTTACTATTCGTTGAAGTAGTTCTTGCGGTGTTGTCATTGCTATTATTATTGTCCTCCTCTAATTTCGATATCGCGGAATCATAAATATGTACCATCGCTCAAAACTCGCTATCGGATATTATTGTGTCATCGAGTAACGACGATATCATCGATCATAATTGTTAGTATGCAGTGGACACAATATGGAATTTAACTGTGTAATCTTGTAGTTTACGTTGGCTGCATGATGATCTTGTTTTTGTTATTGTTGAAATAATTGCCGCGATTGTTGTCGCCGCTGATATACAAATTGGAACAGCTATCGGAGCAATCATTGTCACCGAGGAAAGTATAATACCAGCTCCGGTGATTACACCACTCACCGAGTATACAGTAACATCAACTGCAGTGATTCTTTGTAGATAATTTTTTTTGTTTGGTACTCCTCGGTGAGGGTTTTGAGTTTAGTTTGAAATTCTCTGACCTGATCATAGCGATATTGTTGTGATGCCATCTTATTTATTACAACAGAATTCAATTTAGTTGTTTATTTAAATCCGCTACGAATTCCACGTACCATGTTACTGAAACTCTAATCAAATAAATATCCGTGGTTGTTATCGTAAATCGTTCAGTTGTATCCTTATCGATGATTGTTGATATTAATTGTTGACTCAACATATACTCGTTGACGAAATATTAAACTGAGTCGGTGTCACTAGTGTTAGTCGATAAATACCTTTGACGGTTGCGATGATACTTAATGTATTGTCTGTAGGAGTCCACGCAAATGATCCCCATTGAATCGTGTATATTACGTAATTGGTTTTTTCATGAGGAATTTTTCTTTTTTTCAAGTATTTATATCATCTTCGGCAGATAACCTTTGATGACATCGTTGGTCCTTTTAATATCTTCTCGAATAGTTTCTATTTGTCGATTAATTGCAGTTATTTCTTCGATGGATTTTTTAATATCCGGGAGTTTTATGTTGAGTTTATCGAATGTGGTTCCAAAAAATTTTTCTACAATGTTTTTACGAAAAATTTAAAACTGTTTTACATGTCCTTCATATTTGGATTGATGTGTTGCTAGTTCCAACATAGAAGTTTTTATCTCCGCGAGTTTCGGTGTGGTCACTGGAGGATTTCCAAGGAAATCTAATAGAGGCTTGTCAATATTGGCAATTATATCTCTTTGAGATTTAGAAAACTGATTGAATTTAGTTATATGGTCGTCATATTCATCGCGTAGTTTTTTTTAATATTTCTATCGTTGATGAATAATTATCACCGCGTGTTGCTAATTTATCTGTGAACGTTGAAACAAGTACACCTGGTTTGAGTTTACCCTGATTGGAAAACAACGCAATAGTATCTTCTACAGCGTTGCGTCGTTTTACTAAAATATCATCCAGGGCAACATTACCTGTTTATAATTTACCCTGACGATCATGAAAAACAACTATTTCATTGGGATCAACACTTGCTAAGTTCAACATCTCAGCTATTTCATCTTCGATTATTTTTTTAAATCACCGGTTGCAGCGCCATCGGCATCGGGTTTCTTCAGTGTTGATATAGGTCTTCCCCAAATATCAATCATGTTATTGTAAAACTAATTACTTCTCTAAAATCTTCGATGCCAGCGACTGCTACTATATTAATTTAAAACTTGATGAGGTGGTTTTTCAGATGATGAAATAGCATCAAGGACATTTAATACTTCGTTGCCGCATATTGGTGGGTCATTCATTTATTGTGTTGGTAGCGTTGAGTACCAACGATTAGGCGGCGCTAACCCATATGAATCGAAATAAACAATTACACGCGAATCAATCGCGTATGCAACCCAGTGGGTTCCAGGTCCGGTGCTGTTATGGAGATTAATGATACCGGTTTCAACGCTGTTTGGTTGTGACGGCAGCTGATCTTTCATAAAGACGCCACTGAAGTTTTTAATCGCAAGTTTTTTTAGCAGCATTGAGTAAATCAAAATTTGACATTGGAGTCAAAAACTCTACAACAAAAGATTCCTCTCGAGTTAATAAACCGTTACTGGGATTCTGAGGCTGTTTCCGTTGTACCACGAGTGCGGAGTTCTCGGTAGTTTTAAACCCTTTCCTTTTTTTTTATACCCACGTCCGGTAGCTTTCTTTAGTGCCATTCCAGCTGCGGTACCAACGGCTCCTAACGCGGCCGCTTTAGCCACCACTGGGACCGTTGCCGCAATCAACGCTGGAATCGCGGATAACAACGGGAATATACCACCGGCTTTAATCAAGTTTTTGATCGCAGCCGCAGAGAGAGTGATCTGAACGCCTTTTTTATCTTTGAAAGCATCATTGAAGTGTTTTATCTAACGAGTTGTCAGCGACAATTTATTCTGACCACCAGACATCTGATTGTATTTCAGGGTTATTGTGGTTCCACATTCTGTACCTGATTCCGATTGCAATTTTTTAATCTGACCAGGAGTTAACGTAACACTAATATGACTATATGACATTATACAATAACAGATGGATCTAATTGTTACATATTTTCCACTGGCGCATCGACTACTTTCATTCTTCCACCAACACCTTCAAGTAGCATTGATTTATCACTGAGAATAACAGCAACCGCTCTATAATTAACATCAGCAGGAACTATACTAGCTCTAAAGTGTATATAAACGACAGATTATCTTGTTAAATCAAGATGCGCTGGTGAAAAGTAATAAATCGGATAAAGTTCCCTAAAATCCAACTGTGGTATTTGCAGACCAGTATCAACATTTTGATCGCGTCCCATATATGACAACAGACGATAATAAACTCGTGCAATATGATTTTGATTGTAATTTAGTTGTATATCCTCGAATGGTTCTTGCTGGTCATTTATTCTGTAGCGCAACAAATATATGACGTGTGGCTGAAACACCTAGTTTTGCTGCCAGGTGCCATGTAAATGTATCATTAATATCGGAATCCATGGTATCTGTGGTCACTGATAGCCAACTCAGCAACGATTTTCCTCCGTGATCCATAAATGATAGTAATCGTTCTTCTGTTGTGATTGAGGGAGTCATTACTGGCTTCCACAGTGCGAGTTTTGTTAGAATAACTTTACCGGTGGCAGCATGAGCGCCACGCCAGATTGCGCCATTATCATCGCTGTTTCTCATGAGTTCCACTGTATGTTTTGCTCCATAAATAACTTTTCGGACATTTTTACAAAATCCAAATATATGATGCAGTGGAATCGCGCATGAAAATTGTCGACGAGGCCTCTTCAATGCTGCTACGCGTGTTGCAAATCCTAGGTTGTAATTAGTATTAGTACTTTTTATATCAAAAGCATCACCTGGTCTTGCTTGGTGTTCCGGACTAACTGGTTGATTAGGACCGACTGCAGTATCATGTGGTGTCCGTAATTTAATATACTGGATGTGATTAGCGTTATCAGTAATATCCTTAGAGAACATCATTGATGGACCCTTGTATAATCATCAGAATATCTTGCTAACCCGATTATTGTTGTGGCAACATCAACATCGCGCTCAATAGCTTCAATTTCTCTTCCATCAATCATGTATATAGCACTCTCAAATAGCGCCATGATACCATTATTAACAAAACCAACTCAAACATTTGGGTCATCTGCGTATGGTGTATTGGCTGCAATATTTGTTACAAATTTTCCTTCTACTTCAATAAATACTTCACACGGTAGAAAGTATTTACTGGTATCATGAACTTGAAGTTCGATTCTTGATCGAATATCCGGTTGTATTGCGTTATAGGAATACAATTGATAATCACGTACGGAATCATCCTTGAGCACTGGGGCGTCCATATCAAACGCTGTATCAGGTAACGGTTTGAACATTTTATTATATATTCGTTGATCTAAATCATGATTTCGGTCGTGGTTTTAAGCCATTTCCCGCTATCACATTTGCGATATCGTTTTGGTTGCTGGCTGTCAATGATGATGTCACCAACGATGCTAATTTTTGATCTACTGCGTTATTTATTATTTTGATAATATTTGCAGGCTTATCCGCTGTAGATGGTAACGGCAATGATGGAGTCGCTCGTGGTTTTCTTCTCCGCCGAACTAACACTGTTAGTTTATCCTTCGCGGCTGAAAACGCTTTCCCTGCAAGATCTCCTACAGCGCTAATACCCTTATCACGAATAACATCAATGGCTTTCATCGATAATTGTTTTGCGATTGGTGCCACGTTTGGAACTATTCTTGCAAATAACCCTGCAATGGTATCACCGAGACCATCACCATAGTACACGCTATAAACTGGCAGCCGTGAGTTTACTACATAGACGCTGGTTGGTTTATCATGGTTGAAGTGTATGATCATTCTTATTTTAATGATATTTATCTAATCGAATGACGAAGTCATCAAATGAAAATTCCAAGGGATTTTCAGTCGCTGTAATAACCACGATGCTCGGCTAACTCGGCAATGAACTCTCGATATATTTCAATGTCCATGATGCCACCTTGAAATAACCGCCTACAGATATCAGCTGCTTCATTAATTATTTCCGGTGAGTTTTTTCTAGCTCGTTTCCCTCCAATGAGAACCTCTAATCGTGCTATATCACTGAGAATATTACCTGGGCAATGAATAAGACCACTACCACTGGAAAATCTTTGATTTTCGAAAAAAAACTCACCACTACTAAAACCGGTTTCACCCTGTGCATCATCATCCCCAGCAGGTTCATCATCATCATCTTAAAGTTGAAAACTCCCACGTTTGATATATCTAACTGAATTCTTCTTGTTTTTTTTGTCTTCGTGTTTGTTTTGTTGTTTGTTTTGGTGTGCGCCTTCTTTCTTGTTGTCGTTCTTCTATTTGTTGTTGTCGTTCTTCTATTTGTCGTTTATCATAATTACTATTTCCTTTTTTAAATTCGTATACTCTATCTCGCTCTTACTTAAACGATCAATCCCTTTGTTTATTTTTTTACAACCAATCAACCCAGTCATTTCTTGTTATTTTACTATTTAGTTTAAAACTCGCTCGCTAAAAACTCCTTTCTTGAATGATAGCTGTTAGCATCAAAATCACCAAAGGCATGATTATCCTCTTGTTTTAATAATTGAGGTTGTTTTATTAGTTCTCTAGCCTTCTCAGTAAATTTATTCACTAAAGAAACACTTGTTTTTTTTAACAACATCACCCTGTGGCTGTTGTTTTTCTCCGGCTATCTGTTTCAACAACGGGAGTATACCCTTTTTCTATCTTGTTCGTCAATAGTTTCTCCCAAAATAACTCTCTCGATGGTGGCAGTGATGGGTTTAAATAATTGTTCCGTATCAACAGAAAAGTCAGTCTATAAACTCTGCCTAGCCTGTAGTTTATTTCGACTTAGTCGCATATTGGTAAAAACATTTTGATTGCGACCAATCTCTTTCTCGCTAATATTGTTGTTAATGCTTCGTTTACCATTATTAAAACAGCAAAGCAATTTCCAATTAATGTACGATGCAGTACAGGCAGGCAAAAGTCGATAATATCAGTGAAATATTTTCTTCCGTGTTCATTGATAAACCAGAATAGGATTTCAAAGCCGCTATTGACTAAAACAGCCTTTACAGATGAGCGTACATATCTGTCTATTGTTATACTCGTAACATCTGTCTATGGATTATTGTAAACAAAACTATGAAATTATTATAGTAAGAATTTTACCTAAACACAGTTAACTTATACGAGAGGTATCCGAAAGGGAATCTTCGTTTTGTTGAATAATCATTCTTATATTCTTAATTTTTGAATTAACCATCTGCTTTATTTCGTATTCCTGCCACAGTTCTTTCCTTATTGTTTCAACGATAGTAAATTACGGGACAAACTTACTTATATCATTTTCGTATTTAAAAGTATCATATATTCCATGTTGGAGCTTTTAAATAAATGCGTAGGACCTAGGTAGCATGTACTTATTCCTTTCGGTGCCGTAATAAATTTCTTCGTACTCCGAAATAATTTGAACACATTTTAATCGATCTGATAAATGTATCCCTTGGGACTTCAAATCTGAAATTTCGGTTATGATCTTATTGATATTGTCAGAGTTCATATCATATAATAACTATATACTTCTAATACGAAAAATACATTTGATATATTTTTCAAAAATGAACTCTAGACATCTCAAGCTCTTTATTCATCTTGGCACGACTAGAGATATTATGCGATTATATATGATGTATGAATCCTGTTCATGCTAAGGTGTAATTATACATCTTGGCACGCCTAGAGATATTATGCAATTATATACAATGATGTATTATGCAATTATATACAATGATGTATGGACCCTGTTCGTGCTAAGGTGTAATTATACATCTTATCCACGCCTAGGGATATTTATGAAAACCTCATTTGGAAATGTCTCAGGTGTATATTTATCGGAGGCGCCCAGAGGTTACATATATAAGACAACACTAGCACGAAATATAGTCTCCTGAGAAGATTTCTAACTCGCCAAATAGCGGGTTAGAAATCTAAGAAGGTATGCTTAGCGAATGACGTCACAGGGCAATACAACATATAACAATAGATTATAGAATGATTAACAATGGTATATGCAATGAATGGATATATGCAATGAATGATAGGATGAATATATACGATGAATGATAGTATGGATTATACAATGAATGGATGATAGGACAGCACAGTACATACACCATATAACAATGAATGATATGATGGATATATATATATATATATAAACAATGAATGAATTTATGGTAATGGCACTCTACATTCAAATTGAAACCCACTATACCCCCACACAAAATCACTCCGGGTTAAATGGAAAGAGTCATTCACACAGGGTGACGCGGTGTGGTTGGTATAGTGGTTTCACAAATTGAATTTCGGAGGTCCCCCAACCAATTTTAACCATCTGTCTGTACCGTCGATAACATGCCTGTCACGGGGTTTGAACCATGGGCTCCGGGATGAAACCACAACGCGTTACGAATGCGCTAAATGTTCTTATATACAGGTATACGCTTTTGAATATAATATATATGTAAGTTAATACAGTCAATAGCGAACAGGTGTGAATGTACAATGAATAACGTCAATCGCGTGTGGTATTATTTTCAATGATTTAATGAATATTAATTATATAGGACAATGAATGAATCTATATACCTTTCGTGTACTTATTGTCTTTGAAGCAGAACCAAATACTTAAGAAAAACACAAAAGAATACAATTTTTTGTAAATACTACGTGTTTGATTTGTTTTATTACAAAACAGATAATTGATTATATCCCACCGAGAATCATGACAATTAAAATCAGCCAATCAGAAAAGTCCGATATCGGAATCAGGTAAAAGAACCCATTGAGGGTAACTCTTTCATAAGCCGTTCACATACCCGCACGAGCTATTTCCCTTTAATGTTATATGTAATATTACAAAATGGAAATCAGACATAAACGTATTTAATTTTCTGTCCAGTTCTTTTGGAAATCACAAATCGATATACCCCTTCTGCAACATATCGTACTGAGATCGCGCAAATATCAAAATATCTACCGGCTTTAGATATTGATTGGAACACTATTTTCTCGTTATTTTCTGTATCAAATGATTTTACAGGTCTTTTCCCAATTGATTTAAAAGTACCAGTTTTCCCAGATGTATTATTCTAACTCCGTATAACAGCATCCAATTTGTTATTCTGAGGACATCCATCAATATGATCAATAACAAAACTATCCCTGATCAATCCGTTATATACTTCATACACGAAACGATGATTAAGATAGAGCCCAACAGTAAACCTCAAATACCTAAGATTATTCACAACACCTACTGGGTTCTTCAGTCTGCAGTGTCCGACAATACCATCGAGGGATGCCTCATAGTTGGGAATCACGGGACGCGGTCGAAATTCTTGGTTCATTTATATACTACAATATTATTTATTTTTTGCTTTAATTCTAACTTGAGAATCTCCCAATATAATCTTCAGGAGTTCTTATAATTTTGTCATTGACGCTGACAGAGTCAGAGGTAGAGTCATTGATGGAGTTTTTGATTCGTTTATCTGTATCTCTTACCACCACAACCGAGACATAACTGCGATTTTCCTCTCATACCGACCCCACATGGTAGGCAAGGGCTCGGGCCAAGACTTCCACGTCGAAAACTTTGCATATGATACCCACAGAACTCCTTTTTGCATGATTTATTACACGGGGTTATTGATCCTATCATAAGCCATGTGCAATTATTCATTATATATAAATTCTCTATTTAAATACTTGTTTTAAATATAATATGAAGGAGTTCGATAGATTATCGAAAATTAAGCCATGGAAAAATACTAAATTCAATCTCGATAGAATCTCCGTAGCACCAAAGGGTCTAATAGGTGGTAGAACCATAATAAGTAGAATTCGTGATTGTTTTAATGAATTCAAGCGCGTTGGAGCATCTAATTGTTATTCAGCATTTCGAATTTATGGTTTATCAGAGATAAATTTGACCCCATCTTGATAAAAGAACTATCACTGTCAGTCGAGATTCCAAACCAGGAATTCTGACTGGAATTGACAAACCATACTACGAGAGATCTTATCCTGAAACAGCAGTTGTTTATGGGGTATATCCGTTAAATGATAAACCGAGTATTGAAAAACTAAAACCCATGAATTATTCGTCAAGAATGAATTATGTAGCACAACGAATAATAGAACACTTCACAAATGCGCTGCGTGAAAATAAATTCACCGATCTAAGACGCCAAAAAAAAAATGAATGGGGAGTAACAGTAAAGGAGCGAGGGGCAACAATTCAAAATGTGGCAGCGTTAGAACGAATACGACCATTCCCAATATCGATAATGACGATAACAGGCGAGATATTATATGAACCGAAATATAAATCGAGAGGAGCTCCAATCAAAATTATTGATCATAACGAACACGCATGGACACGTGCAGTAACATTATTTCCATGGGATAGAACAATAAAATATATACCCGCGGAGTTCTCTCCAGAATTTTTCACAGAGGAGTAATTATTTGAATCTATTTACCAGTTTAGTAAAAACGATCCTGTGTCAGTGTAGTTACTTCACAGTTGTGAGCACGAAGAAGACAAATTCAATCAATTTGTAAGACCAAACGGAGAATTATACCGCACTGAAGCCCTCCATGACGCGATGAAAAAACTAGCTAGTGGTTTTTCAACAGAACACGATAAACAATTATTAACAAATTGTTTTACAATTCCGTCAGTTGCAGCTCATTTTGCGAGAAAGAAAAAACACGTGGAAACCAACAAAAGCTGAATTTTTTATCAGATATCAAATGAAGCTGCGTGGAATATAACCACGGCGGATTATGGAATACAAAATATGACCCCAAAACTATTATTTCGGTTGATATGGTTGCGTGTTATCCCGTAAGTTTTCTCGGGTACGGAGAGTGTGCTAAGTACTTCAAGCGATTTGGGCATCCCACACATGAAATGACTCGTGTTGCGATTAATGGCCAATTGCCTGATTTTGATTTAACCGGATTCGCTCGTGTAGTATCATTTGAATTGGCTACAGGACTTCATCCGTGTTGTTTTGTTTGGATTGGTAGACATATATCTGAAAAACACTGGATGCCAATAGTGCTATTACGGTATATGATTTATTGTAGCATGCTGATATCGTTGATTGTCAGTGAAGCAATTATATCATATCGAGCGCAGACTGAGGTTTGGTTACCACAACCTGATAGTCTAGATAGTATAATCAGCGAAAATAGGAAACAATTCCCTGATCTCGAAGAAGAATATATCGTGAAATGGTCCAAACAGATATTTGAAGTTAGAAAAAAAGATGCAAAAGAACTCGGTAGAAGAATAATTGGTAAATTTACTCAGGGTGGAAAATACGACAATAGACTATATTCTTCGCGGTTGATTATAGATAACGTTGAATATGAATTTATAATCGCGGATCTAACTTCTAAGGGTATAAAATTATGTAAATCATAAAGACTCTTTCTTGTCCGATGGAACCAAATTGGGTACAATTGTGACTTACAACGAAGTATACAGTCTTCAGTATACACATTTGAGAGCATCTATGCTGACTTATGCTTCAATTAATTTATTTTCAATGATAAATAGGTTTCCTGTCACCGCAGTTAGACTAGCCACTGATTCATTTTATATAAACTCGAAGCGGTGGCCAAATTCACAAATTCCGACGAGAATTGGGGATCATGGAGAATTAAGCGGGAAATACCGTGTGACTAGTCCAAATCAGCAAATGTTATGATTGAAGATAATTACTTCAAAAATAATCAGATATCAGAACTATATAATGCACCACAGATATCTGATCCAATATGCAGATGCAAAACCATTTACTTAAACGGCTGTGGTGGGTAAGGAAAGGCGACTCGTGCGATTGAGTTATTTCGTGCGACATCAAACATGATCGTGCTAACACCGACCCACAGACTTGCCAGAGAGATTAAACAACGAGGGCACTAATGCCTGTACTTATCATAGTTTGAATAGACTCCTGATCGAATGGGCGAGAAATATATTCCTGAAGTCATTATTTGGGACGAGATATGCATTAGATGCATTACAAAAGTTTCTGGATTGGTTATTGCTAGCGAATACAAATGTGCGGCGACCATGGCCAACCACCACCATTTGTCGGTTTATCCCCACATGATTGGCTAAAGAAGTTTGTAAACTTTTATGAAGAAATTAATACTGATCATAGAGCACTTGCTGAACAATTACGCGAGTTCAAGAAACTAATCAGATTACAACCTGATATGAAATTATTTCGGAAACCCCATTAAATGATTTTTGGGAAGCGTGGAGACCAAACGATTTGATAGTAGCAAGTAGAAAAATAGTCAGAGACACACTTCAGATGAAGTTATTTGAATTGCATTAAAAAAAAATTTGCAACACTTCCAACGCCGCTGTGTTATAGACCCAAGGATACATGAAAACAGAATATTGAAGTTGATATTCCGGGACAAAGTGAAAAACAGGTTTTAGTGTTAAATGATATTGTGCTGGTTGATATCAATGTCGTCGAAGATGCATTGCGTGCTGATAAATCCCCGTGGACGCTACAACAATACACTCCTCACAGGGATTGACTATATCAGATACAATTGTTTGGATGGTAGATAATCACATCGAGTGGTCAAATTTAGTTTATCTTGCAGTGTCCAGAGTACAAAGAATAAATCAACTTCGAAGAGTTGTTTTAGATCATAATGAAACTACAATAAATGGTAGTGTCAGCATTGACATACTCAGAAAAAAACTGTCTGGTTATAAACAGCAGGATAAAAAAAATAAACGAGAATTTGATATTGATGCCGAATTAATAACCACGTTGAAACAAGAACAGAATAATCACTGTGCGAGTTGCAATTGTATAATGCGTTGGAGTTGGTCGGATAAAGATCCTCGCCAATTTACCGTAGACAGTAAAAATAGCATCGTTGGTCATACCAGAAATAATGTGATGCTGACTTGCCTTGAGTGCAACAGACGAAGATTTGCTTGTTAAGACCACTCGGTGGTAATTGAGTATCCTCGGGTATCACTTGCAGTTGTTCCTGAGTAAACCCACGCTGAGGAGCAGTAAAATCCAGTCTATAGATTGCTGGTCTACCCGTAGATCGTGTTATACTAGATATTTTATGTACAGTAACACTCCAAATAGGATCAGAAGCCCTTTTGTGCCACCTTCGAGCTCTCCTGGCTCGTATAAATATCTTACAGTGACATTATCGAGTATTGGTTGTTTTAAAAAATCTTTTTGCGGTTTTTCAGGTATATATTTTTTCTTAATTGCGTTGTTTGGTTTCATGTTGACTGTTCGAGTAATCTCATTATTCAACGCGGTAATTACAGCTTGTAATATCTTGACCCATTCACGAGATCGTTTATCCTGGATGAATTCTTTCGCGTATTGATATCCAAATAACCGCTCAGAAAGTGTGCGATTAAATCGTTCAACAATTGCCTGATCGCGATGTAGTGCAGTATGCCCTCGTCGTAACGCAGTATTATGATTCTTCATTATTGATAGAACCGCACCCTGAAATTCCTTGCCAGGATCAACTTGTAATAGATTTGGCCATCGCAGAGGACCTCTTCGATAAATCCTTTCAAACGCAGAAGCCATTTCAGTTGATAATTTTGTTTTTAACGGCTCTGCTTGTTTGTATCGACTCTCAACATCAACTACGGTTAACGCGTACTTGTAGAAACCATCATGCGGCAGAAATAATATATCAGCTTGATGAACTTCATTAGGAACGGTCACATCAAAATGCGAGTAGTTAATTCGTTTAGGCGGTGGTAGATAAATTTGCCATATCGCCTGTTTAGATAACCAATCCGATGCAGTGGTATTTTTCACCTTTGCGGCGCTAGCGAGTTTACCAATTGCCGCTTTGCCCTTCCAGTATCCTTTTGGAGAATAATAAATAGATTCCATGTTTTTATTAATTACCGGCACCTAACATCAATTTACCTTTCATTGCCGATTTTACTAACCGTGAAGCTAAGTTTTCTTGGAATGATTTATGAGTGTTAGAATTCAACGCGTGAATTAATTTCACATCTGCGATATGTCTGTGTTGCAGATTGCTGCTTTTACAAGCAACATCATGAGCATGACACGCCTTATCAATAGCGTTTATTGGATATTCATCGGGCCGGGGTTGGTTTTGATCATCGAGTCTGATATCGAGTCTGGTCTTTGGCTCACAATAACTATACCCTGGATGGTGTTTTTTCTCCTGGGTATTTTGCCCATGGTGTTTCTGGGAGTTTTACTAACTTGGCTGCAATATCACCTCCTCGTTTTTTTTTTAAATTCTTGGAAACAAATCTAAATCTTTTTGTACGACATTGTACACACTTACCAGAAAGTGCTGATCTGTTATTGCTAGTTGTAATCGTCGTCAAGTCGTTTGTGCTAGTACGCTTCTTACACTTCACACAATATAAATCCATAATATATTTATGTAATATGGATATAAATGTAATTGATTATTCATCAACACGAGAACCAGAACTCGTAAAACATCATATTATGTTACCAAACTCTATTCGAATGATTATCATTGCACTTTCAGGGAGAGGTAAATCACAGGAATAAATTATATATAGTGGCACCGACCGTAGATGATCAACGATGTTACCGGGTGTTAAAAGACTACAATGAAAAAGCCATAGAGACGGCCAGCAAGTTTATAACCGAGATCGAGAAAGCACAGATCGATGGAAATATTAACAACGATGATGATTACGAAAGAGCTGTAGAGAATGTCAACGAGGGTGTAATTAAGTTTATAACCGATATCGAAGAAACACCGATCATTGATGATATCGATGGAAGTATTAACAACTTAGTCGTATACGACGATGTGATGTTAGACAATCAATAGAACCTTGCCAGGATATTTTCCAGAGGCAGACATAAAAAACCGACGTGATATACGCCACTCAACGATACACTCAAATTCCAAAAGTGATCAGAGATAACTGCAATTTGTTATGTATGTTTAACGGAGTTGACAACCATACATTACGAAATATTTGGCAAACTTGGTGCAGCGATATGGATTTTAATCAATTAAAAAATTTCTTTAGTCGCGCCCAATCAAACCCACACGGATTTTGTAACGATACATTTATCAGATCCTCGGACGCGATATCGTATCGGGCTTGATAAAATATCCGGTTAACCCATATCAGCAGAGGGGAGTGGGGGGATGCCAAATCGACCCTTCTATTAAGCATTTACGAGGAAGCATCGGTTTACCGAATCGACCCTTCTATTAAGTATTTGCGAGGAGGAAGCCAAATCGACGCCTATAAAGTTGGTCTGTTTCTCTCCCCCCTCTGCTGCTGGTTACATATTACAACAGATGTAAACCAGACATTTAGGTTTATAGTTGCACTAGCTTTCAATTCGAAATGTTTATAAATTAATAATAATAATAATAATAATAATAATAATAATAATAATAATAATAATAATAATAGTAATAATTGTAAGGTAACTCTTGAATAAGATCACTGTGGTTTCGTGTCGAATTTATTTGGGTAATTTGTTACATGTTGCTGGGTCCTGGTATGCAAAATAATGTTGTCCATAAAACTTCGTTTTCAAAGTGGAAATACGAGTGTACGATTGTCCGAATAGGAGCGTAAGTATCTTGCTGGTGTGTAGGTTGGATAGGTATGATGGATTTGAGTCCGTCAGTGAAACGTAGCACATATAACAAATTTTATGTTTGGTTCTAGATCGAATGAATAGCCAGTGTAGGGTACAGATGTGTGCTCGGTTCTTTGTATTCAGAAGTTGATCAGAGCACTATCTAGAGTTGATCGTGAGACGTACCTGACATAACTGAGTTACAATAGTCCAGTCTTAAAAGTAATAACGAACACACAAGTGTTTTAGTGGCATCAACTGAAAGTTTTTTGCGAATGGTGCTATTGCGTCTCAGCCTAAAGAATGCAAATATGCTTATGTGTATGACATGTTTGTGCAATGTGAGAGTACTATCGATAGTAACACTTAGGTTTCGTACTGAATGTGTGAATTTAATTTTGCTGATATTAATAATTTGAGGTAAAGGATGTGAATGAGAAAGTCGTAGTGTTGTGATCAACATTGATATGTTCAATAGGTTGAATGAATCTTGTACCCATCTTAGGTCCCGTATGGTAGCCATTATAGTCGTAAAAAAAAATAATGTTATTGCTCCTCCTCTTTGACAGATGCTCTTCCTGGCGTCGGGTTTTCACTAAGATGGCTTCACATAATATTTATTTGGTCCAATGCAATTTCTATGACCCCATCTTGTCATCACTGCGCCTGTTTTATGAATATAGCCATTGACACGGGGTTGCATTGCTACACTTCTCTAAGTTATTATTGGTTCTGAACATATCTGCACGTTTAAATAAAAACGTCAAAGGTCATAGCATGCTTTTAACACTTTCATTCAGCAGTTTAGTCTTGTACACTTAAAATTTATTTTTTAATAACGTTTTCTAGAGTACTATTTAGTTTCATTTCAGTGAACAATTGATATCACTTGTAATCTGAATTAAGGACAAATGTCGTGATAAAATGTCTCCGCAGGATGACGTGTAAGCACAACATAACCAAGCATGACCACATTGGTGTCATTTGACCCAGTTTAAAAGTAACAGCTGAGAAATACAAGAAATATAACATTGTTTCGTTAAACGTACTGTGTATCGGTTGCATTAATCTTCTTATGTTGAGTTATATTAAACTATTTCAGTCAGTTATACGATTCAATGTCAAAGACGAAATAAAGATGTTTGTTTTGTACTTAAATTTATCTTCTGAATACCTAACTTAAACATACGAAAACACTTTTATTACCGCATTTGGAATGCTATAGCTTCTTACGGATACTAAGTAACGGTTAAATGCTCTCTACGAAAAAGATAAAACGGACTTGTCTTAGATTGTTGGATATTCTTTTCAGCAGGTATAGCATCAGTCCCTTCGTTTGTTCTTTGCTTATTCGAAGAAATGATTAATCAGTAATTTTGTGAAATACAAATTATCTCCTTGATTATTGTATTCTTTGTTTTGCGATACATTTTATTCAATTGTACAAACATGTTAATATACCCTTCTGATGGGGTCAAAGGTATCATGATTCTAACAAGTAACACTTTACATAATGCTATGATAATCCTGCACATTCAAAATACTCATCATCAACTTATAACACCCGCATCACATATATAATATGCCATGCAGGGTATGTAAGATGGGCACCCACAAATTCATAGGACCGTGCAGAAGAGAACCATTGTTTTTAAATATCAAGCGATGGAACAACGTCGCAAAATACATTAGTAGAACTGAATTACAAGTAGCTTTAATTCAGATAGTTTTTATGTCTATATAAAAGTTTAAATTCAGTTTCACGTTTATCTTAGCTGTCCGTAGGGCCAGGAAAGCTTATGGTATTGTTACGTATTTGTCATTGATAGATAGCCTTCCGTCTGCCACTAAGGGATTGCTTGCTTTGACTATTCCTATTACGAATCCGATTGCGATGAACAATGTAATAATTAATTAGTATCTTCGATATTTCAGACGATCATATGCAGGAGCATCGCATGTTAATGGGGTGATATTGTTTCTGTTGGTTGACCTTATTACATCCCGGAAATATTTCTGACCTTGTTTTGGTAACGTTTGAAACATTTGGTTAAATTATTAAGAATTTGGACGCACTGAATAAGGGCAAGATGCATACATTTTAATGATTTGCTAAGGATGATGCCCCTCTGGATGCCATATGTTTTATCCGATTTAGATCCAATTTGAAATATCTGCATTTTAGGCAATTAATTTTATGGGTTTTGAAAAAGAGCAAAATACACACATATTGATGAGGTAGACTGTCGGACAATGTTATCAGTCCAGATGCCAGATTTCTTTTGTCGAATTTCGATAAAAATTGAAAATATAAACTTATCTCATCACATCTATTGTATTCGCTTTATAAAGACTTTATAAAGAGTGAGATTCACGCATATAAGTTATGGAATCGTCCATCTCTCTGGCTGATACTGGCACCCATAAAAAAATCATAGTTGATAGCACATTTCGATCTAACCTTGAATATATACTTATATCATGAATAATTTGGACTATTGTCTGCAATGAGCGACATCCGGGCATATTAGTGAGACTACCTTGCATCCGATTGGTATTTTGCATTAATAACATTTTGAATGCCATGCATCAGATTTTTATTTTACTTTGATCAAACTTGCAACGTTTTATTGGATGAGTTCATGAGTTCAGATGGGAGCAATATCTTTGCATATACATTATATGATTCTATATTTGATTCGCTGGAATTAGTACGACTCCGAAAGATATATGTTTGGGTATACTTTGATTGAATAGCAATTAAAGGCTTTTAAGATCAGAATCTCCCATGCGATAATGTGCAGACACCATATATTGTTATGATAAAAGATTGGATGTGACTGATTGAGATTGGTAACATTCTATAGACTGTCTTTATGATCCAATTTTGGTAAATAGGCATTAAAACCACTGATGACGACCATCGAGATGAGGAATAATTGATATTAATGATGCGTTTCAGCATCTGATATGCCAATATCGACAGAAAATTGGAGAAATATCAACTGATCGGTTTAGTATCAAACTTGTTAAATAGTGTTATTCTCATGTTGGATGAGTTTGATTATGAAAAAGATCTACGCATATTATGGAGAAAATCTTGCATGGGATTTTCAAAGTTTGTTACCTTTGTATAAGCTAAAATCATTCGTTCTTTGCTCTACCTTAAGCTTTATTTATCGTTTCCGTAGACAGGCGCTTCTAATAAATGAGAAATACGAATAATTTGAACTTTCCTTGGATCTGGTTGTCTAGACTTGTTTCCTCTCTAGATATCTTCTTTCGCATCAAGTTTGTTAAATATTTTGTAGATACTTTTATATATTCCAACGTTTAAGTAACTTCGTTTGTGAGCAAGGGACTGCAAATTAACTGTCTTATCTTTGGGAAGAAGTGTAAAAGCATAAAGTAAACTAATTAGAACCATTAGGACATTGCTTGGGAGTCACTGCGCATGGTTAGTATTCCAACATCACAATATAGTTCTTCTTAGGGAGACGTTCAAATGTTAAGTTATTTAGGAACGGTAATCTATATATGTGCGACATGGGTACATTTGTCAATTTGTTGCGTTCATTCTAGACTCTGATATGACATTATGTGTCCCTGCATGTTGTTATATCACATAGGAATACACTCTGTTAGGTGAAAGACCCGATATTATTCATATTCATATTATTATTACGAACAAATTCATGATTATTCCTTTAAACGTATTTATAGATTTACAAATTTAAAATGTACTATTTTAGCAATATTCACATAAAGTTGTGTGTGAGAAATTCACTCTAACATTAAACTTCACTTATTAAACTTTGTGATCTCCTTAGGATAATGACCGGGCCTGTCACCTTCTTCAAGTTTGTATCGTCCATACCCGAATATGTGAACCGAAGACCGAAGGTTTACATGCAATGGAACGCCAGCGTACAAAATAATATAACACTCAATCACTTTTTTTCTGCTATTAAATTTGGACTTGGTGATTGTTATGCAGTTTGTATAATGTACTGTATGTTCTCGCACACTCAGGTTGTCATGCAATTACGGGTCGATTTGAACAACTATATGGTAGAAGCTAAAGAAAACGAATGAAGTGGGTGAAGGAAAGGGGAATATTTTATAAATGTTATCCGCAAACCTAAAAATCAGACGAAATAATCTTGACAACAATATTTATTTCCTCGATTCCTATTTGCTAACTCGTGGCTATTTCAAACGTAATGGGATATATTGTTGGAACGTATTTTTGCGAGGAACCATTAGCTATCATACATCATCAAACACATTCTTGAAAAACCAAGGTTTTAAAAGTTAATTTATTTTTAGGTAACATTATTTAGTGGAAGGCGTATGAATGTTTGGTTGTTTCCATGAATAATAATCCATGTGTGTTTCACAAACATTAATTTGTAGGCAACGTTATGCTCAAAGAGAATAAATGTTGACACAATTATTTCGTTTTGTAATCAAATGTTCCTGGCACCGTTTGTGTGTAAGGAAGTGACATTATGTTCACAGAGAGTTATGATATCTAAGTTTGGTCCTGAAAGCGTTGAAAATAGCAACTGATTAATCCAGTTAACGTTAGTTTACTCATATTTCAAAATGTTGTACATTCTAATTTCAGACAAAGAAAATATTTAGTATATAAGTTTTATGTTTCATGAATCCGAATTTGCCAAGGTCATTCATGATAGCGTTAGTGCACCATAACTTTATATTCTAGTTTATTCAATTTAATAAGACGTGACGGAAATAGCTGCGTTTTCTGGGTGGTCTGAGGTGGATCATGGTCGTTGGATTTGCTCATAGTTGTGTTATCCGGACCCGAATATTAGACTTTCACATTCTGATTAAATAGAGGTTTTACCTGCATATTGTCCCTGTCCAAAAAGTGTTGTATTTTAGAATATAGTTTATGCATCAGTTGACTGGATTAATCCTCAGCATTTACGGTCTGTACTGTACAAACATTTGAACACAGCCAACCATACAGTAATGCAGGATTACTAGTCGATTCTGAAAGCAAATCACTGACAATGTTCCTGATGTCATGTATTTTTAATATTCGTAAATATTATAATGTATTAAATACAGAGTTTTAATTGCTATTAAACGTTTCTTCATAACAGTATGTTAAATTACTTTTACTTTCTCTTTAACACTAAGATAGCATGAACTTAATTCTATTGGTTGATCTCGATTGAAAGAGTCATCTGAATTGTTATTGGCGAAGATTTCTTTATAAGGACACTGGTTGCGCGCAAGAATTAAAATCGCATTCATTTTAATTTCTGGTTGATTCGTCTAATGGTTACCAGTCTTGAAACAGTTACTTTTTTTAATTATAACATTATGAAAGATAGAAAATTCCCTAATTTGTACGGTCACAAAAATTATACATAAGATAATTCTGAATATAAACTGTTTTTGAAATCACAGTGACAATGGAATGGAACGTTTATTCACAACAAATATAGGTCTTTTCAGGTTGAAGGTTCCTGTACTGGCATTTATCACAAGATGATAACAAGACATCTTCTGCTTCTTCAGCACTGTAGACTCTGAAATCATGCACATGGTTTCTTGTCATTTATGAAAACAAAGAGATGCATGAAGCATATACAGTTTATAATGATTTATAGTTTAGTAAAGAATACGTACAAAACGTTAAGCTGACTCTGTCTTCAATCTCATAAATGATCTATAATAAAAATATTTATATTTTCTGAAGAGAAATATTACAAAGACCGAGATGTATCCTTCTATCTGAGGTAGAACTATGTGTGTCACCTAATATTTCGCATACATGACGTAACCTAGAAATTAATATCTTGTCATTGTAGTTTTTGTAAAACTTTCTATGCAGTGAGAAAACAAAGTGTCTTAGACATAAGTATTAAAAGGTTTTGTTATTTCAGGTTGTAGTGTCTGCTTTTCTCAAAACAAAAAAGAAACAAAGATCTTCAATTATTGCAATTCATGGTATGGTTCCTCAGAAATTGGCATTATACAATTAATATAAACATCTAGTTATATGTGAATGTGTAGATACAAAGGGACATTACCCTCGACTACTTAACACAGTATCATTTACATCATAAAGGGTTTTATTACATCAAATACACAATATATTTATTACTTAGGTTTAGCGGTGACACGAAATATGATATAACAAGACCATATTTCTTCTTTGAGAGTGCAAAATAGCATTGATAATCCAAGCAAAATTTATTCTTAAAAAGCAAACGTAATAAATTTTTTATTTCAGATTGTCAAAATTTAATGAACATGATATATTTTATCACACGTTATGGCAAATTATATCACTATAATTAAAACAATTTGATAATAGTTCATAAAAATGTTAGCAACTTAAATCTTATTTAAAAGTGTAAACTATTAACCTAGGCTAAGAAGCTTGAAAACACATGCTATTATGTTCTACCTCAATATATATATATATATATATATATATATATATATATATATATATATATATATATATATATATATATATATATATATATATTGCTCCCAGGCGTATTCTTGCCTTGCTGCCAGTGAAACTATGCGAAGGACCACATCTTTTTTGTAAGATACGCGTGACTTTGGGACAGTATAGCTAATATACAGGTTTCTAAATGTCTAACATTTGTTCTCATTGTAAAGACTCAAGGGACGAGATGTGTGAACGGCATATTCTAATATCGCCCTATACTTAATAGTCTTCTGTGTAGGCACTAGTAGTATAGTTGAATTTTGAGTTTTTCAGCAAGGTTTACAAGAAATAGACCATTGGTCGAAGTATTGGTCTTGAACTAAAATTAATGTTCTTAATCATTATCATTGTAGAATACCTTTGATAACATTGACCTTTAACCTTTAGATCCTGGAATGTCTACTCGTTTATAACATTTGGTCACGGAACATCTTTTTAAGCAGTAAAATATAATGCAAACGCCATTTTTCTTAGAACTACAATAACACTATCCTTTGAGATATTGGTCTGATAATAGTTATATATATATATATATATATATATATATATATATATATATATATATATATATATATATAATTGTAAAGAAGTGGGCATTTGTTCAGCTAACAAACAGTGTGTTCTACTGTTGGACAAAAAATTAGTATACTTACAACTATGTCCCCTTTACTGGCGATTCCGTATGAAGTCTAGTACCTGCAAATGATGACTTCTCCTCTAAATGGGAATTGCTGGCAACTTTATCTATGAAAATAAAATTGATCCGTCAACGACACCTTGTTGGAGAATACAAATAAAAGTGTAAATACAATTAGCAGTGTATCATATGCTTATTGAAAATTCGCTTGACATACAATATACCTTATACTATCATTCCGTTGAATTAACCAAGTCTGGTGCCATTGCTCGTCACTTTGGTTTTTAAATATTCTTTGCATGTCATTAGTAGATTGTGTGCTGTTTTAAACAAGTTTTATTAAGATCGATCCATTTCCAAAGAGGGACGAAATCAAACCAATGATGTTAGTGAAGTCAAGAAAGATATTTTAACGTT
Organism: Unio pictorum; assembly: GCA_030141615.1. NCBI lineage: Eukaryota > Metazoa > Mollusca > Bivalvia > Unionida > Unionidae > Unio > Unio pictorum. Next base: position 10,277,868 of record JARLTB010000110.1, read on the forward strand.
GTGTCTGAGGGTGTATGTGTGTGATTTATATTTTGTAATGTAGCTTCAACAATTGTACAGTCATATTGATACGATGTCTGCAGTGCGACAGTTTATAGTGATGTTTAGCACTGGGGTATCATGCTTCAGACATGTAGCATGATGTCACACACAGTCACATTATCCTAAGACCAGCCTAACATTTTATTAATATTAACATATTACTGCTGAGCGCCAAGCGAGGCAGATGCTGGTACCATTTGTAATGTGTTTTAATGCCTTCGCCGGTAATTGAACCCACGTCCTCCCACATTTGAGACTAACGCTCTAACCACTAGGCCACGGGAGCGATGTGTGTCTGAGTAAATGCGACATATTAATGATACATAAAATGTTGCAGCAACACATATTGAAACAAATAAATATATGAGTGCATGACGTGTGGTTGTTCAGAGAAATGGAGCATTCAGTTTCTCCTGGTTACGAAAAGTTCCCTACCGATAGTTATAAGTGAAATTAAATTGGTGTGTGTGTGTGTGTGTGTGTGTGATTGGGACTTATTACGTAACGTTAACTTTTGTCAGTCACATCGCTACGATAATTGCAGTGTGGCAGTTTATAGTGATGTCTAGCACTGGATCATTATGCCGCAGACATGTAACATGATACCCCACCCAGTCACATTAACCTGACACGTTGTGGATCAGTCATAATACTAAGCACATAATGGCAAGCGCCATGCGAGGTAACTACTTAGGACCATATTTGTAAGTCATTGGTATAATTTAGCCGGGCATTGAACCCAAGTTATTTTGATACCGGTTGTCTTAACTATCGAAAAATCATAAAACTACTTTTACATGTTATCACACTGATTTATACATAGGTATTAGTCTATTCTTTGAATAAGATTTTTTTGCCCGTACTCGTTTTTGGGGTATATGCGGCCATCGATAGATTGCCATATACTTCTGTCCTGTGAAATCTCATCGAGCTGACTCCAGGTGCGACCCAGCTTAGTGATGTCCAGCTCAAGGTCATGTCGTCAGATATTTCGTGGTCGGCTCTTTTTCCGCTTGCCTTTAGGGTTCCGCCTCATAGCCTCCCTGGTAAGTTTGGTCGGTGGCATATATATTTACAGCTATTTAAACATTAATAGTGACTTTCTACATGATAAAGATTTAGTACTCTATTTAATAGTACTGCTTGAATGATGAATCTGATTGGTTGAAATTGTTATCCAAACACCGGTTATTATAATTTTATTCAACTTCATTGACATCAGGGCCTTCGACATGCAAACATATTTGCCATGTTTGTATAATTAGCATCGATGAGAGAGAGAGAGAGAGAGAGAGAGAGAGAGAGAGAGAGAGAGAGAGAGAGAGAGAGAGAGAGAGAGAGAGAGCTGCATGTACTGTTACCACCAGCTTTGTATAAACATACGAATGCTGTAAGATCAGCCATGGAGCGCATGTTCCAGATGGTCCAGTTAATCAGCTGGGTGAATTGCTTGGTGTTTATTTTATTAAAATAAAAAATCGAATGTTAACTTAATATGATAACGACACATTTGCAAGTAGTGTGTAGAGGTATTAAGGTTTGAAACATGTCAATACGTTGTACACATAGTATTAGCAGGAGACCAACAACAACAAAAAGTCCCATGTTGTATGTAAATATGTAAATGCTAGCATGGGAAGCTGAAGATCAAGTTCAATCAAGGTTATATCAATATAAACTGCATACCTAATACAGAAATATTCTTGCAATCAATACAGGCTATATCTGAAGTCTAGTAAAATGTCAATCGACGCTCATATTTCTCTCAGTGGTGTAAAGAGTTTCTGGAAATCAAGATTATGCAAGGTTTGATCAATATAAAAGTACATAAACCAAAACGATAGGAAGAATAAGAAACAGACACCATAACCACTCTTTATAATGAGTGAAGAAACTCTTTTGGAGTCTTACCAACATAACGCTGTAATCAAACGTTTTGAAACGAAGCAATATTTTTGTTGAGAAACACAAATATTTGTTGGATGAAAATTGGACGGGCAGGTGAACAGGCCAACTACGAATAACTTGATTGCTATAAGGATGCACCAGCTTCGACAAGTAGGATGCAAAGAAATGATAAAACAGACACACTAATCACACGGGTGATATACAGCCTATTTAATTAATGATGAAACAGACACACTAATCACATGGGTGATTACATTCTATTTAAGTTTCAATATCTGTGTTAATATAGGTAACAAATTTTGCTGCGGGTTAAAGAATTTTCAGCATATAATAGACTGTATATGACGACCATTATAACTGGTGGAAGAAGAACTATCAAAATCCCCGGGAAAAACCACTAACGAACGAGATACTATTTACAAACTTTCTTACATACCCGCATTTACGGAGTCCGAGATACGAACCCACGCAGATATAGATGTATCGTGGCAGTGATCAGTAGTGGTGAGCACGTTAACTACTCGGTCACTTGAGGCTTCTTAAAGGTACTGCTACTACAACAGCTACTGATAATAATAATAATAATAATAATAATAATAATAATAATAATAATAATAATAATATTAATAATAATAACAATATTAATAATAAAAGGAAGAAGAAGAAGAAGAAGACGAAGAAGAAAGTATTGCAGATTGCATAATTAAACGTGGTGCTTTATACTCCCAGTGGTGAATATATTATGGGAAAGACTAATACGTGATAGTGTTAATGACTTTTCATAATAACAGTAATTTTAATTTGGTTCTAAAGAGATCATGCAAACATTAAGTTTATTGCTGTTGTACTTACCTGTTGTACTTACCTGTATTTATGAAGTGATCTTGTAGATGACGTGATAAACTTGTCATATCTGTCTTTCAAAACGCGCCGTGTAACGCGACCCAGAACGTAAAAACTACATGTCTATCGTTATTTGTAATATCTTGTATTGATTTTGCAAAATTTTGAGTATATTATATATCGTTGCGTTTTGTTTACAATTTCTTCATAATTTGCCTTGTTTTAGGTATTCGAAATAAAAGTTTGTGCAACTGTATCGTTCTTTTCCACATATTTAAGATCTGAAATAGTGCAAATTTAGTTGAGAAATTGGATAAATACGAAATCTTATGATGATAGGTTTGTTACACTCACTATATTATCAAATTGCTATAAACATCCATTTACATGTCTCTCCTAACATGCAAAGAATATTACTATTGCATGTTTAAGATGTAGGGTGTCTGTTAAGTGACGAAGTGTTTATGAGATATAACACATTACATTTACTACTTACGCTTTGATAAAGCACGGGATATGACATTATAACACCTTATTTCTCCCTTGAGTCTGAAATATAAATAAATTGTAATACTTACTGTTTTCATTTAAATGATTGGATATATCTTTGGTTTCATGTCGAATTGTCAAAAAGTAACTTTACATTTTAACGTGTTATCAATGTCTGTGGCAAAAGTTCTTATTTCTATAAAACGTTATCGGAAATTATAAACTATACTACTTATGAATATTAATGATACGCCATAAGAATAATGACATCTAAATAATGATCTAGACGTGTACAATACCAACCCAGGCAAAGATGCTTGAAGACAAATTCTTCTCTGTTGTCCATCCACATCTTTCGGCGGTACGTAGGAAACATCTGTCACACAGTCGTATTTCAGCCTTGAAGCCGGTGAAAATATGTGAAGACCATCAGTGTATTCTGATACCTCTGAGACTGTCGGGCTGAAATACAGTCATTGAGATGACTTACATTTCATGAGAAATACCATGGTCTGATTTTACCCTAAACTATCAAATTTTTTTCAAACGTTTGTTGATGTATCAACTACTTTTAACATTTATTGTACGTGAAAATTATACTTGACACTCCATTTTGCATTAATTTGTGTGTGTGTGTGTTTGTCTATTTGTGGTATTGGGAATTATGTGTGATTATAACACAGCCTCAAAGTTTGCAGTATTTATATAGTATATATAGTGAATTTTAGCATATTTATAAGATAGAGATTGACATGATACATAATTTAATATATGGCTCAATCATATTTTTAGACTTGCATTACTGACACAGTTCTGGACATTCTATATCCCAATGAAATTGTACTTATAGTACAATAAATTATACACGTATGCATGTTACAAAATTGACATTAATCAATGATAATTACCGTTATACGACCATACAATATGATAAAGTCATCCGGTGTACTTGATGTAACCTATATACGTAACTGATAAAACAAACCAAATCACACTGTTCATTATAGACCTCTTCAAAACTGTGACATGATAAATGCAACAAATATATTTGTATTTGTGCACATTTTTGTTGTTCAATTATTTGCATTTACTTCATTAATTCCGCTACTCCACAGTTCCCTATCTTTTCTCAGAGCTGTCGGTAGTTTCCCATTTCCGATAAAACCTCCGTTTCAATAATTCTCTTCAGGATAGTGCAAAGCAATTAGACAGTTGTGGGAAAACTAAACTCCTTTACGAGCATAACTTTAAACATCGAGAACGTTATTTATTCTATCAATGTTTGTGGAGTACTAAATCGAAACCTGTTTTGTATCATTGCTATATTGCCTTTAAAAGGTTGAAAACATAACCGGCATTAAGTAGAAGTTTCTTGAAAGAGGACATTCAGCGATAGAATGTGCTTCAGTTGATGCCAATAGAGACATTGCAAAGAAGGTTACTAAGGTGTATATGTTCGTTCACTGAGGCAAGGAAGTTTAAGCCTTATATTGTAACTATGTTGAAGCACACATACATATTGTAAGTTAAAAGTACACCTGACATTTCATAGCTGCTTTCTTTGTGTTGGGTGGGTGGGTTAGTGTTAATATATAATAATAATAATAATAATAATAATAATAATAATAATAATAATAATAATAATAATAATAATGATAATAATAATAATAATAATAATAATAATGAGGACTTTGAATAGCGCCTAATCTTTAAAAGCTCTAAGCGCTTTACACCATCAATAATGATATGACTACACTACAGAACAACAAATGACAAAAACAATGAAATTTGAAAACATAAAAAACATGCTGAAAATATATAAGATACAAAACATGATTAGGTCGCTAAGTTTGTCCCTGAAGTCGAAACAGGTGAGTCTTGAGAGCACTCTTAAAAGGGACCACTGTGTCTTTGTGTCTAATTTCAATGAGCAATTTGTTCCACGTCGCCGGGCCCTGGTATGCAAACGAACGTTGTCCATATGACTTTGTTTTCACCTTGGGAACAATGAGTATACGATTATCAGAAGAAGAGCGTAAGGATCTAGCTGGTGTATACACATGGGTGAGGCTGGATAGGTATATTGGACTGGAGTATGTCATTGAAATATAGCACAGAGAACAAATTTTGTGTTTGATTCTATATCGAATTGATAGCCAGTGTAGGGTAGAGAGCAGTGGTGAGGTGTGCTCTGGTCGAGGTACTCTAAACATGATCCGTGCAGCTGTGTTTTGAACTTTTTGAAGTTTCTGGAGTAAATATTGTGATGAACCAGACAGAATTGAGTTACAATAGTCCAGTCTTGAAAGTACTAATGAACACACAAGTGGTTTCGTGGCCTCAACAGAAAGATATTTACGAATGGAACTGATACGTCTCAATTGAAGATATGCAGCCCTGCAGATGTTCATGACATGTTGGTGCAATGTGAGAGTACTGTCAAGAGTAACACCTAGATTTTGTACTGACTCTGAGAATTTAATGTTGGTGTTGCTGATATTTATTGCCTGAGGTAAAGGATGTGGATGAGAAAGTCTTTGTGTTGTGATTAGAATAGCCTCAGTTTTATCATCATTCATCTGCAGCTTGTTACATGTCATCCATGATTTCACATCCGAAATGTACTTCTCTACTTCATGGATGGTAGCATCAACTTCAGTTGGTCGGCTAGACTTGTATATTTGGGTGTCATCAGCGTACAATTGGTGCGACACTGGGTGATGATCTATAACATTTGAGAGCGGCTGAGAGTACAGAGTGAAGAGAACAGGTCCAAGAACAGATCCCTGTGGAACACCATAACATACGTCAACTCGGCTGGAGTGTATTCCATTTGCAGATATAATTTGTGTCCTATTGACTAAGTAGGACTTGACACACTGTAAGGCTATATTCTGAATGCCAAATACATGCTGGAGACGGTGAAGTAATATATCATGGTCTATTATGTCAAATGCTGCAGATAAATCCAGGAGAGTGAGGACTGTAATCTTTCCACTATCTAAAGCGGAGACAATGTCACTAAATACTTTCAGAAGAGTAGTTTCCGTACTGTGGCAAGGGCGATATGCAGACTGTACATTGCTAAAAAGACTGTTTGAATTCAAATGAGATACAAGTTGAGTTAGAACAACCTTTTCTAAGATTTTTTTATTTGAAAGGGAGATTAGAAACTGGGCGGTAGTTCTTTAAATCGTTATGGTCCAGTGTTGGTTTCTTCAGCAGTGGCTTTACGATGGCAATTTTGAAAAATGATGGTAATTCCCCTGATGAGAGAGAGATAATAATAACATCAGTTAGTGAAGGTTATATTGGTTCTAAGCATTCAAACAGCAGTGATGTCGGAATTGGATCTAGTTCACAAGACTTTGGTGCACTTTTCATCACGATTGTCCGTACTAAATCTATAGAAATAGGTTCAAATGCTCCTAACGGTTGTCGCTGAAATTCTGCATCATACCTGTATGGTGACGAATCAGTTGAAATTGTGCTGTCAAGCGAATCTCTAATGGTTTAAACTTTGTCATTGAAGAAATTTGCAAATTGGTCTGGTAGGTCTAGTGGAGAGAATGTTGTTGGAAGTGGTGAATATATAGTGTACAACAATTTGTGTTTCTTCCAAATTGTCCCAATTTGTTTTCTACCTCAAATTTTCCAATATAGTAGATAGTAGACACTACCAATTTAAGGATGCTTGTGTGACAAAGGACAACAATATAAATAATTTAAGTATTATATGACTTACGGATAATAATTGAAATATCTTAAACAAATATGCAAATTAATACCACTTTAATGGAATTATACCTTTCTCTTTACTTGGAATTCCTAAATTCAGAGAATATATATTAAATAGAAATTGATAGATTGAAAGAAACTGTTATAATTATATTATCACTTGTACAATAATGAATCACTTTATGTTGGTAACAGACTGCGTTTTAGTTCGCAAATAGTTTAAAGACATTGAAACAATGACAACTCTTAAATTAGAGCTGCACCATAAATTAGTTCCACTGATCCAATTAATTGATTGGGATTCATATTAAACTAGGGTCTTTATTTTATTCACCACTTTAAATCAACTATTCAAATTTACTCAACATTAGCGTGAGAGTGAACAAATCCATCATTGTTTCAGAGTGATGCTACAAATGTATTTGCATGTGCGTTGTATAAGTTTCGCATGTGTTTCCTGACATGTTGCTTTCTGCTTTCAAAGAGAGACTTAATTACTCATTAAATTATTGGTCACACTCACTTGTTGCACGTCGTTCTCCTCATTCGTTACCGAGATCTTACTATATGCCTGAAATATCTGATGCAGAGATTTCCAAAGAAATGTTATTAATTCTCTAAATTACGCAGTAATATATTACAGTTAAAAGTCGTTTTTCTTTCAAAATTATATTACAGGGTCATACCAATTGGATACTTTCTTCGATGTAAACATCACAATGTGGCACTCAGACTCAGTTTTACACACGACAGTCGATCCATCCGGAAGTGTTGGGTCAATATAGTATGGTCGTAACTTGAAGAAAAAGAAATAACTTCAATATAATGAAATGGTTTTATAATTATCCTTACATGCTGATATTTCTGATGTAGATATGTTCATATTTTGGGCAAATAAATCCAAATATAATCAAGTGACAGCTTGTGCGATGTTACACACAAACTATTATAAGATAGTTTAAGATGGACTTTTCACACGGATATGGTCAGTCCATGAACTATATTTAGTTACAAAAAATAAGTTACTACTGACCAAAAATGGCTGTTTTTTGCCTTGAATACTTTATCATGCCAAATACAGTATGAAGTGATTCAAGCCGATGAAATGAGTAAAATTAATAAAAGTAAAATATGTTATATCAACGCAACGCAAGGTATAACATGAGAGCTGAGTTACAGAAAAAATGAGAAATATATATTCCGTAAACATTATATGGACAATAATAACAGCTTTTAAATGCAATCGATCTTTTTGCATCCATTCTAAATCTTGTAGTATGAAATCAAAACCATGTAATTTTACCGTGTCAACTGGAGGTTTTGACGATTCTCCTGCAAAAGAAATGGTGTGCACTGCATAGAACAAGCAAGGTTTTGCATGAAAAAATACTAGTTCGTATCATTACATATTTGAAATTATAACGAGTAAACTGTAAATACATACATACATACATACATACATACATACATACATACATACATACATATATATATATATATATATATATATATATATATATATATATATATATATATATATATATATATATATATATATATATATAATTAGGTCTGAAACAAGCAGGTGTCTTTTGCTATATTATTTTCAACACTACAGTTCCAATTTATGGTTAGTTATGTAATTGAATTAGGGGCGGAGGTCAGGATAAGATATCTTGACATAAACGTCATAGCAATGCATTACTGAACATAAATGCTATCATGAGGACTGCTTTTACAGATCACTTCGCATTTATAAGGTCTAGGTGAAACATATTTTGATGTGGCTTACAAGTAACTTTAGAGTTTTTGAATACATTAAAACATTAAATTCAAGGAGGGAAATTAACGAATATATTTTTTATATACTTGGATGCAACTTAGTTTGGATAAAAGTGAACCGACTCAGAAGAAGAAATCTTAAATGTGAAAACATTACTTACCAGTTACTCGAACGTTAAAGCAAATTTCTTCAGACACACGGCTCGAACTAGATAATATAATAAAGTACAATATAGATAGAAAAAATGATTTATGCAATAAAATAAACAGAAATCGAGGAACAATTCTACATAACATAAACAATACTTGATAGATTATTTATATTTTATTTTGTCTACAGAGGAAAATTCACAAAATTAATGCAAATAAATGACTGGTAAAGAGACAGATTTGTTGGTGAGCAGTAGTTGAATATAAGTTTGCCACAATAATTCCATCATTAACCTTTTGACGCTATTAATTACATAATTACTTCAATTATAATATATTGTATAATGTATAATAGCTACAGTTGTGTCTTGCTGAAACAAGTAAAATTGTATTCCGTTGGTGGGAAGTAACATTACCAACTTAGAAATGATGATAGTTCCTGATGAAGATTAATGCTTGTAATTGTTTACGTTTCAACAGTCATAAGACAAAATAATATATAACGCGACCACAATTGATTAACAAAATAGAGCAAGGAATCATTGGGGAAAAAATGCACATCGTCAAAAAGATTTTGCTTTTGACAAACATATGCATGCTATTTTATTTCATGACCATTCTATCGAACTACACCATAACATATTTATTTATTTCAAATAAAATAATAAAAATGATAATAATAATAAAGCAGATATTAAAAAATTGACACTTTATATTATATGTATGATGGGGACTAAAAAACCTTTTGAACTTACATTCTGTTATCCTTGCTTTGAATGCAAACACGTTGGGTGCTATTTCCTGTAGGCTTGATTTTGATATATCCTTCAAAAGTTGTACCTGTAGGTTTTGAGCTGTTTAAAACTAGATGTTCTACGTCGATGGTTGGAGGCACGTGTCCTGGTTCCACAAAAGGACTAAAACATAGCAGTGGTATTGTTCAATTATTTGGAAATATAATTCAAGTTTTTAAATCTTATAATGGGATGGTGACTGTGTACAAATGCAAAATAATTATGTGTACAGCAATCCTTTACATGATACTTAGATTCAATCAAGAATATATTTTGAAATAATGATGATTTGTTTTCAAACAGAAACTGTATGCATGCATAGGAACACTGGGGGGCCCCAAGTGGCCGAGTGGTCTAAAGCGCTCTCCGTTACGAATCACTGCCATCTCACCTCTGTCTGCATGGTTCGAGTCTCAAATTCGGCTAATGTAGTTATGTGAGAAAGCTTGTCAGTAGCATCTCGTGGGTCGGTGGTTCTTTCCGTGGTTTTTCACGGGTTCTTCCTCCACCAATAATACTGGCCGCCAAATATAGCCAGCCATTCGTGTGTTGAAAATTGGAGTTAAACCCTACAACAACATCAACAGCATAGGAACATTACATACTCTGCAATCTTGAATTAGTGAGTAAACTAAGATAGTTTCTGAGTGACTGTGAGGGATAAATATTGCATCAAACCATTAAAGGCAAAATCTAAAAACTTACATGTTGGGTGGTTGTCCAAGTATCTGTATCGGAACGAAACAGCTTTCGTTATAGATGCATATAATTTCCTCCGGTAACGCAAAGCTTCCTGCAGATGGCTATAAATGAAATTATTTTGAGAAACATTTTAAACGAAATACTAGTTTTAAAGAAGACGTCGTAATATTATTTGTATAGTTTATGTGTATATATTTGCTTTGCATTTATCTATTAATCAATGCCCCCTGACAAAGGTAAAGTTTATGTATTTATAAAATTATATGAACATTGATCACAAATGTGCATGTAATGAAATAAATGGGTATAACATTATGTCTTACAGAGCAACATACCGGACTATTTGTTAAATTCCTAAATCCATGCAAAATTTCGCTTTTCTGTTGTGAAAATGGAAATACACAATTAAAGTCATCGTGTGTTTGTTCAGTTGTATTGATTTGTTATCCAAGGATAAGTTAAAACAAATTTTAAAATTGTCATCTACAAGACTCATTCACTTGTATACATACGTACTATGTTGGTATTATTAGTAATCGACGTTGACCCGTCTGCAAAATAAAGTGTAATTTCCTGAGAATATATAAAGTATACTTTGGTGGCATACTTTATACCGATTGTAATGGATATTCAACGATATTTTATGAGATGATAACCTCTTCCTCCAAATGATTATTTTATTTAGTTGAGATGGAACATTGCATGAAATACGGGTACCTTTAACAAATGTAGTTTGGACCCCACTATTAGCGATATAAGAATATTCTTGTCTTCAGTATCCTCTCAATTCATAAGCTTTATTTAACAAAGCTGAATGATGTTATACAGAGTGTAAGATATTTCATTTAGCATAATGATAAATCTGTGGCGTTGTATAGAGGGTTATATTGCTAACAGTCATAATATAAATACATGCTATTAGCTATAGGAATATGAAAACAATGAAAATCGAAAATTGGAAATATCGTAGACCATATATTACCTTCTCCACACGTGTTCCCAGAGTAACCATTGGTACAATGGCATATAGGTTCTCCGTTTGCGTTTCCAGCATCGCAAAACCCACCGTTCTTACAGTGCAGGTTACTACATGGACCATGCACTGAAAAAAAAACTTATTAATTTAAATGTGCAAAATAATACTATCTGTGCAACATGACTGATAAACTCAAAAACCTCAGTGTAGAATAATGGTCAGAAATCACTATATGTATCCTAATCATCCTATTGCACTAGATGCTTTATGGTCAATTAACCATCCTTCACATTTTCCAGGATGTTTTTCTTTTATTATAAATGAACATGATAAAACATGATAAAATACATTAGGTGATAGGGATGCTAGTTTTATATGTGTTTTGAATTTGGTTGAGAACTATACACTAGCGATTGAAGTTTCCCAAAATTTGAAAAATGTATACTTACATGACACATTTCCACTTTCTACCTCCATGTTAAAACAAAACTTTTCTCCAGTCACTTTCTTCCTGAAGATATCAAACGGGACATTTGTAAATCTTTCCTACAGAAAATGCTGTAACATCGCAAATGAGCGAAAGTTCATAGAAACTAATATCAAACGGGAATGAATGTCTGGACAGTCATATTATCAGAAATACATATGAACTAGAACATAATAATCAAACGAATGTCTAAGAATCAAACAATTTATGAAAAACATGAAGAATGTTTCACCTTGTACGTTAGAGAGATGTTCATAAAATGATGTTCTGCTGGTATCAGTAACTTAATATATTCAAGTCAAATGCATTAAATTAATATATTCAAGTCAAAGCCAATATCTTATACGTTTGAAAAATGTCTAGCAATATTCTTTACCATAAAAGCTGTGCTTCCAAACATATGCGATGATTTTGTCCAAGGTACGATGACGACGGGTTGAATACCAGGTCCATTGAACAATTTCCAAATGCTGTTATACCGTCTATACATGGTTTACAATAGGATAAAATGTGGAAATCTTTCTCCAGACTTTCCGTTAAATTCATAGTTGGACTAATAAATGATAAATATACAGAACACATGTAATAATAAATCATTATTAGTCAAAGGCATAATGCAAGCACATCTCTAATTCATGGATAGTTGTATGTAAGTGTTTATGTAGCCTTAAAAACTTTAATGAAAATGACATTAAAACAAAGATAATGAAAGTGCTTTTCTTGTCAATATACTTATATGATATTCTATGTTACATGTATGGTATAGAACCGTTAACATTTACAATATAATTTATATATATGATTAGGTATAAATTCCTTTGCAATACTGCCTATTGGTCTAATAATCACTAGAACAATTTAAGTATTAAGAAATACAAAATACTTTAGACATTGTTAAATGTTGTTTAACCTTTGTAAAATGCAAGGTATCGATTTTAGCCTTTTCTAGACACTAATATGGTTACCTTTCAGGATTTGGAAATGAGTCAGTGCTGGATATTTCAGCTTATGTAACGTCAATAAATAGTTTACCTCAAAACTAAGCACTACATCTACTAATTTATATTTGTATGCAAGAGTTCTTTTAAACTGAAATTACGAGTTGCATCTTTGAAAATGAGGTATGGCTTAGACGATATAAAAAATACAAAGGCAACATTTTATAACCTATTTTGTTTCAATTTCTTCGATCAGATTAAATGCAATAGTTATACTAACCAATTATTCTCATTTGATTTCCCTGAAGACACCATAAACATCATGTGACATGTTACTCCTGTTGTGCAGACAATTGTTGAATTCTGGGTAATACTGGGTGCGATAAAATGTGGTTTAGTCTGTGAAAAAAATGGTCACAAATGAAAACAATGTCATGTTTTTTTTTTGTGGCCACAAAACGGCTTTGCAGACACAATGCATTGTCCAATTTTCTGAAATGCCTCAAAGGTTTGGCCATTAGATGCCATAATGCATTCTATATGAGGAAAATATATTTTATGTGTTAAAGTATGAATATTGAGATATATTATACAAATTAAATTATCAATGAAGCATAATGGAATAGGAAGCATTGAATTGCATAAAATAATATCAGATCAACAAAACGTTTTCGATAAGAAACATTCAGTAAGTAACATTTACGTAATTTAAGTGGTATTAGATTGTTGTGTTTGCATCGTATGAAATGTAACAGAAATACTGTGAATGATCTATATATGTTTGAAAAAATATTTGATCTTGTGTTTGACACTTTACCATTTTTGGTTATGTCTGCTTTTAACAAACTATATCTGCGTTTCCATTGTTTCCTATACTACAAGTGTATTATTTTAAGAATGAAGTAAAATGACATCATATTAGGATCCTATGAAATTAGAAAGAAACAAATTATATAAAAATCTCAAAATTCAAACCTTATCTCCATAGAAAGAAGATGAATCTGAAAAATAACATGTACCATTTTACACTTCACATGCTAAGAAGATCGGAATGTAAACCTAGATATCAAAGTGTTACCTGATAATCTACTTTTCAATTAATATAGTTCTGTAGCATGCATTTTAGTTTTATTGATACTGTAATTTGAAATGGAACATTTACTTGTCAGGTTAACATTATGAATGTCTATTAACTGCATGATATCCATATTTGACATTTAATTTTAGTCAGACATGCAATTCCAGAAATCACTACTGCTACTAACGTTGTACAGTGAAGATCCCTTAGAAACTTTACCCTTTTTTGAAAGTATTTAGAAAGAGAAATATCATGCCACGAAACAAAGTGATATTAGTTGTAAGATAAATATCTCACCTGGCTTGACATCTACATCAAAGCATATTTCTTCCACATTTACTCTGAAATAAAAAGCAGATACAATATCGATCACTAATCATTTATCGTTTAAACACAAGGGTTGACTTTGATTTATTGGCATGTTTGGTTAAGATTTCACAACGACATAGTAAAGATTTATTCAAAGAATAAATTACAAGGTTTTAAAATGAAATAGGGCCTACAAACACACATTTGCAATGAAACGCTACACCTATCCTTTGTATTCAGTAGAGGATAGCTACTTGCATTTCATTTGAATGTCATATAATATTTCCTGATACTTCTAAATCCGCTGAGGTTATCAATGTCTGATCAAATGCATACAATCACACACCTTATAGTAAGCAAAATAGAGAGATTGGAATGGATGATCATAAATTATGTATAATTTATATGAAAATATATTAAATGGATGAAAATTATTTTGCTGCTCTGTAACCAAATCTATACATGCTTATAGTGATGTTTTCTTGCTACAGCAGATATTTAATATCAATATACTTGTTAATTGATACAAGCCATTAATTTACATTACATTTAAAACTCGCACACAATATTATGGCATTACCTGTCTTTATTCAACGTCTGTATACACACTTTCTGGTGTCCAGGTAATTTTGGCGTAAAACTTACTTCAGATGTGTATGTTGCATTATTAGAACTTGCCTTAATTGGTGTGTTAATGTCATTTTTTTGTATCGTCGGACTAACAAATCCAAAGCCGACAGTAGGTCTACAATAAAATGAAGTCAAAAGAATGTACATTGTTCATGTAACATGGTACAAAGATAATTATAAATGCCAAGAATTCATGATCTAGCATCGAAATGAGACCACAAAATAAAATGTGTGGTTATTAAAATATCGCGAAAGATCAGCAGACATGATCATTTTCATTATGAGATGCACGTGTTTCATAGTGGCATGCACATTTTAGTTTTGAAAATGCTTTGCTGATGCCTTTTTAATAATTGAACGGGTATGTCCACTAGCCTTAATCATACCTACCACTATTTAAAGTTGCTTATGTAAAGAACAATGATGGCAGATGATGGTGATTGTACAATAATTTCACATAAATTTGTTTGCCCCAAACGCGCGTATTTTAGTTGCTTCGCCAGATTTTGTATGCATTTTTGGCTACACAAAACTGCACGTTTGCATGACCAGTAACTTTGGAATGCAGTACAGTACTTATTTATATGTATGAATAGATAAATGTGAAATGATGTTGGACAGTTAAAAAGTAAGACCAAATTTCCGATGAGGACACAGCCTCAAAGGTCGTAAGAACTTAAAGGTTACGGATAGACACATGTACCCGACTCTAAAGTCACTCAGACTAGAAGCAGCTGCAATTCTATCCCAAAGTGTTTGTCATTGCATCATACTATTTTCTTGTCTACAGAATATTCCAAAATATATTACTAAGCCAACTTGGATTCTACCCTGAATTTTAGAAAAAATTCCAAAAGTGACTTTATCAGATCTGAAAAGAATCCAATCACAATAGGCATCATCGATTTCCTTGGTGAATGTGAACACTTTATTGACTAAGGCGAAACAATGGAAAAACAATTAGCTTTATTCCTGAAGAAAATCATCAATGTTTGTGAATAAAAATCAGCATAAAGAATACCGTCGTTAAAATCATGCAAGACCATTCGGACTGTATTTCTGATGTCATTAATGATAAGCATCCTGATGTACAGCTAGTTGTCATCATGCCTTGGAAAATATTAAAAATTGCCTACGATTATATTCTCATGTACATTGCTATGAAATTAACTACCAATAATGCTTTATTAAATTACAACAAATTTTACTAGCATTAGAGACACGAAAGTCATATTAATATAATATTTGATTCGGATTCAGAACGAACAATGAAAGCTTACAAGGGTGCACACAGAGTTAAAGCAAACTTTCTTACAGTCCGGAATACAGAAGACATCACCTGGATCGAATAAGAAATAAAATCATTGAAAACGCTGTCAAGGATGCTCTCAAAGTAGTTTATCAGATGTCTAAAGAAAATCAAAATTATTTTAATTGTTATGCAGAAATCATTATCGAATCAGAAGGATCTCGATGAGTACTAGAAGAATGCAATATTCGTAATGGCAAACGATCTTTCTACCAATGTTTTAATTACAGACTGCATCAAATGCTTTTATGTTGAAAACAATAATGCTTACATATTTCATATTTGCTCATACACGTTCAACTACAGTAATGCAGTATGACAGTTGCCATAGAGATCGCTCAAAAGTAGTCTAGATGGCCTAATTGTTTTAAACCCATTAGAGAGATAAAGGTAATGTCTGAAGAAATATCTGTATTAAATGTAAATATGTGGTAGGGACAGACAAACCTTAAACTCAAAAGCCAGGAAGTCAATGTTCAGCGAGCCCAAATCCAGTAAAACATCTTTGTTTTCATCTGAGCCGTAAATGTGGTTAAATAGTATGGCATATACTACTGTTTATATTCCATACATTTACTTGGATATTTGATGCAATCATGACATTACACATGGAACCTGCTGAGAAATTTAGCTTAGATCTTACTATGGTATAATCAACGATACATCTTGAATTGCAGCAGCTGCAGAATCCAAAGTATGGAAACAAAAGGTTGAGTTATGATCAGATGACCAAGATTTTTTAAATCTGCTATGAGAACAGTTTGCTACTGCATCACAGCTCAATATATATTAAATGAAATATTCTACTTGTGAATGTAAGAATGAATAAATATTGAGATAATCTGCAATTATATCTATGTTTTAGACCGCTCAGAGGTAATAAGTTTAACTTTCAGCACGAAGTTACTTGATGGACTCTGCTTGATGTTTCCAGATGGACGATATGCAATAACCTTCACAAGTTGCATTTTTGGTGCTACTGGAAATATCAAATCCATCAAGAGTTCATCAATATTCAAAATGATGTAACATTATTTTTTATGTTGGCAATGATGTCTGAGTTGTGTCTGTACACAAAATATTTAACAGTGCAAGTATTTCCCATATCATAGTTACATGTTTTAGCATAACGTTTACTCTGCAAGTGAATGACGTTCCAAGATTGGAGAGACCGAATAATGTTAAGGTACCTATTTGTAGTTTTAGCTACATAGCAACTATCTATCCTCTGTATATTTATTTTGTGATATCTGAACACAAGGTTGACTTACTGAATGTGGATGACAATAACAAAGATAGGCCAAAATGTCTGGATCAGACGGTTTCCATGTATTATGAATGAATAATACAATAAGTATAAGTGTAAGAGGCATTATTACAGAAAGCGTTTACACTGTTTGTTTTGTTGGTTTTATTTTTGAGCAACGAACTGAATCCTATTAAATATATTGAGACTGACTGGAATATCCATCATGGCAAACAGAAATAATATCATATAAAAATTTGAAAACTCCCCTCATTTCACTAGGACACCCTTTTCATATATGATGATTTGGATTCATGGCTTGCTAATATGTTACGTGATGACAGATATCCAATGAGTTTCATTTACGAGAAATTACGAACAAACATGTGCCTTGCGGATATGTTTAAATAGGCAAACCTATTTAAGACTTGTGTCTAACCATTACCATTTAACAAGTAAAGATCTCCTTACCTCCTAACTCAATCATGATCCTAGAATAATCATCAGCCTGAATGTCACGATGGAGAAACCAACCCAATGAGACAACAGACCTTTTCACAGCTATATGTACATATTCAAATTCTCGATCAATTCAGGCAATACTACATTTCTTAGTTTATAGGCAGGCAACGTTTGCATGTCTGTGTTTGGGTATAAATATAATGCAATCAGGAAAATATCTCATGTGAGTCTGTAATACTTTGTTTGCAAAAGCATTGTGTAAACAAAATCATTCGCCAAGACTATTTGTAAACACGAATATAGGCAGCTCTTGAATTGTAACATGAAATATTGTACTATGGAGACCAACTTTGTTTCCATCATACGCTTATAACGACACTTGCTTCCCATGATGAAAATGATTATGTTTGTGAATCTTTCGTGACACCGAAAAATCATTCTGGGTCTTTGCATTAGCGACATGGGTTAGCTCTTAGCCCCTTTTAAACATACTACTAAATTTATAGCTAGATGTACAATCTACACGTTCTATTTTAACATAAGAGTGATAAAATGCAATATCCTTATTAGGATTCAGTTAAAATATCTCTCAGCATCAATATTATCCAATAAATTAAGCGTTTCTGTACAATTCATACTCACTAATGAATTAAAGTGATAAAATTGGCAACTTCTCGAATCCATATCTCTCTCACTCTGGTATTGATCTATGGTAAATCATGGAGAAGTCATTAAATTGATTGTTTTATGAGAAATGTCTTGCAGTTCTTATGTACATCACAAAAAGAGAAATCAAGAATATTGAAAAAGAATTTGTTTATTTTCTTTGGTCATAATTGCTAATGCAAAGATAAATTAAAATACTTAGATTTGACACCTACCAACAAATTGTTCCCTTATGATCTGTATCTAGAAGATCTATTGTTGGTTTGGTCTAAATGCAGTTATTGCTGTCAGGGAAGCAGGAATTTAATTTAACAACTTTCAAATGTATGCTTAGTGCCACACTTGTGCATCAGTTAGAGCAAATTTGTTAATATTAAATTTCAAGCTGATTTTGAGGAGGAAAATACAAGTTTTACCAATAAGAACATAAAAATATGTTTGCATTGGATACTATATTTTGTAAATATTTTGTACTGTAAATTGGATTTTTGGCATATAAAGACTGACAAATTAGATGAAGCTGATTAAGCATGTGAAAGCATCAAGTGCAAAGTACAATGTCTAGCCTTCTACAATAATGATATTATATATACATACATATATATATAAATATATATATATATATATATATATATATATATATATATATATATATATATATATATATATATATATATACCACTCTTAACTGGAGCACTGTATTAGATGTAAACAAAAATTAGCTACATGCTTCATTTTTTAAAACTGGTTCATTCAACTGGCATACCGATATGGATCTGGATAGTTTCCGGATATGGCAAATTGAATAACGCAAGGTTTCTTGTTTACGCACACTACCTCCTTCGGAATGAATGTATCAGTGAAGATTGGCTGTGGAGAAAAAAGGAAACATAATATTTTGTAGAATGCACGTGCTAAAATATAATTGTAATAATTTGGGTAGTAGTTATATAAGCTTAGTGATATGATCGTGTTTGAAAGGAAGCCCAAGTATGTTGATGTCAGTAGAGACAGAAGTGATAATTAAATAAGTGGCTGCAAACCTTATTTATTTTAAACATTATCTTCAATTATCTCTCACATGGTTAATTGGTCTGATGTCTGATAGCTGAGATTAAATAGGACTGTATGGTGTTTGTTGTCATCTTTATCATTATCTACAAACATAGCTTGTCCTGTTGGAATAGTAAAATCTTTATATATAATTATATTCCACTGCTTTGTTTCGATCTTTATACTTTTACTTTCAATCACATAATAATTGTCCAAGAATGATATTTTGTGACACTTTAAATTATCATCTCTATGCTCCAACAGTGGCTAACAGTTTGATTGTAAAATTACATTGCAATCATATTTGTATATTTATAACTGTGTAAATCTTGTATTTATATTAAGAGACTGTTACACAGAGTAAAAAACATTAACTATCAAAGAAAAACATCATTTGTTTGTTGTTGCATAGATGAGGAGTTGGTCTTCAAATTCATTGATATTGTTATCTACACTACTTATTTAAAATATTCACATTGACCGATTCAGAACTAAAGTAGGCTGACGTAGAATAACAATACAGAATGTAAATTGATGATATCTGCCAGCTGCTCTCTTTATTCAAATGTACATGGAATTTCAGCAGCTTAATGGAGTAAACTGCCATTTGGATTAATAAATAAATGAGATGATGCAATAAAAATGCATTATTAAATTCTACATTACATTAATTCGAACATGGTATTTCGCACTCCTTATACAACTAATTATATTATTTTCATTAGAATATTTGATATCCTATATCAATATACGTCAAATTATAATTTTATCTCTTAATGAGTGATAACTAAATACAAATGTTCAGTATTATTTGACACAATAACAGATGTTATTAAAATGTATTACTAGGCAACTGTCTTCCAGTGACCTTTCTTAAAATGACGCATCCATTAAAACATATTATATTCCTTTATAAATGAATTGAAATTTAAATTAAAGTGTGATGTACACAAAAAGAAGGAAGTAAACATATTTCTTCAACTGCATTGTAAGTTTTTAAGTATACTGTAGTATTTCGAAAAAGTATTAGCAAAATATTTGGCATGTGATCATTGCTATATGGGTTTATTGTCATTTAGTTTTAGGAATGACACATCTTGACGCATGCAAACATAGACGAAATAGCCTTTATGCAAATAAATATTCATATATCTCATACGAATACAACTCAGTTTTAACAATGATTTTACTTGAGAGTATTTTTCTCGTGTATGTGTTTGTTTGCATGTGTGTGTGTGTGTGTGTGTGTGTGTGTGTGTGTGTGTGTGTTTACATACTTACACCGCTATTGAGAGGATCCTTAATTTCATCTGGAATAACTAGAAAGTAATAAACACAATTGCTCAGTTGAGTTACATTTTTAAATTACTCATTGAAGGCCGATGTAGAATATTTTTCTTACTTGAGGAACCATTATATTGCAAGGATACTAATTGATATATCTTACAGAGAACCAAGGAACCTAAAAACCTGAAGATCAAAGGAAACCTATTGGCGTCTCCATTCTAAAGTTCGCATACCAGGCAGCTTGAATACAGAATAAAAACGGTATTTCCAGTTTCTTTAATAGTTTTGGAAATACATTATCTTCATTCAGTGCACCGTAACTATTCGATACATGTTATCTGGGATAAACGTTGGATAGCAATATACAGGCCACATTAAAAACGCAATGTGTGATAACTGTAACATAATACATTTTCTTTGTTTCAGACAGACAAAATATGGCTTACATCTGGACAAAACAGTTTCATTGTCAAAGTTGTCTTATGCCTGATACATTGTAAATAGTTTGAAGTATGCACCTTTCTGCTCCATTTGTTATCTCGGATACTTAATATTAAATTATGTGATCTTGGTTGCATCATAGGAAAACAGTAAGCAAATAAGTTTATTTGTAAGCAATTGTTCTTCGTGAGTATAGTCCGTTTTAAAAATAGAATACAGTGTGACCCCGCTATAATGCGCGGTAGACGGGAGCCAAAGAACCTGACCGCGTTATAGACCAAACCGCTTTATAAGCAACCAAGTCAGTTAGCTGAAGAAAATGATGCATGTACCCCAACAATTTGCGGGGAATGGGGAGTTGTAGGTAATAAATGCAGGCGGTAAAATACGTGCTTCATAGGCACAGTTACCATCTTAAATTGATGCATATTAAATGAGAAATACACTTTTAGTGAATACATAAATGGATTACTTTATTTAGAGAACCATGTATTGGTACATATACATGAATACTTTATATATATATATATATATATATATATATATATATATATATATATATATATATATATATATATATATATGTCTAATGTATAGCATGAATAGAATATCAACACCTTGTACTCGCCTATGAACCTCATCATATAAGTTCAACCGTTGAATCCACAATACAAGTGATTCCATCGAACATATGTACATACACAGCTTTAACATATTCAATAATTTTATCACAGGTCATACTGGTCTTAATTCAGTGAAAAAACATAGCACACTCACGTAATGAATGACAAAGCATATTTACTTTTCAGTACGTCCCAAGTCGGTCAAAATTATTTTGCGTTTTAAGCAGCCGTTGGTAACGTTCGTAAGCATAAACTTTTTCCCAACAAAAAGGAAACTTTCACGGCACAGTTAACATGTTCCAGTCATGTTTTTACAAAATACAAAAATCCATCAGATTCCATCACTTTTATTGAAAGTTTGGTACTGACATCCTTTGAATAAAAAAGCTCTTTGTTTTTATTGAAAGATTGTAGTCGGCTTTCTTTGATGACGGGTTCGTGTGTTATTGAAGTCACCGAAGAGGATAGCTTTGGAGAACCAAACAAATGCCCATTCTTATTGTGGCGGTAACACCAAATAAATGTATTGCATGATTGAGACGATTTTTTTTTCTCTATTTGCTGAGTACATTTTCATAACAATCGGTGCTTCAAGGGTAATCTGTTTCGTTTGAAATTTCAGCAAACTATTTTATCTGGGTGCTTTTTTAAAAATGAAGTGGTCGTCATTTGGTCAATTGTAGTTACTGTTCCTCTTGCCTACTGAATAGACTACAAGATTTTTTTTTAATTTTTTTTTTTTTTTTTTACATTTGTGGTAGCAGAGTGATGCTTCCTTGCACTCATGTGTCAGAAATTTAACACAAAGGGTCAACGTATGATAGAGACGCACGTGCTCTGGTCTGATGACATGGATTATTAAAAAAGGTGGGTGTTCCGAAGGATTTAATTCTGAATGGAAAGAAGAGGAATTTTACTTACCATCCACATATAAATATCAGTCTAAGTTAATATATTAATTACTAGCGAGCGGCCGAAAATCCGACAAAGATAGATTACGAGAGAATGCTTCGTCCAGTTGTTCTCCATTACTAAAAATATCAACAACAACAAAAGCAAATATCTCAAAACATACAGTACTCGTGCTCGATGTCAGCATAAGCGGATTATGATGTAACAATACACTGTTAAGATGGTTTGTCAGTATAGAAAAAGAAACTGTTTATGTAAAAATAGACACATTTCAGTGCATTTTGTATCAAGTGTGCGGTTACCTTTCATGGGGCCTCTGAATATCTCCACTCCAAACCAATGGTTGTATATACAAGTTTAAACAGCCGACAATGTCGATAATAAAAAAAAGTCGCCAGATGGTATATTTTGCCACCAATAAGGAAAATAAAATTGCAGTTTGCGACTTGGCGAAGCCCTACGCGATCCTAGAATAAATGTTTTGCACTTTATTTTTCATACTTTCTGCTTGGTTGTGTATATGTATGCAGTGGGGGTGGGGACCACATGTCGGTTATTGTTTATGCAACGATTATATACAGAATTAATTGAAGACAATCATAAAGACGACATACTGGCTTTACGCATGGATCAGTAACCAGTAACATTTCCGACAATGTTTATTTTGGAATAACACTTCACGAAACTGGTGAAATTGTTAAATTTCAGAAGCTACGCTACGATCGTATTATATTCAAATTCATACTAGAACTCTTCCCCAGAATGATAATAAACATTTTACACACCATCTCTCGTACATAAAAAAAGAAAAATACACACATATGTAATCAAAATATTCCAGGAACCACGCCACAATCGTATTATCAACTTCATACGCGATCTCTTCCCATAAAAATAAACTTTGAACCCAAATATATTTTTTCATTCGCGAATTAATATAGGAAATGTCGGGAGCCAGACCACGACCGCGTTATATCCGAATTTGCGTTATAGCGGAGCGCGTTATAGCTGCACTGAACATAGATCTGGAAAAGCTAATGTGCTGTTGTGTGTTTTATGTGACAGCTATTTACATTTTGTATAATTTCCTTCACAAAAGGATTTGGCGCAATTACATAAATATTGACAGAGGAAGAAAGAGAGAAAAGCTTAATTTGGTAAGATGAAACAGTGGGAGAGAAAGAAAAGTGAAACCTTACCAACAGTGCAATTTTGTCCCTTGTACCCCAATGTACAGAAGCAGGTTTGGGCACCTTTATTAACCTCACAATATCCATGTTTGCATGGCCAATTTGTTGCAGGACAGGGTCCTTTTGATTAAAGTGAAAAATTATTAATGCTTTTGTATTGTTGTTAGACAGGGGCTGTTAATAAAATGGAATTGTCAATATTCAGTGAACCTTATGTACTTTTGAAACATTATATATATACTTGAGAGCAGCTGAGTGTACAGAATGAAGACAACAGGTCTAAGAACATAGATCAGCTAGGCTGGAATGTATTCCATTTGCAGGTACAATGTATGTCCTGTTGATTAAGTAGAGCTTGAACCAGTATAAGGCTATATTCTGAATGTTAAATACATGCTGGAGACGGCGAAGTAATATATCACGGTCTACTGTGTCAAATGCTGCAGACAAATCAAGGAGGGTGAGGACTGTAATGTTTCTACTATCCAAAGCAGAGAGAATGTCATTAAATACTTTCAAAAGAGTAGTTTCAGTACTGTGCAAGGGCGATATGAAGACTATACATTGCTAAAAAGACTGTTTAAATTCAAACGAAATACAAATTGGGTTAGAACAACTTTTCCTAAGATTTTTTATATCAATGTGAGATTTGTGGACTGCAGATGGTATTATGTTAAATATGTCCTAATGAAAACATTTGTTTTATAAATAAAACTCCAATTATAATGATACACAAATAAAGATAAGCGGAAGATAAGCACACTAGGTTTGGTCACATGAAGTGGAAACTTTATATCCTTTGTGCTAAACGTTCTGAGTGGTCTAAAGAGCTCACTTTACAAATCATTGACATCTTACAACTATCATCATGGTTTGGAGTCTCAGTATGACCAATGCGGATATGTGAGAAAGCTTTCCAGAAGTTTCTCATGGGTAGGTGGAACTTCCCTGCTTTTCCAGGATTATTGCTATGCCAAATATTCTGGCCGGCATGCATAGATGGCATTAAACCCACAAAACCAAACAAGCCAAACTGTTTTAAACCATCAACCCTATGTGATTTTTTATCTATGTATCTGCATGTCCTGCTACATATATATTGAAGGGATAATTAGAAGCAATCTCGTTTGTCTCTTAATTAATCGTTCATGAGGACTTTAATTTTTCTCATCCTATTACAGTTTCTTAATAGAAAAGCGACTTTAAGAGGGTTCATTTGCTAGAAGTTTTATAATTATTCATACTACTAAGACTGATATTCTAGTATCTTTATATTTGTTTCTCTGTCATTTTTATTTAATTGGTAATATGACGGGATCCTGTTTTTTTGTAGCTGACATCCCGAGTGTGTTAAAAAGAAATTGTAAATTTTAAAGCATGAAAGATTAGTCATCCACCAAACATATAGTATTAGTAATAAAGACTCACCATTCTCACAGAATAAACCCGTGTACTCCTTTCCGCAAATGCACTCAAAAGTCGAATTACGTTTTTCTAGGCATTTGCCCGAGTTCTTACACGGGCTTGATCGACAAGGATCTAAAAAGGAAAGTTTGAGAACACCAATCAATAGTGGAAAAGTATTTGAATACGTCATTGTAATTAGCATTCAAATATTAAGACATCAATATGGTATATAGAAAGACTGAAGTGAAAGGATTTGTAGTAACTGTCTTAAAAACACAATACTTCATACATTGTTTTAGTCACCAAAGCCTGATAGTTTTAGAAATAAAGAAAATGTGCGAAAAAACGTACCTTCACTTGGAAGAGTTATAATGATTGTAAAACAGCGTTTCTCACCCACGGTCTCACTGGAAAAGTATTGTAAAAGATTGGCAAGATCAGAAGATTTTTCTATCATTATTAAGTAGTAAAGCTTTTGTTTCTTTTGCTAATTTATCAATCGGCAAAATTCCAATTTTCTTAAATGTATACATTCCAAACAGTGCCAGGAATGAAACGCAGATATTAATGTCACATATTTTACTTCATGCCTCCATGGAAATTCAAAATTTAACATGAAACACTTAATTTAATATTAAATTAAATCATACCATATTTTCTTGCCGAAGTGTAATCGCTTCCAACATAATTGCTAGATGTTTCATTCAGAAGATGGGCCTTACAGATTTTATATTTTAAAAGGAATTCCCATAGTCTAGAACTCATAATGGTCAGTACCATGTGGATTTGTGTAACAAACAGCATTACAACGTACACTCATAGTTAATTAATCCAAGTACATGTATCTAGGTAATAATGATAAAGGAGTTCTATAACTTTATTAGAGCATCTCGTTGGCTCTTTAAAGATTAATATGGAGAAAGTCTATAATTTGCGCAGTTCTCGTTGTTCTTAATAGAAGATTATGTCTAAATTATAACATTATTTGCATATTATGATGCAAAAGGTGGCGGTCAAAGGTTTCGTAATATATTGACATTCCAGATTGTTATACATTTGAGACACTTAAAGCAGATGCAATAAAGCATAGAAGGAAATAAATTGTCTTTAGTCCATCCATAATCATTTCAGATCATTAATGATTCTTTCGTGGATGAAAGTGTCAACAAAAATTTATCTTATCATATCACCTTTTAGACGAAAGAAATTTAATTCAGAAAACAAAAACAAAAAGAAACTTATTATTTAATGGCAATATACGAACAAAATATCACAGTATGTAGGGATATTACATATCAAGCAGTACTCTTTAATGGCTATAATAAAGGACATCATGGTGAGGAAGTACTGCAATGATACATACATATATCAATGTCAATGAAACATATTGCCAAGAAAACCCACTAAGTATTTCAATACGGGAAATTCATCTCATCAACGAAACGTAGGACTTTTCAATAGATTTAGCATAGCTCTTGTTATTAAGATGTCAAAGCTTGTGGATATATAAATGTCATTGCTATTGTGGGACATATTTCAGTTTTTAGAGACAATTACATCGAGTTGTCATTAATAATATTATTTTCCAAAAGTCCATATTGGCATAATCTTTCTTGAATGCCATATATTGCTTACTATGTCCACTCATTATCATGGCTAACAAATAGAACATCATTCATATGCAAATTTGCACTCATAATGCATGTTATATATATATATATATATATATATATATATATATATATATATATATATATATATATATATATATATATATATATATATATATATATATATGTATATATATATATATATATATTATAAAAGCAAGATTAACACCATCAAGGAAATGTCTAACTTACTCTGCAATGAGACACACGGTGTGAGGTCCTTTCTCAGGAAAAGTGAATGATATATCTGTAAAGCAGTCCGATGGACGATCCTTTACATTCTGTACATGTACATTTGATGAAGACACAACATTATGGCTGAAAGTGTAATTTGAAAAACACAAGTCATTTTGTATGTTTAATTACACAATATTTATCTCATCTATGAGCAACAAAATGAACACTGTTAAAATCTTTGGTACAGCAATATACCATCCGGCAACATCCGCTTAAAATGCATCATTATTAACTATGATTAATAAAGTCAAACGTGCACAAATTGTAAAGCAATGGAATTATATATCTATATATATATATATATATATATATATATATATATATATATAGTACACAAGAATCTGGCAGATATATACAGCTTGAGCACTTTTTATGAATGATTGAATGATGCAAACAATAACTATAGTGCAAGTTTTCCAAATGATAAGGATCAAATTTGTTAACTTTTGTTAGGTTTCAAGTCCAACATCTAGGCAATATTTGTAGCACTCGTACTGAATAGATGGATGGTCATATCAATTTGGGATTTCATTTAAAAACTTGTGATGATGTTGAATTGGTCTTGTTCTAATCTGATATCCATTATGACTATGATGGTGGTCATCTTGAATATCATGCTGCTGCAAGTAAAGCCGTATTGTCATAGGGCTTTCACCAAAGGCTTCTTATGATATCAAGTCGTTCATAAATTAGTACAGTTTTGTCTGGTACATTCAGCATTACCTCCATAGCAACCATCTTTTATCCTTTTATATCTACTTATCCTGAATGGTTGCTCATATCATCAATGGAGTTTGACCAAAATTTAAGGCTTCTTATGATGTGTACTTGGTCCTAAAAACAGATGGTAATAATGGAAGTCATTTTGAATTTTTTTTCTCCTCCCTCTTTAAGTCATATTAACAGGGTTTTTTCTGCAGAATCCTTTTGGGGTCATGCTGGTCGTAAATATAAATGGTTCAACTTGTACGTCCAAAATGGCTACAGCAGCAGCCATTTTGAAAATCCTGTTGTTATTATTATTACTCTTATTATATATATATATATATATATATATATATATATATATATATATATATATATATATATATCTGTGTGTGTGTGTGTGTGTGTTAAAGCAAAGAAAAATAAAGAAACTTAAAGGTCACATATAGTAATGTGAAGAAAATGTAAGTTACAAGACATACATGCACAACATACATGTACAATGTACAAGCAACCGAAAGATTAGAAGACGCTGTGCGTAGGACATGCAAACTTTGATGTTGGGATCAATTAAGCTATGTTTAACCCAAATGTAATGAAATCACAATTAAATGTAACAACAACCAATCAAACAAACAAATCAAACACCAAACCTTCCACTCACCCACCCTCCAAATAAAACAAATGATGTTTTAGATACTTTTGAAATTTTCGACATGCATGGGAAGAAATGACAAATTGTTTTAACACAAAGTACATGCTTCTCTGAAGTGAATCATACTGCGGACAGTGACGATACATTAAGACAAATTAGATTTTACTGGAAAACTGAGAAATTGATTGAAGATATTTGAATGTGTACTCCAGATTATCTAATTAATCAGTACGTTCTTTTACAAGCAAATCATTGTTTGATATAGAATGTTGTATGGTTGATTAAAATTTGTACTTATGTGGATTATTATTTTTGATGGAACGAGATGATTGTTTACCTCATCAAAAACGTTTTGATACTACTTGGTTTTAAATGTCTGAACATATTAACTGAAAATTTAAGAACATGGTTAGTATTTCATATATGTAAGTTTTATTAAGCTTACCATGTTGAGTTCTGGTATTTATTCGTAAAGACAAACAGATGACATAATTCGTTGATCTTGCATGTTAATTGCGACTGTCCTTTGGGGGTTGGTTCAACAAACTTTATTAATTTCTGAAAGAAGATGTTCAAAGTCACAGAATTGTTATTTTCTAAATTTAAAAAGCTTTGTTCCATTATAATATGTACATAAGAGTCATTCAAATGCACCACATGCCATGCATTGCTTGATCTTTGTCTGTTTCAATACGAGTAGGTCGAATTCAATTTTAGCGTCTGTAAAATTCAAAAATCAATCACAAACAATTGCAGCAAAAACAGAATTTGATTTCTATGTTTTAACGGATTTCAAGTTTCCAGAGCCATTCTGGTCTCAATAACAACGTTTGTAGATATTTCATACAACGACTTGGTAAAACTTCTTATAGATAGGGAGGTTTTATAACTAATCCATTTATATGTACTTACTTCATGCAACGACTTGGATACTGACTGAATTCAATAGAGTGGTGACTACTAAGCCGACATTTTTAATCTCTCACATTTATCTATCATTATTACAAGAATGACTCTTTATTTGTCATGATCGTCAGTGTCTAGAATCACACTGAAGAAACATGGAATAAATTATATTGATCTCTATATCAACTGACGTTTAGTAAACTAATTCCGGATATTTCGACTTTGTGTTTGATTCAAAATAATATCATTGTTCAAGCTTGAAACATGTCAACACAAACCAATATACAGAATGGATTTCAGAAACTGTAAATATGATATTGCCAAACACCATTTATGAAGAAAATTTGAGGTATGCGCAATATGTATATACCTCGCAATTTTTTGCCATACATTATTGTTTGGTTTGGGAAATTCCTGTTGGGAAACTATATCTCAGCCATAGTAATTAGCCAATTGCTAGAGGTAAACTTCATGCCATGAAGTATTGATAAGATGTAATAATAATAATAATAATAATGATAATAATAATAGTAATAATAATAATAATGACTTTATTTAAAGAGGGTAACACAATTTGCTATGAACTAATCTCCCTTGACGCCCTCATACAAGGAATTTATTTATTTCAGCAGCATCTCAGAAGCCACTGATTATATTGGGTTTGGAAGATGGAAATAGAGTGGGCATTTCTAATTGCAACTGGAATACTATTCCAGAGTAAATTCCAGAGTATTGGAAACCTTTTTTTGAATAATTCCTTATTTGGTTTGGGAATTTTATACTGTTTTGTAGATATTGATCGCAGGTGGGGTGTATTACTAGGTAGCCTATACTGGAATAGGGATTGTAAATATTCAGGTGCACTATTATTGGATATCCTGTACATTAATTTGGCTTTTTTAAAAACAGATTCGGTCTTTAATAGATAACATTTTTAACTTACCAACTAAATTTTCCTTGTTTTCTTTCTGGTTTGATATTAGCCTAAATGCTCTTTTTTGAAGATTTTCCAACTTTGATATGTTTTTATCATTTGAATTACCCCATACTCATAATACTGTATTACAGTAGTCTAAATAGGGTTGTATGTAACTGTTATAAAATAGTTTTCTGTGCCTTTCAGGGAGAAAATATATTATCCTACTGAGAAGCCATAAACTTGAATTGACCTTTTTACTGATATGTTTGATATGATCAGTCCATGAAAGGTTATTTATTATCTATCAAAAAAAAAGTAGTCTGTCATATGACAGACCATTTGAAAACTTTTATCCTTCCATGTCAGACATAGTTCATTGTTATCAAGATTTTTCCCCTTTTTTTTCCTTGTTGAGATAAGTAATATTTTAGTTTTATCAGTATTTACTACCATGACATTGCATGTGCACCAGTTTTCCAGCTTGTTTAATGCATTCTGTAAAGAAATTTCGAGTTCATGCTTTCTGTTTTGGATGTCTGACAATGTTGTGTCATCTCCATAGAGATCTGTAGATGATATCAAGTCTGTTAATAAAAATGATTGGTCGTTAATAAATAAAATAAATAGTAATGGACCTAGAATTTAGCCTTGTGGTACTCCATATCTAATTGTTTCAGGTTCAGAGAGAACATTATTTATATAAACATGTTGTGTTCTCTCACTTAGGTACGAAGTAAACCATCTAACGTTTTTTTCATCGGATTGGTAGATTTTCAGCTTCATCAAAAGGATTTCATGATCTACCATGTCAAAAGCTTTCCTGAAATCTACAAATACAGATCCTATTATTTTACCTTGGTCAAGTACTTGAAGCCATTTATCAGTTAGGGAGATCAAAACAGTCTCACATGAATGTTTATGTCTAAAGCCTGATTGATTAGGGTGTAACAGCAAGTGTTTGGTTAAATATGACATGAACGAATCATGGACATGTTTTTCAGTTAATTTTGACAAGTTTGGTAGTATTGAGATTGGTCGGTAGTTATCAGCATCATTCTTAGATCCAGATTTGTGAATATGAGTTACTTTTGCAGTTTTCCATATTTTGGGGACAGATGAGGTTGCAATACTTAAATTGATTATGAATATTATGCTATCTAAAATAGCAGAGGCAGAAGATTTAAAGAGTCTTGGACCAATCTGATCAAGTCCTGTAGCTTTCTTGGTATCAGGTTCACTGAGACATTTTTTAACAAAGTTTTTTGATACCGGTGGGATTGAGAAACATACTTCCTCGGAGATTTGATGGTTTAGTTTTGTATTGAGTTCAGGTCAGAGCCATATAAGTGGATCTTTCGACAATTAGTTCCTTTTAAAATCTAATTCTCTTGATTCATTGTGCATCTCCATGTTAAGATAATGATTGGGACTTAAAATTGGTACAATGGAATAATTGAGAAAAGATTGTTCCATTATCTTAAGATGTGATTTTTGTTTCTATGATTTTAAATATGGTATAGAATAGAGTTACAGGCAAATGAGCTTTAAAATCATGTTTTGACTGATTTATGGTTAGAGTAGGAAAATAGTTTCCTGTCTATGGTGTTTGAGTTTCAATTTAATTTTCACTGCTGAAATGAACAAAGATGAACCTATGCTGTTGTGAGATTACCATGCAGTTGTGAAGTTGTAATGCAAATGTACAATTGTAATATGTAGTCTTATTTGATTATTATTAAGAACATTACTGATAGTGTGGGCGCCATAGATTTTTAAGTTGACACCAGTTGTTGTCAAGATGTCCTTGAAACTAAAGGGAAAACAATTAACTTCTGGGAAGGATTCACTCCAGGGTTGGCTTCGCATGGTAAAAATTCCCTATTGGCTTATCATTATATATATATATATATATATATATATATATATATATATATATATATATATATATATATATATATATATATATATATATATGAGTGTGTGCGGAATTTCTTGATACTTACATTCTTGTCATCATTTTCTTGTGTCTTTGGTACAGT
Source organism: Unio pictorum (assembly GCA_030141615.1). Lineage (NCBI taxonomy): Eukaryota > Metazoa > Mollusca > Bivalvia > Unionida > Unionidae > Unio > Unio pictorum. The sequence continues at coordinate 10,310,461 of JARLTB010000110.1, forward strand.
ACTTTCTAGAAAACAAACCATATTTTAGCTTGTATGCAAATAAAATTATAAATTCATGGTTCTGAACTATACTTGTTTCACAATGTTATTATATATCTTTCTATGTTACGTGCTTAGGCTCGAATAAGCAGCAACATAGAAACAAGTGAAAATAACAAGCTTGTAAAATTTAACAAACAATGTATTGAGTACAAATAGTTTCATAAAAGGAATTATTTAAACTTACGGTTTTAGAGAATCAAGTCCAAAAAGTAATTCAAAAAGAATACACAATATAATCCACTAGTGGAATTGCAAGAGTCCTGATCAATAAATGTCCTAATAGTTCCCGGTTCGAATCTTGACGATGTAATCCAAGATGGACGACGATGTCACGTGATGAAGTCTCAGTTTTAGTTTTATAATAATCCAAATGAAGATCTATGATATATCCAGATAAATAAAATAATTCTTCTTGCTCCAAACGAAATGACACAATTTCCAGTACACGGTAATTAAAAATAACTCAAAAGGAAGACAAAACTTAATATTATAAAAGCCCAACTTCTACTGAATAGCTTGCTCCTGAAACATGGTTTATATCTCTATTTTTTACGTAAACAAGGGGTCACGTGATATTCTAGAAACTATCAGAACAAACCTACGTTCAAGAAATCACGTAAATACAATATGACCCAACTAAAATTAGAAAGATGTTTATACTTTACTCCAAATTGTCCTTGGAACCAACCAATCAGTTTTAAAATAAAGCTCTAATGTCCTTGTAATCAACCAATCATTTTAGAAACTTGTTTACACTCGGAAGCAAGGTCAGAAATAGAGGCTAACATCTGTTGTTTACTTATAAAATATATAGGTCATCCATTTCTAGAAAATCTCTCCCAACTAACAAATTTTAAACCCAAAATGTCAAATTTGAATCTGACAAACAAAATTAAATGATTTAAATCAAATGTACGTAACAATCTCAACATTCATTCAACTATATTGAATACAACTAATGATCAAAGACGGCTATTGAATTCTTATACAAATCTATTGACGGAACCAAATATTGACAAAGGAGATTCTTTTGATATAAATACATATTATATAATGACAAATTATTGTCATAATTGTCCAAATGTACTGTATGAAGTTGAGATGCTCTCACTTCTCAATTAATTCACTACCATTAAAGTTGTTAAAGTTGTTGACCTGAATTTGAATTATTATCATACATCCTTTAAACTTATTCTTCTTCTATACCTGGTAATATGTCAATATGGCATATTAACATGATATGTGAGCTGTTACTGTAAGATACCACAATACTATGTGCTATTTACAGTACAAGAAAATGGGGCCTTTCATGTTTTGCTTTGTAATATCGAAGGATAATGAGCAAACCACAGATGGAAATATAAATTAGGTGAAAACATTGTTGTTTGTAGAACAATGATTTTAAATTTTAGCATGAATCTAAATTTTCACTGCTTTATCTGGTAATATGGATAAACTCGAAAGGTAGAGAAGAAAATATTGGAATATATCTGCTGTACGATTCTGTTGGTTATATTTAATAATGTTTTTCATTTAGTTATAACTGCAACGATATCAAATTTGAACAGCCAAAACTTTGTGTAACTAACCTATTTGTCCGAAATAATGTTTCATAACATGAATGGCACTATCTATCAATAGTGGAAGAAAAAATTTCAGAAATATTCTAGTCTTTGTATTTTTAGTTTGAGCAGTATATACAGTTGCCACTATTCCGAACAGATCACGTTAATCTCATGTGAATTGTATATACAGTATAATTATTTTGAAGATCTACATTTAATGGAAACAAAACGCGGTGGATAAATGCTATTTAAAGCTTCACTATTTTACACTAGTTACAATTTAATGAAAATTAGAATAAATTAGAATAAAGCTTGAGGTTACCCATTGTGATGTATTGAGTATGAATAATATGTAAAACTCTTTACGTCATTCTGTATTTCGGAAAGTCAGTTTCTGTTTCTTTAAACAATATTTTCCGTAAAAGACATTACACACAATTTTAAATAGTTGAAAAATCATTCATGTACATGTATATGACTGAAGGTTTCTAACTTTTAAATTAGTGATTCACATGTTCAACCTAACATTATTAGAAACATTTACATGATCATCATTCAAGCACAGCAACAATTACCTACTAGATTTTAAAAAGCTGAAAACAAGTGATTTACAGTGCAAAGTTTTTATTATTTAGATAGTAAGTGTAGAATATGTTCTTGAAAGTTTATATTTACAAAAGTGTTTGTACGTTTGTTAGTCTGGGGTTTTGCTGCACTTTATTTAGAGTAAATTGGTTGGAAAATATAAATATTTTCTTACTGTCTTCAAGGTAGAGTACTTCAAAGCATCGAGGTGAAAATCCATGTTCATGTGCTCCGCTGAAAAATGAACCATTTATATCTGATGTTTCCAATTGGATTAATATACAGTGTAAATGTAGTGACCATGACTAACTGGACCACAACAAGTGGAGAAGATGCAAACAAGCACGCAAGCATACACACATAAATATGCTAAAATATGATGCAGAACACATAAAACGTGGACATAAAATGAAATCTAGGAATATCCTGTTAGGAGAGCATTTAATTTAACTTTGCAATAAATTGTTTAGCGATTACAAAGGATATAAAATGACAACCTTTCGTGGACATCGAGACAAACACGTTGGTGTCCTAAATATGTCCCATGTAGAGGTGCATCTATCGTGATGACTGATTCTAACATGTTCTGTATCCCATGAACATACTGCACTTTAACGGGTGTAGATACTTTTATTAAGGTTTTCAGATCGTCAGAAACATGCTGGATACCAACCTCAGGATTAGACCTGAAAAGAACATTTGTCAGAATTTCTGCAATGATTGAGTGGAACCTTTATAAAGCAAAATTACAAATTGAAAATTACCATTAATTCTTTCCTTAGAAAGGTACAGTGTGTGATATCAAGATTAAATGCATGTGATCTTCAAACACTGCTGTGCGAAAATATTTTCTGAAACAAAAGGGGTGAATTGGAACAGGAGGGCTCAAATTCTTTACTCAGTTCTTCTATAAATGTACATACACAGCCAACAGCTGATTGATCATTATTCTTATATACTTATTATATAAATACATAACTTCTATAACAATTACCCAATACAGTAGAACCCTTCTGCCAACAAATAATGTTATCTCAAGACAGGTGGTCTATCATAACAGGTCATAACTCTACATAATCAATATATCTGTGCAGATAGAATCTGGTCTCTCAAAACAGGTGGTCTTCATAGCTGTGGTCTCTCAAGACAAGTTTCACTGTACACATTATTTTACTCTGTGTGTGTGTGTGTGTAAACAATTATAAAACAATTTCCCAATAAAAAGTATTTACGCCAAAAATCCACACAAACATTTTGTGTGTGTGTGTGTGTTTGTGTGTGTGTGTGTGTGTGTGTGTGTGTGTTGCCAGACAATGCCAGCTACCTAGGAGTTTTGTCAGGGGAAGAGAAAATTTACATCAGTGTAATATACGCTAAATACAAAGTCTGGGTTAAACATGACCCATTCCACACTTGAGTGACATTGGGATTCTACAAACAAAATTTAAAGGTTGTATAAACCATTAATAGATGGTCTTAAAATGAATTCACTACATGTTCATATGTGTAGTGGTCTGAATAACACAATCTTCTAAGGATAATCACACATAGGGTGATTTACGTGTTTCTCGCACAGAAAACCAAATGTTTGAGATCTTATTCCAGGCAAGGGACAGAAGAAGACAAAAGAATTAAAACCGTTTGCGGTGATAATCAATGTTATCTATCACCAGGTACTGGAATAAGTTATGTGTCTGAGTGGTAGTCCAAGAAATGGGTCATACAAATGTGCTGAACAAGAGATAATAATAATAATAATAATAATAATAATAATAATAATAATAATAATAATAATAATAATAATAATAATAAAGAGTTGTGAAATATTCAATTGGGTAATAAAATTGACGTCTGAATAAAATGTTGAAACGATTGAATTGGAAAAGTTATATTGTTGCTTTTACGTCGAATCCCTGATGAGTTCTCAGCCATATTTTCCGGTCTCAATGTTTTAATTATACTAATTATGGAAAAAGGGACCAAATCTAGAAATGGGTAAAATAAAAGCTTAACGTATGTTTGCCAGGCCATGATTGGTTCATATTTACCAGCAAAAGTTTAGGAGAACCAATCTTTTGAGAACTTAGCCAATTTAAAATTGGAAATATAGAGAGACTTTGTTTTATTGATAGAATTTCAGTCTTGAATTTGGAGCACTCATTCATGAAAAAAGCATCTGCTTTGTTAGATGTGGAATTAAAAACATGTTTCAGAATCATGTGGTGGACACGTATGGTTTTCACCACACAGCATCAATCATGGACCTATACTGAGAAATATAGGTCTGATCATGAGTGTTCATATATTTAAAGTTCTTAACGTCTTAGAATAATGGATTTCCCCTAAGGTTTACTGTGTGAATTCAATTAGACGTCCTACATTGCTCCTTGTATGATGAAGGGGTTAGAGTCAATTGGCAACATATAAAGCGCTAGCTGAATGTAGAGCTGAGTCCCAGTGGTTGGTGAGTTTGTTTCTTTTTTATTTATTGCAAATGAGTTTTATACTTATTCATTCATTTTCTGACATCAGTGGCTTGCCTAACATTTTAAACGGTACATATGTTTCATGTGAGGAGATAGATTACAGTTCTGGATCACCGCCGTAACTTCTGAATTATACCTACTCCTGTCACCAAGCATCTGAACAAGATGGACTCAGGGATATATTCCCAGGTTATGTCTCGCTTGTCTATACCGTCTGTACTTGAATCTGTCTCAATTTACATACGAATTTCTTTAAATATGCACTTCATATGTTAAACAGATTAGAGCTAGTGTCAATGCTTCTACAGTTAGGCATCAGCGTGAGAGTGAGTTACTTTCAGAGAAAAAGAAAGAAGGACAGACAGACAGACAGACATAAAGAGAATAGAGACAGAGGGAGAAAATAAAAAGTGTATAATTACATGGGTTCATTTCTAAAAACATACTGATTTAAAAAGACAACGCATATTGCCTCATATATATATATATATATATATATATATATATATATATATATATATATATATATATATATATATATATATATATATATATATATATATATATATATATTGATGGGTGTGATGAGTGATTAAAGATTTGTCATTCTTGTTAACGATGGGTATCAAACCAATAGTTTTATACATTTATCCCAAGCAATAAATATACAGCTTCAGAATGTATAACATGATTTTTATACTTCTTTATGGTTCAGGTTATAGTCATTTAAAACATTAGAGAATAGATTAAAACTTCTTAAATTTTAATTTATTTTAAACTTTTTGCAACTTTTATTGGCCAGAAATATCGACCAGAAATACAGTTTATCGATTTGTGTATTTGTAGATATTATGTAAATTGTTAATGTTTTACCAACAGTATGAGTGTGCACTTGATGCAGCTATTCAGATATTTCATTTAGCTGGCATAGGAGGGTTTCTGACGTCATTATTAAGAGTTATCATCAATGGCCATTTAACAGCGCAAATATGCAATAGATAAACAACACGTTTTGAATAAGCTGTAGTCGGGTAAATCGGTACTGTCCACTTCCATGGGAAATTTGAACACTCTAAAACCAGACTATTATAGCTGAGAGCGAAGCACTTCCAAAAAATGGGACACACTTTACATATTCCTTTTACCACCCAGTTTCTAATCTTTCATTCATATACAAAATCTTAGACAAAGTTGCTCTAACCCAACTAGTATCTCATTTGAATTAAAACAGTCTTTTTGACAATGTACGGTCTGCATAACATCCCTGCCACAGTACTGGATCTACTCTTCTGAAAGTATTTAATGACATTATCTCTACTTTCAGTAGTGGTAAAATTACCGTCCTTGATTTATCTGCAGCATTTGATACAATAGACCATGATATATTACTTCACCGTCTGAATACAGCCTTACAGTGGTTCAAGTACTGCTTAGTCAACAGGGTACAAATTGTATCTGCAAATGGAATACACTCCAGCTGAGGTGATCTATGTTGTGGTGTTCCACAAGCGCGGTCTGTTCTCGGATCTGTTCTCTTCATTATATATACTCATCCCTCTCAAGTGTCATAGATCATCACCCTGTGTCCCACCAATTATACGCTGATGACACCCAAATATACAAGTCTATAACCAACCAACTGAAGTTGAAGCTACCATTCAACATCCAACTGCTCTGTTCCCTACACTGGATATCCATTTGATCCAGAATCAGATATAAACTTTGTACTCTGTGCTATGCTTCACTGACGGATTTCAGTCCAACATACCTATCCGGTCTCACCCATGTGTACACACCTGCAAGATACCTACACTTCTCTTCTGACAATCGAGTAATCATTGTTTCCACTATGAAAACGAAGTCATATGGACAACGTTCTTTTGCATACCAGAGCCCATCAATGTGGAATGAATAGCCCAATAAAATTAGACACAAAGACACAATGATCTCTTTGAAGAGTGCTCTTAGAACTCACATTTTCGGACTGCAAGAACCAACTTAAAGACCTAATAGTGTTACGTACCTTAAATATTTTCAGCATTTTTTGTTTTCCAATTATATGTTTTTTTTTCTGTAGTAGTATTATTATTGATGTAAAGCACTTAGAGCTTCAAAAGATTAGGCGCTATACAAAGTCCTCATTATTATTAATAGTAGTAGTAGTAGTAGTAGTAGTAGTAGTAGTAGTAGTAGTAGTAGTAGTAGTAATTGTAGTAGTAGTAGTTGTTGTAGTAGTATTACTGGTGTTTAATATATTGTGGTGACACAGAAAAACGCCAGATTGCGACATTTTTATGTTACATTTTTTATTACATTTGAGTCAGCAGATGATTGCAATTAATTTGGTTAAACATATTTTGGCAAACTCAAAGTCCAACCATTATCTTCATTGTTATAAAGAAAATTTAGATGTTATGTTATGCATTCACTTACCTGTACACCAACGGCTGAGAGTGAAATCTTCATTTTATATACCATGTTATTTCCATACATTATATCCTGTCTGGGGTAATCACGCACAGTAATTCCGATAGCACCCCAGCTGCCGTTGATATAACCCAAGGTTCTGTGTGATGGGACAGTGATTACACATTCCTAAATAATAATAATAATAATAATAATAATAATAATAATAATAATAATAATAATAATAATAATAATAATTTTATTATTATTATTATTATTATTATTATTATTATTATTATTATTATTACAATCACATTGTATTATCTTACACAATACCGATTAAACTTCTGTAACTTTAGGTTGGATTTTAAATTCTGATGTACTTCAAGTATAAGAATAATTGAAGTTTTATCTACCGGTGTTACTGTCACATTCTGAAGGCGATGTGCAGAGATGACGGCGGCCTCAACATTTTCAGCCATGAAGCATTTGACAAAGTCTCCTTCTGGATCCATTGTCGCAATTCGAATGTAATTGTCCTTACCGAGAAGAAGTCTGCAGAAAAAATATCAAAGATTTCTATGATAATAGCATCGTTTGCTAAACATGCATACATTTTACAAACTAATATAAATCTAGCTTTAACAGTGTTCTGCATTTTAACGTCATACTGTATTGTTCTTTCAGGTATTTCGTATTAATTATCATGCTAAATTTTGACTTCTTCAATATACTGACACTTGGAAATTACAGTGTTGTAATTTGTATGGATGCTTACAGACACACACACACACACAGACAGACAGACAGACAGACAGACAGACAGACAGACATACACACACACACACACACACACATACATACATACATACATACATACATACATACATACATACATACATACATACATACATACATACATACATACATACATACATACATACATACATGTATGCACGCAAGTACACTCCCATTGATCCATCTATTTGTCTGTCTGTTCATCTATTCATTTATCAATCCATCCATCCATACATACATGCATCGGTCCATACATACATAAATGCATGAGTATATGCACGCACCCACCCATTGATCCATCTATCTGTCTGTCCGTTCATTTATACATTTATCAATCCATCCATCCATACACCCATTCATCCATCCGTGTTGTAATTTGTATGGATGCTTGCAGATACACACACACACACACACACACACACACACACACACACAGACAGACAGACAGACATACAGACATGCATGCATGCATGCATACATACATACATACATACATACATACATACATACATACATACATACATACATGTATGCACGCAAGTACACTCCCATTGATCCATCTATTTGTCTGTCTGTTCATCTATTCATTTATCAATCCATCCATCTATACATACATACATCGGTCCATACATACATAAATGCATGCGTATATGCACGCACCCACCCATTGATCTATCTATCTGTCTGTCCATTCATTTATACATTTATCAATCCATCCATCCATACACCCATTCATCCATCCGTACATACACACATACATACATACATCGGTCTGTCCATTCATCTATTCATTTATCAATCCATCCATCCCTACATGCATTATAATACATATATACAAACAATTCATCAAAATAGTCTGTTTAAAGACGTTCATCTCCATACCTGTAAATGGGTTTACTAAAAGCCTGTGGGCTGTTGTTGGGCATACTAGTGTCACTTCTTTTTGATGGTGAAAATCTCACCTGCAAATGCCACAATCCATTTGTACCTTGCACAGACAGATTTCTCCATGAAGAGCCATCAAAGCTGTTGAGAAAGTCAAATATAATAATCTATACCAAGATATTAGTGACATAAAATGTATATTTAATTTTTACGTTTATAATTATTTGCTGAAATCATATTGATCAGACCGTAAAGTATAATGGTTATGCATAAACACTTTTGCTAAAAATATTCAAATATTCAAAAGGCACAATACTTTTATATTGTGATTTGTAAAGATTTTAGTCTTTTTCGCTTTGTTTATTTTCTGCAATTTCTAATAATTTGAATAATTGTATCTGGACAACAATTGAGCTTCCTATTATTTGGGCACACTGGAAGAGGCAAGCAAGGAGATTTAAAGTAAGCCATCGCATTCTCCATACAATGTGATACATATATCGAAACAAAGAATACATATTGCACAGTGATAGTCTTATAATTTGAATGTTGATTCTCTATTACTCTATTATAATGAACAAAGGAAAAGATTACTTGAATGAAAGAATAATTTAAATAAAGTTTAAACATGCACATATGAATATATATTACACAACCAAACGAGCTCCTTGTGCACAAATAATATATAAACTGTTATGAGGACTGATTCGAGAGGATAGCTTTGCAATGGTAAATGTTTCAAACGCTGTGCACAGTATCTGATAAAACACGCGTGAGTCGCGAATATTTAATGAACGTATACCTGTTTGGAACAAAAAAGTTATATATATATATATATATATATATATATATATACATATATATATATATATATATATATATATATATATATATATATATATATATATATATATATATATATATATATATATATACGTAGAATTCAATGGACACAATCTTTTCATTGAATAAATAAATTTGGAAATAAACATTGTCACTAAATTGTCCATCTTTTGTTTAAACTTGACTTTAAAAATAACTGTTTTCATTAGTGTTGAAATTTCACATTCTACACATATAAATAAATAAAAACGGCTATTTGACATTTCATTATGAGATAGTGTGATTAAACGTCCGCATGAGCTAGTTCAAAACTAACCAAATCCAAGAACAATTGATTTAATAGTGTTCTGACTGTTTTTACCTAAGGATGTATTGCACTATAAATGCAAAACTATTTTCGCTGTTCATCTTTTATAGTAGGTTGAAAAGGTTGATTGAAAAACTGACATTTTTGAACAATGCTGGAACGTTGGCTGGATTAAGACCTATGATCACACCTACCGAATGCGTTCTGTGTCAATCATGTATGCACGACAACGCGACAACAACCAGCTCCTCCCTGCTGAATAGGAGCAAACGTATCGCGCCTGGTACAGTCCGAACTCAAACATAAAACAGCTCTCTGACAGCAATGGATGCCGACTCCGAGTACGAGTTGTTTCAGAGTATGCTTATGTGTGGTTTTTTTGCTCCATATGGCAGACCCATTGTATTTTGAGCCTGATGGCACTGTACGACCTGCAGTTCCTGACTAACAAAATCACGAGTGGGTATCCCGATCCCTACCAAATAGTAACAGTCCCTTTTGACTTCACATATAGAAAAAGTTTAAACTATACTAGATGAACTACCTCATGAATAAGATTGAGTAATAGTCTCTTCTCCTCGTAAAGGAGTTTTTAATATTGCCGATTAATGATCACAAACAAAGGACATGCGTGTCTTACTGTATATCCATTACTGATGAATCTGGAATCACATTATAACGCAGAGTCATCCAGTCTTGTTCCCAACCGCCGTTCTCGCTCATCGCTATAACTCTTTCCTCCATGTTGTCATGAACGTAATCACTTATTTCGAGAGGATCTTTCAAACCGCTTTGATGTGTCATTCTGTACTCAACAGTCCAGTTGCCAAAGAAATAGTTGTCACCCTGCCTGTGTAAGACTTCGTCTTTCGTATTTTTAGTTTTTGAATTTATAGATTCCCTGGAACAATTAATGCCGCATGGTCCTAGCCCCAAAACCCATCCGCTAATGACGTCTAGCTGAATCTGTAGGAAGGAAGGAAGGTTAATAAGAAAACAGACTCTTAGCTTGCAACATCAAAACAATCAAGTATGTTTTAAAAGTGATATTAATTAAATGTTTCAGCATGTATGGTTCTCTTTAATTTATAGGTTTGAAGACGAATAAATACGTAAAACATATGTTCCAAATGTCTATTTTATGTTTCTTTTCAAAATGAAATTATATAAATAATTTATTATTGTTGCTAGCAGACTGAGAGATAGAATCTAATGAGAATTATTTAAATGTGGTCGTTTTCGGAAATGATTATTGAAATTGGTTATTTTACAGAAATCATTTTCCGACCAAGCTACACGGAAAGACTGTAATGAAAGTTTATTGTCTAACTCAGTCATTTTTGGACACACACCTATGACAAACATTTGGTATATATTTAGAAATAATTTCATAAATACTCGGGCTAAACATAGCCTGAGCAATAAAAGTGTCCATATTTCTAGTGCTTTATAATTATAAAAACATTTAAAAACTAGAAAAACTCAAAGGGTTCATTGGAAATACACGAAGCATATAATATGCAAAATAATCTTGAGTTTGTGTATACGCAAAGATATCTCTTAATTGATCTTCATTTCAAATGAGTACTTGAATATTTATTCACCATAAAGAGACTGACATTCATAAGTATAGAAAATTAAGCCTCAAACTGGCATACAAAGGCTACGAACAACGAATGACGTGATAGTGAGCAAAGCGAATACAGGGCAAATATTAAACATGATTTTAGTCTCTTAGTGTGATGTTCTTGCGTGCATGTCCATTTGTGAATGTGTGATGTGGCATGTCTCTTAGCTTAACACAGAGAGGTAGAGAGAGGTAACAACCTGTAAACCATTCGTTCCATTTATGAGAGTAAAACTCATGGATGCCCCCATAAATTGTCCAGTTTCTCGAGCAGTTCTTTCTTGTGTCAGGCAATATACGATGCCGATGTATAGCAGTATCTTCAAATTCCCCATGCTTAAAATATAGCTGTAGGAGACAAATAGTGATTGATACATGCTGAAATGGCAGTCATAACGTTTATTTTATGACTTTTAAAATGTAAAATTGATTAGAATATATTTTGTATAATTCGGTACATATTCAACATTAATTAATCGTTTTAATATACAATTACTAATTTATTACAATAAAGAACTTCATATCCATGTATTTTGTCTTGATAACTAATTTGTCTTTGTAAAGAGTATGAGTAGTTATCGCCCTATTGTTATTTTAGTCGAACCAGCATTTATTTGCTGATTGGATCCGAAATATCAGTCTCTAAATCAAACATTGCATTGGAAAAGTCACGCAAATCTCATTAATGTTTTCTCACATCTTAAACTCATTTTACGGGAAATAAAACGTTTGCATACTATTCTTTAAACACATTGCAAGTAGGCGAGTACAATCACAAGGAATTGCTAAGTTGAAGAACAAAATAGTACATACAGAATTTTGCTTAATTGTTACAGGGAAATTTTTGCTGGAGTCGGAACCTGAATAATACTTTACAAATATCAAGCTTACAAATGAACAATGTTGTTATAATACCATTACTGCAAATAATGTCGTTGCAACGAGATTTGACTGCATTTAATTTTTCATATTTCTGTCTTTTATTGATACAGTTAATTGATTTTGCGATTGACGAATTATTGTCTGTGAAATTCAAACTATTTGATTCTACTAATTGCGTTTTTTTTTTCTTACACTGGTTCATTATACATTTACATTATGTGTGCAAGCCTAAAACAAGAGAATACAAAATAAGTTTCCTCCCTCTCTCTCTCTCTTCTTGTACACACACACAAAACACACACACACACACACACACATATATATATATATATATATATATATATATATATATATATACAGAGAGAGAGAGACAGAGACAGAGACAGAGAGAGACAGACAGAGAGACAGACAGAGACGGAGAGAGACAGAGAGAAAAGCAGATAGATACCACATACCTGTACGTCAATTGATCATCGAGGTAAGGTTCATGTCAGCAAAACGTGTAACTTTTAAGCATCACCTTTATTGTCTGATATAATGATATGATTGAATTTTTATTCCATCCAGACTTATCAACTGGTTTTTGAAAGGCACGATCTTCTATTTTCTTTAAATTTGGATTATACACGAACCTGCAATTCTGAGCAGACGTTTGGACCAATTAGATGAGCTGCCTTCTAATCCAACGTTGATAGCCACTACGATTAGTCTCTTTCTGACATGTTGTTCGATATTAATAAATACATACATACAGGTGATACAAACATTCTTTTACACCTTGTATGTAACTTACCAATAAAGAGATAAATCCCATGCGGACTCGACAGAGCAACGCGTCTTAGCATTGACAGTAACGTCAAACACCAGTTAGCTTAATTTGATAAATGGGACGTGTATTACGACAGAGCGGGGTCATCGGTATTTCAAGCTGTCACTGATTTTGAAACATCTAAATGAACAATGACTATACGATGCAATTTAGGCTGATCTATATTCAATAGCCTTATAAGAAATAAGCTTAAAAGAACTTTCAAGTTTATAAATAAATCCGCAATGATACTACTTTAAATTCATATCATAACAGATTACATAAAGTCGCGAACTAAAACTACGCATATGTCCTGACAGGGCACATCTTCATATCCTATTCGATAATATGCATAAGGTTATGTTTTTATACATATATGTATCATTGTGATTATGCATGTTTACATTGTTTTCTCCACTTTACAATCAATTTAACATTTATGAATTGTGGCATTCTTAATTATTACAATTATTAAACATTCCTTCATAAAACAAATTAGGGAATTCTTGATAACTGTTTATTTTAATTGACTACTTATAATGTAGAGGCATATATAAATCACTTATAGATTAATTATTGAATAAGAATTATGCTTTATTAATATTCTTTATAAAAAAGATATATGTATAACTTAAAATTTAAATTGTCCATAAATTAAATGGTCTACAAAGCATAAGAAACCAGTTTGCTGTTAAAACACACTTTATCAAATATTTCGCAAAATGGAGATTCCGTGGCTGTATTCTGAGTGATAAGATATATGGGCTTTTTGAAGAGAAACAGGGAAATATTTTACAAGCGAAGTGAAAACTTTGTACTGTCACTAAATTAGATACAAGATGTTTACACAAATTTGTGATCTCCACTAAAAAGACACAAGTAGGTTTTCGTTTCTTATAAGTGTGAATTGTCCACTTGCAGAGATTTTGTTCTATTCTGTCTCAATATGGTCACAGACTTGTGAAACTGGGCAATAATTTTGTTTCAGCGACATTTTACAAAGACGTACCTTGAAAATATAATGGCCTAAATACTGTTTTCACACGAAAATTAAAAGTTTTATTTTAGTTCACATATTTATTACTCAGATTGATACATTGAACGTTGATCAGATGGAAGTAATGTAGAATCATCACTGAGCAGTCGTATCTAACACACTTTCAGAGCATAACATATTTTAAAAAAATGGATCATGATTGAGAGTTTACTTATAGTACGTTTGGTTATTTGTTCTAGCGTGAATTATGTGCCGCGTAAAAAATTCAGACTAGTTTGGGAAGAGTAGCGACACGAAAATGTTGACTGCCACTTTAACTTAAATTGGCCGTTGACACTCCTATTTTCCTCTGTTTTCAAACATGTTAATGACTGTTGACAATCAAATTTTGTGCTTAAACAATTATAATGCTATATTTAACTTAGAGTTTTCCCATGTAAACCACTTTAACTGTTTGAGGTAGGCTGCAATTAGTGACACGTTCTATTGACCAGAATCAGGTCAATCAAGTCCAGTCACTCAGTTTTGCATTATTTATGCGGAAATCTATATTGTCACAAAAAAGCCTACACTTTTGATCATTTTAATTCGTTTGATAGCACCTCATCATAGTATTGATTACAAAAAAATGTATACTATATTATGATCATGGTGATTCGGGGCAAATATGTCCTCAAATGGAAAGGATAGTGGTTTTAAAAGTGATATCAAAACTGATGCTTTAAAAGAGGTAGAAGTGATGCACACTATACGTAATGATAATACGTCTTGAAGTTACTTTACTGACCATACGTGGCTTGTATTACACCTCTACATCTTGCTTTATGCTTATTTTGTATATATCTCAGTTGGAGTCATGTTCACATACTATTTCAGGCCCTGTTTTCTCTCCTTTACAAATTGCACATGTATTGCATTTCGCTCCATTTATTGTGTTCTGTATCTGCAATTGTTCTGACAATCTTTCCAGTCTTCTTTCTCTCTGAGAAGAACTGCCTAGGCTAATGGGTGGAATTCATACATTTCCTGACATATTTTCCGTGGTATCTCTGCAACACATATCGTGCCTCCGTCCCTGATTATTACGGCAAATTTGTTGGATACATTGCACAATGGATAGGCAGAGGTGTCTTGTAGTCCAGTTTGATATGCCAGGTGATGATGGAGACTTTACAGGTGTCGATAGCTGCAACGGTGTTACCTTCATTTAGTTTCAAACTGAGTAACTTTACTAAAGTCTTCAAGACTTTGTTTGCAAAGAGAATCCTTATTATTCTTTGTTTTTTATATATAAATAAAACAATCTCCTTCGTAATCTTTTCTTCTTCTTGTTCATCCTCCTCTTCTTCTTCTTATCATTATCATTATTATTATTATTATTATTATTATTATTATTATTATTATTGGTCTCAAGCAAGGATCATTAAAATCGAGTTAGAATTGTATGCGTTTTGATACATTTAGACAAAGTCGCAACTAATACATTCGTGATAATTATATGCAAGCATCTCTTTCAATCAAATCCGCTTCAGCTGATTTAAGAGGACCTTAATACATGAATGTAAAATTAACATTCATATTGAATTACTACTAATATATATATATATATATATATATATATATATATATATATATATATATATATATATATATATCTGACCCATATGCTAAGTAGACTGCATTACTACCACTTATATTATTTAACTGGAACAGAGAACTTGTTGGAGCACTTCATATTAGGTATTGATTATAATATGACAACAAACTGGAATCTGAAAATACAACGGAAATATTAGACTCATCTAACTGAAATATTTATCCAAATGTAATTTATTCCCATTTTCCTTAACTACCTAATTAAGATAATCGAGTAAAATCTTAATTCTTGCAAATACATTATACAACTATACAACCTTTATATGCAATAAAATGCTTCCTTAAATAAATAAAAATTAAATAAAAACTCAATTAAATTTGACCAGAAAAAGCCAGTCCAACAAATATAAAAAGGTAACATACAACACAAATAGCAAATTACACAATAGCATTCATTGGAAAACATCGATCCACAGGCGTGGATAACTAAATTAAATAACTCCGAAACCAGCCAGGGTTGAGGAGAAGAGAAACACTAGTTAGGAAGGTGTATAATCCCGATATCAAAATTACTATAATAAAAAGTTAATAAAATTAAACACACACGCACACATACACACACACACATACTATGGGTGGAAAACAGATAAACATACAAATAATCAACTTTCGACACTAGGGAATCCGTCATATGATGTTAATCTGTGACGGACCACACCAATAAATGCAAAAAAATAATTTTATCTGTGCATGGTTGTCTTTTTCTAGTATTCTTGGTTTAAACCGCATGGATTTAATGTTCTACAGAGGCCTATCCAGTAAGATTCCTTTTCTTTCCTGATTTGGCAACTACAGTTGCGGTTGTGGCAATTGCAATAATTGCTATATCACTGAAGGTGTAGCATGGGGAGGAAAAGTGGCTTCTGTACAGCTTCTTTGTCATCCAGTCCGATCTCCGAAGGTTGATATTTTTTGCAGATCTTCATAAATGTGATTGGATGACAAAGAAGCAAACTTATGACTTTACAAAACAAGTTTTCATTGGCTGCAAAAGATTGATGAAAATCATCATCTACCAACCAGTACTATATGTCTTGTTGATTTTTTTTCTGAAGTTGCCTTCACAATATGACTATGTTAGCAAGTAGACATGTTGTCTGTAAATGAGGATTACTTAAGGATTATAAATAATACGTTGAAGTTTATCAGCTGAAAACTAGTGCTCAGAGAATTACCCAAATGGTTAATTTCTGTGTCCGTGTTCACCAATATGAGTCTTTTAAGGACATTAACAAAAATTCACATCTTGCAGTTGACGTACATCGACCAGCATTACCGAACAGATGTTGAGTTTCGAACTGAATAAAGACATACAATACCACATAGAAATAAAAACTTAGATGAGAATATATTTTAAATACTTTTAGAGGGCTTTAGAGTCAATCAAAATTGAATAGTTTTGAAAATCTGAGATTATCTTGTACAATGAATTTAAGAAAATGACTCATATAGCTTGCGCACCCATGGTTCCATCAAATATTTAAAAATCATCCTAACATGAGTGGGTGAAAAAGACATGAAACTAGAATGGTTCCGACGTATATCGTCTAAAGAAAAGTTGACACATCAACCTCTGAATTAATAATGAAACAATTAAAATCTAGGCTTGGGTCCGATAGATGTGAGAGTTAATGCCAGCACAATCCCAGTCTTAGAATGTGTTTTTGATGATTTTGTTTCCTTCTTCAAATCAATAAATTGACTAAAGACATTATAGTCACCATGTCGCGCCACTTGGGTCGGATTATATGTAAGATAGGTATTTTATTGCACTGATCTTCTCAAATTCAGTATTACGCGTTGATAAGATAAGCGCTGTGAAATATACCAAGGGTCTGATAGATTTGAGAGTTAATGCCAGCACAATCCCAGTATTAGAATGTGTTTATGATGATTTGTTTTCAAATCAATAAATTGACTAAAGACACTATAGTCACTATGTCGCGCCACTTGGGTCGGATTATATGGAAGATAGGTATTTCATTGGACTGATCTTCTCAATATCAGTATTACGCGTTGATAAGATAAGCGCTGTTAAATATACCAAGGGATAAATATGACCCTGTTAATAAGTACATTGTAAAGGAACGTAGTTAGATAGTCTTGCATTCTTCTTTAAACCGCTTTCAACCGTTTAGACAATATTCAACAACACTAAACCACTTCTTTTTAACTATCATAGACCATCTAAAGTTTCCAAAATCTTAAAAACTCCAGGCATTTATATATTACAAACAATTATGAAAAGTCATTAACCACTGGTTTTAAATAAAACTCCTGGAAAACA
Organism: Unio pictorum; assembly: GCA_030141615.1. Classification (NCBI taxonomy): domain Eukaryota; kingdom Metazoa; phylum Mollusca; class Bivalvia; order Unionida; family Unionidae; genus Unio; species Unio pictorum. The sequence continues at coordinate 10,328,635 of JARLTB010000110.1, forward strand.
AACTTAAACCGTCTTTACCCAACGGCTAATGAAAAACAATCATAATGACAGACACTGTCCCTCAAAAAGGTTAGAAAAAAACTTTCATTGTCAAATAGTGTAATTGGTTTAAAAGTTATGTTAGATCGATCACAGATTTCATCTCTTAAAGTATCTGCTTCCGCCAACATGCTGGTTAAATACTTATTTCCGGCATTTCCTCAGAAAGTCTTATTCTTTTACTATCTTTAAGCGTTGGATTAGGGTAATGTATTGTAATACTTAAGGTTGAAAGTGGACTCACGTTTTTGGTCAAAATCATTGATATTAAAACCATCCACTCTTCGTTTTAGATGCGTAAGTGATTGCAGTCTACCTGATCTACCAATATCAGTAATTTCTAAGTTTATATTTTTCAATTCATGAAGACAAATGTTTTCACTGAGAAAAAGTGGGGCATAATTGAAATATAATCTTTCTTAAATATTCCAAGCGTTACAAAAAATGTATTATACTACAGTCCACTTGTTAAAAGTTAAAATAGTTCCCTAGAACAGCTTATATTGTTACTACCCCTCACAGGAGGGTCATTGACAAGGGTTTTTACTGAAAGTCTCCTTATGATGTCTAGTAGGACCTAACTGTAATCAGTCTTGCTGAAACACCTACTGTAGCAGCAACAATGGTCCCGTCGATAATCTTTTGAGCATATCCTAGATGGATGGTCGCATTCTCGTGGACTTTACTAAAATAACGTCTTATAATGTTTAATTGGTTCTAAATGAACGAGATGCTCGACAGACAAGTTCGTTTACATATAATAAGACACTGTGGTCACCACGTTGGTCATCTTAAAATCTTACCACGTTTCCTCCTGAACATATGGTCACACTGACGTCAGGTTTCCAATAAACGACTTTGTAATATATTATAGTCATAAATCAATATTATATCTATCTGATATCCAATATTGCTACCTAGAACATATTGATGTTTCTGTTCCTCATGATCCTAAATCAACGATAATCTCCAGATGATCCCTATGACGTATAGATGACCCTAAATAAAACTGAATGAATTTGACACCCAATAAGGCCAACATCTTGAAAAATCTAATTACTTTATAAATGTATGTTAAATGTGTTATGTATATTTAATTTGTATTCTTTCATGGCTTTTCGCCATCATTATACGATATGTATATCTGTATTGTCTGGTTGACCTTGGTCAGTAATCGAATTAAGGCCCTACAAGATACTGACATTTATTTTGTATTCAACATAGTAATAAAGTTAATATTTGTATATAATTGTAAATCAACTATTCATGTAATTATTACAGGAGGTAAATAAATTTACTTGTATCTAATTAAGATATTAGGATTTAAACTTTGAAATTCTTGATCTTGTTGACAACTTTTAAGGTCTTGAAAGGAAATTGATCCTCATACTGGTTATGTTGTCGTTTCATAGTTTTGTTGTTTACTTCAAATTTATGCATTCCGACCTTAACAACTGAAGCGTAATGTAATTGATGTCGTCACTTTTTATTTGATAAATTTATTTGTACTTGTTTACTGAAATTTCATAGTGTTTAATATTTAATCCGAATAAATCATTATTTAGGGGTTATTGTGAATTCATTCAAAGCCATTTTGGATTATACCACTGTGATATTTCTAGACTGATGGCACGTTAGCATATTCGAAAATATTGACACCAAGTCCAGTATTGGAATTTATTTGGAACATTACTAGAATGCATTTAGAATTCTATACATTTGGACATTCTCTATACCTTTCAATTCGTTTTAAACTTTCACTTTGCATTAGTCTGAAATAAATGATGTGTTGGATTATGAAAAACTTGTTCATTTTCGCCTTTCTGTTACTTAATTTATGACAATAGAGTCTTGACGTGTGTATATTCTTGCTCTTGCCGTTGGTTAAAATAAATGTTGATGTTTGTCTCGCAAAAGAGCGTGTTGATGGTATCATATGAGTACTCTATCCCTTTAATCTCCTTGCACTTTAATGCTAGTGTTGCAATAATATAAGATAGTAAGTGAGTGTCTGCGTATTCCTAAACGATTCGTTGGTTAGTAAGTGTGGGTACTTGTTACTGAAAACAGCTTGTCGATTTATAATGTTTATTCCTACCTTTTTTTCTCTCCTTTTGTTTCACGTACTAATCTCAGCTCTTATGCAGACTCGATGAAATTAGAAAGAATGACACCTTATTTTAAAAAGATCTCCTTCCTCGAAACTACGGTACCTATAGTCTTTGCACTATCTTCGAGGTTCAGGTCGGCTACTTCATCTTGATCACTTCTTTTTAGCAATCATTGAATAGCATGAGACTTCCGATGTTCTTGGCGTTTGGAGTAATTAACAGTTGTATATGTTTGTTCCTTTACAAACACACTTCCATATGAAGGTCAAACGTATGTGTAATTGATGCTACGGGTATTAATTGTTGTTCTGATCAATTTCCATTATTTGTTTTTTTGGCTGTTTCTGAATCAACGTTGCATGATCGTTTGCTGGAGCACTAGATGTGTGAAGAAGGCCAGCTACTAAAGAAGACTGCGATAAAGAATTTATTATGGCAAGGCTAAAACTGAAGCAGGTGTCCATATTACTCTCCAGTTTAGCCTCATATAAGGAGTATGCCTTTGCAATATGTCCCGGCCATTGTTCTTATTAGGCACTGACGACTGACCGAGCACACTACCCTTAGTGACGTTTTTATTACATAGGTTATGGTTACAAGTGAAACATCATAGCTAAGGAAATACAAAATCTGAATCAATCACATCGCACTAGTATGCTAGTAACATATCGGTAGGTCTGTATGTTGCAGCTTGCCCAAGCGTCCTGTTTTGAGAAAAGCATCACTTATTGCACGCGTCACGTTTTCTATCATATCGTTCTCATCTAGTATGTCCTTAAATGAATTAGTTATATTAATAATAGAATAATCTCACACAAGATGTATGCAGACGAAAATCGCCGGATATGGCTTTGTATGTTTGTGTTTTGGGCTACTCATGGTGCTGAAGTGGCAGCTAAGGAAGACGAACTCGGTTAGCGCTTTACCTATATGACAGACGGCAGAAACAGTGATTTTTTGCTTTGAAATTTTCAGCAATGGAACGAAGTAGGTCGTGAAGATCATGGCTACAAAGGTTGACCAAAACTACTACTGCGTCCTCTAGGCCGTCGACCCATGTCCAGCCATATGCCTTGTTTAGAAGTATCGTTGGGCATTTATATATTACAAACAATTATGATGAATATAGACTCAAAGTGGCTCTTTATGCTAATATCAGATGTGCCGAGAAAAACGTTCATACCACTGTAAATCATCAAATTTCGTTTTGCTCCCTCCTCATTTAAGCTGTATGTCACGAATTGTCCATTCAGTATATTGAGCTGCCCGTCTATGACGACATTTATGTCCGCCATCAACAGCCTTTCTATAGCGTTAAACCTTCACTGGCATTTTCTAATTCGTCTATGCGTGAAACGTCTGTGTTCAGTTGAAAAATCGTCAGGGAAACCTGTTTAGCAAAATGTTCCAACGTCAAACAAACTTCGAATATTTCATTTCATCTAAGCGCACTGCGAATTATCAACAATATGTATTAGACTGCGTTTTGGTGAATATATTACTAAGAATGAATTGAGATTAAAAAAATCAAAAAATGCCGAAAATTCCAAATGTATTGATTGTGATTTACGACTTTTAACAAAATAATTTCCTTCATACATTAAATATACTACCGATTTCTCTTTGTTTAAAAAGTTGAAGTCTATTCCACAGCTATCTGATAACTCAATCCTGGTATTATTAGATGTAACATCACTATATACCAACATTCCGCATGCAGAAGGTATTGAAGCGTGTACATATTTTATTGAACAAAATCCTAATAATAGCACCCAGTCTAGTGAACATATCTGTAAAATAATACAACTTATTTTGGAATACAATTATTTTCAATTTTGCAACATGAATTACTTACAAATAATGGGTACATCAATGGGTAGTCCTACGGCTCATTCATACGATTACCTTTTACATGGGTAATTAGAAAAAGATTTACTTCTAACGATAAGTTGAATCCAACTGTTTGGTTCAGATTTTTAGATGACCTATTGATGATCTGGAACCATTCAAATGAAGAATTGAAAGAATTTATTGATTGCCTAAATCATTTTCACCTGACGATTAAATTTTCTTATACTGCATCTAGTATGCAGTTTCATTTTTTGATGTAAATGTAATTTTAAAAAATATTGATAATACTATTTCTACAAATATTTATATCATTGAAACTAATATCCACTATTATGTGGAATATTCTTCATGTCATCCCATGTCATGTAAAAATGGTATACCATATAGCCAGGCCAAAAGATACAGACGCATTTCCGATGATTGTCAATTACAAAATTCTCTAGTTTAATTTGTTAATTTACTAGGAAATATACATTCTCAGCTATTACTACCATATTTGCTCTTTCCTCTAAGACATACACACTTTTATCTACATTCATTTGAACCTATTGTTCAGATTTTCTTCTTTTTGAATTTAATCAAACTGAAGTGAAGAATGCACTTTAAACTACTATTAAGTTTTGACTTTAAATCAATTTTGAATAATACATCGCGCAAATATGATACAAAAACTATCAGATTATGTCATAGAATTTTTGTGTGTTTCGTTTTTATCAGTTGCATGGAGTACCTAGGTAACCAGATCTTTTCTAAATTTTACTCTTCAGAAAACGAAGAAATTACAAGATCTTCTTGGATGACATTATAATTTGTGTATAATAAAAGCACACCAGAATTTTGTGAACTTCAATTAATCAGCAAACAATACTTTTTATTCAATATCATGACGAAACAAAATAACGGTTTATTTTTTGAAAATTATTGATCAAAGCTATCAGCAACCAACTAGTATTATAATTATATTCCTTACTATTTTATTCTGAAATCGCATTCTATCTGTAATAATATAAAAATGTGTGTAAGCCAGAGTTACTTAACCAAACTAAATATTACGCCGAAGTCTACGAGCTGAAATTTAAAGCACAGCCATACGTCTAAAATTTGTATTTTCTTCCTTTCTTTCTCCATATACACCATCATGTGTCTTATTAATTTTAATACGATCATTTATAAGATCGTCATAACGGGATGTGTGTGTGTGTGTGTGTGTGTGTGTGTGTGTGTCCATCCCTGACCTGATTTAGTTCAAAATGATAATAAAGATATTAAGTAAAGGAGATGTTATTTATCAAACTTTTGTATCAATAATTATAATAACAGAATCTAGTTCATGGTCCTTTAGCATGGGGAGGGGGTATTTCAGCGCAAATCGTGGGATTAAAATGTGTCTTCGCGATAACTATTCCAGTGATTAAATTGATAGAACATACCTTGGTCACTATATTGTGTCAACTTTATCAGAATATATTGAATGTTTGGTCTGATTGATCATGATAAGGTTATTAACACGCGTTGATAAGACAGATGGTATGATCTAGATAATAAAAACGGTGTATGTGTGTGTGTGTGTGTGCGTGCGTGCGTGTGTGTGTGACGGACATATCAAACAGGCTCTATTCATGACCTGGTTTAGTTCAAAATGATAATAAAGATATTAATTAAAGGATATTTTATGTGTCAAACATTTGTATCAATAATTATAAGAACAGAATCTAGTTCATAGTCCTTTAGCTGGAGAGGGGGTATTTCAGGACAAATCGCAGAATTAAATTGTGTCTTCGCGATAAATAATATTCGCTTGATACCGATTAATTAGCTTTTAACCACTTTATACCATTTATAAATAGTTTTGAAATAACATGAGGCAATCTGGCATTTCTAAAAGCCTTAATCTTAACCATTCTATGAAAATTCCATAATGAACTTTAAAACCGTCGAAATCTACTATAGGCCAGTTTTTGCATACATACCGCAAAAATGATTGAAATAAGAAATCAAGGATAACTCCAGCGCATCGCGATCGCACAAAAACGAGTATTCCTTTATTTTCATTCTTTTCAAATTCTCTATATTTGCAAATCAGAAAATACATTTGATAAATACACTTTACAATTTGACGACGTTGAGTGACACAGTACGATACTGAATTTGATAAAATGAAATGAAACTGTACAGTGTGGATAGAAGAAGTGATAAGCGAGATGTGCTTTGGTTCTTGAGGACAAAACGGATGTTAAAGACTGTAAAAAGTTATTTTTGAAAACCTAATGAAAGTGAACAAGGTTACACATACCGGACTCAAACTTAGACTATGTAGCAGGTGGTGACCGTATCTTTCGTTTACCAAGTGGGATGACGATGAGAACATTAGCATACTAGGTTGTACTACTACTTTTTAAAAGTCATCCGATTCATTGTGAACGAGGAAAAAAGCCATCCTATTCATTGTGAACGAGGAATAAACGTTTCCATAAATTCTCACGTCTTAGAAAATATAAATCCAATGGCAGACATCACAAAGAATAAGGCTAAGAATGATTTCGATACGACAATGTTAACTTTAGTGTCTGTACTGATAGCGTCAGGACTCTTAAATACGACACATGTACCTACAATTAACATACTTCATTATAACATATATAATAAAACAATTGAACAGGCATTTAGAAGTATTATATAGTTGAAGGAACTGGTCTAATTTATGTTTTGAAAATGATTAATTAGCTAGTTAATCATTTTTGCTGCCATATAGAAAAACAACTTATGTTTAAATGCAGAAATCAACATATTTGACTCAGCCAGATGATATCTATAGTTTTCTGACTAGAATAACAAGGAATATCCTAATTTACAAAATAGATGATGTTTGTAAGCAGTTTTTCATACATAGGTTTTAAAAAAATATTCGTCTATTGGAAATATTTTATTTGAGTAAGGTTGATCACGTCGAAAGTAAATCAAACACAAAGGCCAACACGTTTTTAAAACGATCAGAAAGATATTAAAGTAGAGTCTCTGTACCAAATTTTTGTATCAAAACTAACATCTATGCGTGGGTCCTGTAACTTGTAGGGGTTTTCCAGTAAAAAATCACGGACTTAAAATGTCTTCGTGATAAATTAACCAGAGATTAAATTGATAGATGATATTATTATCACTATGTTGTCCAACCTGGATCGGATTCCACAGAAGAAATCAGTTGTTTGATTTGATTGATCATGCCAAAACGGCAAGTAACTAATTATTGTAAGGATTACCAAAATATTTTTATCAGGTAATGAAGACATGAGATATATTTTGTTGATAATTTCTATAAAGTTATTTTCCATATCGGTTGTTTCGTTTTTAATGGATAAATAACCTAGAAGGCGTGTTACTATCAAGTCTTTCGTTGTACTCATCTGTATTTTGCTAATTGGTTTATGGCTATTAAGTCCTTAGTAGTGCCCATCTATTAAAGTCCTTGTTTCTCTACCTGGTCAAATTGTATCATTTGCATTCCTATTTGCCCGGGAAATCCTTTATGCATTCCTGTTGTAACTGTTGGATGTAGATTACATGATTATATTTTTGGGTTACAGGGGATAGCTGCTTGTAAGTTTTGGATGCGATAATTGATTTTTTCCTCAATAGTTTCAAACCTTTTAAATCATTGCTAGTGCTTCACTTATCCAATATAATCTACCTAAACGGTTTCTTCCATCTGTCATCGTAGCTATATCATTAGGCAATAATATTTCTTTTCGATAACGCTTTTACAAATTTGAACATGTTTTCAATTTATATCATTTGTTATATAATATTGATTCCACAACAGATAAACTATTTATCATTATAATATATTCTAGTTCATATATTCCCCAATAGGTTTTAATATATATATATATTTTTATATATATATATATATATATATATATATATATATATATATATATATATATATATATATATATATATATATACGACAATATTTTTATCAGCATCTTTGCACATTATTTTATACAGTCTGGTTAATATATATGTATGGAGTTATTCGTCAGAACTTATCAATGTATAATGCCAACTAATTTATCTTGCTAAAACGAATGTGTAGTTTTAGATTTGATTATTAATTAATTATTTGTATCCACAGCTGTCCTTCTTTTATAAGGTTGTTTTTTGTTTTATTTTGCTGGTGTTATAAGATACATACCTACACAATGATGACCATATTCTACATCTTGAACTATTTATATTCTTACCAGTTGATCAATAAATCTTGCTGGACTTTTAATTTTTCTACATATTTATCTTATCAGTTTGGGTGAAATTATTGTTTTAATTACAAGAAAAGAATCAATTATTTTCTGTTATATCTCCAGTTGGAGGTTTGAATTCATTGTAGACTTTTTGCGTCGATTGTATCGTCTGTTAATCAATACGTTTTTGTATTTCTATTCTAGACTAAAGATATACTTCATGGAGATATAACTTCTTTCTTTTAAAAGGTTTGTTTCAAAAAAGTTGTATGCTTTTGGCTATATTGCTTTGGATGAAGGGTTTTGAAAACATTATTTTTTTTCTGAAGAAACAAAAGTCATGGAGCTTCTTTTTATAGCTTTTAAATAATCACATGCAATTTACGTTTGGTTGTATTCTCAAGTAAATTTTGTAATCACAACTATGAATTCCAATGACATTTATTTTTTTGTACGATATTTCCATAGTATGGAAATATGGAAGACTTCAGATGATAACACAATTGGTTCCATTTATATAATTTAACTTTTACATATAAATAATAATTTGTTAAGATCAGTAATCGGAGTTTGTGTTAGGATATAACGTGAGGTTATTGGTAACACAATTTACGTTTGGTTGTATTCTCAAGTAAATTTTGTAATCACAACTATGAATTCCAATGACATTTATTTTTTTGTACGATATTTCCATAGTATGGAAATATGGAAGACTTCAGATGATAACACAATTGGTTCCATTTATATAATTTAACTTTTACATATAAATAATAATTTGTTAAGATCAGTAATCGGAGTTTGTGTTAGGATATAACGTGAGGTTATTGGTAACACAAACGTTTCTTTCGATTCCATCTATTAAAAGAACATTCATACTCCTTCCTATTTACTAGCACATATTTGTTGGTACTCATTTTGTTTAGTTTTTAATATTCTCTTGATATTGATGACGGTATGTTGATTGTTAAGTATGCAAAGCTCATTGTTATCTTTATCGACATGAACACAAAACATAATCATTTACCACAATGATTCATTGATTCATTAAACAGGATAAAAGAGGTAATGTAGGTTAAGAGCACTTGAATTCCCGTGAGTATTATTACCTTTAACGGATGATCGCGTTTGTTTATTTGTAACATATCCTCTGCGTAAAATAGTTTTTCAATAAGTTTTCCAACATGGTCGTCTAATTTGATTGAGATACTTGTATTACTACCAAGTTTACATTTCGGCGTTCAATATGTATCTATTGTAAGATACAAAGATACGTTCATCCATATACATGACCAATTGCTAAGTTTACTGCCTTCAATTGGCAACAATTTTATAGATATGTGAAACGATCGATAGCATATTTCAATATTTGTATGATATATTGGTGATATAATCCATGCTATATTTCAATATTTGTATGATATATTGGTGATATGATTCATATTTCAATATTTGTATGATACATCGGTGATATGATCCATAATATATTTTAATATTTGCATGATATATCTGAAACATGATGCATAATATATTTAAGTATTTGTATGATATATCTGTGATATGATCCATAATATGTTTCAATATTTGTATAATATATCGGTGATATCATCTATACTATATTTCAATATGTTTATGATTTATCGGTGATATGATCCATAGTATATTTCAATATTTGTATGATATATCGGTGATATGATCCATACTATATTTAAATACTTTATTTGTATGATATATCTTAAACATGGTGCATATTATCTTTCAATATTTGTATGATATATCGGTGATATAATCCATAATATATATTTATATGATGTACCTGAAACATAATGATCCATACTTATGATATATCGGTGATATGATCCATACTATATTTGAATATTTGTATGATATATCGGTGATATGATCCATAATATATATTATATGATGTATCTGAAACATAATGATCCATACTTATGATATATCGGTGATATGATCCATATTATATTTTAACATTTGTATGATGTATCTGCACAGTTTCTGGTTTCATTTTCAGTAGAGTATTTCCACATGTAAGTCTTAACAGTACATGAAATTGTTCCCTACATATTTCTTTGTATGGATAAGTGAAATAATATTAACTATTTGCGTAGTCCAATAATGTCTTGACCTTGAGGTTATGAAATTCAATTATTTCATCGAATTGTATTTTTTCTGGTTTTTCTTTTAAAATAATTTAATATAAATGTTGTATGTGTCTACTCCGGTTTTGTGTTTGTTCTTTTTGTCCAGATTTATTTTGAGAAGACATATATCACTGTCGATATATATATATATATATATATATATATATATATATATGGCCATTATTAAACTTTTGATATTTGATATGCTTGAACCGCTCAGGTGGCCTAGTGATTAGAACGTCCGCCTCGAATGCGAGAGGTCGTGAGGTCGAAACCCGGACGAGTCATGCCAAAGACTACTAACAATGGTACTAACAACTGCCTTGCAAAGCTTTCAACATTAACAGGTTAGTGGTAGGACTGGTCGGCCGGGTGTCCGGATAATAGGACTGGGTGGGACATAATGCTGCCTGTCTGCGGTATGATGCTCCAGTGCTATCCATCACTTCAAATTGCCTCACTTCAGACATCGTAACGATATGACTTGAAATTTTTTTAAACCTACGTTACAAATCTAAATCACACACATTAACACGCACACAAACACACATGCACACTTACATATACATACATATGTTTTCAAAGACATATAAACGTTAATGTTTGGTCTTAATAAAGTTTTCTATACACAAATATCTCAATATAGCTGAGAACATTTTCGAAACATTTTGTACTGCGTATATATTTTTATTTTGTGTATACAATACAACCATGATTTTGCAATCGAAAAGTAACAAGCTTTTTATGAGAAATTACAATAATTGAACTTTGAATGTTGGAACCATAGCCCGTGATGTAAAATATAGTAAAGTAAATCATTCCTATATATTTCATCACGGGTTATGGTTCCAACATTCAAAGTTCAGTTATATAGAATAATTAATCACACATACACCTGAGCAAATTGACTAACATTGTCTTTCCTGTATATCTGTGTTACCATGTCTTTCTTATTTTAGGGACTTCCGTTTAATAAATAAATCAATCATGTCCCTTGAATATGTATTGAAAGAAATATTCTAAATATCATTTAAATATGTTTTGCTGATATTTTGATGAAGAGATTCAGTTTACAGATGATAAAATGATTGCAGGTCGACAATTAAGACTTAACTATTTATTGATGGAGGAACCTGTGACATTTACAGTGATTACGTCTTCTTATGTTCCATTCTTTACAATGAGTTTTTAATTTAAAAAATTCAAAATGTTTTAACAGGAATTGTATTAATTCAAGTGAGAAACTACATATGCGTTAAGATATTGAAAACTTTAAAATAAACTGATGTGCATGTTTAACATAGAAAATACATATATTGTACGCACTTAGCGAAAACAATCAATCGGCATATTGCTCAAATTTCATGAACGGCTGCTCATAAGTGTCGCTATGCTGAATGGTGTCATTGATGTCTCAATTTCAACTTATGCTCTTGTCGCTGATGCTTTTAAACACAAAAACTTTGCAACGATTGAAAATTAAATTTGTTTTAGTGGAATTTACACATATTTCTGTAAGGTTACAGGTCGGGTTTGCACCTGTCAAAAGTGTATGCTGAGCTCTCTGCAATTTCACGAAATTTGGACATTTTATACAACCGAAGAAATGTGATTTTTATAAGTATATGTTTACGAATAAACACTATACCCTTTGGTATTCTCTTTTCTGTGTTTTCGGTGCTAAGGATTTATTTTGAGGAAATAGCATTCTTGACAATTGACAATCCAGAGCTACACATTTTTAGGATGGCGCACACGTCAAAGAGAGATACCAAATTCTCTAACACAGTCTATTTTGACTGGGAATAGAGACGACCAGTCTGCTTGGCAGAGCTACTCTACACAATACGATGGTGCACCAATGATTAATGAATTGTACATGATAATGAATTACCTGCGAGCGAAACGCCTCGCTCTCAACGAAAGTCAATCTCATATAGAATCGATCTTAGATGATACCAATCAATTAACAAAATGCCCCTGTGGATAGAAAAGGGGGACACTAATAATAATACCTGTGAAATTCAAATAAGTATCTGGCAACATCCTGTTTTTATCAACAGATTAAACGGATCAGACAGTTTTAATACAAATGCCGCTCACTTTGGTTTGGATAGATTACGGCCTTATTCCCTGAGTATGCACCTATTAAATCAAAAGAGTGTGGTGTTTCTGTACATATAGTCCACACATAGCCCAGGGTAGAGTTTATAATACAGCCAATCTTTCATCAAACTTTGTCAATGGTAAAACCGCTTAACCGGCGGTTAACAGTGATTTAAATGGTGAGATTGCGCCCGAAACATGCAGTCAATCCGTGACAAGGCAGTGTAGCGCTCATATAAATCATGCGATGAAAATGTAAAATGATTTTTATCTCCAACATCAGTGTCTGACAATGTGCAAGGTTCGGGTAGTAATAGGTCAAATAATCCTGCCAGGAGTTCAGGTAGAAACGATGTTAATGGTCCTGGTAGTATTCCCGTTAAAAGCATATATCCAAAAGGTGAAAAGATCAAAAGTTGTTTTTTGGGTACGATAATTCCAACAAAGTAAACCATTATAACAAAGTCAATCATGTGATTGATGATGATGATGATGATGATGATGACGACGATTATGATGATGATGTTGATGATTATGATAATGATGATGATGACGTTTTCATGTAGTAGCTAGAATACGATCGAAAAGATTATATGAAGATAATTTTGACCCATAAGTAGATGAGTATACAAATCCAAATATCTTGTTACATGATGCTTTAAACCCCATTTTCATCATAATCACAAAACGTAAAAGACCGAGTTCTATGTTCGCTATAATAAATTTGAATAGTTCTTTGGACTTAAGGAAACTATCCGAAAAGTCATTTTTACCTAAAGTGGTTTACTGTAGACCTTGACTATCTAACAAGCAAAAAAAAAAGAAAGAATGGATACAGCAAGAACAATCTAATTGTCAAAGCGATACATTTTGTATTGCTTATTACGAATCCAGGAAAAAAAGTCACAAGAAAAAAAGTCACAGGAAAAAAAGTCACAATGAAAAAGAGCCCTAGGAAAAAAAGTCACAGGATAAAAATAAGTGAGAATATCACACAAATTTAGAAACCATAAATAATATATTACGATGGAGATAATTTTAAATAAAATTCAAATATATACACTCCGAAAAATTTCAACCTGTAATGAAAACTAAATCCAATAGAACAATTATCTAGCTTATAATAACATTAAACGTTTGGCTGAAACCAGTATGCTGAATTGTTTAACAATCCCAGGCTACAAAGGGACATTACATCATAAAAATCTTTTGTTCTGCCAATGTAACAAATTAGTGTCTTACTTGGCTTCAGACCTATATTCATCTATTCCATATTGTATTCAATGAAGCAAACGCAATGTTTATTTCATTATTTGTTCACATTAGGTTGACATTTTTTTGGATATGTATCTATTTGATTTTTATGTAAAGTTTTCTCTATAGTAATATAGTATGTACTGTACCAAAAGTTGTGTTATATTCCCGTTTTTAACCTGTGATTTTTTTCTATAACTCTTAATTGTTGTGACTTTTTTTCTTGCGACATTTTTCCGTAACTTTTTTCATTTGGCTTTTTTCCTGGATTATAATAATAATAATAATATTAATAATAATAATAATAATAATAATAATAATAATAATAATGACTGGTGGAGAGGGCCAAAAGACTGTTGCAGAGTTTCTTAATGGCGTCGGCTGGAATATTCGTCTAAACCATCAAAATTAAAAATACTGAACAAACATGTAATACCACGTTAATTTTAGACTGTTCTTAGTATGTATATGTCATGTATTGTCATTAACTGATTGATTCCAATACTTTTGTTTCCTTATCTTACTGTGTTTAAGATATTAAAAATTATTTTTTTTACAGACATCTAATGTCATCAGTGGCGTAGCATTATCATGCATTATTATGTGAATTTAAAAATGAAAATTTATATATTTACTCTGAAATATAATTTAGTCCTACCCAAATATGTGACTTTTTTCCTATTCAAAACTGTGACTTTTTTTCCGCAGAGTGTGACTTTTTTTCCTGTGACTTTTTTTCCTAGCCGAAATTGTGACTTTTTTTCCGTGACTTTTTTTCCTGTGACTTTTTTCCGCGCACCGCTTATTACCTTGCCAACACAAGCTTTTCGTAGACATCACAAAAACCGTGTTTCAGTCTATCAAAAGCAAGAACATGAATACATTGATAAGTACGCCGAGGTTCACCACAATCTGTTTTGGAAATTATCAATAATCGCCGGCAAAGAAGAAAACAACCACTTGAAACGATATAAAATGACAATTTCGTGATCCTGCAGATATAATTGCTTAGTGGGCGTCATAGTTTGAGAATTTGTTTACCACACTGAATGTAGACAAAATATATAAGACGTTTCATGAAATATTTAGTGAATGTGTTAATTTATGTAAAGAAGAGGCTGTAATAGAGTTTCTCTCAGTTATAGGTAAAGAATTTGAAAAAAACTTAGTTAAGTCAGTTTAATACTGATTTGAAACCTACAAAGTTCTCAATTAACTCACTTCAAGCGGACTTTCTTAAGGGTCTAGGTTGCAATATGACTTTATTTATAGTTAACGAACTTGTTAGCTATGCTAATGAATACTAAAGGAAATTGTAAGCAGCTTTCTTTGATACCAGGAAAGCATTTTGACATGGTGCGGTATGAAGGATCATTATCTAATTTTGTTGCAGATCGGTATCAATCACATAATAGGTTGTAGTTGTAATAGGGTTTAACGCCATTTTTCAGCACAAGATGTGCTATACATGGCGGCCAATATTAATGGTGGAGGAAAGAACCACCGACCCACGAGAAGCTACTGGCAAGCTTTCTAACCAACCAACATCGGCCGAATCCGAGACTCTAACCGACGCAGACAGAGGTGAGATGGCAATGATCCGTAGCGGAGAGCGCTTTAGACCACTCAGCCACTCGGGGCCCCCAGTCACATAATATGGGTTGTGATTTGTAATTTGTACTCAATGCTTCTGTTCTTGATCATTTCATAGGAACATCAAGCTTCCTTACATTAGCCTGGGATACGTTTTGGTGCCAAATCGATTCGATTACATGTCTACATGTAGTTAGATTCATTTTCTTATATTAATGTTGTCAATAACCCTAATGGCAATGATGTCCCAGGACTTGCTAGCACTTACTAGCAATACTTACTAGCAATGATTGTATTATGAATTTCTTCTTAGTTGTACTGCAACTGCTTCTCCCATGTGGAACAAATACACATTTAAAAAATAAACGTTTAACATATGCCACAATAATTAAATATGTTTTGTAGCCCTATCACTCATTTAAGATGTGTGCGTAATGATACAATGTAAGTTCCTGTACTCGTTTCTTGAAGCTCATTTTACATCATCAGGGCGTATAATAAAAAATCGCCTGTCCATCTTTGCATATACGCAGAAATCTTTTCGCTTACTTCTGCCCTGGATACACAGCGTCCACGTAATTTTGTTAACAATTATCTGTTGAAAACTTAACGGTTTATTTTGTGAAGTAGTCTTTAAGACTTCGATTGTTCAGCCTTGACAGATTGTACTCTTCGTAATGCGATGTGTGTATATATATAAATATATATATATATATATATATATATATATATATATATATATATATATATATAGAGAGAGAGAGAGAGAGAGAGAGAGAGAGAGAGAAAAAATGAAAGATAACTCTTATCTGTAAATACATTATGGCTTCAAAAGTAACTTCCCATGATGGGCGGTATCATTGATCTAGATTACACAACATAAATTTATACAAATGAGAGCACACCAGTGAAGTGTCTTTTTTATTAAAAAAGGTCATACTTTGGATAGATATAGGAAATGGAAACATAAAACTATCTTTCATAAGTCAACAGAAGCTCATAACAAAAAGTTTTATGCAAACCAGCCGTATATTCTCACACATGCACTTTTTACGTCCGAAGGTCATATTTAAATTAAAGTGATGCTCCGAGTGCAAACACGAGACATTTCCTTACATGATAATTTTGAACAACAGTATGATTGAATTCAAAGTAGTTATAATCCAGGCACGTTTTCTAGATATTCGCCTTAACACACGTGTCTAGTTATATTGGCACGTGGCTTCCCTGCTTGCGTGCCCCCCCCCCCCCCCTGCCAATTTAAGAACGAAAGGTATCAAGAATATAAACATGCTCATTATAATTTCTAACCGGATTGTTGCCAAGGGTTCCCTAATACTGTGGACTCAATGGTGTTTGACAGTGTTTGGAACCCTTGGCAGCACTAAAGTTAAAACTTATAAATCACCGGATGAAATTGGTAAGCTTTTTGTATTTTTTGTATCATTGACGACTTTTGCTTCTCAAATTGGTAGGGGGGATACAAACAAACGGGAGGGTTTACGAATATTATAGCTTTGCTTTCTAACTGACTATTTGAGTTTCACTGTCTATTTATTCTGAAGTAACTAGGAGAAGCACATTAGCCTTACATCAATGTCAAAGCGTACACAAACCCAACACTAGTCCTCATATATATCCATATCTTTAATTATTAACCAGTAATAACTGGAAAGGTCCCACAATAACTTTAAGTTAAGACATGTGAAGGGGCCAATTACTGTAACTAATCTCTGCTACCCTATCTCGAACTGACTAAAGCTAGGACACCAACTGACCGAACTCAACAATACCGGATATTCGTTTGCTATTGATATAGAACAAGATTGTAAAAATATGACAGTAAACATCCTATCATTTTTAATATTCCATAAACTGGGGGGGGGGGGGGGTCTACGCCAATTAACACTATACTTTTTTCCTACTTTACATAACTCCGTACTCTTTTATGAATTCATTCGGGGTTTTGTTCTTAAATGGTTAAAAGAAGAGAAACAATGCTTTGTTGCTAGAAAAGTAAAGAATCATATGGGGTAACTGGATGAAATTGTGACGCCAAAGTTTGCCCTTATTTCCAGCAAAAGTTGTTATATTAAAAGAAGCACATTTACATATACTGTCTTGAAGGAAACTTGGGTTCCAGTAGTATATGGAACTTGCCAAAGAAACTGGAAAGGATATTTGTAATGAATAAGCGAAATTTGATTATTTTTGTTATCCTCGCACCCTCAGATAGATATTACTCGAAAACTAAAAAAAATTTTTGTCTCTCGTTATCTAGCTGTCTTATTTATCTCTTGTTACTTTAAATTTTGTGACCATGAGTAAAGGGATAATGGAATTCAACAAGTCTTTAGAATGATCATGAATATGTCAATATTGTAAAACAATGTGTCTTTGAGACAATTGAACAATACAAATTGGAGGAAATTTAGAGTATAGTTTTGGCCTACCTGACTATTTTCACATGTTTGGATTTGATGTTTACTTGAACGTAAGTTCACGTCCTGACATTGTTTACGAAATTATTTTAATTTCCTATCAGAAATGATCCACAGCTAGAGCTCTTTGTTGTGTGTTTGATCAGATGACATTATGTATATGAACAACAAGATAAACATTAATTGTTAACTGTCATAATCTCATTCTTTGGGAATATGTGAGTTTCTAGATGTTTTCAGTTTTATTTGAGACGAATTAATTATTTAAATTATACATTGGAATTACAAAGTATTCATTGATATTTTGTAATAATAAAATGTTTTGGAATTATTAAGAGCTCATTCAATGAAAATTTGCATTATATAATTGTGCTACAGTCAAAACTATTAGACAATAAGGTCATTCAAGACTTTTGGTACGCTTCGTTCATGCATTCCCTCAGTACATCATAACTTACCGAAATTTATAATAATTTGTTACAAACCAATTTGGGTTTTTGTTCAGCCAAATGCTTAGCATGTCATTATTGGTAATTGATAAAACTCCAACCAAAATTATGAATTCCAGCTCAGTACCACGCTTGTGATTCCATTCCATTTTGATAGTAGTTTTTCCTTTCCTGTTTAAAAGTAGACAAGAACTTAAGTTCATCTTTGAAGATACTTTATGTTGATATATTAGACAAATTAAACATTGTGTACTATCAAAAGAAATACCTACGATGCATGGAACTCAGATGTGGCATGGTTCCTATAATTATCACCCCGGTTTATGATTGGTGATGAATTGGGTGTGAACGGAAAGATACGGTACATTTAGGATTGTATTCGACATAAACTGAATTGTAAGCCAGTCAAGCGACTTCTTTAAATTTAATTGGAAAAAGCAAGTATCTTGCTGGGTTGCACCGACATGAATATAATGAACAAAAGGAAATGTTTTCATTCTAGAACTGTAGTAGGCGATTCTTATAGAAATATAAATTAAATATCGTGGGCTACTTGGTACACATTTTCACTCATATTGCCAATTTATCTGCAGTGTGACAGTTAATAGGGATGTCTTGCAATGAGACATCATGCTGCAGACATGTAGCATGATGTCTCACTTGATGTCTCACCAACTTACATTATCATGACACCAGGTTGACCAGTATTAACGTCTTAACGCTGAGCACTTAACAAGGCAGCTGTTAGTATCATTTTTTATGTCTTTGATATTCAAACCCGATACATCCCGATCTGAGACAGGTTCTCTTATCACTGGACCACAAGAGCAGTCCTTTTAAAAAGTATTATTTTTGAAAGGTAAACAAATGTGTAAATAAAATAGAATGAAATTCTCTCAAAAGCAATAACACCTTTTATGCTGACAATTTTGGTCAGGGATTCAAAATAAGAATATCATTTCTTATTTTTAACTGCTGAATGTTGAAACAGTCTCTGACATTCTACTGCAATAACAGGATTTTTAATTGAAATGCTATGTTTGACATATTGAAAGGTAGATTGGCATCATTATCATTTAGAACCAACAAGATGTTTTTGATGTAAATTCCATGTTGCTACGACTTTGTATTTTCAAGATGGCTGCCATGGTGGCCATACTGGTTGTGATATTGGCACAATTTCCAATTTGTAACAAATATGAAATCATAAGAAGTCATGTGGTGAAAATACATTAGCGATAACATGATTTTCATTTTGCAACCAACTAGACTGAATAGTCTTTCTGTGAAAGTCCTATGTTTATGTCACCATTCATTCAGGAGGAGTGATAGGAATTTCATGATGGCCACTGAAGTCAACTAAAATCAGCTCAACATCATAAGAAGTCTTCTGGTAAAACTGCCATGCCAACATGTGTTTCCATTCAAAATGAGTAGCCATAACAAGATTTGTTAGATAACGCTGTGGCAGCCATATTTGGACATCAGATCAGAACCATTTTCTTTAGGACCAACTGGACATCATAAGAACACATTTAGTGGAAATTTCATACTGATAGGAGAAGTTGCAATAACAATATTTCAAAATGACATTTCTGGATGCCATATTGGGTGTCCACTCAGCACCGTTATTTTTGGGACCAACTAGACCATGGAGTAATTGTGTGTGTGTGTGTGTGTTTAAAATTTAAATGTATTAGTCTAAGTAGGTGAAGAGAAGTAGTAATAACATTTTATAGTTTACAGATGCACAGAAAATGTACGACATATCATACATAAGCCCACCTGGTCTGTGTCAAGTAGGGCTAAATTTGATGTACAGACAATGTACGACATATCATACATAAGCCCACCTGGTCTGTGTCAAGTGGGGCTAAATTTAATGTACAGACAATGTACGACATATCATACATAAGCCCACCTGGTCTGTGTCAAGTGGGGCTAAATTTGATGTACAGACAATGTACGACATATCATACATAAGCCCACCTGGTCTGTGTCAAGTGGGGCTAAATTTGATGTACAGACAATGTACGACATATCATACATAAGCCCACCTGGTCTGTGTCAAGTAGGGCTAAATTTGATGTACAGACAATGTACGACATATCATACATAAGCCCACCTGGTCTGTGTCAAGTGGGGCTAAATTTGATGTACAGACAATGTACGACATATCATACATAAGCCCACCTGGTCTGTGTCAAGTGGGGCTAAATTTGATGTACAGACAATGTACGACATATCATACATAAGCCCACCTAGTCTGTGTCAAGTAGGGCTAAATTTGATGTACAGACAATGTACGACATATCATACATAAGCCCACCTGGTCTGTGTCATGTAGGGCTAAATTTGATGTACAGACAATGTACGACATATCATACATAAGCCCACCTAGTCTGTGTCAAGTAGGGCTAAATTTGATGTACAGACAATGTACGACATATCATACATAAGCCCACCTGGTCTGTGTCAAGTAGGGCTAAATTTGATGTAATGTCCTAACATCTTTACTCTGATGCAGCAAATTACTAGAGATGGACATGTAGGAACATTTTGCAGCATACCTGGTAGGATCAAGTGTCTTTATTTACATTTTGTCAAGTGTTTCCACGCTTCTCCTCTCACTTCATTATTTAATTATTTTAACATTGTATTACTATAGGGATGGGGGGTACCAACTCGGGAACATCAAATTATTATCTTAAAACCCAGCTGGGCAGGTACTTGTGTATTGTGTGAAACCTGGTCAGTACCTGATCATTTCTACAAATTACCATATACCTGTTCTTGGGTGCTGTAAAATGGTACTACTTAGGAATAAATTACTTAATTAAAACTGTTTTTAATTGGAGTCTGATGTTTAGAATAACAACTCTGTGTACACTCTGTATATTTTAATTTTAGATAACTAAAACACTTACTCCATTCCATGAATTTACATGTCCTGATACAATGTGTATAAAACACAAATTATGAACAATATAATTGTTGGGACAGTTATTTAAACAAAAGAATGTAATATGATATCATCAAAATTAAAAGACAAAAGAGAGCTTAGAAATGTTTAGGAATTTGATGCTGAATACTTATTTATTACACAGTTAACATTAATAATAATAATAATAATAATAATAATAATAATAATAATAATAATAATAATTTCTATTTTAGCTATTTGTATCATACATATTTAAGCTTACAAGGAGATGATATATTTAAGAATAAGCAACTTATGTGATAATAAAGGTTAAAAATCTAAATCTAAAAGATCAAACTAATATGCGAAAAATACTTTTGAAGACTTACATAATATTCAAAAAATCTAATCAGTGCAGTTATTTATAACCATGATAATATGTCCAAAGTTATGTGAGTGTAGCTTTCTTTTTTGCTTTTTCCCATTGTGCTATATTGAATTCAGGATGGATATACAAACACACATAATGACAAAGACACATACTGATGCTATATTGAATTCAGGATGGATATACAAACACACATAATGACAAAGACACATACTGATGCTATATTGAATTCAGGATGGATATACAAACACACATAATGACAAAGACACATACTGATGCTATATTGAATTCAGGATGGATATACAAACACACATAATGACAAAGACACATACTGATGGACACAAGTACATGGATAGTTATGCTAGAGGATGATGCAAATAAATACAAACATGAAATTGAAATAATCACATAATCCTGACCCTTTTTTCATAATCATGTGGATAACTAGTTAGTCAATATATTGGTATCTAGTTTTATTATCTTCAAATAAAAAAAACATTACTTTAATCATAAAATGTTCTCACTCGTCTCTTTAAATAGATTTATCAGATGTTAGAGAAAATTGAAAACCGTCATTGGCTTCTAAACACCTGCTGTGTACTTGTCATGTTCCACCATCACCAACTTTCTCATGTACCACCATCACCAACTTTCTCATGTACCACCATCACCAACTTTCTCATGTACCACCATCACCAACTTTCTCATGTACCACCATCACCAACTTTCTCATGTACCACCATCACCAACTTTCTCATGTACCACCATCACCAACTTTCTAAGCATGTATGGACTAGGGACATCCACATAATTTTTGTAGTGAGGGGAAAACATGTATTGGTCAGCTTTTAAGTTTTACAGATGGAGGTCAAGTAATCGTTAGAAATAAAATCAGTTGGGGAATGACCCTACTTTCCTCTATGTGTGGGACCCAATGGTATGGACATGAAAATACATAATTAATCAGTAGGGACTTATGAACTGCAGTCAGACAATTCCAGGATCAGTATAGTTTATGCTCTTCATCTATCATAAACAAATACATTTGCTCCATCCTGCAGATTTAAGCTTTGATTATCTTAATATACTGGAACAGATACCTACCATGATGGCTTAGAAGTGTCTATGTTGTTACTGCAGGAAAACAATTTGCTGAACATAGATGAAATAATAATAATAATAATAATAATAATAATATATATATATATATATATATATATATATATATATATATATATATATATATATATATATATATATATATATATATATATATATATATTAATTATTTTATATAATTTATAAATAGGTTAATTGCCATTTATTTTGTTATATGATTTGATACACAAAAAGTTATAATTACATGAGCCAGCTATATATTCTTCTTTACTTGCAATCATATTTGTTGTCATTTTAAGGTATTGTTTATTATTATCCTAGTTTGTAACTATGCATATAATGTAAACAATGTTGGGAAACATGTTGAAATTATTATGATATTATGTTCCTTATTGTACAGTGTTTATGACATACCATTGATTTGATACACTGAGTGAGCTTAGTTTGAAGAAATAGGACTCTTAACATACATTTTGTGGGTTTGATGCATGCCTGTGCTATCATGGTTTATCTGTCTCAGAGTGTCATAGGAAAAAAGGAATCAACTCCAATTTTTCAGCATGATATAGTGAATAATGTGATACAAGTAAAAAAAGCTGATACTGGGAAATGTGAAAAACTCTGATTGAATGATGCTTGCTGGGAAAATGTTTAAACAGAATATTCTAAAGGATGAAATAGAAGAATGAATCTTAACTATTTGAATAGATTTTTTTTTTAAAATTGTATCTTTCCTGCTTAAAAGAAAATAATTGTTTTGAAATTTTAAAATTAGTTAATTTTGTAAAGATACTGGAATGGTCCTGGGCCTGGTGGTTACATTTACTAAAACAAGACTGAATTAATGCTATATAATCCCTGTATATATAAAACTAAGTTTAAATAGTTTCTGTTCTGCCGTGGCGTTATTCAACAGATTAGCAAAGAGTCACTGGTATCAGTAACAGTTAGGAGGTAAGATCTATCTTCCTTTGTGAAAATGGCTTCAAATATGACAAGGAGGAAAAAAAAGTAACGGGTAAACCTGCCAGAGAAGCCTATAATAATAACAATAATAATGAGGACTTTGTATAGCGCCTAATCTTTAAAAGCTCTAAGCGCTTTACACCATCAATAATGATATGATTACACTACAGAACAACAAATGACAAAAACAATGAAATTGGAAAACATAAAAACATGCTGAAAATATATAAGATACAAAACATGATTAGGTTGCTAAATTTGTCCCTGAAGTCGAAACAGGTGAGTCTTGAGAGCACTCTTAAAAGGGACGACTGTGTCTTTGTGTCTAATTTCAATGGGCAATTCGTTCCACGTCACCGCGTCCTGGTATGCAAACGAACGTTGTCCATATGACTTCGTTTTCACCTTGGGAAAAATGAGTATACGATTATCAGAAGAAGAGCGCAAGGATCTAGTTTGTGTATACACATGGGTGAGGCTAGATAGGTATGTTGGACTGGAGTCTGTCATTGAAATATAGCACAGAGAATAAATTTTGTGTTTGATTCTGTATCGAATTGATAGCCAGTGTAGGGTACAGAGCAGTGGTGACGTGTGCTCTGATCGAGGTATTCTAAAGATGATCCGTGCAGCTGTGTTTTGAACGTTTTGAAGTTTCTGGAGTAAATATTGTGATGAAGCAGACAGAATTGAGTTACAATAGTCCAGTCTTGAAAGTACTAATTAACACACAAGTGTTTTCGTGGCATCAACAGAAAAATATTTACAAATGGAACTGATGCGTCTCAATTCGAGACATGCAGCCCTGCAGATGTTCATGACATGTTGGTGCAATGTGAGAGTACTGTCTAGAGTAACGTCTAGGTTTCGTACTGACTGTGAGAATTTAATGTTGGTGTTGCTGATATTTATTGTCTGAGGTAAAGGATGTGAATGGGGAAAGTCTTTGTGTTGTGATTACAAAAGCCTCAGGTGTATCATTATTCATCTGAAGCTTGTTACATGTCATCCATGATTTCACATCAGAAATGCACCTCTCTACTCCATGGATGGTCGCATCAACTTCAGTTGGGTGGCTAGACTTGTATATTTGGGTGTCATCAGCGTACAATTGGCGCGACACTGGGTGATGATCTATAACACTTGAGAGCGGCTGAGTGTATAGAATTAAGAGAACAGGTCCAAAAACAGATCACTGTGGAACACCACAACATAGGTCAACTGGGCTGGAGTGTATTCCATTTGCATATATAATGTATGTCTTGCTGACTAAGTAGGACTTGAACCACTGTACGGCTATATTCTGAATGCCGAATATATGCTGGAAACGGTGAAGTAATATATCATGGTCTATTGTGTCAAATGCTGCAGATAAATCCAGGAGAGTGAGGACTGTAATCTTTCCACTATCCAAAGCAAAGAAAATGTCATTAAATACTTTCAGAAGAGTAGTTTCCGTACTGTGGCAAGGGCGATATGTAGACTGTACATTGCTAAGACCACTGTTTTGAATTCAAATGAGATACAAGCTGGGTTATAACAATCTTTTCTATGATTTTTTATATGAATAGGAGATTGGAAACTGGGCGGTAGTTCTTTAAATTCTTATGGTCAAGTGTTTGTTTCTTCAGCAGAAGCTTTACTATGGCGGTTTTGAAAAATGATGGGAATTCCACCGATGAGAGAGATATTAATAACATCAGTTAGTGAAGGTAATATTGGGTCTAAGCACTCAAGCAGCAGTGATGTCTGAATTTTTGGTCAAGTTCACGAGAATTTTGTGCACTCTTCATCACGATTGTCCGTACTAAATCAATAGAGACAGGTTCAAATGCTCCTAATGGTTGTCGCTGAAATTCTGTATCATAACTTTATGGTGACGAGTCAGTTGAAATTGTGCTATGAAGCGAATCTCTAATGGTTTGTACTTTATCACGGAAGATATTTGCAAATTGGTCCAGAAGGTCTACTGGAGAGAAGGTTGTTGGAAATGGTGTACATTTGTTCCTCAACATTAGTTTCTTAGTTATCTCGAAAAAACCCATACTAGAGATCTATTGTTAACTCAGATACAAGAAAATAACATATTTTCATTACGCTAAGCAAGCCGAAGATACATAGAAAATATAGAAATATAAACGTCGTAGTACAATAGGTAAAACCGATAATATACATTTAAAAAATTTAATAAATAACTCCGGTACCTCTACAGCTGAAGCTATACAAGTCGTTTAGTAGATTGTTCACTGACAATACGCTCCGTAATATAAAAATATCGTCCTCCGGTGAGGTATTTATAAACAAACCGTGTGTAACCTTTCGTCGTCTGTGCGCTTGATAGATATCAGTTTTCCAGTTCGCACGTAATGCAGAGGATGAGCCGAACTCACTGTTTACGAAATATTGAACGATAGTCATAAAGCACCCTCGGGTATCGTTCTACACGAAAGACCAAACACGAGTACATTTAAGTATAAAATAAAGAGGTTTATACAATTTCGTTACTAATTGATGCTTCATAGGTCATTGATTATATGTACAACATAGAAGGTTTAGGAGTTTATCTACTGAATAAGCAAAAAAAAAACATTAACAAAGCAACCAATATCGGTGTACGGTAATGAATGTGTTCCTAAATATGTATGGTATGTTGTGTCACTGGAACAACCATTGAAACTTTGGCTTTGGAACAAGAAGAACCTGTACACCATTTTTCTCTGTAGCTATGTTGGTTATCTTATTTAACGTTTTCCGCTGATATATGCCACCATTAACAACAACTGTATTCTTGTCAACGCCATAATCCACAACAACAATCACAGTAGTCCTGCTTATGTCTCTTTTGCACAATAAGGCGTTGACACTGAGTACTTCCTTTGAGACCAAAACCATTGATCAGTGAGTAATCAAGTGTCATTTAACATTACCTACTGACAGTTTTGTAGATGTGCTTCCCCAAAACACCTTATAGTGTTACGTTGGCAAATTACACTGCGCCATTTGATAATTCGTCCTACTCTAGTCAAGAAAATGACTGGAGATCCAATTACATTCATCGACGAAATATTCAACGAACACTTGGACGAAAATGACTCTTTCATTTACGAACCCAAAATACCGTCACCAGCGAATCCTCAGTTGAACATCTATATCATGATAATTCCTAAATTATATTATTTTAATGCTCATTATCTCCTCGATATAATTGCAGCGTTTTTCAATGATCATCTTTGATACGATTTCGGCTATTTTCAATGATCATCCATGATACAATTTCAGCTATTTTCAATGATCATCCACGGTACGATTTAAGCTATTTTATTTGATTGTCTTCAATACGATTTGAGCTATTTGTAATGATCATTTTGGCAACGTACAGGATTATACATGTAAACGTTACTGACGGTGATGATGACTCGCGGTTTGAGCGCTACAAAAAGATGCAGCTTTCACAACGGGTAAGAAATTTTCAAAAATATAGTCAGCCACCATTATACTAAATACGGCTGGATAAAAGCTATAAAAAAATGTTGATTGACATGGGGAAACAAGTCCTAAGGTGATGAGAGAATCTTATAAGTTCAGAATATGACAATACTCAATCATACGTTTGAGAGATATAGGTAATCCTAGACAATTAAACCGAAGAAAAAAAATGGAACAAGAACGTTTGAAGAATTAGATGTTTTCTGTCCTGAACATTACCAGCAGTCACAGTCAACAATTAAGAGAACGGATATGCAGTCATCGTGCCGAAATGGCCATAACAACAACAACGCTTTGCCTCCTGTTTTGTTAGTCACTTGGCTGAATAAATCGCACAACTGAACAGAGAACATAGTTATTTATAGTTTTTAATCAATCATCCTAGTTAGAAACAGAAAAGAAAATGTTTGGTGAATAACTCTAGGCCTACCGCTTCATTGGTTGATATTTCAATATGCGTTGTATGTCTGTGTCTGTTTATGTGTCCTTCTATATGTGTAACTTAGATTTGTAACGTATCTTTAGCAATGCTTCACACATATTGCCACAACTTCTACATTGTGGTAGTTCATACTGATATCTAACACTAGCATTATGTACACCTGAAACGATGTCGATAAGTGCTAAAATTAATTTCTTAAAGCTGAACGCCCAGTCAGACTGCTGATAGAAAAGTTTGTATAAGTCGTTAGTACGACTCGGACGGGGTTCGGACCGGCGATCTTTCGATACTGAGACAGACACTCTAACCACATAGGATACTGTAGAGGTCAACGCACGCACGCACGCACGCACGCACGCACGCACGCACGCACGCACACACACACACACACACACACACACACACACACACACACACACACACACACACACACACACACACACACACACACACACACACATACATACATACATACATACATACATACATACATACATACATACATACATACATACATACATACATACATACATACTTATAATTAATGTTAAAGTGTGAGAACAGGAATGATAGAATATGGTTCATTTTGAACTTAAATTTGGAGTACCTTCCATTTTTACACCAATAATCATACTGTCTTATATGTGTTATTTCCGATAATTGTAAATATATATATATATATATATATATATATATATATATATATATATATATATATATATATATATATATATATATATATACAGAGAGAGAGAGTTTTTTGTTTGATTAGGATTTTTAACGTAGCTTTAACAATTTTTCAGTCATATCGCTACGATGTCTGCTGTGAGGCAGTTTATAGTGATGTCTAGCACTGAGGCATCATGCCGCAGACATGTAGCATGATGTCCCACCCAGTCACATTATCCTGACACCAGGCCGACCAGTCCTAACACTAACCTCTTAATGCTGAGCGTCAAGCGAGGCAGCTGTTAGTACCATTTTTGTAAGTCTTTGGTATGACTCGGCCAGGGATCGAACCCACGACCTCCCGTATCCGCGGCGAACGCTCTAACCACTAGGCCACCGGAGCGGTATAGAGAGAGACATAGAAAGAAAGAGAGAGAATGAGAGATATTGTGAGTGCATCCGTGTGCGGCTCTGTGTGTGTGTGTGTGTGTGTGTGTGTGTGTGTGTGTGTGTGTGTGTGTTTCCAACATCTTTAGTGCCACCGATTTTGCATGTTGGATATAGATAATAATTTGGGTTCGACATCCAAAATTCTGACTGATAATCTAACTATCTGACGTTGTCCCACTTCTAAATGATTTGGCTCAGGCATATGAAAGCTGCTAGTTAGTATGTAACTTAATATAATTTTTTTGTTTGTAATCAGCTTGACGCGTACCAGATTGTCCTTCGTATTATGTTGGGCTTCGGAACGTATCCATAGCAACGTTTTAAAATATGAACTTCATAACTTTGTAGGATTCGATCTGGTTTTAATGGTTTCGACTGATCGGTTGGTTGATGGAGTCATCGGGATGAAATGCAACCACGCACGAGACCTGTTTGTTGGCTTTTCTGCTCTGTCGAGTAGTATAGTGTTGTTAATCGCCTCTTCTATATTTGTCATGATGTATCATTTCCTACTAATGTACCCACTGAGTTCCATGAGTCTCTTTTTAAATATAACCAGATTAGAGCATATGCAATTCGTTTGACCATATGAAATGGAATACACTAGCCGAAAGGAACATTTGTATTACGTAGACAGGCAGACAAAGAAACAAAGAAACAAAGAAACAGAAGATAGATAGATAGATAGATAGATAGATAGATAGATAGATAGATAGATAGATAGATAGATAGATAGATAGATAGATAGATAGATGTTTTTATTTATCCACAAAAAATTATCAGTAATAACATACGGCAACTAGTATTAATCAAGGGAGGTAAATAGACTTAAACTGCTGGTTTCGAGTATCTCGTTGCAACGAGTGATCTTCTCTGTACGGTAGCACGTCTTGTCCTTCTCACAACCTATTTGCAACACCACACCGCCAAGCTGAAAGTGATAGTGGTTGACAAGGGAATTATTTTAGACTGCGACATCGGACAGATGTTTTCCTTATTAAGGGAAAGAAATTCTCTTGAGTGGAGAAAACTAAACAAAAGTAAAATTATAACTTAATGAATGGGAGCACAAAGCTAAAAGTAGAGACGTGGCATAGGTTTAACGTAAGCTGTTGAGCATGACACATTGTATTGTTCTGATGTTTTGTTGTCATAGTAACATTTCTCAGCTTGAAAAGGTAGTTGTAGGAATTACGTTAGTACTAGTTGTTATAGTTCTTGCTGTTATTGTTTTTAATATTATTGATGTTGCATTGCTTTCATTTTTGTTGTAGCAGCGTCAGAAAGGACGTAACAACGTGGAGGTTTTATTTATGGTATAATAGCAAAATAACACGATACATAACAAATCATTTAACAATGAGATTACTTGTATGATGCCATTCACAAAACGAATTACAATTTTTTATACGCGTACATCCGTCATCGGTGTACACAATACCCAGAATTCAAAATCTGCATGTCTTTGAGCTTTTAAAACATGAAACGATTAAGATGAATACGAAAGATGGAAATAAATACCAATTTATATAAATCACATAGTTAAGTGAAGAACTCCGCCGGGTCTGGTATATGCATCTGAGGGATAAACAAGTTTTAGCGAAACAAAGATATATATATATATATATATATATATATATA
The DNA here is from genome assembly GCA_030141615.1 of Unio pictorum. Classification (NCBI taxonomy): domain Eukaryota; kingdom Metazoa; phylum Mollusca; class Bivalvia; order Unionida; family Unionidae; genus Unio; species Unio pictorum. The sequence goes on from JARLTB010000110.1 coordinate 10,358,960, forward strand.
TATATATATATATATATATATATATATATATATATATATATGTATGTATGTATGTATGTATGTATGTATGTATGTATATATATATATATATATATATATATATATATATATATATATATATATATATATATATATATATATATATATATATATATATATATATATATATATATATATATATATATATATTGTTCGCTAAAACAGTTTGCGGTAGGAAAAGATAATAAAATGCACATCTGAAATTTCAAGTCTGGAATATAAGTACACAAAATACTATCAGATTATTTACATAAATAAGAATTAAGTTTAGCCAGGACACTTTGCCTGGAGAAATACGTTATATAACCACTGTGCAAAAATCAAATATACTAGAAATAAAAAAAAATCAATACATAGATGGTCTCCTAAACATTTATATATTTCCAGAAACGTTTGTCTTAGGTCAAGCTTTTTTAGGAAAACGCTGGCTCTTGTCACGATTACTCAATTGGATGAGCCGGAAATCATGCTTACGTTAAAACTAAAATTTGTGTTAAATTAAAGCTGTTACAATAAATGCTAAATTAAATCCAATATTTTTTTCGAAATTGAAAGCATGTATTGTTTTGTGTGATTAAATGTTCCCTGTGCTATAATAGCAGTCAGCAACGTTACAGAAGTCACAGTAGAGGATATGCCACTTATTTCATCCGAACAGAATTGTATTGAATTCATCAAATTTAGAAACTTGTCGAAACTCAAGAAAAAATAAAAATTAACTTTTCTGATGTAAATGAGTGGAGGGTACCTCGGGACAAATCTCAGATCATTATTATCTTAGACGAATGTAACACTTCCTTGGTAAAGATGTAAGCATACCTAACAAATTTCAAATGAAACTGTTTTCATTACAATTTGATTAAATTAAAACTCCAACCTTTTCTTTCCCAGTTCAACATATCGATCTGTTGCATGCATGTAACAATCGAAGATACCACTCTAAATAATTGTTCCCAAATCTATGTTTTGCTTTAAGAAATACGCAAAATTAACCTTTCACATTCACTGCTTTTCTTTCTCGCAACCCTCATCTTCCTCCACAGTAAAGAAAATAAATAAATGCTCAATTTCAACTAAAAAGACCTTTCCAGAAAGAAAGAAAAAACATCATGACCAAATCTCTAGGCCGGACCACGCAAACAATATTACAAATATCGTATTCCCAGTAAATGTGTTAGGGTGTGTTGAAATAATAACAGACTTTCAAGTATGGATTAAACAGGAACAAAAAGCGCCAACCTTGGTAGAAAAAATACTTTTTTGTACAGAGAACGAGACATCCGCCTAGCACAGGCGTTTTGCACATCAAAAAGATTACACACACACACACACACACACACACACACACACACACACACACACACACATACATACATACATACATACATACATACATACATACATACATACATACATACATACATACATACATACATAAGTACGTACATGCTGGTAACTGATATATGGACATTCGAAAATAATCACTTCCATTTACAAAGCGTAAGTATGAATTTATCACAAAAATCTCTTGGAACAAACAATCAAATAAATGAAAAGTGGAAACCGAAGACCAGATAATGTACTCAAATTGACTAAGAACATCTTGTCAAAGCTAGTATTTCTTTTTCTTTTTTTAAACGCTCCTTACAATGCATCATACCTTTTTTGTTTTGTTTAGTTTTTCGGTGGGTTTGTTTTTGGAGAGTTTTTGAAAGGGCAGGTGTTTGTTTTATGGCTCCACTTAGTTTTCAATTATCACTCTTTTGAGAGATCAAGTTGCTGCCTTTAAATAGGTCTGCATTGTGTTTTAAGTATCTACATGTCTGTGTTTGTATTCAATTATTTAGTATTTTTAAACAGTACAATTCAGTTTGTGAAAAGCTGTGTTCATGCATCCCGAACACATTCCATGTAAACTTGCAGAATTGCGAGTTAAGTACCACGCTTTTAAAAACATAGAGGATAGGTATGTGGGTTGTGGAAATATGTAATGAAGAAAGAATCGTGGTCGTATACAAGTGGTAAGATTAGAAGTTTTAAGAAAAACAAACACTAGCCCACACAAGGTATCTGACAAATAACGGTTTTGTTCCACAAAGTAATAATGTATTCATGCGCAGCAGTGACAGCATTTCAATGACATAGGCATTAATAATTAATTGACACGATACAGCTTTAGCCCCGCACCTAAATTGTCATGTGGCATCTGGACGCTGTGAGACACTAAAAAGTGAAAGAATAATTTTTGAATATACATAATGTTTAAAATAAGACTAAGTACACTACTAATGAAACACTATGATATCCAATATGTGAAGAGAATACAATTTCACAATTATGATTGCTTAGAACAGCAGTCATCATTCATATGTATATGGTAAGAAACAAGACATGTGCTGCTCGGAAAGAAAGGTGACTCTTGATTGTACCAAATTCTGCATGTTACAATGTTGTTTATGAGTCACAAAGTCTAGACTGTTAATATATTCAGCGTGACAAGTAACACAAAACACTTAAAACTTATTTTACAATCATTCTGACTACCAATTTTATAATTAAAGAGCGCATATTATTTACGTAAACGTTTAGTAGCTTAATCAAGTATTTAAAATGTGTAAGTAACAAAGCGCTATCGACATGATAATAGTCCATAATACAGTTTAATTTAAAAACAAACACTTTAAGCTTCCACTTGTCCTTCTTTGTTCGACCTGTCCCATTGCTTCATATGCCGACTTTTTATTTCCAGTGCATGAGGTGATGGTGCTTTATCTTCTGTATGATGGCCGTTATCCTGCGCCATGACCTCTACTGGAACTTCGTTTTCTTGGCCGTAGCGACGAAATACGCCTGTTTCAAAATTATCATACCCCCTTGGTGTAAAGTCATAATGATTATCTTCTCTTGACTCAGTCCCAGCAACCTTGTTCTTGACTTTATTAACTCTCGAATCAGTCTGCAAGGGAAGCAGCAAGGCAGTTTGGGGGAGAGACCTATTTTGACTGTTATGGCTGCCACTGGGATTACTGATTTCGTTATCAAGCGTTACATTTTGGTTGTTATAGAGGGACTGATATGATTCACTTCTTCGGAAACCATTTCTTTCCTTTTTCACATCATCCTTCCATGAAGGTAAGTCTGCTTGTTTGTGGGTTTTTCCTTGCCTTGAGAGCCATTTTGATAAATGTTCGGAAGTTTTTTAAGTTCTCGTTTATGTCGAGTAGGAGATATGGAGTCGCTTCTGGCGAAAACTGCAGGTATTGGTGACTCGCCATGAGTTATTTGATAGTCAGCACCACTCAGTTCACTCCTAAAATCTACACTGGATGGTCAACTTGGCGAACGGCCCATGCTGCCGTGTTTTAGTGCGATCACGTGACCTACGTGGTATTGAAGTATTCGTGGAGCTGGGTACGTTGTGAATGCTGTTTGTTTTCTACCTGTCTATCGTAAGACGATAATTGCTGTGATGTATGAATGGAGTGTCCAGGTTTCTTCGAAAAATCCTGATCCTCTGTGATAGACTTCTGAAACGACAGATGACATTTTGGGTTCGACATCCAAAACTCGGACTGATAGTCTATCTATCTGATGTTGTCCTCCTTCTAAATGATAAGGCGTACGCATATAAATGCTGCTAGTTAGTATGTGAATTAATATTTTTTTTGTAATCACCTTGACGCGTACCAGATTGTCCTTGATAGTATGTTGGGCTTCGGAACGCATACATAGTAACGTTTTAAAATATGAACTTCATAACTTCGCAGGGTTCGATCTGGTGTCATTGGTTTGGACTGATCGGTTGTTAGTTGGAGTCATAGGAATAAAATGTAACCATGCACGAAACCTGTTTGTTAGCTTTTCTGCTCTGTCGAGTAGTATTTTATTGTTAATTGCCTCTTCTATATTTGTAATTATGTATCTTCTCCTTCTAATTTACCCACTGAGTTCCATGAGTCTCTGTTTAAATATAACCAGATTAGAGCATATGCAATTCGTTTGACCATATACAATGCAAAACACAAGCCGAAAGGAAGATTTGTATTACGTAGACAGAAAAACAGACAAACAAACAAACAGACAGACAAACAGATAGACATACATACATACAGGCAGACAGAGAGAGAGAGAGAGAGAGAGAGAGAGAGAGATAGATAGATAGATAGATAGATAGATAGATAGATAGATAGATAGATAGATAGATAGATGTTTTTATTTATGCATAAAAAATTATCAGTAATAACATACGGCAACTAGTGTTAATCAAGGGAGGTAAATAGACTTAAACTGCTGGTTTCGAGTCTCTCGTTGCAACGAGTTGATCTTCTCTGTACGGTAGCGCGTCGTGTCCTTCTCACACCCCAACAACACACAGCCAAGCTGAAAGTGATAGTGGTTGATAAGGGAATTATTTTAGACTGCGACATCGGACAGAAGTTTTCCTTATCAAGGGAAAGAAATTCTCTTGAGTGGAGAAAACTAAACAAAAGTAAAATTATAACTTAATGAATGGGAGTACAAAGTTAAACGTAGAGAAGTGACATAGGTTTAACGTAAACTGTTGAGCATGGCACATTGCATTGTTCTGATGCTAACGGTGTTTTGTTGTCATAGTAACATTCCTCAGCTTGAAAACAATAGTTGTAGGAATTACGTTAGTACTAGTTGTTATAGTTGTTAATGTTACTGATGTTGCTTGCTTTCATTCTTGTTGTAGCAGCGTCAGAAAGGACGTAACAAGGTGGAGATTTTATTTATGGTATAATATAACACGATACATGACAAATCGTTTAACAGTGAGAATCCTTACATGATGCCATTCTACACACGAATTGCATATTTTTATACGCGCACATCCGTCATCAGTGTACATAATACGCAGAATTCAAAATCTGCATGTCTTTGAGCTTTTGAAAATTGAAAAGAGGAAGATGAATACGAAAGATGGAAATAAATACAAATTTATTTAAATTACATAGTTAAGTGAAGAACTCCGCCAGGTCTAGTACTTGTTTATCCCTCAGATATATATATATATATATATATATATATATATATATATATATATATATATATATATATATATATATATATATATATATATATCGTTAAAACAGTTTGCGGCAGGAATAGATAATAAAATGCACATCTGAAATTTCAATTCTGGAATATAAGTACACAAAACACTATCAGATTATTTACATAAATAAGAATTAAGTTTAGCCAGGACACTTTGCCTGGAGAAATAAGTTATATAACCATGTGCAAAAATCAAATCTACTAGAAATAAAAAAAGCAATACATATATGGTCTCCTAAACATTTATATATTTCCAGAAACGTTTCTCTTAGGTCAAGCTTTCTTAGGAAAACGCGGGCTCTTTTCACGATTTCTCAGTTGGATGAGCCCGAACTCATGCTTACGTTCAAACTAAAATTTGTGTTAAATTAAAACTGTTACACTAAATGCTAAAATCCAATATTTTTTGAAATGGAAGGCATATGTATTGGTTTGTTTGATTAAATGTTCCCTGTACGATAATAGCTGTCGGCAACGTTACAGAAGTCACGGTAGAGGACATGCCACTTGTTTCGTCCGAATATAATAGTATTGAATTCAACAAATTTAGAAACTTGTCCAAATTCAAGAAAAATTTAAAATTATCTGGTCTGATTTAAATGAGTGGAGGATAACTCGGAACAAATCTCAGGTCATTATTATCTTAGACGAATGTAACACTTTCTTGGTAAAGAGGTATGCATACCTGACAAATTTCAAATCAAACTGTTTTCATTAAAATTTGATTACATTAAAACTCCAGCCTTTTCTTTTCTAGTTCTACATATCGATCATTTGCATGCTTGTAACAATCGAAGATACAACTGGAAATAATTGTTCCCAAATGTATGTTTTGCTTAAGAAATTCTCAAAATTAACCTTTCACATTCATTGCTTTTTTCTCGTAACCCTCATCCTCCTCTACACTAAAGAAAATAAGTAAATGCTCAATTTCAACTAGAAAGACCTTTCCAGAAAGAAAGAAAATACATCATGTCCAAATCTCGAGTCTGGACCACGCAAACAATATTACAAATCGTATTCCCAGTAAATGTTTTAGTATGTGTTGAAATAATAACAGACTTTCGAGTATGGATTAAACAGAACAAAAAGTGCCAACCTTGGTAAAAATAATACTTTTTTGCACAGAGAACAAGACATCCGCCTAGCACAGGTATATTGCACATCAAAAAGATTACATAATGCTGGTAACTGATAAATGGACATTCGAAAATAAAAACCTCCATTTACAAAGCGTAAGTATGAATGTATCACAAAAATCTCATGGGACAAAAAAATCAAATAAATGCAAAGTGGAAAACGAAGATCAGATAATATACTCAAATTGACTAAGAACGCCTTGTCAAAGCTAGTATTTATTTTTCTTTTTTCAAAGACTCACAATGCATCATACTTTATTTGTTTTGTTTTGTTTCTCGGTAGGTTTGTTTTTGGAGGGAGTTTGAAAGGGCAGGTGTTTGTTTTATGGCTCCACTTAGTTTTCAATTATCACTCTTTTGAGAGATCAAGTTACTGCCTTTAAATTGGTTTGCATTGTGTTTTAAGTATTTACATGTTTGTGTTGTATTCAATTATTTAGTATTTTTAAACAGTACAACTCAGTTTGTGAAAAGCTGTGTTTTCATGCATCCCGAACACATTCCATGTAAACTTGCAGAAATGCGAGTTAAGTACCACGCTTTTAAAAACATAGAGGATTGGTATGTGGGTTGTGGAAATATGTAACGTTAAAATAATTGTGGTTGTATACAAGTGGTAAGATGAGAAGCTTTAAGAAAAACAAACACTAGCCCACACAAGGTGTCTGACAAATAACGGTTTTGTTCCACGAAGTAATAATGTATTCATGCACAGCAGTGACAGCATTTCAATAACATAGGCGTTAATAATTAATTGACACGGTACAGCTTTGGCCACGCACCAAAAGTGTGATGTGGCATCTGGACTCCGTGAGACACTAAAAAGTGAAAGAATAATTTTTGAATATACATAACGTTTAAAATAAGACTAAGTACACTACTAATGAAACACTATGATATCCAATATGTGAAAACAATACAATTTCACAATTATGATTGCTTAGAACAGCAGTCATCATTCATATGTATATGGTAAGAAACAAGACATGTGCTGCTCGGAAAAAAGGTGACTCTTGATTGTACCAAATTCTGCATGCTACAATGTTGTTTATGAGTCACAAAGTCTATACTGTTAATATATTCAGCGTGACAAGTAACACAAAACACTTGAAACTTAATTTTCATTCATTTTGACTACCAATTTTATAATTAAAGAGGACATATAATTTACGTAAACGTTTAGTAGTTTTATCAAGTATTTAAATTATATAAGAAAGCGATTATCGACATGATAATAGTTCATATATAAAATTGCAGATACAATTGATGGATTGCGAATTCACTTGTTCTTTGTGTCTCACGGATTGCCTTGTGACATGCACGTACACGTGGCTATTTAATTTTCCTGCACCTCTTTAGCCTTAATGATAAAGATCTGGGTCTTTACACCGCAATATTATGTCAACAGAGAGATACATCTATGATGTTAAAAAATAAAAACACTTTAAGCTTTCACTTGTCCTTCTTTGTTCGACCTGTTCCATTGCTTCATATGCCGACTTTTTATTTCCAGTGCATGAGGTGATGGTGCTTTATCTTCTGTATGATGGCCGTTATCATGAGCCATGACCTCCACTGGAACTTCGTTTTCTTGGCCGTAGCGACGAAATACGCCTGTTTCAAAATTATCATACCCCCTTGGTGTAAAGTCATAATGATTATCTTCTCTTGACTCAGTCCCAGCAACCTTGTTCTTGACTTTATTAGCTCTCGAATCAGTCTGCAAAGGAAGCAGCAAGGCAGTTTGGGTGAGAGACCTATTTTGACTGTTATGGCTGACGTTAGTATTACTGTTTTCGTTACCAAGCGTTACATTTTGGTTGTTATAGAGGGACTGATATGATTCACTTCTTCGGAAACCATTTCTTTCCTTTTTCATATCACTCTTCCATGAAGGAAAGTCTCTGCTTGTTTGTGGGTTTTTCCTTGCCTTGAGGGTCGGTTGGCCATTTTGATAAATGTTTGGAAGCTTTGTAAGTTCTCGTTCATGTCGAGTAGGAGATATGGAGTCGCATCTGGCGAAAACTACAGGTATTGGCGACTCGTCTTGAGTTATTTGATAGTCAGCACCACTTAGTTCACTCCTTAAATCTACACTGGACGGGCAACTTGGCGAACGGCCCATGTTGCCGCGTTTAGTGCGATCACGTGACCTACGTGGTAATGAAGTATTCGTGGAGCTAGGAACATTGTGAATGCTGTTTGTTTTCGACCTGTCTATTGTGGGCAATTTGGTTGAACTATAAGACGAAGATTGATGTGAAGTATAAATGGAGTGCCCACGTTTCTCGGAAAAATCCTGATCCTCTGAGCCAGGCTTCTGAAAAAGCTTGGGTAAGAATCCGTCCCCCATATTTCTTTCCAAATGTTATTGCACTTTGAGACTTCAAAAACAAAGGTTTTATGTCCAGAATATAGCAATTGGCATATCATGAATTTTAACAACTTGAACCTTAATTTCCTCTCTGTGAAAATTATATTCCGGATAATGTAGTTTCGTTCTTCATGTCGGTCATCGGGTATCTTCGAGTCAGGTGATTATTGTCAGGTTCAAATGCTTTTACGACAAATTCAGCACATCTTGATCTGAAGTAAAAAGATTTATTGATTAGTTTATATTGTTTAGAATATGTTATAATGTATTATTAATTTTAAAAAATCTCTAACTTTTAAATGTAGGCCAACTTAAAATTTCGTACAATCCGGTCATGAGCTGCTGAATAGCATGAACATGGTAGGTTCTCTAGTATTATTGTATATGTAATGTTGAAATCAATGTTTGCAAGATATCACGGTCTTACCACATAGCAGAAGAATCAACGAAAGGCACGCAAGACATTTGGATTGTATACATAATCAGACTGATATCCACACGCAATGTTTTTTTTTATTGTAAACATGGAAACAAGTGATAATGATTTTTGCCTGCATGTTCATGTAAAAGTGCGGACGTTCGGTTTTGATTGCAGGTAAAGGTAACTGGGTAAAACGTACGTGCGACAGACAATATCGATTATATTAGGGCAAAGCCGCATTAAATGTTTAAAGTTTATTATGCAATAAATCCGTTCCTAAGCGCTAGAGAAAGGAGATTTATAATTACCTCTCTGAGGACATGATCTTATTTTTACTATTGTTAAGTATCGATATTGGATATTTTCTTAGCGAACAAATTGATGATTAAAATAACCTCAGATAAATTAAATGAATTTACATAATAGTTTTCTAATGCTTTAGTTCTACTATAATTTAAAACTGGACAACAACAAAAAAGAAAATAAGCCGGCAACTAAGGTGAAAAAGAGGCTTCGAGTCTTTATTACAGATAGCACAAACTGTGTTGAATTATTTTATTTTACTAAAGCAGAATGCAGATATGTGTACGTGGCTAATTCAAGTACATGACTACATGGGAAGGGGATATATAGGTAAATAAGTAGGTTGGTTAAGGTAAGTTCTTCTGTGTATACAAATGTAATTACCTGTACATCATTTTCTTTGCCTGCACTCATATTAGCATGTCAAGTAATAAATAAAGAACGTGGACTCGTATTGCAGTAGGTGCGTCTGCAAGTTAGTGAAAAATGACAGATGCGGAGATTTCTGCATTCAAACACGCCCAGTGCCTAAAAGAGAGTCAACTATATTTGTGTGTGTGTGTGTGTGAGAGAGAGAGAGAGAGAGAGAGTTTATGCGAATAACTACAGGTTTCTTATAAATCCTTACTTTGCTATGAAAAATATTCCAGACTTCGAAAAATGTTCAAGAGGAGAAGAAAACTCATATAAATATGATTAGTAATGTACATGGACCATGATTTAACAATGTAAAACAAAGATTTAACTGTGCTCTATGTTTTGCACAGTCCCATAAACGTGTTATATTAATGTCACTGTTGACTTGTACTATATTATAACCCCTCAAGAGTCCAAAACCGTGATCAATTTTATTTCGTTTTGAAATTCAATCCCATGTAGGAGTTAATTTCTTTAAATTATCACCACACGTGAAGTTTGGATATTATAATTTATACAGATATGAATCTGGCGACCAAGCCCAAACTTGTACAAACTCACGGTTTTGTTTCCTTTTAATATCCCACATTTTTTCGAAGACGATAAAAGAACAATGATTTTACAATAGTTCCAATTAGAACCAATCCCGCTGGACATAACTGTCTAAATAATGATGACAAACTGAGTATGCATCCAACCAAAACAACTGTTACATGGATACATACCGCTCAGTTGTTCGGATACAAAACTAACACTTTCAGGAGTATGAAAGATTTAATTGAACTGATGAACAAAACTGGCAACGGAACATGACTTTGAGCCAGTGCATGTCAGATCTACATACTGATAATGAAATATCGATTTTTAATCAGATTTTGACAATAATAGTGTCAACAATATGATTCTTTAAGACTGTTCTTCTAACATTCCGACAATTCACGTAAGATTTTAAAAATGAGAAAATATACTGGCTGATTATTTACTCTATTTTCAACCGTTTGTTTGAGTGTTTATGTATTTACTATCATTCAATATGCTTAATGCAGTGGTGATGTAAAATGTATGTGTGCTGATTATTTTGTTATATCTATAAATACGAATAAATAGCATTATCATACAGGTTAGAGACTTTAAATTCGCACTCTACGGAGATTCAAACGTTAGACCGCGGGTAAAAGGTACCCATGGCATTGCTTGTAAGCACCGATCCCTATAAACTCGCGACCATGCACAGATCACTAAACAATGATGATACACAGCTGGAGGTATTGGCATCTGCGAGTATCAGACACAAATCGGTAGTGGTTTACAAAGAAAAGGGTTGGTAAATACAGACTATAGTAATTATTTTTCATCTGTGCACATCGGTTATAGTGGTCGCAGCTTACATATAAGGTGATATTATGCGGAAGTATTGTATCCAAAAAATGCTATTGTAGATGAAAACCGGGCTTCCTTTCACGAAATTAGTCCACGGAGGGTTTACCTCGTATAAAAAAAATACATTTACAACTGAGTTATAGAAACAAAATCCTGGTCCTATAATGATGGAGTAATTACCTTATGATGTTTGAGAGGCCGGCATTGTGTTGGGTGAAATGGAATATACACTGTTCCATTCCAGAAAAGAGAAAATCGGATAATAAGAATTACTGGGCAAATTGTAACGGATATTAGTTTATTTATTGTTTCGCTCGGATTATGTTCATTTGTCAGATTACACACCGGTATACCATATATTTTCACACACGAACTCCGTTATTGTCCTGTCATAAAACACCTGGAAATATGTATCATGCTACCCAGTCATTTATTGCGATTTAACGGATGTGAGAATAAATTTTTACACTGTATATCGTTTACTTTTCAGATTTCGTTAAAAATATATGAGTGACTGCCATCAGTCATCGTTTATCAATGTTTACCAGATCGGTCTACAAGAAGACGATAGAAACCTTCTCGCCCCCTCCACAATCCCCAAATATTTATGAAACACAATTTTATTACGCTTGTAAATTTTAGTATTCAAAGATTTATCACACAAACACATGCACACACTCGCACAGAGTAAAACCACATCTCAAAAGCGTAAATGTAATTTAAAAAGTACACGTGATGCTATACGTATAATAAAACCCTTATGTGTGCACGTCATTTTGATTTTGAAAGTTCTTGTTATTGATTGGTCCTAATTGTCTTGTGTGTGGAAGTGAGAAAATAAATGTACACATAAGTTCTGTGACATTATATTTCATCGCAGCTCCTTGAATGTTGCCAATAATTTGAAACGTTTTGATCTAAATGAATTAGGCCAACACTTTAGTCTGATTTAAAAGGCAAACTGAAAAGCTAACCGAATGATAAAGTATCTTTCCTTTAGTACGGACTCAAAACAGTTGTAATCCCTCTGCATATTATTGTTTCACTATATGTGGCAGATAAATATTAATTCTGGACTGTTATATACCATTTATTATGTAGTAGAATAGTCCTTTCAAGTGCACTGGAACCTGCATGGGATCGTATAACAGGTTGACATAGATTATTGTGAAACGAAGGACAAGCTATGAGGCAACGATAAACATTTTCTTTGATGTTTATTGTTTGTCTCTGTTCCGTAAATGTGCAAAGGTGTAGCTAGAGTGTTTAGACCCCAAGGACAAGATTCATTGTTACGCCCCCTCCCCCCTTCAACTCTGAAACTCATTATTTTCATCAATAAAATTACCATCACCCATGGTTACGACAATAAAATAATGCATTGTCACGTTCGACTGTTTTACTGCTAGTGCTAGTAATCTGTATGATTGTTTTTTCATACATGCAAAATGTTCTGCAGCAAAAATTCCACATACAACCTATTTCAAAGCCCATTTTGGCGCCCGCCCCCCCTCCCCCACTAGTATGGCTCCCGGGTACATCTATCCTCCTCTGCCCCCACCCCCAGCTACACCTCTGTAAATGTGCTTTTGAGAAAGACTGTTCGTCATCACTTTATTTTTTACTTATACATATGTGTGGATCTGTCTGTCCGTTTGTGTCTCTGTATGTGGGGGTTGTATGTTATCACACACACACACACACACGCACACACATATGCACACACAAACACACACACACTGATACATTAAAGCTTTCATAAAGTTATTCATAATCTCTCTCTCTCTCTCTCTCTCTCTCTCTCTCTCTCTCTCTCTCTCTCTCTCTCTCTCTCTTTCAGCTAGACCTCATATACAAATGTTTCCAAATATACAACCAGTATGTGTCACGGCCTTTTGATTGAATCATGACAAGTCATAAACCCGGTTATCAACGCCCTGTTTGCAGAGTATTTGATTTCACACTGCCCCGATAAAATGTTAAATTTAGATTTAACATACGGAAAGCATGTTATCAAACCGTCTCCAATTCCCTTTAAATATAACCTAGAAAAAACAGGTACACATGATTAAGCTTTATTAACCGTTCTATTGCACACATTCCCATTTAATTATCTGTAAAACCCGCGTAGTTCATTTGATTTGTGTCCAATCGGTACGTCTAATCTATTCGATTCTTTCTTCTTCTATATAAATGAGCCAGTAGATCACACAGATCACCCATGTAGATAGCACACAACTTTTTTCTAGAACGGAATTATCCGTAGAGTCTTTTAAAGGCGAAATAACAGAAACGTGGGTGAGAATTGCGTGTTTAGAAACTAATTAGAATGTTAATGACTACTAGATAGGTATGTATTGACCCAATTCAACTATCAAAACCTGTAATCAAACTACTTTCAAGTTTACATTTTCGAATCTCTCTCATGCATCGCCAGACGGTCTGACGGGAAAACAGCGAGTGGGACTTTTCGGTTGTGCCTGAGTGGGATCACTAAAGCATGTGACATTTTTTTTTTCCTTTTGCGTATCAAGTTTGAAATCTATACATGTGTTTCAAACAGTTCATCAATTTTCTTTTGTTGCATCATGAAATTAATTGATGAGTTTTAAAACTGTGTCGAGAGCTTTAATTAAGTAAAGTTATATCTGCTTGAAGGATAACATACATCTATAATTAAACAAAAACATCTCACTAAAACGAAGAAGGGGTAGGGGTAGGCAATACGCGACTATGGACACCGTTGTATCCGATATCTAACATCGACATGACAAAGAAGATGTAGCTTTGCGAGTTATTCAAATATTGTGCCACAAGATTTTTTTTCTAAATACTAATAACTTAAATTTGAGGTTGGTAACAAATTTCATATTTCACCCTAAGGTGGTATTTAAACGTATTTCGTCCCCTTGCCAAGCACCTGTCAATTGCCTTTTGTTAGTACGTTTGATAGACAGTTACAAAATCACGTATTTTTCTAAAGAAGTGACAACCTGTGCAAATTAATTTGTTCTTGCTTAGTATTAGAAGCGATTCAATTCTTGATTTTCACTCGAGATCGTTACGAGGATATCGAATTTTTCTCGCCTCAGAACTGGTCAACTCTCAGCTATTTCCTACTGTGCGTTGCCATTGTTTGATTTACCACATTCATTTTCTTTGTCGGAAGACTCCACTGTTAGGTATATAATGCGTGGTTTGACTGTGAGGTGGTGACAAAGAATGAAGAATCTAAAATAATCATTGACTGTGACAAACGAATTAAAAATCGTTAATAGTAAATAAACTTTAAAGCAAGTAGTATTATCTACAGTGGATGAAACTAGTTGAAAAAACATGATATATTTAATCCTCGCAATACAAATGATATACGTGCTTGACCATATGAAAATAAGATTATTATTCTTTCATTTAAATGTTGTGACGAACTTTCATGAGTGATTTTGTTAATGATATAAGAAGAACCTTTTAATTTTTACAAATTCGACCACGTATCTCATCCAAGATAACACTTTGCGGTAAGAAAATAAATCCTTATTGTCACCATTGTGTCAAATAGACTTTCAGAAGAACAGATGATTTTGCCTTAAAATCATATATTCAAATATCACCAGTAATGTGACCACACCTTGCAGTAAATTACTAATATCTACTGAGAACAATAGATTTAATAATAATAATAATAATAATAATAATAATAATAATAATACGAAGAAGAAGAAGAAGAAGAGAAGAAGAAGACGAAGAAGACGAAGAAGAAGAATATATTTTTCAAAATAGAATGAATAAGTCATTGACTACCTCCAGTAAATGTGTGTGTCTGTGTCTGTGTGTGAAAGAGAGAAAACGTGCGTGAAAAGCAACTTTAAAATAGCGTAAAATCCTGTAATTTTCATAGCAATTAATGTATTGTTTTCAAAATCAAATATTTTAAGCATTCTTTCTAATCAATGGCAAATTAATATCATGTGCCATAAGACGATTTTCACAAAATAGTATTTACACTACCAGTATTAATCTAATTAATTTTATTTCTGATTTTACTAGTGAGCCTATAATTTAAACAGAATGTATATAGTCGCATACACACATATATAGGAGTAGATAAATGGGTTGGTAATACGGTAGACGAATGAATGAATGAATTGATCAATGAATAAATAACTCATTAAATAAATAAAATAATAAACGAATAAACAAATAAGTAATAATGTATAGATTTACAAAAACGGCAATTAGGTCAATTGTGAATATAACAAAATACATATTAAAGACAATGAACAAAACTATAAATAAACGAATATTAAAGAGTGCAAGATTTTAAGACGGTCGAAAGTATGCTCTTTTTACGCAAACATTTGCAATTCCTTTTGTATGTGGACATGATGCTATAAGAAAACCAAAAAACGAAACACACACACACACACACACACACACACACACACACACACACACACACACACACACACACACATACATACATACATACATACATACATACATACATACATACATACATACATACATACATACATACATACATACATACATACATAGAGACAGAGCATGTGTAGTTTAATGCAAATAGTGTAGTTATTGACCTACCGGCGCGTTATACGACGATGAGTTAGGCTATTTACTGTTTACATCTAGGTGCGTATTATACAGGGGTAAAAATGGTACTAAAATAAGAATTAATATTGTGTAATATGTGGGTAATCAATATGTCAATGCAAATCTCAGATTATTGGTTTGTTAAACTGCTTGAAAAGCTTGTGTTAAAAAGAGTTGAATTAGGCCAACTATGCTTAATTAACATATGTAATTTGACTGGTAATTGGTCCAAGTATCAAGGCCAATCAATCGTAATTTGAGCGGTAATTGGTCGAGGTAGGAAGAACGATCAATTTTGTTTGAGTCAGCAAAGGTAGCAAACGTACATGTTAATACAAATGTAAAACATATTCGAAGCATTTTTAGACGATTAAATATGAGACCTATTGCTTAGATTTTGTATAAAAGCATAACTAATATTGAAAATTATTAATATCAATTGACCGTGCAATCCATTATACAATATAGCCTAATGCAGTTTAGTTTTCTTTGTGGGGAGAATAAGAATGTTATAGCCATCAATCAAAACCAAACTACCAGACATCTTATTTTGAGTTTTTGTCAAATCGACATTGGATAAATAATTTAGAAACAAAATTGCACCCAAATTATTTTTCATTAGTGTTTACAAAATATTTAATGCCTTATTGTCAACATGGTTTAGTTACAAATTGCAATTAAATATGAACGAGCAATTAATCAATCAAATAAGATAGGAGGCACAAAACGCATCAACCCTTGTCCATAGAGCCCGAAGAAAAATATATCATCATTTTCTTCAAAATTTATTTTTGGAATTATTATATTTGTTTATTCTTGCGGGAGTAATCATTTTGTTAAGATACAAATACACGTAGATCATCATGTGTCCCTATGATCATTGAAACCGTTAAACTGGGTCGGTAGTTAAAAATGTTAAAATGTTATAAAGATCTTTACTGAACCGTGGATGTGGTTCCTTTTTAAATGTCCTGGCTGCAAAACAGGTTGATTTAACACTCTCAACACTTATCTATACCACAACAAAGAAATACAGGTATTATCTTGGAGAATGTGATCGTGTGTGTGTGTGTGTGTGTGTATATATATATATATATATATATATATATATATATATATATATATATATATATATATATATATATATATATATATATATATATATATATATATACGTATGCACCCTAAACGTACAGTCAAACAAGCATCAGGTTCCAGCTATTTCCAGCTATAGACTAACATAGGAACAATGATGTTACAGTTATAAAATCACCGGCATTAAAAACCTCTAACTTGCTCTATTTCTCTGAGATATTTCCCCCTAACACTGGAGCTATAAAATTAATTAGTGACTGCTCCGAAAAAACCGTATCAAGAAACAAAAAGGGCATTGCAAGAGACCCGTGTTTTCAATGATACCAAGCCAAACGTAAATGTCTAAAACCATCATGGAATGCTAAGTTAATAATGTACAGTCCTGATATGCATAAAATGACCATTGGCAAATCTCACAAATTAGATGTGGTATTTTTTCTTTAAGTGACACTATATTTGTATATGACAATACACATTTCTGGAGACGAAGGTGTATTTTGAGCTGACCATGGTTAATTCATCACTGGATGGTTTCCGTGCCATAACAGTTCTTTAACATTACACTCGCCGTTGACACCAAATTAAAAAATATAGTCTGGACAACGTTTGCTTTGCAATTTGTAAAATGTGAAGGGATAAAATAATCCACAGTTAGATTACAACTGTGGCATCTAAATGCGTTCGAAGAAAGGAGGTGAGAACGATTCATTATGGACATGAATCAGACTTTATTGACATAATCCACAGCTAGATTACAACTGTGCCATCTAAATGCGTTCAAAGACATTCACAATTGACCTGAAGCAGACAATATTGATACTGATATAATCTGAGCCACCTTTTCAGTATGGTGATCAATAATTGGGCCTGTCTTTGACACTTTAGTTTAACAAATTTGATAGGGAACCCTTCTTGTTAAATTAAAGTCTACTTTATACCCTTCCCTGACATGTATCATTGATACTAGCACTTAACATTTCTTTACCATGGCATACATTTCTACTGTGCCGTAAATAATTAGCATCGCGCGACAGCCAGTACATTAACATAATACCATCTTTCACACGCATGCACGCACACACACACACACACACACACACACACACACACACACACACATACATACATACATACATACATACATACATACATACAAGGCCTATGATACGAAACATATACAGGTGCTATAAAATTCAACCTCTCTGGGAATTAGTCTAAAAACTTTTAATAGACCATTATTGATCTTTAATCAACAAAAGACAAAAGTCGACTATAACATCATTTTAATGGAGGTTAATACCATGATTGCTAACGAAACTAAAGTCTGCAAAAAATTTAATTGGTACTTGGTCAAATGGCTATTCGCCCTAGAACACAAGCAATTCATGGTGATCAACTACTCGAAAAAATATCCAACTCAACTCAAACTTGTGTACCAGAATATGTTTTCAAGTTTGGAATAGCCTTGATCAGAAGCGACATTTGTTGACAATTCCCCCGCCCCCAAGTTCTTAAAATTATGTTCACCAGTGCTATGCTTACAATTATTTTTTTTAATAGCTCTAATGACAATAAGAAATTTCAGAATGTATCAAAGAAATATTGATAACTCCAATTTACAAAATAAATGGATTACATAGACAATGGTTGCAGCAGAGCAGTTATTATTTAATATGCATTTTTATAATCGTTTACTGGCATCTGTACAAGATGAAACATGGTCTTCGAGAAACTCACCACAAGATGAAAGCTTGATACAGTGGTCAGAAATTTGTCAAACTAATGTGACATATATGTTTAACACTTGAACTGTGGCATGCCCTATAATATCTTGGAAACAATCTACAAAGGTGTCAGCAATGCCCAATATTGAAGCCTGACAAATTCATATTCATTAGTTATGTAAATGACATTTTCTGTTTCACAAAACAACCACAATTTTAGTTATGTTGATGACAACCTCATATTTTACACTCACAAGGATCTATAATAATATCAAAATGTGTTTAACCACACCTAAAAGTGCAAGCCAAATTCTGGGCACAGCTGTTGCAAATGTGTATAATTTAGTTAGAGAAAATCACGTAATTTCTGATGAAAATCACGTCACCATTGAAATATATATTGATTATCTACTTAATTTCAACAGCCCCATATCTAAGATCTATCACATTGCGACATGATAATTGAATTCCTTATGACATCTCAACTAGTCTTTTCAATCTATACTAAAGTATTGATCTCACGTGCTGTATTCCTCAAATTTTAATTAAGTATTGCTCCCTTATTTGGCATTCCACTTCAACACAAACTTCTAACGAAACTGACAAATTAGCATTGATGATTTTCAAATATTCAGAAAAAAAAACAAATCTAAACTAGATAGCATGCATGGCAACTAACACGTATATGATACTTCGCAAAACCCCAACCCCATCCCCATCTAATTAGGTACATAATATGGCCACATTCAAAGAATGCAATCATACTCTCATCAAATTCAAACAAAGCAATCATACTCTCATCTAAATTCAAACAAAGCAATCATACTCTCATCAAATTCAAACAAAGCAATCATACTCTCATCAAATTCAAACAAAGCAATCATACTCTCATCAAATTTAAACAAAGCAACCATACTCTCATCAAATTCAAACAAAGTAATCATACTCACATCAAATTCAAACAAAGCAATCATACTCTCGTTACATTCAAACAAAGCAATCATACTCTCATCACATTCAAACAAAGCAATCATACTCTCATCAAATTCAAACAAAGCAATCATACTCTCATCAAATTCAAATAAAGCAATCATACTCTCATCAAATTCAAACAAAGCAATCATACTCTCATCAAATTCAAGCAAAGCAATCATACTCTCATAAAATTCAATCAAAGCAATCATACTCTCATCAAATTTAAACAAAGCAATCATACTCTCATCAAATTCAATCAAAGCAATCATACTCTCATCACATTAAAACAAAGCAATCATACTCTGATCAAATTCAGACAAAGCAATCATACTCTCATCAAATTCAAACAAAGCAATCATACTCTCATCAAATTCAAACAAAGCAATCATATTCTCATCACATTCAAACAAAGCAATCATACTCTCATCAAATTCAAACAAAGCAATCATACTCTCATCACATTCAAACAAAGCAATCATACTCTCATCAAATTGAAACAGAGCAATCATACTCTCATCAAATTCAAACAAAGTAATCATACTCTCATCAAATTCAAACAAAGCAATCATACTCTCATCAAATTCAAACAAAGCAATCATAATCTCAACACATTCAATCAAAGCAATCATACTCTCATCAAATTCAATCAAAGCAATCATACTCTCATCAAATTCAATCAAAGCAATCATACTCTCATCAAATTCAATCAAAGCAATCATACTCTCATCAAATTCAAACAAAGCAATCATAATCTCAACACATTCAATCAAAGCAATCATACTCTCATCAAATTCAAACAAAGCAATCATACTCTCATCAAATTCAAACAAAGCAATCATACTCTCATCACATTCAAACAAAGCAATCATACTCTCATCAAATTCAAACAAAGTAATCATACTCTCATCAAATTCAAACAATGCAATCATGCTCTCATCAAATTCAAACAATGTAAACATACTCTCATCAAATTCAATCAAAGCAATCATACTCTCATCAAATTCAAACAAAGTAATCATACTCTCATAAAATTCAAACAAAGTAATCATACTCTCATCACATTCAAACAAAGCAATCATACTCTCATCACATTCAAACAAAGCAATCATACTCTCATCACATTCAAACAAAGCAATCATATTCTCATCAAATTCAAACAAAGTAATCATACTCTCATCAAATTCAAACAAAGCAATCATACTCTCATCAAATTCAAACAAAGCAATCATACTCTCATCAAATTCAAACAAAGCAATCATATTCTCATCACATTCAAACAAAGCAATCATACACTCATCAAATTCAAACAAAGCAATCATACTCTCATCAAATTCAAACAAAGTAATCATACTCTCATCAAATTCAAACAAAGCAAACATACTCTCATCAAATTCAAACAAAGCAATCATATTCTCATCAAATTCAAACAAAGCAATCATACTCTCATCAAATTCAAACAAAGCAATCATATTCTCATCACATTCAAACAAAGCAATCATACTCTCATAAAATTCAAACAAAGCAATCATGCTCTCATCAAATTCAAACAAAGCAATCATACTCTCATCAAATTCAAACAAAGTAATCATACTCTCATCAAATTCAAACAAAGCAATCATATTCTCATCACATTCAAATAAAGTAATCATACTCTCATCACATTCAAACAAAGCAATCATACTCTCGTTACATTCAAACAAAGTAATCATACTCTCATCAAATTCAAACAAAGTAATCATACTCTCATCAAATTCAAACAAAGTAATCATACTCTCATCAAATTCAAACAAAGTAATCATACTCTCATCAAATTCAAACAAAGTAATCATACTCTCATCAAATTCAAACAAAGTAATCATACTCTCATCAAATTCAAACAAAGCAATCATACTCTCATCAAATTCAAACAAAGTAATCATACTCTCATCAAATTCAAACAAAGTAATCATACTCTCATCAAATTCAAACAAAGTAATCATACTCTCATCACATTCAAACAAAGCAATCATACTCTCATCAAATTCAAACAAAGCAATCATACTCTCATCACATTCAAACAAAGCAATCATACTCTCATCAAATTCAAACAAAGTAATCATACTCTCATCAAATTCAATCAAAGCAATCATACTCTCATCACATTCAAACAAAGCAATCATACTCTCATCAAATTCAAACAAAGCAATCATACTCTCATCAAATTCAAACAAAGCAATCATACTCTCATCAAATTCAAACAAAGCAATCATACTCTCATCACATTCAAACAAAGCAATCATACTCTCATCAAATTCAAACAAAGCAATCATACTCTCATCAAATTCAAACAAAGCAATCATACTCTCATCAAATTCAAACAAAGCAATCATACTCTCGTTACATTCAAACAAAGCAATCATACTCTCATCAAATTCAAACAAAGCAATCATACTCTCATCAAATTCAAACAAAGCAATCATACTCTCATCAAATTCAAACAAAGTAATCATACTCTCATCAAATTCAATCAAAGCAATCATACTCTCATCAAAAATTCAAACAAAGCAATCATACTCTCATCAAATTCAATCAAAGCAATCATACTCTCATCACATTCAAACAAAGCAATCATACTCTCATCAAATTCAAACAAAGCAATCATACTCTCATCAAATTCAAACAAAGTAATCATACTCTCATCAAATTCAATCAAAGCAATCATACTCTCATCAAAAATTCAAACAAAGTAATCATACTCTCATCAAATTCAATCAAAGCAATCATACTCTCATCACATTCAAACAAAGCAATCATACTCTCATCAAATTCAAACAAAGCAATCATACTCTCATCAAATTCAAACAAAGCAATCATACTCTCATCAAATTCAAACAAAGCAATCATACTCTCATCACATTCAAACAAAGCAATCATACTCTCATCAAATTCAAACAAAGCAATCATACTCTCATCAAATTCAAACAAAGCAATCATACTCTCATCAAATTCAAACAAAGCAATCATACTCTCGTTACATTCAAACAAAGCAATCATACTCTCATCAAATTCAAACAAAGCAATCATACTCTCATCAAATTCAAACAAAGCAATCATACTCTCATCACATTCAAACAAAGCAATCATACTCTCATCAAATTCAAACAAAGCAATCATACTCTCATCACATTCAAACAAAGCAATCATACTCTCATCAAATTCAAACAAAGCAATCATACTCTCATCAAATTTAAACAAAGCAATCATACTCTCGTTACATTCAAACAAAGCAATCATACTCTCATCAAATTCAAACAAAGCAATCATACTCTCATCAAATTCAAACAAAGCAATCATACTCTCATCACATTCAAACAAAGCAATCATACTCTCATCAAATTCAAACAAAGCAATCATACTCTCATCAAATTCAAACAAAGCAATCATACTCTCGTTACATTCAAACAAAGCAATCATACTCTCATCAAATTCAAACAAAGCAATCATACTCTCATCAAATTCAAACAAAGCAATCATACTCTCATCAAATTCAAACAAAGCCATCATACTCTCATCAAATTCAAACAAAGCAATCATACTCTCATCAAATTCAAACAAAGCAATCATACTCTCATCACATTCAAACAAAGCAATCATACTCTCATCAAATTCAAACAAAGCAATCATACTCTCATCACATTCAAACAAAGCAATCATACTCTCATCAAATTCAAACAAAGCAATCATACTCTCATCAAATTCAAACAAAGCAATCATACTCTCATCAAATTCAAACAAAGCAATCATACTCTCGTTACATTCAAACAAAGTAATCATACTCTCATCAAATTCAAACAAAGCAATCATACTCTCATCAAATTCAAACAAAGCAATCATACTCTCGTTACATTCAAACAAAGCAATCATACTCTCATCAAATTCAAACAAAGCAATCATACTCACATCAAATTCAAACAAAGCAATCATACTCTCATCAAATTCAAACAAAGCAATCATACTCTCATCAAATTCAAACAAAGCAATCATACTCTCGTTACATTCAAACAAAGCAATCATACTCTCATCAAATTCAAACAAAGCAATCATACTCTCATCAAATTCAAACAAAGCAATCATACTCTCATCAAATTCAAACAAAGTAATCATACTCTCATCAAATTCAATCAAAGCAATCATATTCTCATCAAATTCAAACAAAGCAATCATACTCTCATCAAAAATTCAAACAAAGCAATCATACTCTCATCAAATTCAAACAAAGCAATCATACTCTCATCAAATTCAAACAAAGCCATCATACTCTCATCAAATTCAAACAAAGCAATCATACTCTCATCAAATTCAAACAAAGCAATCATACTCTCATCACATTCAAACAAAGCAATCATACTCTCATCAAATTCAAACAAAGCAATCATACTCTCATCACATTCAAACAAAGCAATCATACTCTCATCAAATTCAAACAAAGCAATCATACTCTCATCAAATTTAAACAAAGCAATCATACTCTCGTTACATTCAAACAAAGCAATCATACTCTCATCAAATTCAAACAAAGCAATCATACTCTCATCAAATTCAAACAAAGCAATCATACTCTCATCACATTCAAACAAAGCAATCATACTCTCATCAAATTCAAACAAAGCAATCATACTCTCATCAAATTCAAACAAAGCAATCATACTCTCGTTACATTCAAACAAAGCAATCATACTCTCATCAAATTCAAACAAAGCAATCATACTCTCATCAAATTCAAACAAAGCAATCATACTCTCATCAAATTCAAACAAAGCCATCATACTCTCATCAAATTCAAACAAAGCAATCATACTCTCATCAAATTCAAAGAAAGCAATCATACTCTCATCACATTCAAACAAAGCAATCATACTCTCATCAAATTCAAACAAAGCAATCATACTCTCATCACATTCAAACAAAGCAATCATACTCTCATCAAATTCAAACAAAGCAATCATACTCTCATCAAATTCAAACAAAGCAATCATACTCTCATCAAATTCAAACAAAGCAATCATACTCTCGTTACATTCAAACAAAGTAATCATACTCTCATCAAATTCAAACAAAGCAATCATACTCTCATCAAATTCAAACAAAGCAATCATACTCTCGTTACATTCAAACAAAGCAATCATACTCTCATCAAATTCAAACAAAGCAATCATACTCACATCAAATTCAAACAAAGCAATCATACTCTCATCAAATTCAAACAAAGCAATCATACTCTCATCAAATTCAAACAAAGCAATCATACTCTCATCAAATTCAAACAAAGCAATCATACTCTCATCAAATTCAAACAAAGTAATCATACTCTCATCAAATTCAAACAAAGCAATCATACTCTCATCACATTCAAACAAAGCAATCGTACTCTCATCAAATTCAAACAAAGCAATCATACTATCATCAAATTCAAACAAAGCAATCATACTCTCATCAAATTCAAACAAAGCAATCATACTCTCATCAAATTCAAACAAAGCAATCATACTCTCATCAAATTCAAACAAAGCAATCATACTCTCATCACATTCAAAGAAAGCAATCATACTCTCATCACATTCAAACAAAGCAATCATACTCTCATGAAATTCAAACAAAGCAATCATACTCTCATCACATTCAAACAAAGCAATCATACTCTCATCAAATTCAAACAAAGCAATCATACTCTCATCAAATTCAAACAAAGCAATCATACTCTCATCAAATTCAAATAAAGCAATCATACTCTCATCAAATTCAAACAAAGCAATCATACTCTCATCAAATTCAAACAAAGCAATCATACTCTCATCAAATTCAAATAAAGCAATCATACTCTCATCAAATTCAAACAAAGCAATCATACTCTCATCAAATTCAAACAAAGCAATCATACTCTCATCAAATTCAAACAAAGCAAACACACTCTCATCAAATTCAATCAAAGCAAACACACTCTCATCACATTCCAAGAATGCAACTATAATTTCAAACACAAAAATTTGTTCCGTGATATCAGTATTATATACCACATTGTGTCACGAGCGTCCTTTTAAATTTGTGGATCCATATTTTGAAAGAGACAGCCCAACGTATTAAGAACAATTTATGTTTGGAGTAAATGTGCTTTGTTTCTTTTTGTTTAGCCATCAATGGCCATCGAATTTGATTTATCAAGTTTCAAAGATTCGATTGTTTAAATTCTGCTTTCTTTTTATACTTATTGTTTAGCCCACATTTTAATGTTTCACACATTCATCCACTCGTACCTTAATTGGTAATATTGCATTTGTGCAAGCATGTTACTAACAGAAAAGATAACATTTTAGCTATCTTTGACATCTTAATGTTCACACATACACATTTTATGACGTTTCATACATATACATACGTTTATTTTTCTCTCCTAAATATGCATATTTGCATTTTATACATACTATTGTTTGTCGTTAAAGTTTGTGTTACTGTTGAGTTTTGTTCATGTCTCATCTGTATTGTTTTACTGAATCATATAATGCCTGTACACATCTCTGTTTTAACATGTCTCAGTTGTTTTATGTCGGGTAGGTAAAGAAAGTCATGTTCAGAACTGATGCTTTTATATCAGTTAGACTACCGATGTTGAAAAGAGTTTCTTCGTTTATATTCTATCTCCATCTTGCAAAACCAAAGACGTTGAGAATATTGAATAATAACGTTATTATTAGTATTTAATAACAAGAGCGCGCTACAAGAAATTACACTTCTCAAGTCAATAGGATTCACTTATGAAAGGCTTAATATTATGGGCACCTGCTAATATTTGAATATTTATTTAACGTGATCCATGATGTCAGGGCCGTACAACCTAAACATGTGGAGGAAGACTGTTTGCGTTCGTGTCCGCAGCAAATGTAAGAGGAATGATAATTATCCTTGGGTAAATAATTGTCTTTGATACGCGTATATTATCACAAAATAAGAAGCTGTGCAGGAATAGGACGGAATGGGGGTGGGGGCCTACTCCATTAAAAAGATGGGCCTTTCTGGAACATCATTTTCTTTCATATTTATCTTCCTATGATTTTATGTTTTAAATAATATTTTTTAGAATGATATAGTCACTTTAATGGAGAATATAATGAACAGGTGGAATTGTTTTCTTCAATCTATATTTAATGTGCACCGTAACACTGTGGATTTTAGCCACGAATTACTCCAACTCTTGTTCATTTGTGAACTTGTGTTTATGTATCAATTAAGTTGGTGTTATCAGCTGAACGAGATGAAGTTTCTCTGAATTAAGTCCAATATCTATCGCATTGATCTTCTGTTTTACCACATATATTCCATTTACTGCAATCAATTCATTATTCATTGCAAATATCGCCATCTGTGTGGAATGGTGGAGATTAAGAAATAGCTATCGTAAACCGTCTGTTAAAGGTAGAATCTCGATAAAGGATATCAACATGGGATGATGCCCCTGACATCAAAATAATTCTGTTCACTGTATTGATGCTGTATACGAAACGAACACCATCCCCATCCAAAAACGGTCAGATGGCAGTGGCAGAAAAGAATGAGCGGCCAAGGGGAAATATAATCCTGCTTGACTTTATGCTTATATAGCTATATAAGCTTTAACCATGGTGTAGGGATGAATCAGTTGTTATAAATTTGCTCAAGCAGAGATGTATTGATAGACAAACATATATAAGCAAAACGAAATAAAGCGTATCTTTTAAGCTTACGCAATAATTAGGCATGGTTTTGGCAATACACTTTACATATCATTTACTTTTCTTACTTTATTAAGTTATTTAAGAAACAGTTGTTCAATACGAAAGGTTTGAACATATATCTACCATAAAGGAATACATAATTGTTGTAATGCAGATAGTTAAACTAAGAACCGTTTTCGTTAGTATCACACTCTTGGCCTAGTGTGGTCGTTGAGGCACTGTGCTGCTTAACATCTGACCAGTTCCCTCCGTATGTATATACAACCATCTGAAGTTTTATATGTCTTGACAAGCAAAATCCAATATACATTTGAATGCACAATGCAAATTTGCATTGCATGTGTTTAGGTAATGTATGAATACATATAATTTAAGCACAATCATAACTAAAACAAACACTCAGAGATTCATACACGCGACATGTCAATCAGCATATATTTAATGGTCTTAGAAATAAAGTATTTATGCATACTTTAACGAAACGTTACCGTACTGAACACGATTATGAATATAAATATCTAGGAAACTGTTCAATGAAAGAACAATTAAGTTAATATTTAATTAAAACAAAGCAGTTCAAAGCTTTTAAGCAAGAAAAAAGAGTGCTACTTTAAAACGTTTAACCGCTGTGGCAAGGTACGCGACGGGCATGATACCGTTGGTAACACAATACTTTAAACAACAGAAATCAAGCAAATTAAGTCATGGTTTTCTTTGTACTTCAATCCACCAAAACCATATTATATGAAGACATACAGATCGTACTAAAATATTTTAAGATGTGTTTGTATAATAAATAAAACTTAAAGAACATAGAATTACATAAAATACAAAAAAAAAAATCATAAAAAATGATGATAAACATAATAAATATATCCACATCTGTGACTAAATGTTTTCGCGGTGTCCTTGGGGCATTTCTGAGTCACTGAAGCTCTATTGAGTTCAAGAGTGTTTGCAAACCTTATATACTGTAGCACAACATGTCTTTCGTGTCTGGTACACCTAATGCATTATAACAGACTATTCTGAACCATGCATATTAACATTGTATGGAATTTTCGCAGTTAAATTTAATTAAAAACTTGCAGACAGTTTCGTTTTGACTTCAGCGAAAGACGGATTTCGGTTAGCTGGGGACAGGGCTAATTTAAAGAAGGAAAGGTTCAGGCCAAATCAAAGGTTTGATCTTTAAACAATTTCGTATCACACACAGTTCAATTGAATTTTAGGAATATCGCTGTATTTGAGGAGACACACTTACCTATATGAATAGATCGATAGCTATTCAAGGTCTAACCAATCAACTACTGTATAACTACAAAAGATAAGAATGTTTCCTCCACGAATGATTTAAATATAACAGTCTGACGACTACCAGTAAGTATTTATTTGGAACATTTTTATCTTTAAATATCTGAATATCTACATAGTTGCTATGTGACCCATTTTACTTATTAAAAAAATGTCAAATGCTGCTCACACCCATTGTTAATCAGATACATATTTAATTACAATATAAATGTTATTGTTGTAGAGTTTAACGCCAATTTTCAGCACATGATAGGCTATACATGGTGGCCAGTATTAATGGTGGAGGAAGAACCCGGGAGAAACCCCGGAAAGAACCACCCATTGACGAGAAGCTACTGGCAATCTGTCTTTCATACCCACATTGGCCGAATCCGAGACTCGAACCCACGCAGAAGTGAGATGGCAGTGATCCGTAACGGAGAGCGCTTTAGACTACTCGGCCACTCGGGGCCCCGACAATATAAATGAAACGATGCATGCAGCAACACAAAATTTGAAACCAATATATCTGCTGTGTACTCAACAATTTTTTTTCTTTCAAAATTAGAAGAGAAAAAAAGACTATCATAGTAAGTTCCATTTTTTTAATTCAACATTAATGAAAGGAAGACAAATAGTAATATCAGTGGGTATGAGTGGAAAAAAAATTCTACTTAAGAAATTATATTTATTGTTTGCTATTCATACTGCCTAATCATATTTTATATTATGCTATTTTAAAGATATTCACACGTGTCATATACACGACTTTCTTTAAGATAGTGTTACAGATGTATGGATGCTGCAAAGTGATACCTATTTCATTAAAATTCAGTTATTTGACAGGAAATGATGTTAACACGTATTTAAAGAAAATAGATTTAAGCTTTCATATATGCAGCTATTATTCAGAATTACTGATGCATTATGAAGGTCGATTGCATTCATGAAGTTTATTTCCATTCATAAATACGAATAATGTATTGAACGCTTATTCGAATTTCATCAATACAGAATTGCGACCAAGCAGGAAACTTGTGATAGCATGTGCATGCCATTTGTCATTTATGTTCGTTCAGTACCACATTAGACGGGGTAAACATTATTCGTTTCCCGTTATCGGTTCCATGATTTTGGTCGCTTACTGCCTGGTATTTTATTATAAAATGTAAAATAGGTAAACTAAGACCTAGAATAAATCGGAAACGAGTAACTCTTGTAAACAATGACATATACAAAGCGCAAAGAAGTCTCCAAAATATAAACAAGCATTCGTATGCCGCAATGAATCGCGAGGCCTCATTGACGTCTGGTGCGGTAAATGTACATTCAATGGAAAGATGAGACTGCTCCATATATCTCGAATTTTTATATAATTTCTATGTGGTTCATTCATTCATTCATTCATTCATTCATTCATTCATTCATTCATTCATTCATTCATTCATTCTGACTTACTAGCTGGCTGCTAATCAATAATGTAATATATTTTTCAAATTCAGAAGAAAAAAAACTAATTGTGTACCTTCAACAAATGAGATACATAATCTATTTTTTTCTTTTTGAGAACTTGCAAATCATCAGTTTAATAAAGGCTTATGCTGCTACATACAAATGCAATGGCTTCCTTTGCGTCAAATATTATAGCATTGGGGTTTGTTTACTTATAAAGTAATGCACGGAGAAAACAAATAGATTAATCAGAGAGGATAAGCTTGTTCGGGGTTGCATGTGACCGCTTGGCTGGTGGCATTGGAAGGAAACAGTGTCCTCCCTCTCTAACATAAAAGTATTTTTTCTTTTTATTATGGAAATAGTTGATTAACTCACTTTAAAAGTACAAGACTCTTTGTTGAGTTTGGGACAATCGAGAAATGTATACATTTTAGTGTTTCGTACAAGGAAAATACAAAAGTGTTGCGTCCGGGATACGTTGGATCAAATTTGAAATTGCATTTTTAACTGAACTCAAACACAATAGCCAGACACCAAAGTCAATCATTACTATTCAATTCTATATTTTAATTTAATTATTTTCATCATTCCATCACATGTACTTCTATATCAAAGGACCATTCTACTGAATGTGGCTGTCATTGCTGAGTCGTGGGTCAGACGAGGAAATATTATGACATTTATTACTCGAAAGACTTTAAAAATGTTCGTAAAAGAAAACTTATATTTGCTCGAAATATAATTACAGTGAGATTTAATCATATATGTTAAAGAGTACCTGCAAATTGCAGTTACACCTTTCACAATTCATGAGGGTATTAATATTTATCCAATTGTAATTTTCAAAAGAAAAATATACACGATAAAATGTCATTTGAAAGCCAAGTCAATCCAGCCCAGTACAGCTAGTAACTGAGATCTCGTTTCTTTCAAAAACAATTATGAAGTGTTGCTTTACGTCAACCACCATATCAGAAACAATATGCCAGATTGGAACAGAGACTCTCAATTAGATTTATATTACAGTCTACATGTTGTTTTGCAGAAAGCATAAATGAACTAAACGTTGTTATGTCATTCTAGACACCAATATATATCTTTTAATTACTCACCGCGATGCATTCTCTGAAAGTGGTTTGTTTCTGCGTTAACAATAAGATAGTTGTTTTGAGTGATTAAAGATATTAGTTTTTTTAATGCTTTTGTATCAATTCTGGAATTTTGTGTTGCACTATTGAAAGCTTATACATACCAAATGCATGGCTTTCCAGTCTGGTACAACAAATTACACTATTACCCGAACTATTATACTTGAGACGTTTTAAAGAACTACTCGAGAAGGAAAAAGGATTTAAAATATTTGCGTAATGTCAAGTTAGAATAACAAAGTACTAATGCATCTGTTTGATAAACATACACACTGCTGGAAAAAAAAGTTAAGAGACCAGGGGACAAAGCACTGGAGCTTATTCTAGGAGATTCGATTTCATTAATTTGTTTATTTATATTTATTTTTCAGTCTTTTCAAAACCTTGATGCCCGGATGGGTATCATGTAAGCTTAAAACGAATAGTTTGCTGCGTGACGGACATGTATTTATTTTGGTGAATATGACGTCAGTAGAGATTAGCACGCACTGTTTCTGTATTAATGCGGACAACAGTTATATATTTGTCTTGATACCAAGCGAATGCATCTTAACTATATAGAACGTGTGTGTTTGTGTGTGTGTGTGTGTGTGTGTGTGTGTGTGTGTGTGTGCACTCGGATTTACTACATTGTGGACACTGATCCAAAGTATAGACCTTCGTTGTGGACACAGTTTACATTGTGGACACTACATCTTGGTGTCCACAAGATACACACCTGTAAATTATCATTTTGGTTCACGTACATGATTTTAAAACCAAAAGAGCAAACCAACGTTGTGAACCATATCCCGCCATAAGTGTGTATCTTGGCACGCTCCCGCGCAGCATCCAGTTTGTGTGAACCCCACCTCACATACACACATTGCGGTTTGCGCATGTCATCGCCATTCGATATCACGATCTCTCACTTCTTATGGGTATTCTCGCAATATCTATAGTCGTCATTTTAATAAATGTTTAATCTCAGTATACTTTGGAAATACTTGCAAACTCTTATATTTACTTACTACGATTTGCCCCTGTCCAGTGAATCATTTCATACAATGGAAAAACGAACTCCACATGATTGCACTGTATACAAGAAGTACACACGAAATGATTCGGTAGATACAATGCAAAATTATAATAATAAAATATTCTATTTAAGCAATATTAGACTAGACCCATGTGTATGAGTTTCCTTTTACTGAAAAATGTATACAACGTTTTGCGTACATACTTTATTACTTTAGTAACAGTACGAGTGACCATAAACTTTCTCTCTCTCTCTCTCTCTCTCTCTCTCTCTCTCTCTCTCTCTCTCTCTCTCTCTCTCTCTTAGACTATACAAATTGCAACAATCTCTATACTTGTAAATTAACCACTAGACAATATATTTGTACTTACTGCATATTTTGACAAGATATATATATATATATATATATATATATATATATATATATATATATATATATATATATATATATATATATATATATATATAATGTAATAAATATGGAGTATACGCATTTGATAGCACCCCGTTCTAAGCAAATCTTGGATTTGTGTGATTATTACGATTTGGCGCCATGAAAAAAATTCCTAGCCCGAAATAATTAGCCAATTACTAGAAACAAACGTCATGGAATCGAGTGTTAGTGAGTTTGAACGATGCCATGGTTCGCTAGTTGTCAATTTAGATCCAATCCGAATGACTGTCCCTTTCAGTAACATAGTCTATATTAAAAATCTAGTGGCGTATAATAGTGTTGTGGTTGAGGTGGCAGTATTTACGGTAGAAAACCTGTAAATTACTCAATGGAATCAATAAGTAGGGACTTGGTAGATACCGTTTATGTGTCCATAGTGGAAAATATAGGCATTTATATTGGTGTAATGCGCCGGTAAAATCGTGTATTGACTGGCCTAAGGTGGTGAAGTGAAATAGTTCCCAATGAAAAAGGGGTACATGGCATAACCGGGTAGCGGTACGGAAATCTGATGATCATGAAGAAAAACCAGGCAAATGTACGGTTGATGGACTTATGGCAAGTTGTTTTATCTGTATTCTTGACTTGATTAGAGTAAAATTTAGCATAAAAAAGCAGACATGTCTGGCTTTCCAATTTTCAACTTAAATTGTACGGAAGTCTTTGGAAGATTGGGGAAAACATATGACTTCCAGCGGGATTCGCACTAGGGTTTGAAACCGCTCGGTCAAGTCAGACCCCTGTACGTGTAACAATACGTTCATAAAGCACTACGAAATTATTTATTTCAACACGAATAACGCTTAATTTCATCACATACAAAACTGATTTTTTTCTTCTTTTCCACTCGCTTGCTCCCTCTATCCCGACCTTTACCATTCATGTCAAATTGTGTGCTATTCTTCAAAAAACACTACCTGTAATTGTGATAAAAGTAATCGGTTCATAACAGATGTATAGCTTCGTCGCAAAGCTAACTTTTTCCTAAAGATTTTTTCTTCTCGAAAGATAGCGCTAAGTCAGTGACATGAATGGTCATATATTAAAATAATATTATAATAGACTTATTTTCATCCGACTTGTTGACACATGGTTCACAATTGGTTCCACATTAATAAGAAACACACACACAGCATTATGAACACCGTGTCCATAACTACAATATCGTGTCCACAATGTCGCGACGATGACAATCAATAATGCATGTAGTGTACTGTGTATAAAACATATGTTAGTAAGAACATCACCAATAGAGAATATTTTCACCTTATTTAGCTTGTATGTCTTGTTTAAATGATTATTTAAGGATGTATTTATAACCCGGTCCCTAGTCGGATGGTTCACAAGTATAGCAATCCGCGTATGTGTGTGTGTGTGTGTGTGTGTGTGTGTGTGTGTGAGAGAGAGAGAGAGAGAGAGAGAGAGAGAGAGAGAGAGAGAGAGAGAGAGACGACACACAGACGTACAGACATATTACATACTGTGTACACACACACACACACACACACACACACACACACGGTTTAAGCAGAGAATGTCTGGACCAGAGTTTTTGTTTAAGCCAAATTCGCTTTGTGTTCTTTTCTGCAATACAAAAGAGATCTCTTTATGGCTTCTTCGTTGTCTATCCATCTGTCATTCGACTCAATGGGAAGCATTTTGAGGGACTGCAGAGACGATCCAGGGAGCTAAACTGGTTGTGAGTTTTATGTCGAAATAATCTCTTTTATGTCTTTCGTGATTACTTTGCCTGTTTAGATACACTCCTTAATACGTAACCACCTTGTCAGCTTTCAGCTGAACTAAAACCACATTGACATGCAAATGTAAAGACAGATGTCTTGTCTTAACCAAATATCCAAGAATAATACTTTCAAAAGTTCATCATTCTTCAGAAATTACTTCGAATATCAGCCATAAGTTAGAATATGTGTATGTCTGTGTTTATAAGTCAGTATGTTTGACAATCAATATCAGGGAAGGTACAAAATGTTCTTAGTGTGCATGAAAGGAATACATCTTATTACCCGTATTTACTTAATTAATAACTCAACCGACTGTAAATACTGCTTCGAGTATCTCGCCCACTTAGATATTAATGAAACATGGAGACTCTGTGTATGTATATATTGATTTGCATACACGTTTTGATGCCTAGTAAATCAAAGTAGAAGAATCAGAGCTTTCCCCGTTTTGTTCTACCTTTGTTTAAAAAACATAATGGACGTCTTGACGATTTCTTGGTTCAGTGGATAACATTCACTAGATACCTCTGACAAACTGGTTGAAAAATCAACGGCTTTGTGTTTGTTATTGAGAAGCAAGACGAGACATAATTATCTAGCACTTGTAATGGTTTATCTCAGATAGATAGATAGATAGATAGATAGATAGATAGATAGATAGATAGATAGATAGATAGATAGATAGATAGATAGATAGATAGATGTAGCATTGATGCATGGATGAATGGACGGACGAACAGACAGACAGACATACAGATAGAAATGTACATGCCTACTGATCTACTTTAATACTAATATTTTTAAATAATGCAGTGACTCACAAACATATATACCAAAACACACACACACACACACACACACACACACACACACACACAGATTTAAATACCCAAACAAATGTTTGCTCAGTTAGAGCTCACTGCGCTAGCTGATGTTATGTTACTCGATAAATGTCAACATGGAAATGGGTGCTAGAGGTATTTCTCTACCTGTGCATGATTATGAATCAAACACTCCGCAATAAATTGTTTTAGTCGGATGTTCGAGGGTTTTACGCGCACTCGTCCGAATACATACCAGGTCCATATATACTGTCATATAATGGACATACAGCACAAACATTTATCCACTTATTGTATTTCTATAATTAAAACTGACAACTTCGATCCGTTCATGCAATTGCATCAGCATATATGGGTTTATATTGGTCTTTGTTATACGCTCTTTATACGCTAGTCTGTACGACCAAATAAACGTGCAAAAATATCCATTAAAATATGGGCCATTTGTACCTCGTTAATACAATGAAGCGGCGAGTTGATTCAACAAATTAAAATAAAGATTCCTCTAGATTGTTACGATCTAGTTGTTTCTATTGTTTCGGGTTTCAAACAGCCTGACAGTTAATATTAACAAGAACCGCCTTAGGTCAATATATTGAATGACTCGTGACATATTTTGGCGCTTTTTCAGAAACGTTATATTGCGCTAGATTGTACCAACTGTTTGTATTTTATATTCTATCACGACATGCACTTCGGCAATTTATGAGCAATATTCTCATGGAAACCTCGATATGTTTAAAATGGAGCTGGGGTGGTCTGGGTTCGTTCAGTCTGGGTTATAATTGAATTCTTTTTTGAACTCAAAATGTATGTCGGAATTGATATATAAATATATATTTCAATCAAACATTTGTGTCCTAAATAGCAAATCCAGAAGGAACATCATGTATACAATTCAATGTGCCCCAGGCACATGATGTAGTCTTGATCAGTCTTGAAAACAAGAAAACGTAACAGAAGTACTTTAAAGAAACGAAACGTGTCAGTAAACCTATTGGTAACATAACATCCGTCCGGTTTTTAAATAACACTAACTCTTAATAAAAAATTGAAATTTCACTGTCTGAAATCGCCATTGATTTAAACTTTTGAGCAAGAAATACTCACCAAATATAGTTTGAAACAAAATCTTCGATATTATTCATTAACATTAGGATAGATAGATAGATAGATAGATAGATAGATAGATAGATAGATAGATAGATAGATAGATAGATAGATAGATAGATAGATAGATAGATAGATAGATAGATAGATAGATAGATCGATAGATAGATAGATAGATAGTCAGTAACAAATCTTATGTTTCTTGTCATGTGTACTCATATATATATATATATATATATATATATATATATATATATATATATATATATATATATATATATATATATATATATATATATATATATATATATATATATATATATATATATATATATATATATATATATAAACGTACAACCTATGAAATTAAAACACCTCTTCAACACTTTACATTTTTAGATTAATAATTAATGATGTGACTTAGATACTTCTCATTATGGCCAAATGTGTCTTTGAGCTGTCCATTGCTTTTAATGTACAAAAACAATTCTTTATTATGTTATAAAATGTCGATTCGCAGTATTTAAAACTCAAATTTACTATGTTCTGACTCAGCATATATATACAGACAGGGAGACACAGAGATCGTTGGATTAGTTCCAATCCTTTTTGGTCACGGTTTGCATAAGCCAACTAATAACGGCGTTTTAAAGTGTTCTTTTGACGATATCCAGATAAGAATTACTAAAACTGTTTCGTGAATAGACTCGGGATAAATGTTTGGAAAGGCAAAGATGGCCATGATAAAAAAAACTGCATAATTCGTTCCAATGTTAATATGGAGCGTATTACTAAACCATATAATAAAGGTTAAACGTTAAGTCCAGACAGTTGGAGAAAACAAAAGGTAAACCGATATCTCATTCAAATACAACCCCCAACCCCCCACTGTATAATTATATATGTTAACATGAACTGCAAGTAAACAATTCATATCCCCGTTCATACACGTAGATATATTCAACGTATACATTCATGTCATTATTTTGAACAAGCTTATATTGCATGTGTTTATCTGGATACAAGATAATTTTCTATGTATGTATGTATGTATGTATGTATGTATGTATGTATGTATGTATGTATGTATGTATGTATGTATGTATGTATGTATGTATGTATGTATGTATGTATGTATGTATGTATGTATGTATGTATGTATGTATGTGTGTTGTTTGTGCGTGCATGCATGCATGCATGCATGCATGCATGCATGCATGCATGTATGTATGTATGTATGTATGTATGTATGTATGTATGTATGTATGTATGTATGATGCTGAAAGAGGAATTGATACAATATTTAACAAAACTATTTACACCTAAAGAGAAATAGAATGTGACAGATCAAATATGTTATTTTTAGCTTGATAATAACATGTAATAATTATATATTTACCTTGGATCGACCGTTTCTTTCGATAAACTCCACTAGTTCACCTGATCGGACAATAAAGAAGTGTTTGACTACCCAAAAACTTGATAAGACAATCCGTTGATCTACCCAACAGCTTCCTTTCTGTTCAAGTGACAAATAAAATGAAATAGCTGTCTGATACCGCACGAACACAAACTGAAGCGCCGTTGAAGCTCTCCTTTCGACTAGCACACGGAACAAATCCAGCCTTGAGCTACGTAGCCAATAAGGACCTTTGTATTAAATCTATTATTGTGTCTGAGCCAATATTTAGCCCTAGATTAAATAGCTTACGCGCAACTGAAAAGGTGAAAGTTTGTACTACACATACGAAACGTTGTTAAAGCCTTAGTATAAAGGTGTCACATACACCATACGTATGGAATATGATCGTGAAATGGCATGGCGCCAAAGTCATGGTCGAACTCTGGGTCAGTTAATCCCCACAAAAATTATACCCATTTTCATTTTGATGCGATTAAGATTATTTTTCAACTTAAAGGTTTTGCTTCAATTTATTTATATTTTGAAGCAATGTCAGTGATGGAAGTGTTATTAACATATGATTTCCTTCCGTATGGTTATTTAAGGGTTGATAAAAACAAGATTTAAATATCCGCGTACGTTTCAGCTAGGTGTGATAGTAGGACTATAAAGGGGAAGTGACGTAATTATCAGATCTGTCTTGCCAATAATTTTACAAATTCAGTTTCTCCACTTTATGACGAGATGGAAATGTATCCATGTTTTTGTTGTAGTGTGTCCTTTCTTTTCTTCAAAGAAAAGAAGGTAAACCTCTACCTTACATGAGAGCTATCTAGCGTTCCTAAGGGTATTTCACTATATATTTATTCCAATAATATTCACTGTCCTTACCATTGCCAAGGACAACTATGTTTCCAATGTGCCGTAATTGTGCCGAAACGTGCAACCAAGATCAGCCTTATCAGCACACCCAGGAAGAAGGTGCGCCTTGACAGGAACGTTGGTCAGTGTGGAATTATTTAAAGATCCTGACCTGGGATACCCACTGTTAGATATGTATGAAATGTACCAATTTCCCATGACAGAACTATACCACAAGGGCGACGTGACTCAGAAAGGCATTTTCGCAGACTACGTGACAGCTTTTCTTCTCTTTATCCTAAAATCATATTGTTCTCAAATCCTTGTACGGATTTTGAGATGAAATACTACGACGAATTTTAAATGTCAGCAGTGTTTACCTTGTTTAATTTTTGTATGAAGATCAACCTTTCGTAGTTGTGCTGGAAACAAACTTTGCCTTAGAAAGTAAACTTCATCTTTCGTACTATTTATATGTTGAATGTTGCCATGTTTCCAGTAAGTGTTCTCTCTCTCTCTCTCTCTCTCTCTCTCTCTCTCTCTCTCTCTCTCTCTCTCTCTCTCAATAATATAGCTATACAATTGGACTGAGTATTTTTGGAATACCATTCTAAAATGAATTGTATACATGCCGAATAAGACGTGCGTCACTGTGTATTGCATAGGTTCTACGATTGTACATTTTGTGTTCTCACTCTTGTTCGGCGGAGGCACCATTCAATTACAATTTCCAAAAGTGGCATGCCCCCCCCCCCCAATTTGGCAGTATTAGCTTGCGAAACAACACTACTCCGAATCATTAAAAACATATATCGCAGCAAAAATGTTGTATCCTTCAGAATTAAATGTTTCCAATTCAAGTCCATAAAAGAAACTATCATGCAGTGTTTTATTCAAGTTACATAAAATTCGTGTCTTTAATTTCCACTGTATTGTTACAAAAAGTGTACATCTCATTATCATCAAAGTTCGAGATTAGACTACTTTTCCACATATTCACCCTATAGATCTTTCTTTTAGATAATAGGATACATCCAGTTGACCCTCATTTGTTTACTATTAATTTCAGACAACTGTTTCATTATGGAGTATAATTCCAAATTGTTGGAATTTTATATAAGTGACTGTCATGTAATATTTTCCCAGTTCAACTTACACGTACAACAAACACTATCATGATCTTGACTGGCGTTTATCCACTTCAATCCCTGTTTTGATAAAGCATTTGAAAGGGGATTTCAATCGGTTGTGTTAGAGTTCAATCAGTTCGATCCCTGTTTTGATAAATAAGTAGAAAGGGGAGCTCTGTCAATTGTGTCTGAGTTCAGTCAGTTCAATCCATGCTTTGATAAATGAGAGGAAAAGGAAGTTATGATGGTTGTGTCAACGTTCAGTCAGTTAGATCCCAGTTTTGCTATGTACATGTAAAGCGGGATTCTGTTGGTTGTATAAGGGTTTAGTCAGTTCAATCACCAGTTTGGTACTGGCTTGGAAATGGGAGTTCTGTCAGTTGTGTCAGCGTTCCATCATTTTAAATCCCCGTTTTGCTACTTGCATGGAAATGGGAGTTTTGTCGATGATGCCAGAGTTCACTCAGTTTGATTCCCATTTTGATACTTAATTGCTTGTAAAAGGGAGTTATGTCGGTTTTGTCAGCGTTCAGTCAGTAAGATCCCCGTTTTGATAAATTATTAGAAATTGGAGTTCTGTCGGTTGTGCCAGCGTTTAGTCAGTTAGATCCACGTTTTGATGAATTATTAGAAATAGGAGTTCTGTCGGTTGTGCCAGCGTTTAGTCAGTTAGTTCCACGTTTTAGTATTTGCTTTCAAATGAGAGTTCTGTATGTTGTGTCAGCATTCAGTCAGTTATATACATGCTTAGAAATAGGAGTTTTGTCAGATGTGTCAGCGTTCCGTCAGGTAGATCCCCTTTTTAGTACATGATTGGAAATGGGAGTTATGTCTATTATTCAGCGTACAGTCAGTTAGATACCATTTTATTACTCGCAGGCAAATATGTGAGTTCTGTATATTGCGTCAGCGTTCAATCGTTTAGATCTTCATTTTGCTACTTGCTAGGAAATGGGTGTTCCGTCGCTTGTGTCAGCGTTCGGTAAGTAAGAAGGTAGTAGTTGAAGTTTTACAAAACCATTGAGTGAAAACAATTTGATCTTGACTGGTGTTCAGTAAGTTCGATCCCTGTTTTTAAGAAATGATTGTAAAGGGGGGAGGTCTGACGGCTGTGTCAGAGTTCCTTCACTTAGATCCCATATTTGTAAATTGCTTGCAAACGGGAGTTTTCTTTGTTGTGTCAGCGTTCAGTCAGTTATATCACATTTGGTACTTGCTTGGAAATATGAGTTATGAAGTTGTTTTAGAGTTCAGTCAATTAAGAATGAGTGGTGGCAGTTTAATAAAATCATTAGGTACAAAGTATGTGATTTTTACTGGCGTTCAGTCAGTTTGATCCCTATTTTAATACATGATTGGAACGAGGAGTTCTGAGGTTTGTGCCAGCGTTCAATCAGTTAGGCCCCTGTTTAGAACTAAGATTGGAGAGGGGATTTCTGTTGGATGTTTCAGGGTTTCGTCAGTTCAATCCCTGTTTTGAAACATTATTGGAAAGGGGTGTCCTATCGTTTGTGTTATCGTTCAGTCAGTT
Source organism: Unio pictorum (assembly GCA_030141615.1). Classification (NCBI taxonomy): domain Eukaryota; kingdom Metazoa; phylum Mollusca; class Bivalvia; order Unionida; family Unionidae; genus Unio; species Unio pictorum. The sequence continues at coordinate 10,400,254 of JARLTB010000110.1, forward strand.
AGATCCCCATATAGATACATGATTTGAAATACGAGTTTATGTATGTTGTGTCAGCGTTTTGTCAGTTGGATACTCGTTTGGGTATATGCTTGGATAAATGAGTTATGTCGATTGTGTCAGGGTTCCGTCAGTTCGATCCCTTTATTGGTACTTGCTTGGAAATGGGATTTCTGTCGGTTGCGTAAAGTACACTCAATTCGATCCCCAGTTTGGTACTTGCATGTATATGAGGGATCAGTCGATGGTGTCAGCAGTCAGTAGGTTAGATCCCTGATTTGCGAAATTATTGGAAAGAGGAGTTCTTCCGGTCATGTCAGTGTTCAGTCAATTAGATGCCCATTTGGCTACGTACTTGGAAATGAGAATTCGGTCGGTTGTGTCAGCGTTCAGTCAGTTATATCCCAATTTAAGTACATGCTTGGAAACAGGAGTTCCTTCTGTTTTTTCAGCGTTGCGTTAGTTAGAACCCCGTTTTTGGTACCTGCCTTCTGGTGGGAGTTATGTCAGGAGAGTCAGAGTTCAGTCAGGTACATCCGCGTTTTTGTACTTCTTGGTAATGGGAGTTATGTAAGATGTATCAAAGTTCAGTCAGTTAGATCCCCGTTTGGATACGTACTTAGAAATGGGAATTCGGTCGGTTGTGTTATGTCCAGATTTTTGTACTTGCATGAAACTATGAGGTTCGTTGGTCTTGTCAGCATTTAGTTAGTTAGATCCCCATTTGGTACTTGTTTGGAAATGGGAGTTCTGTAGGTAGCGTCAGAGATCAGTCACTTAGATCCTTGATTTGAAACATTATTCGAAATTGGACACATGTCAGTTGTGTCATCGTTCTTTGAGATATATCACCATTTTGGTACTTGCTTGGAAATTGGGGTTCAGTTCAGTGGTTTGTTTGAGCGTTCAATCTGTGAGATCCCCGTTTTGAACTTGCTTGGGTGGGAATTATGTCGGTTGTGTCAGCGTTCAGTCAGTTAGGTCCCATTTATGATCTTGTTTGGAAATGGGAGTTATGTCGGTTGTGTCAGCGTTCAGATAGTACAAATGACTGGTTGGAGGTTAATACAATCGTTAGACAAAACGTGTGTGATCTTGATTGTCGTTCCGTCAGATCAGTTATTGTTTTGATATTTGATTGGAAAGTGGAGTTCGTATGGTTGTGTCAGTGTTCAGAAGGCTTGACCCCTGTTTTTATAAATGATTGGAAATGTGTTTTCGGTCAGTTGTGTCAGCGTCGAGTCAATCCGATCCTTGTTTTGATAAATCAGTGGAAAAAGGAGTTCTGTCAATTACGTCCGCGTTCAGTCAGTTCGATCCCTACTTTAATAATTTAGTGAAAAGGGGTATTATAATGGTTGTGTCAGCGTTTATTCAGTTATAACCCTGTCTCGATAAATAATAAATGATTTTAAAAGGGGTTTAGTTGGTTATGTCAGCGTTCCGTCAGTTAGATCCACATTTTGTTACGTGATTGGTTATCAGAGTTGTTTGGGTTGTGTCAGCGCCCAGTCAGTACGATTCCCGTTATGCTACGTACAAGGAAATTGGAGTTTTATCAGTTGTGTCAGCGTTCAGTCATTTGGATCCCATTTTGTTACTTGCTTGGAAATTGGAGATCTGTTGGCTTTTTCAGCGTTCAGTCAGTTAGATCCCATTTAGGTACTAGCTAGGAAATTGGAGTTCTGTATGTTTTGTCAGCGTTCAGTTAGTTAGAAAGAACTGGTTGCAGTTTAATAAATTCGTTAGGCAACACTTGTGTCATCCTTACTGCGTTCAGGCAGTTCGATCGCTATTTTGATATATGATTGGAAAGTGGTTTTATGTCGGTTGTGTCAACGTTTAGTCAGTTCAATCCCTGTTTTGATACATGGTTGTAAGTGGGATTTATGTCGGTTGTGTCAGCCTTCAGTCCAACCAATCCTTCTTTTGATAAATTGTTGGAAAGGGGAGTTCTGTCCATTGTGTCAAAGTTTAGTCATTTAGAAAGCATTGCTTCCAATTCAACAAAATCGTTTGGCAAAATGTGTGTGATTTTGACCGAGGTTAAGTCAGTTTGATCCCTATTTAGATATATGATTGGAAAGTGGAAGTCTGACGGTTGTGTCAGTGTTCAGTTAGTTTGATCCCTGTTTTGATAAATGATTAAAACTGGGAGTTTTGTCGGTTGTGCCATCGTTCAGTCAGTTATATGTGTCAGAGTTTAGACATGCATATAACTTTGTTGGTTCCTTCTTGGAAATGCAGGCTATGTCTGTTGTGTCAGCATCACGCTAGTTATATTCCCATTTTTATACATGATTCGAAATGGGAGTTCAGTCAGTTTTGTCATTATTCAGTCAGTTACATCTATTATTGGTACTTGCCTGGAAATGAGAGTTCTGTCTGTTGTGTCAGCGTTCAGTCATGTTGATCCCCGTTTCGGTTCTTGCTTGGAAATGGAAGATTGGTGCTCGAACGTTGAACAGAGCAGACGTGTTTTACTTGAGCTCGTAATTCACACCGGTTGGGAAGGAGGAGCAAGCACCACCACAGAAAAGATGTAGGTGCGGCCCCATGCAGGAATCTCAACTATTACTAAATGAATAATACAGAGAGAAAAGAATAATATACTAATAGATATTGATATTCAAAGAAACAAGACAGAAACGGATACAAAGTGAGCTGACTTCATACGTCACAGATACACAAGTAGCACACAATATCACGGGAAAAAATGTCGGCAAGGAGAACCATGTTACATTTACAGAAGTACTTCAAAACACGGCGAGTTGAACTAAATGGTGAAGAATATATAGAATGTAACTATAAACATGGGACACATGAAGTTTTATTCCCAGATATCAGCGGAGCGGGAAGGCCAAGTGTAACATCATTACTTTTACATCTAAAGATACTCGACGAGAGGCTATTGGCAAATGTACACTCTATCAATTATGGAAGAAATAGCTATCTTATACGCTATAAGGAAGACACACCTACTTTACCACACGGAGAGACCATAATTTGTGACCATAAAGCTATTATCAAGAGTCCAGATCCAATCCTGAGAAGAATCAAAAAGCAAACAGGAGAACTACACATAACAGGTATACCAATAGAAATACCAACAGAGATTGTTGTACAACGTGTGGAGGAGAAATATGGAATAAAAGTGGAAAAATCAAGGATGGGACAAATACCAGGATTTAATGTTATTAATGAAACTAGGATTTTGGAAATAGAACGAACAAAATTACCCTTAATCAAAAGAACTTGCTTCATACATGGTTTCCTAGTAACAACCTGGTACAAAGGTTGCATATACTACAGAAAATGTAACAAATGTGGAGAGAAGGGTCATACCCCAAAGAAATGTATTATGGGGACACAAGCAATACCCATTACACAAACAACAACAACAAATCCAGGACAAAGTAGCAACAGACAACAATTGCAAGAAAACCAAATAACCAAAAGAGGTACGAAGACAAAACAACTACAACAACAACAACAAAAACAACCAGAACACCAGATGGCAGAAAACAAAACTACCTCAGAACAATCAATAAGAAAAAACACCACAGATGGAAACCTTAAAGATAATTCGAGCAGAATGTGCAGGATTGAGGGGGGACAGGTTACCACTTGTCAACAACTGCAGGGAAACCAAATAACCACAAGAAGGCAAACTCCAAATGAAATAGAAAAAGATAGGGAAGAAAACAACACTACTTCAGAACACATAATAAGAATATCGGACACAGACGGAAAACTCAAAGCGAATACGAACAGCGAAATTTGCAGGGTTGAAGTGGGACCAGTAATCAAGAAACCCAATCCAGAAAAAGAACAAAGAATAAAACAACAAGCCAAGAGGATAAAAACAACACACATATTTGAAGAGAACAGTACAACAAATGAAATGGAAAACATAGAACAAGACTTAACAGCCGAGCAGATACTGGAAATGGGAAAGAATGAGAGACGAAAAGAAAAAAGGAGAAGACGGAGAGACGCAGACAGACTAATGATGGAGGCCTTATACTTTGATGAAACACTAGAATAAAATAAAATAAAAAAAAATTAAAAAAAAATAAAAAAAAAAAAAATTGGTATCAGTTTGAGATGGGACTAATACCGAAATAAAATAATAATAAAAAAAACAAACCAAAAAACAAAAAAAATATACCTTTTATACAAACAATATAGCATAACATCCTACTAAGATCAATGGAGAGCCCGAACCTTAAAAATGGTCTGCAAAGATCAGGGTAAGGAGTCCTCTCCAAAAAAAAAAAAGGAAATGGAAGTCATGTCGGTTTTGTCAGCGTTTAGTCAATTAGAAATTAGTGGTTGCAGTTTTACAACATCGTTAGTTGAAAATTGTGTGATCTTGCCTGGCGTTCAGTTAGTTCTATCCCTCTTTTTATAAATAATTGAAAATGGGAATACTGACTGTGGTGCCAGCGTTCAGTCAGTTAGATCCCCATTTTGTTACATGCAAATGGGTGTTCTGGTGGTTGTGTCAGCGTTCATTCAAGTTAGGTCCCCATTTTGTTCTTGCACGGAAATGGAAGTTTTAATGTTTGAATCTAAGTCTTGTTTCAAAGGACAGATATATTTTATAATATCAATGCATACATTTTGTACACACACACACACACACACACACACACACACACACACACACACACATACATACATACATACATACATACATACATACATACATACATACATACATACATACATACATACATACATACATACATACATACATTGCTTTAATGATGTGGGTTTATTTCTAGACCAAATATGGGCAAACACAGCTTCAAACCATCGTTAGGTAAGAACACGTGTAGACAACTCGCCCGGAGTGAAATTAAATTTAACATGACAAGCCGGTCATAAAATTCTACTTGAGGGTGTAACATGAGCTAAGCTACGGAATAAAGGTTATATGTTTTCGACAAAATAACGGCAACTTCTTTTATCTGCATATATAAAAAAAATAATGAATGGTATATATCAAGTCAGAGATCAATTAGGGAGCTTTACCCTCAGAGTGATTCAAACATTGATTGATAGAAGCAAGTCTCTTGGCCTCTCCAGTTATAATATGGAGAGGTTTTCGACAGGTAAATTGCAATTTGAGATGGATAATTATAACGATAATGTACTAATGTAAAACAGGTTGAGCGTGTAAACCCTAATTTATTCAACTAACCGGAGTTCCGACAAGTTATATCCCCTGCATTGAATTATTCAGATCCTTTATCCATTGTTCATATTTAATGAGAACATGTCCTGGAGAAAGGACAAGGCAGTCTAATTCTTCTCGTAGCATGGAGGTGAGAATGGACAGTGCGTACATTTACCATGTTTTATATGGCGACGCTTCTCTGTAAGCCACACTAGTTCCTCTTTCATAAGGATTTTGTAAATTTACCTTTACATTTGTAAAATTAAATTTGTAATGACCACTGTAAAGACCTGGACTGTGTTGAACTATCGCTAACCCGTATACACACACTTAGATTTTCAAGCCTTTTTTTCATATGGATCACATAACCAAATTTATCGATAAAGAGAAAAACCCACCGTTATATTGACTCTAACCCAATACAGCTCAATTCATAAATGGTTTTTGTCGAATAAACCTTTTATCGATCCTCAGACTGCAAAACGTGAAAATTATAATCATGTACTGCTAACGTGGTAGCATGTGGTGAAAAGTGGAAGTAATTTTCCATTCACGTGAATTATAACAGTTCATTGAATTACACTAACTTTTGATTTATTTCTAATTGTACATATATGATTTTCATTGGCGTGATTTTCATAGTAAGATCACTTAAGTTTGCAGCTCATAATTATAAAGGTCAAGGAAGGTAAACAACGAGTGCGTTCCTGTGTCGAACATGTACGACTGCATGAAAATCTTCAGGGGAACGTTGTAAATATCTGAAGAGAAAATGATGTAAATACTTAATCATGTCAGTTACAAAATTTAGAGCACATAAGGGGGGTTAAAATGTGAGCTATTCAGTCCATGGCCTCATCGGAGATACCACTTGAAATTAATGTAAATATAATAATCTGCTTTCTGGTAGATAAGACTTGATAGATAGATAGATGATAGATAGATAGATAGATAGATAGATAGATAGATAGATAGATAGATAGATAGATAGATAGATAGATAGATACTAAAATCTATCAGACTGTTAAATTACATAAAAAGATATAAGACTGTACAAAGTCAGATAGATAGATAGATAGATAGATAGATAGATAGATAGATAGATAGATAGATAGATAGATAGATAGATAGATAGATAGAATCATAGTGCAAATGATTTTTTTTTACTTTACGGCTTATAGCTAGCTCGGAGAGGCCTTTTATAGTTTAACAATCGATTAAGTCTGATAACATAGGTTCATTTACATTCAGACGTGTACAAACAAATCACTGAATTAAACGACCAAGGGAGTGTAATATATTGATGAATTTAATTTTCGGACAAAGTGCACCAAATATGAAGAGCAAAATATAATCAGTTAACAATGGCAGATCTTCGAGCACAAAAGTTTTCATTATGACATTGAAATAAATCTCATTCGTACATTGTCTGCGAAGACCTCGAATTACTTTGAACAGTTTCTGTTTGAAACAGTGGCGTAGCGAGGATACTTGGCGCCCAGGGCGAAAAACCTAAAATTTGCGTCCCCGGCTGCCCCTGTTGCGCAGTTATATTGATACTTTGGGCCGATTTGGCGCCCCTAGCCACCGTCGCCCGGGGCGAATGCCCCACCTGCTTCCCCCCCCCCCCCCCGGTCGCTACGCCACTGGTTTGAAATTTTACTACTATACCTGAAAGAAATCTTTGCAAAAATGCATTCCCGTGTCCTAGTTATACATACAATCTTACGGATAAAGATATACTGAAAATATGACTGGATCCTCTTTTTGGGCATGTCACCAATCTCCGACTTTTAGTAGTTGTTCGCGCCATTCTACTTAAGCTGTGCGTGAATGCACATAACTAAGTTTATCTGAGTTGGCGATGCTTCACTATATTACCCTATTTATTTTATGGAAATGTCTTATGCCATACCTAGGTTGACGTTAGTCAAACTTTTACAAGTCTGCTTTGTTTACAATACGCTAGAGCTAGGAATGATACAATAAATACTGTACCTGAATAAACCGCAGAGTCCAAATACAGAAGACCATATGTATAAAAGTCAGTCTGACCAAAACTATCAACATTCGATTATACATCATGTATGCACAAAATATGTAGTTGTATCGAGGGAAAATAAGAAACATGCTCTTTATTCATGAGCATACACCAACTAAAAACGTTCCTTTATTCATAAGGGTCTTTTATAATTTTATTCTTGTCTACGTTACATTCTTGGCTGTTTGCCAGTTTTTTTTATAAAAAAAATAATGATGCTATCCGAGGTTTTAGTTCTTGGTTTCTGACTCAATAATTAAATCCTAGTGTTGTGTCACTAGCTCAAATGATAATATCCAATATTTTACTCACTATGTGTTCTCTTTTGATTTTGGAACTAATATCATCAAAACGTGCTTGCACTTAGTACTGAGTAAATTGGAGCGAGGACAGCTACAGTAATGTGCGCGCATACCAATAATGGCAGTGGAATAATTCACAAAGACATCATCACCTTGATCTCAGGACAAAATGTGGCATAAAAACACGTTTTCATTCCAAGCTTGTCAAATATCTATTTTCAAGCAAATATCGAAAGGTTATTTTCAAGTTATATATTTGTATTAGGGAAATTATTAAAGAGTTCTTAATTTTTTTTTTTTTATTATACATAAATTGTAATGATCTCATCCCTATTAAATCATAGAAAGCCGAATGCGAAGTTTTAACTTGTATTCTCAGTTGGACATCTGTGTACAAGACCTATGCTAGAACTGCGTTTGCTAATGTTTCTGTTGACGGGCCGGATTAAGGCACACAAGTTTACATGGTTTTAGTAACATGGTGTTGGATAATACAACCGTGTTATGTTCGACAATAGTGATTGTGTGGCATGTGGCGATGGAAATGGTAGAGGCGATTGTTACTACCATGACGGTTATGACAATTCTTCAGAGTTGGTCACATACATATAGAGATAAAAAATTCCTGATTGCAAAAATAACAGTCTCTTTTTGCTTATTCATCAAACTCTGAATCACAGATGGATTGTTAATCGTAGCACTATGGGGCAGGATGTTTGTCGTCTTAAAACGGTATCAATATGTTAGCTTCTTATCAAATATTAATTAAGAAACAGTTAATAAACAGGAATTCAATCGCGGCTCAGTATCTTTTATGAGATATCGCTGATACAAGTAGTCTATTCATATATCAATATTTACCAGGAAAACATATATTGAAAAAGATAATTTTAGCTAGATTAATTTTTTCATACTGTTGGTTAAGATGTGAAATATTCACTCCCAATTTGGCATACTCTGTGCTCATAATACAAAGGAAACTCAAATTTCAATTCACTGAAGAAAATATATTTGCAGTTGTCCTGCATCCAACATAGTCTTGCATGAATTGGCAAACTTGACAAAAATACGGCCAAAAGTAGTCTCTTTGTCAGTAAAGTTATAAGGGAGTGGGTGGGTATTCTTCATTTGTAGTGTTAATAGATAAAAGAATTTGAAGTGATAATTATTTTGCTCATGTTCTTCTTGAACCTATCGGTAATAATACGTGACTTGATTCCGAGAACAATACGACCATGTAAATCGATTTGAAAGCCGTAAACTAAACTCCTAATCTAATATACCCGTATAGTGCCTTATCACCAGGCATGAAGATTTTGTTTCTTCTGTTTTGAATACAATCTGATGTTATGGAACAGCGTAAGCAACACATATACCCAAACAATACAATTCAATTACCTTGTTTCTTCGATTCATGCGTTGGCAATGTTCTTTTGGTGGTATCAATATATTTTAATTGGTTTTTTTTTAGCTGCTTAATGGTCTGAAAGCCATTACGAAAAATCATGCATGACCGGGTAACTTAACGGGATCATTGAATGTTTTTTTTTTATTATCTGCTTTAATCGTTTTATGTTTATGGAATGTCAACAGAACATTGTTTTTATGTGTTGATTACTCACTATTCAGTGGTGACAGATTTTGAAATATATCGCTTAACAACACTCAAAGTGTTTTCTCTCTAATATCTTTTAACTTGTACACAGCCAGTTTTTCACAAGCTGCTTATCAAATTTGATATTATTTAAATTCGTACTCTTTGTGAGACATACATTGAACAACCTTTAAAATACAGACTCTTACAAGACTGAACGATTTCTACATTTTTGAAGAATGATATCTAATTAATTAGATAATTTCCACTCACAGCTGTATGTTTGATTCGCGTGAATCAACAGCGTAAAATGCAAAAATCAAATTAAAAACGAGATTAGCTGGAAAATAACTCAAAAAATAATTAATATCTTTCCAAGCCAAGACAACTGCTGTTTGAAAATAATCCTGGTACAGCAAATAGTTTTTGTTCCAAAAAATATTAGCTGTACCAGGATTATCATTCAACAGCAGTTGTCTTTTGTGTCATGGAGCGGGGGTGATTGGTTATTATAATTATTATTTTGACCACTGTCACGGGGTTGTATAAATATAATAATAAATATTATAACCCACCCTTTTTGTACTCGTTAAATAAGAAATGACCGCCCTCGATACAATTACCCCGGTCCGAGTAAAGATATGTGGTGAAACTTATAAATGTGAATAGATGTGATTTGAGCAGATATATTGAACAAATAAATAGCAGCCTCCGCAAAGATAAACAAACAATTGAATGAATTACATAAACATTTGTGAAAATTCATTTTATTAGGAATATACTCTGCTTTTAGAAATACAACTTTCACCGAATTACAAATAAAACCTCAAATAGATTTAAATAAACTAGCCGATCTGTTACTGATAGCTTTAATTCATCATATGATCGAGTGAAACAATCGAAGGCAACGCCTTGTACAATTTCATAACCGGCTAGTCCTCAATTCACGTTTCCTCCGTTGTTGTTCAGAATTTTGGATCTCAGAAATGATACTTTCTACCATCCGTCTCTGGACACACGCTGAACACGTTAGAATTTCAGCACGAGGTCGAATTTTATCATAGGATTATACGTCTAATGTTGGTGAAAACCTGTCGCATCAAATGTCAGGATTCGGTAATAAGTACCTGATTATTCATTCCTATTGAACTGGGAATTATGAGTAAGTAACCAACTTCGTGTTCTTATTGGTATCAGATATAAGAAGCTAGATACAAAGTGGACCTATTCGATTCAGAGTTTCAACGATCTGAACTCCAGCCTAAATTATTTTAATCAGAATCCCTCTTTGATAGCTCATATCTAGGGATCTGCTGCTACATGTGGAGAAGTTTAGAGAAAAATTGTTTGATATATAAATATACGGGGACTATAGCAAAATCCACAAAATGTTACATCTCAAGTCGATTTGAACCTTACAGTCACTTCATTACTTCATAAAGTAATTTTGAGATGGATGTTTCTCTAATATTTCTTATCTAGTGATATGTACGTCCCGAGGATTCAGAGAAATATTAGCATAATGTAAGACAGGCCTTGAGAAGAAACATTGAAACAATTTATGGAAGGGAAAATATAAACTTTAGAGTCGTCATGGGTACTATGGTACTCAGCGGTGTGAACGATGTGCATATTATTCTATTTCTATCAAACAGTTGCATCATATCAACTTTTACTTAGAGCATTCGATTTCACTCCTCTATTTAAATATCTAACCCATGAGAAGGAAACATTTAGCGAACAAATTTCGAGGTGAAATCGGGGAATCAATTGGATACGCATATGGAAACTATGTGTTGATAAAATGTGACCTCCAGCTAATGACTCCAACCTACTCCACGATGCAAGATTTAATCCTAGCAATATAATTATTCATTATTATTAATAGCTATATAATTATTCATTCACACTCCTATTTCCCGAAATTGGAACGCACGCTGTCGCTAAATTATATTATTGTAGCAAATATCTAAATAAAAACGTTAAAAAAGGGATTGAAATCAAAATCCTTTACGAAGAGATTTAATTTATGAAAAATATATAATGAAGGACACATAGTGTATCTGCTTTGCACAGCTGGTAGCAACGTCTCCGCTTGTTTCACTGATTCTGATGGACGAAGTTTGTAAGATTTAATCCAATATAGCCTTTGGTATTGCTACCATATATGTTTACCCCTGTTTTTCAAAGTTTGATTGACGAAACTTCGCCAAAAATGTATGGGTTCAGTGTTGATAGAATAATTGAATGTGTACATTTATCTTACTGATATCCATAAGGACTGTTCTATTTATGTGATTCCTCTGACATAATGGTATCCATACATAGATGGAAGGTCGAAATATTCCTAACAACAATGTATCAGAGAACGACCCATGTCAAAACCATTTATAGGAGATTGTATGGTCCAAATGTAGACTTATATCTCCGATATCTTTAGCTCCTTGAAATCGTCTCGTCGTATTTTACATGACTATCTCCATCTGTTGGAGACTAGACTAGAATCATTCAAACAGGAATTCAACTCATAATCTTGTAAATAGAGATTCGGTCGTTCAACCCGTTGACACAATCGATCCACAAGCTACCTGGTGTTTTAGCTACTAGTTTCCTATTACTCAGATACTTAAAACTAATTTTGCCAATTCTTTTTCTCGGTTTAAACATATCTATGGATACAAAAACCTCAAAATATACATCCGTGTTAGAATTATTTGTGGGCATGATGTTAAGACCAATATTTGAACGTGAGATTTAATCCCTTACAGCCTATGTGATATCACCCGAGAATATATTCCTATTGTATCGTCATTTTTATGTAGGATCTCTGATTTCATTATGAGACGTTTAAAAATAGTACATCGTCCGGGGTTAGATATTCCTAGGTACAAAATCTCAAATAAGGATCCACGTCGAAATTAGTTTGGGTGGAAATGGTAGCATCTAATAGTTGACGTGAGGCTGGATCCTCTCATGGGCTTTGTTTTGGCTTCTATATATTTAGCCCCTAGTTTTGCAAAAACGGCTTGGCATATTTTCTCTAGAGCAATACCCTAACTAGAATCATAATAGGGATTTAGTTTGGTGTATATTGTTCATTTAACCTGTCCACTTTGTGCCTCCTTTGCTGAATTTACCTTGCTCTCACAGAGAATTTCGCCAACACTTATCTTGTGTGTCACAAACACTATATATCAAAGAATGATCCATGTCAAAATCGTTTCCTGATGGTACGGTCCATAAATGGGAATAAGCGATTATCTTCTTATGAGTTTTGGGATAATGGTTTACTTAATGTGGTGGGAACATTTTTGACCGAACATTGATTCGAACTAGGAACGCGCCCTCGCCTTTGCTGGGATTTATTTTGATCTAGCCGTGAATGGACGGCGAATCATAAAATCTCATGTTCAATATTGCAACTTGAAGCATCATTTTGGAGCTTGGATCAATACAGAGGACCAAACAAACTGTACATACACACAGAGAAAGCATACAAGCCAGTGCTGACATTATTTGTGCTAGCTCATGTTTCATTGAATACAAGAGAGGAAGAACTGACTTGTGTTTCCTAAATCATATCCAGAATATACAGCACACACATTTGAAAAGATCAGGGACACGTGCTCAAGCTAGAAAGAAAATCTATGTAAATGGACCTTGTCGCCAGTACACAAATTGACAATATGATGATTGATTTGTTGTTGTTGTTCGTCCTTCGCGCTCGAAGTTGACCATGATATCAACAACTGGATCGATTAATATGTGTACGCTAGTGCCGGGGTTAGTCAATATGTGCCCATCACCTTATTGTAACAGTGAACATAGGATGCCGCTCAGGTTTGCTTGATGAATATAGGACGTGCTGAAGTTTTAATAGTTTCTCTGCTCACGCTTCCGCACTGCCCATTCAAGCTTGCCCAATTCAAAGTTTGTAGCTTAGTAAGAAATGAGACTGTAATATGTGGAGCGATTCCGCACGAGATCAAGATTCGGATTTGAAGCATTTATTCTGATAACTGTATGATCGTCTCCCCCCCCCCCCCCCCTTCAGCTCGTCGAAGATTATCTTCTTTGTTAATCCTTTTTATGCCATCCTATCACATAACCTGTTCATCTTACGTATGATTTTGTCCCCAGTGTGTATGCTTTGAACTTGAGACCCTATCCTACCAACGTATTCTCATTAGTGTCTTCTGGCAGTCATGTGAAAATTGTCGAGCTTCTTGTTATGGCATCTTTACACCGTCCAGGTATGAAAAAGCGGAATCGGCAGCACAATTCTTTGCTTTCGATATTATCAGTTTCATTTGCAGGCTAATCTATCTGCGTTGTCACATAATTTCAGGTTGAGGTCCAAGGACACACTTGCTTTAGCAATTCTGGCTTTGGTTTAGCCAGTGTAGTGGACTGCACGTGATAATTTACTACTGAGATATGGGAACTTGTCCATTGCAAGAAGGTATGACCATTTACGGTACGAGTAGGTTCTACACAAGGTTGGCGCAATACATATGTCTTCTTGATACTTAAATTTGAAACGATATTGATACTAGCTGAAGAAAGATGGCCCTTACTCTGGTCCTCGTAAAACTCATTTGGCATTTAGGGAACATCATAAACATTCACTCCCTTTAACTTCAACATAGACTTTGTTGGTCTGCGATTGAAGAGCTTGCGTTTTGGTATCTAATGTCTAATCGACTATCATAGTTACGTAAGACATCAATAAGTATGGTGCATAGCTTCAGAGTACTCAGTGTTGGTGCAACATACGCCGTTCTTGATCGCGTTGGTAACGGTGGATGGTTCAGATGATTCATTGTCGTCTACTAAAAGAGAGAATATGAAATTATTGAATTATATTTATTGATCGGGGAAACACTGTTTTGACATGATATTCCAGAGTCCCACACGACTAACTGTGTCAAAGACTTTTGTGAGGTCAAAGAATGCTTTGCATAGGCCAGAGGTCTGTTTCTGATACTTCTCTTGGAGTTGACGAGATGCAGACATCCTCTCTTTGCTCGAAACCAAACTAATTCTCATGCATTAGCCATTGAAAAATGTAAGTAACAAGACTATTTTGACGAATTCTGGCCAGGATATTTTAGGATGTTGAAAGCATGGTGATACCTCAGTGGTTGTGGTATGATTGTCTGTTACTTTCCTCTTGTACAAGTGGATAATGGAAATACTTTGTACTCCTGAGGTATAGTTCGATCATTTTCAGCATCACGTGTTTGCCTCTTGCATTATAGTCTTCTACTGGTATATCGTCCGCTACAGCTGCATTGTCACGTGATATTAGGTCAATTGCTTCCTCACTTTCAGTCATTTGGAGGTTGCAATGAACAGCCTTTTAATACTATTGAAGGCTGCCTTCTTAGACGATTAAATACTATCTTCCAAACAGGCTTAATTTTAGCCGATATTAATATTTCAGTAGTCATTTATCTTTAACACTTTTTGGCTTGTGTTTGTCCGATAGAATGAATCAGGATATTGTCCTCGGAGACTCTGGTCATGTTGTCAGTCAATCATTCTGTTTTATCAGGGCCTTCGTGACTCGACATCCTTCAAGTCTCTTCTCGTGACGGCGATGTAGATAACTGAAATGCAAACGGTGGGCGCACGTGTGAATCGAATACCTATTGTTACGATTTGGCAGGCGGACAACCGTGATGGTGATTTTAATAAGTTGTGTTTAGCTCATTGTCTCAGTAAGATGAGTCAAGATTTATTGCAATTATCAAATGAGTACATTAACTGAATAGCTTTTTTATTTGATACAACTCCAACACTAATTTCATATCGCTCTTTGTTTTTAATTATGTTATTCCAAAAGAAGGTCTAGTCGATTCCTACTTCGACAGATTATCTATTCTCACTTAGACGCGTTTCAAACAGATGTGCTATCTGGATGTTGAATAGACCCGGTTCTCTTTGAACTAGAGCAGGACTTCTTTCTGGTCTATCTGCTAATGTAATCATGATTAGTGTACTCACTTTGTAGGTGTCGATAGTGAACTATGTCACCTTTGTCTTCCAGTTAAATTTTCGACTACTAATTTGTATGCTGACTATGACTAAGGTGAAGTGGGCAATATTCAAGTCAACTTTTATAGCCCATTAAGCACGCTACAGAGGTGAAGAGTGTAATCTTAAAATGGGTCAATTGTGGGATGGAAATAATGTCATGACTTACGTCTCAGTTGGTCAATCTTAGAGTGCAAAGATCAGAGCACACTTCACCTGCTTTGCATCCTAAACTGGTCATCCTTCCTATCCAGAATAAAACACAAAACGTGCTACGTTCACAAACAGATTGCAGTCCATCATACCTGTCTGGCCTTACCCATGTGTATACACCAGTAAGACACTTACGCCCTTCTTCGCATACTCATCATTTCCACTATAAAAATGAATTCATATGGACAACGTTCTTTGCATACCAGGGCCCAGCAACGTGAAATTAATTTCCCATTGAAATTAGACACAAAGACACAGTAATCCCCTAAACGTGTGCTCTTAAAATTCACTTTGATCGAATGCAAGAACAAACTTATTGACCTAATAATGTTTCCTACCTTAAATAGTTTCAATGTTGTTTTATGTTTTCTAATTTAATTGTGTTTTGTTTTTTTGTAGTCACATCATTATATATGTTGTAAAGTGCTTAGAGCTTCAGAATTTAATGATTAGGCTCTATACAAAGTCCAAATTATCATTATTATTATTATTATTATTATTATTATTATTATTATTATTATTAAATCTAACAAGGGTGATGAACCATTTCTTCAACCTTGTGTTTCAATACAACAATCTGACCTGTTTTCTAAAAATGGCTTGTTTATTCGGTTGAATTTGGCTGATTATTTCAAACTTTGATCTAAACACGAAATCTTGATTTAACTGAGTATAAGAAACTGATGTCTTGAAAAGTGTTTGATTGTACTTATGTCTTACATTTACTTCATAAATGGATATATCTAGACATTGTGCTTATCAATGGTATTATCAGTTAAGTGGGATAGATGATTGACGAATGGAACATGATGATATGTAGTGTTGAATTAAATACTAAATCTTTAACTTATCTCTCTTTCAGACCTCTTGAAAATCATCAAGGGGATCTCACTGGACAAAGGCAAGTGTGAAGTGCAAGGTTAGTAACTAGAGTATATTTTCCACATTTGTACTTTGTAGAACCTATGATGACGTACCGATAGCATGATTAACACTCCAATGTGAGAGGTTCAATAAATATAATTTGTGCTTACATGCTACTGAGACTTTGTTGTTTGACATATTCTTAAAAGTGAAATATAGTGTTGTTTTGTATTGCCATTTATTTGACCTATGAACATTTCTATTTTGGTTTCCATATGGTTGTTCGATATACTAGTATTATACTTGTGGTTGGCCGGCATGAAAATATTTTGGTCTAGCCGTCATTCGCTGGTATTATGCATTGGGGAAGAAGTTTGGGTATGCGAATCAGTTTCTTATAACAAATATATACAGGAATCGCACTTTCTTCAAAGGTAATATAGATTTGAAAGAAACGAAAGTAGTGTATATATATATATATATATATATATATATATATATATATATATATATATATATATATTACAAAAAAACCTTATGTCTAAAAGTCCCCATCTTGCTGAACGTTTAGTTAGGTTTCCAGACGAGTGTTTTCGTGCATCAGAATAATACGGCACTACCTCTGGTGTCTCAGTGGAATACGGGAGGTTAGTGCAACGGATCTAGAGATGCAACGAGATGAACCGATACATATATTGTATAAGTATCCATGCTTTGACATGGAGGCAAGATCACACACCTGGATTGCAAAATAGTTTCAAAAACCGAACACTACTGTGGTAATTAGGATCAAAGCTACCTGATACCCTTTAGTGCTCAGAGTATAAGTAGATGAGAAAGTAAAATAAATACTAGACTTAGGGATGTAGTGAACCCTCAAAGTCCCAATATTATTTCACTGTATTGATTCTATGGAAAAAGGACGTAAGTGATCTATCAAGGTGACTGTGTTTAATGCAGAGTCGATACCGAGCTAAGCTATGTTAGCAATCCTAGCTATCTAAAAGTAGTTCTTGAAGCTAAACGCGACTTCGAGTATTAACAGGAACTATTTAAAGATAACACAAAATAGTTATAAAGTCCTTTGCCACCTCAATTCCTGTTCATTGTCATGCCATTCAGTTTGGTCAACACCGGAATGATCTTTGCCGTCGCATCGGGAATCCAATTTATTGATTACGTTGCAGGCTAAAGTCTCAATTTTACTCACAGTATAATCTAATCAGTTAAAACCATCCTCGAAAAAAATGCAAACGAACTTATTCGCTTCCATACTCGATTCCAAGAAATAGTTCGAGTCATTTCTGGGGCTGATTCAGCTCTGATGGTAATGTGTTTCCCATAATATCTAGCACATTGTCCGATTTAGCAGCGTACACGGTCACTACAGACCCAAAAGAGAAAGTGTTGAGTACGCTTAAAGAAGAACTGCGGTGGACGCCAATCCTGAATCTTCCATAGTTATGCAAACGTTTGTATTGAAAACTGACGCTTCATACACTGATGTAAGGATATTGTGTTGGTTAAATTAAGTAGGATTATGTTAATCATAGAGCAAATTACACCATGATTAAAAGAGTGTTTAGCAGTATCATTAAGAACATATAAAATTTGCACATTTTCCTGTTGGAAAAGAAATTCGTTCTCGAGACTGACCAGACAACTCTCTAATATGGGTAAATCTATACTCGCCAACGCAAGACTAACGCGTTATGCGTCGGTACTTGAACCGTATCGGATTTATAAAGACAATCAGAGTATCTGAAAAATCCGGTATAGATCATTTAAATATAAAAAGACTTGTAACAGTATGTGATAAATCGTGCATTTTTTACACTTTAAATCCCACGAGATTATGAGCTGTTTATTTATGTAGATGCCGATTACATTATGCTTGAACGTATTTTTACTATTCTTCAGACAGCTTCATATGCTTTGTTTCTTTTGGATTTATTACGATTACGATTGAATTGATAAACACCGAGAAGTGTTCATACGCCATATCAAACAAAAGCCACCGAGCAAACCCATAATAGGGTTTTGCACTTATTATTCTTTCCAAATGTTGTTGATAAATATCAAATATGTATTTCTTATAAATAAAGGTTATTTAACGTTCAGTACTTTGAACACTAAAGGTACATGAACGTAATTGAAGCTATTCAAATAAGTCCATTCTGGTTGTGTTTTTACGAAATCTATATCAAACGCCAGATTAACAATTTAAGGTTAGATTGCTATGTAATCGCCGTATCAGTCTACTGAACTCGTAAATGTCAATCATCAGTTCTACCCTCTTGTACTAAAGTTGTTCAGACTATTAAACTAAATCTGTGAACTTCATGGTACCATCATTTTCAGAATCTGCTGCATGGTGATAACACTCGTAAACAATTACGTCCAATTAATGGCTCACGCCCAAATCCTTGTCAATTAAAAACTGACATACATTATGTATCGGCTATAATTGAATGATTTGAAAAGAAAAATCAATTATATTATCATTACAGCAAACCGCTCCGGTGGCCTAGTGGTAATAGCGTCCGTTGCGGAAGCGTAAGGTCGTGGGTTCGAACCTCGGGCGAGTCATACCAAAGGCTAACAAAAATGGTACTAATAGCTGCCTCACTTGACGCTCAGCATTAAGAGGTTAGAGTTAGGACTGGTTGGCTTGGTGTCAGTATAATCTGACCGGATGGGATATCAGGGTTCTTTTTCGATGAATCTACATTATGAATTTGTGATTATGAATGTTAATATAATATTTAATATCATAATATTATTACGTGTCTCTCAATAAGATAATTTTTTTATAAAATTATTAAATCTGGTTTTGTCACATTGAGATTGCTTTTGTCATACGCTATCTGTGTTATATGACTTCGTCATACTCTACCTGCCTTTGTTCTACTAAATGTACGTATGTACCAATTTTACTTACAAACAACATTAAATCACGCTTTTTAAATATTTAAATATCAAAAAAAAAAGTTAATATAGTATACTATATTCGAATATGTACAAATAAAACAAAAGTAAACAAACTTTGTCTGACTTTGTTCTATTAAATGTACGAATGTACCAATTTTACTTTCAAACAAGATTTGTCTGACTTTGTCTGCCTTTGCGGTGTTTAGTAGGACCGGGGATATCATGCTACATAGCTGGGTGGCATGATGACCCAGTGCTAGACATCACTATAATCTGTCTCACTGCAGATATCGTAGCAATATGACTGAAAAATTGTTAAAGCTACATTAAAAATCCTAATCAAACAAACAAACAAAATCATTACAGCGGTTTCATTATGACAAGTTTTGCAAATATGAGGTTTAAGCCTCGTGAATGCTCTAATCTAAGAGTATCAAACTCTAAAGGGCTTTTACCAGGTTAATGATAAAGCGTTGGTAGCACAGACTTACGTGTCGTCTTGAATTTCAATGCTCGTCTCAGATATCTCCAAGGTCGCGGATTTTCTATGGCACATTTCTACGTCTAAAAAAGCGAAAGATTAATAATATCAAATAGAACGGAAATATTATTACACTTGACAATTACAAATATATACAGTGGAGCCTCGTTAATCCGGACTCCGTTTATCGGGAAACTTCGCTATCCGGACATAATTCAACGGGAACGGAATTCCTAAACGTTAATTTGCTCCGTTAATCCAGAAATCCGCGTTCCTGATCCGGAAATCAAAATCGGGAACCAAAGTGTAAAATTACATTAAAACTTGTCTCGATAATCCGGAAATAATATGTCCAAAAATAGGAAAATTCGAAAAATCGTATATGAAAATACATTCCGCAGAATAATACATAAAACACAATAGTGAAGCCCTTGAGAATATATGACCACTATCAATAACTAAGAAGAGTAACCATATTGTAACCAGCGATTGTGTAAACAATGTTTTAGCTAGACGGCGACGGGGGTGGTAATCATTAAATAAGCACACTGGGATGAAATCGTCCAAGCTTTTTGACATAACATATGGTAAATGGATTAAAAGTGTCATTAAGCCTCTTTGTTTACTAATGGTATGTAACACAATCACAGTTTATTGATGGCTGTACAAACAAAGTTGACTGATATAAGGTGTGGACAATATAGGGCTTCATTTCCGAATAATAATAAAAAAACATTCTTGGCCATCAATCGTGACTTTAAATATTGAGCTCCACTTTGAATACACGTGTCCATTATGCTAAAATATCAAAAGCACCGAAGCAGTGTTCAAATTACATGCATAGGCTTCCATTCAATCAAGGACTGGTATTATGATGACCTTATTACGATCAAGCAGGACAACCCTATAAATAGCTACCTAAAAAAAAACACCAAAACATGTATTACTAGGCTCAATTAAGATGTATTTTTGTTAATGATGGAAACAGAACAACATAACGAGCAATTGAAATTTCAATTATATGAGTTAAACGTTGTTTTTTCTGCGTTTATCGTGGTATAAACTGTTAGTTGCCGTCTCACACAGCTTACATAACGCCCTTCGAGCATTATTTGCAGTGTGAGTCGGCAACTGACAGTTTATACCACGACAAATGCAGAAAAGACAACATTAACCTATTCATTGTAACAGCCATAAATAGGTATACTCGATACAACTGAGTGTTGCCTTATAACAATGACTGCATTTTATTAGTTTACCATTAAACTGCGAGATAACAGCTTGTATTCGTTGTACTTTTTACAGTACATTACATTTAAAGCTAGCATATACATGTACATATATAGGGTGTGATGATATCGTAAAAACAAACAAACATGTGCATGATTCAATTATCCGGAAAACTCGTTAATCCGGACATATCCACTGGGAACGAAAGTGTCCGGATTAACTAGGCTCCACTGTGTGTATATATATATATATATATATACAGAGAGAGAGAGAGAGAGAAAGAGAGACAGACAGACAGACAGAGACAGAGAAACGTCGAAGAACGTTATCTATTATGAAATCTTATGTCAGCTGTTAAGATTTTAATCTTCAGTTTATTACCGGCACATTTTAACAGCTCATCAAAGGCATAAATGTGTCCATTGGTAATAAATCAACAAGTTGATCTATAATTGGTGCTAGGTATCGGGTAAGAGAAGTAAAGATGGCTATGTGAAATGTTCGTAAATAAAATCCTTATTGAGGTAATAAAATTTAAGTCTGTGATCTTAGGTGAAAGTCATAAAATACTCGAACAAATCTGGACCATTAGAGGAGGTTTATAAACCGTTGTTGGGTTCCGCTTGTGATGTGCACTTTTTGATATGTTAATTCTTCTATGTGCATATCGTTCTAACGTTTCGAAAACAAATACATATATCTTTGCATCTATCGATTTATTTGTAATTTGTCAAGTTAAATTTCATCGAACGTTCTATAAATCTGATTCGAAAAGAATTCTATTGTGTATCGATGATATTGTGTAAATGCTACCAATGTGCAGGCACACTTAGATTGCCATCTGGTGTTTGTTAAAATATTTACTTGAAGATTAAAACAGTTCCTCTTCTCCGTTGATTTTGAGAACGGCACGTTTTCTTCAAGACAAGCATCGAAGTTATTCTTCATTGAAATCCTGTTGATTAATTTGCAAAGTAAATGCTCGATTTTTGTCTTCTAGCAGGCATCGACATACAAGAAGATAAAACATGGAAAGTATTCAAATAAACACCTATTCTTTTTTTGCAATCTTACAAAGATAAATAACAGCACTTTCCAGATTTTCTTAAACGTGTCTGGCAAAGATAAATTATAACATAAGATCATTCTACCTTATTGTAAAACCATGACCTATTCGTGCCTTTTTTATGCGTCGCTGTCCAACTTTAATCCCGCGACAGTAAAACGACGATTTGTTTCGCACTCACTTCTTCTGTGACAAGACTTATGCGAAACATTACTGCAGACATATTTTAGTAAACCACGCATATGTTTTCAATTGCCTTTTTTCAGAGTCATGTCGAAATTGATAAAAATGATACTTAGAGCGGCCTCGCTTGGCGCTCAGCATTAAGCGGTTAGTGTTAGTACTAGTCGGCTTGGTGTCGGGATAATGTGACTGGATGGGATATGATTCTACATGTCTCCGGCATGATTATACATCACGATAAACCGCCACACTGCAGACATCGTAACGATACGACTGAATTTGTTTTAAAGCTACGTACAAAATTCCAAATCACACAAAGACCTTTTTCTTTTTTAATGCTGCCTGAAATTTCAAGCCTTTAAGACACATTTTTACATTACTCTCTGATCAAGCAAAATAGAATTTGCTTTAACAATCTTATGGACTCAACCTGAAAGAAATGCTAGACCTTAGGTACATCAAAGAATAGTGCTTCCTCATTGCAATACCCTTTCTTTCTACTAATAATATCTGTAATCAAAACAAGGATAGTAGTATGGATCTGCGGTCAATCTGTGATATAAACTCGCTGGATTCTCGACCGAAAAGGTGCAGGTTAGAATTCTGCCCCGATCAAGTTGGACTGATCGCCGTGGTTTTACACTGGGCAAGGCGCTTTAGTCTAATTTCCTGTGTCACGATATAATCTTTTCTGTGTTAATGTACTTTAAACACGAAACTAAGCCAAGCATATATATATATATATATATATATATATAAGAATTGTGCAGATTCGGAGAACATCATTAATGATCGTTGACTGTATGTTGTAGGACATTCTGTCACGCAGTTGTGACAAAGAATCAGTCGTGTTACAGACATTAAACGAATAATTGCATACATTCATAAAAAGTTTAAATCTGATCGTGCGACGGTAACATTTAGTCATTTAAAAATGTCGTTAGTAAGCTACTGAATCTCAGATTATAGAGATAGTGTTTCCTTGAGATGTAACATAGTGCTTCATATGATGAGAATAAGGGACATAATCAATAACTCCTAAATATCGGTTTACACAAGTTATCTCTCGTTGTCCACCCATATTGAGACCCCAAACTGATTTTAAAAACAGCAAGGATACAAATAATAGTACAACATTTTTGTTGCAGATTCTTTCAAGTAAAAGGACACAACATGAGAATATAATTTCGGCTTTTAAGTGCGATTTTAACTGAAAACAGTGCATATGATATGCTTTGCATATAACATATATTATATGGCCGCCTATAAGTGTATGAATATAACCTTGTTCGATGTTAATTGCACGTGATACAGGTCGATACTGAACAATTTCATATATATATATATATATATATATATATATATATATATATATATATATATATATATATATATATATATATATATATATATATATATATATATATATACTAATTATCTTAACGACAGGACGCGTAATGCCTCTGACTTTGTAGCAGACGGCAATAATTATGTTAGCATACCACTTCCTGACAAATATATTTTAGACTATTGTATGCCTCATGTATCGCATCATACTGGTTATGTTATTGATCCAGCTGCTTGATCTTAATAAGGAAACGTCTCTTAGAATTGTTAACGCATAGGTTGCTTGTGATACTGGGAAGGTGATTCAGATTTATAAGCAATAGGAGCACATCATTCATGGTAATATGCAGTCATTATTTCAGTTTTGTTAATACATGTAAGTCCTCCGAGAAGTCGTTATGTTGATCGTGCTGACTGTTGTTTATTAGACTTGTATGAAGCAATCATAGTGAATATGTTCCTTTTGTACAAATAAAGTATCATAACGTTATGAAGTGCAAATGACAGCCCAAATTAGGTATTTATTGTTTGAACAAATCTTTCCACCGGAATTTGATTAAATATTGTAATGTATTTATGATTTAAATAAGATCCATGTCCGATCTAACCAATATCATTGATGTCCAATCCAAGTGATATACATGTCGTCTGATTCAAATGTAATTCATGCTGTCAATCATGTCCAATCCTAATGTAATCTATGCGGTCCGATCCAAAATGTAATCGATGCTGTCCGATCCAATAGTGATCCAAGATGTCCTATCCAACTGATATACATAGCGTCCGATTTACATGTAATCCATGCAGTCCGATCCAGATATGATCAATGATGTCTAATCCAAATGTGATCCATGCTGTCCGATCCAAATGTGATATAAGATATCATATCCAACTGATATACATAGCTTCCGATTCAAATGTCATCCATGCTGTCCGATCCAAATGTGATATAAGATATCATATCCAACTGATATACATAGCTTCCGATTTAAATGTAATCCATGCTATTCGATCCAGATATGATCAATGATGTCCCATTCAAATGTGATCCAAGATGTCCGATCCAAATGTGATCCATCATGTCTGATCCAACTAAATTCGATGACGTTCAAGCCAACTGATATTCATATCGTGCGATCTAAATATGATAATGATGTCTGATCCAAGTCATATTTAGTATGACCGATCCAAATTAACTATATAATATCTGATCCAAATGAGATCTATGATATCCGATCCAAATGTTATTCCTGATATCTGATCGAGTTGAGGTGTCTGATCCAATAAAGATATATGATGTTCCATCGAAATGAGATCCATCATGTCTGATCCATATGTGATCCATCATGTCTAATCAATATCTGATCCATCATTTTTGATTCAAAATACGATCCGTGTTGTCTGATTCGTATGTGATCAATGATATCCGATACAACGGTAATCCCAAATTTCCCATCCAGATGTGATCCAATATACGTGTGACGGTTTAAGTATGTACCTTTAAGCAGTAGGTCATGCTAAGATTCTCCTTGTAACGCAAACAATTAATTAACTCGGTGATGAAACAGTTAGAGGAAAAATGAGGCAGATATATATGGGCAAATGAAACTATTAAATCCCTATCGGTCGTAATGTAATTTGGCCAATTTAACGCACTTTCAAGGTAGGATGAGTTAATTAAGAGCACATCAATTGTCGTTTATTGCTATTCGGGGACAACGCGAATTCACACCAGTTCATGGGGCTAACATGCGAAGACTTCTGGGTCACACACAGGAAATCCCATGTTCAATAGGCTCGTAGGTTTAACATGGGAATGTGTTTATTGGGACAAAAGGGTTTATGGGGACGAACGTGTTTGTAATGACAGATGTGTTGATATGGACATAAGGTTTTATAGTGACAAACGTAAAGAGTAATAATGGACTCGTTTGTTTAGCATCCATGCCATGTATTCCTTTGGGGAAAACATGGCATTCACTGCTTCTCTTGCAATCGAACCGTTGCCGGTCCTGAATGTTACAAACAACTTCACATGATATAACTTCCTGAGCAAGAAGAGTGCTTGCAAATAACTGAAATTGTTCTTCACGAGTGACATTTCACTCCAAGTAATAACCCAAGAGCACACGTTTGTCCAGGATAGAAAGAGTTCGTTTGGAGACCAATTGTAGATTCTTGACATCAATACTACATCCAGAAATACGACACTGACCTGATTGAATACATACTCGATGAAAATAAGAAAATGGAAAGAAGTGGATTGTTTTGACTTCACTTCATATTTTCTAATTTCTGAGTACCTCATGGGGTTTACGAGAAGTGCATAGAGGAACTTATCTTTATTTACTGTCCGAAAAGTAGTAAAATTTCAGGAGGACGTGGAGTCTTTCGATGACTCAACACACGTATTGGTCTGAAAAAGGAGTACCTGTCATTTACAGGTGCTAATCAGCATAAAAAGCTATAAAACATCTTCACATAGTTGCTGTTCAACAGTGGTCAGAATCCTTTCAATCTCATCTTAAAACCAAAATTGTTTCGTACGCTGTAGGGGCAAACCAAATACACAGGATAGTGGCCATTTTCACAAAAATAGTCTCAAATACGTCAATTCAACGCATCTTCCTCATCCCTTAATAAACCAAACATTATTTTGAAAACGTCAAGTAGTCTTGTCACTAGTATTGAGCCGACAAATCGATAATTAAACCAAAAAGAATCATGTGAAACCGGGGCCAGTGTCAAATATCTAATCTACATATCATACTGAAACGTCGGTTTCTATTAGATAACTCATTTGAGTACCAGATGAAACAGAAGTGTACAAAAAATAGACACACATCAATAGTTTAGCCTCCAGGTAAGACAATCAGGGATTTAACGTTGATTACGCAAAAATGTTAGAAGTGGAGAACTTCAATCACATATAAATGATTATTCACTAAAGACGGGGAACAAAAACTAAGTAACATGGGAATGCTGAAGAGAAAGTCAAATGGATGACATAATGTATGAAATTTGACTTTGACACTGCCTCTTTTACAGATTTAAGACCTTAATTAAAAAAAATATATACGCGTAAACGGTGGGGAGGATTGGTATTTAACAAAATTAACATGAACAGCTCAAACATATCCATCTTAAACAAGCTCAAATAGTTTGAGATAAAAACCATATGAATAGATGAATAAGAGAAACAATGAGAAAATACTCGTATTAAAGTAAGATACAAATTATCGTCACGTGATATGTTGATACTGTGGTTGAGCGATGAAAGCATTATAACAAAGACAATACTTGTTACAAAGTTACAACGACTATAGCAACATTTGTTCTGTCAATAACAAATTTATAAATAAATCTGTTAATCCCTATTGGCCCAACTCCTCGCACTCCCTAGTTATTTATATTCCCGACCTCTAAGTACTCCAGGTGAATCATGATTGACATAATAATAATAAGGTTGGTTAAACATATTTGATATTTTTGGTGCGGTTTAGCCAAAAAGGAGCATCAGCATTACCTGGAATGACTGAGACTAGGACAGGGTGTCTATTCAGGAGTGCTTGACAAATTGTTTCTCAGTACTTCTTTGTCCTTTACGTTGTGTTTTATTTATCGACATTTGTAGTTTTGTGGTGAAAGATGCGTAACTTTGCAATATAGTTGGACGAACGTAAACTATTTCAGAAGGAAAACGTAATCGCTTCCACAACCATGAGTGTTTTTTTTTTTAAAAATCTAAATTGAACCTGCTTTCATTATGTTATTAATATGTTTCTTCTGACAGAATCAGCAGTTGCGCAAGTCATCAACATTCCATTGTATCTGCCAAATATCTGTCCACGTTGTCTTCCTGTCGACGTTATTTTGGTATTTATGCTACGAATTATTTATCAGCCTTTTGAATAAACTCTTATGCACATCAATATTGATGACAGGGATCAACCCCACTTTAAAAGGTCACTGAATTTCAGTAAACTGTTGTTGTATATAACTATATGTCCCATACTAACAAGTTGCATATTCAGGAAACATGAGAACACAAATATACCGCCAACAACAATCTAATTTAACGTTTGAATCGGTATTGTGCCATTCGAAATTTACGATGATGTTCTAAGATAAAGCATTATCACATTGTTCCTTGTCGTAGAATTAAAAGCTTCAATGTCTTTATAACAATGTATAATACTGCTAATTCATATTGATAATATTTCTGCAAGATGTAATTTATTAGTGACTTGATACTATAATTAGAGATTGAAATGCTGTCATCTGTCAGGACAATGCTATAGTGTGGAAAGAGATCTGTCTAATCAACATATCATCTTTCATTGTTTATCATACATTTCATTTCATCAGCCGGTTGTTCTCCAGCACCAGTAGTGTTCTGCACACTGCTTACAACTCAAATACAGCTATTGTTTGTATGTGGCTAACTCAAATACAGCTATTGTTTGTATGTGGCTAACTCAAAAACAGCTAATGTTTGTATGTGGCTAACTCAAATACAGCTATTGTTTGTATGTGGCTAACTCAAATACAGTTATTGTTTGTATGTGGCTAACTCAAATACAGTTATTGTTTGTATGTGGCTAACTCAAATACAGTTATTGTTTGTATGTGGCTAACACAAATACAGTTATTGTTTGTATGTGGCTAACTCAAATACAGTTATTGTTTGTATGTGGCTAATTCAAATACAGCTATTGTTTGTATGTGGCTAACACAGTGTAAGTGTTAGTCTACAAATTCAAATACATATATTGCTTGTCAGAGGCTAACAGAACAGCTAATGTACGTCGTGTACGATTTTATGTTCTTCTGGTTATTATCTATCAAGTATTTACATTTCCCTCAATTTGTCTCCATGCATACCATCATTCAATTTACAAATGTATTTAGTGATAATTAAAATGTTTTGAATCAACATCATTAATCAAGTTGAATGCGTCACCATGAGGCCAAGTTATGTTACATCGAGACAGATGTTTAACATTCAAACTTTATATGAAATATGTTGTCGTCCAAATTATCTGTTTTTACTTGTGCTGTAAGAATGCTAAGTAACATTGTGATCTTTGAATTGACTCATTAATATGAGAGTTTTCAAAACTGTTAAATTAAATTGTCTGATATCATTTAATTAAGATCATATTTTGACGTGACTCCGGTGAACTTAATTATGTTAAATCGTAATGCTGCGTCATTGGGCAATGGAAATCATTGTACTGTTCAGTGTTTCAAACTTGAAGTTAATTGTGCAATGTCATGTCAATAATGCGAAATTCAAGTTTTGTTCTCCAGTAATGTATGTGTTTGTTTGTTTCCCAAAACTCACACAAACCTAAATGATGATATCGATCTCCAATATGTCCATTTTCAAACAATTTAAGCAGAAATAAACTAAATTTTGTACAAGGTCAAGTCCAGAAAACAATGTTACATTACAATAACATGTAATGAAATTTAAAGAAAGGTTTAAAACTAACAAATCAGACAATACGTAGACGTTAACTGAAAAACTTGAATATCTTGGAAACAGTAACCAATAAGTTGTTTTAATTGTCATATTTGAATTCAGCACATGAAAATCTATCATAAAAAGGACATTTTATCTCTGAAGCAGACGACATCTAACCAATTGTAGACCAATGTAATTTCCCCTGTAAAGTTTGGAAGTAGTCCCACAAAAATCGTTTTGCATTTTGAAATTCTTACCGTTCTATCAATTTTGAATCTTGAAGTTTCTAATTTGTCGTTGTGATTATAACTTAATAAATCGATCAATATGTTAAATACGTTTTATTTTACATCGCTTGCGTCAGTTACATAGCCTGGTTTCTTTACGGGCAAAGTACTTCCTCAATATAGTCCTTAGAGTTGTGTTAATCTCTTCTGATGCTTGGTTTGATTTGCGATTGCGTGGGTCAATTGCAGTGGATGATGTGAGAATCCATGCTAGAGTTTTCCCACGTTCATCTTATTGTTCTGTAGAGCACGAACAAATTATACTTTATGTTCCTTTAAGGTTGACCTTTGTTACGGAAACTTAATATTCGTTTAGAATTTATATCCGGACACAAACACATATTTTGACCCTCTTAGTTATCTCACTTTAATATATATTTTAATTATATGGAGTCCAGATAACACTAAGAAGATAATGAATACTTGTGTTTCAGTGCTCCTTGATTACGGATACATTTTAAGCGAAACAACAATAGTACAGCTTATTCCATTATAGCTTTCAATATGTACATTAGATAAATTTTATATTAACTTGTGCTTTTACGCCAATCATTAATACATCCGAAATATATTGTTGCTTATTATGTGAATACTCACAGTTTAACGTACTAAATGTGATTTAAACTTATGTGTAAATTCTATTGATTCAGGTGTAGCTTTGTATCAGCCGTATTGTGAAATTCTAAACTGAGAGATCCATGTAATCCTTACACAGTATCCGTTGCAACTCGCCATTTCACAGACGTCACGAATCTTAATTGATATGTTTGGCGACAAAACATGATGCCGAGGCTCAAAGATTGAAGAAAGGTTTCCATAAAGATCTTTAGGTTTTGCGTTTTAATTCCTGGAATACAATTGTCATTCATTGCATTTTTCATCAATATGTCCATTTTTTTTACTGATTATAAAAGGGAACAAAACAATACTAACGGTACAAAGTCCAAACATGTATTTGTGGGAACTGCTTTTTTCAGTCTTATTTCAACTAGTGATTTCTACTCTGTTCATCTTTGGTGGCCCGTGAAATGCTGAGAAGTATTGAAGGTTAGTATTTATCAGATTGCATTTTGAAAACGAAAAAGAAATTGCATAATACTGTAAACATCTAATGACTAATGCTAACGAAAACAGACCAAAAACACTACGAAAACAATCATAAAAAATAAACCAGTTAATTTTGGGTCAACAAACAGAATGTGTTCACCTTTGATTTTAATCTTTGACGTGTAATTATTTAGCCAAGTACCTTTATTACCAAAAGTAATATAAAATGAGTCAAATAGTGCATTCATAGGTCTGATTGGAATATGCATACAAAGTTTACATCACATTAGTGATTTACTCTTATCGTTTGATGCATGACTAAACAATCTGAAGTAATGATGCCTATTATATATTTTATTCTAGATCATCATAGTTCAAATGATGCTTCTTTAATCCTATTTACTTTGATTATTCTACTTTGGGATTCATGTTATCTTTCCTATCAAGGATATATTGATGCGTGGAATGTAACTGGCAGTCAACAAAAGACTCGTTTTAAGAAGTATAATTCAAATCCAGGCTACCGGCTTTTGGTAATGCAACGCAGTCGAGTTCGTCAACAGAATCTAAATCGCTTAAATGAGAAACAAAATTTGATATCGCACTGGTAAAGTCAGAGGCTTATGAAACTAGATAACAATGTGGAGTAACAATATATCTTAACCGTACCATTCAAGGTGTGAAGGATTGATTGAATGATTTGTTGATTGGCCGATGGATCGATTTAATGAATTATTGATTGATTGATTGACTGCATAAGTGTTATGGAGAAAATAGCCACTTAAATCCATAAGACAAGAACAGTCCTAGACTTGGCAATAGTGTGAGACAATAACATATCAAATATGAAACGCAATAATCATTGTTGAAAAAAGGTTGATCGGAGGATGCGTTTCTTGAATATATCAAACAGATTTCTTCCGTTAGGTAAATATATAGTACCATGAAGAAGTAAAACAAGCTATAGAATAGAAGTACACAATCTAACACCAGGACCCTCGAAGCGTACATTTGATTTAAACAACACGAATATCAATATACGTTGGATATCAGCATGGTGAACATTCATGTGTTGATTATTATTCCTCTTCCATATAGAAGCAACAGTTGATATTTAAGCAATAAGATATAAATATAGAATTACGTATAAAGACTAGTAAATCAGTGGACATCATTCCCTAAAGAGTGTTTATAAAGTTAATATTGGACATCATCATCATAATCAATCTCTCGACCTAATGTGGTCGTTGAGGCACTGCTCTGCTGAACATCTTACCAGTTCCCTCCACTTGTCTCAATCATGTGCCAATGCCTGTGTCTCTGCGAAACGTTTTCTGGTCCATTCTGTGATGTTGTCACTCCACTTTTTTCTCTGTCTACCTCTCCTTCCACCACCTTGAACACTACACTGCAGTACTGTTGTGAATAGACTGTTGGCTCTAGTGACATGGCCATACCATTTCAGCTTTCTCTTTTTGACAGTGGTGAATAGGTCTTCATAATGGCCTAGTTTGTGCCTGATAGTGTTACGCACCTCTTCATTTGTGACGTGGTCCATGTAAGAGATGCCAAGGGTGGTTCTGTAGCATCTCATTTCAAGTGCCTGGGTTCTGCGTTATAATTCTGCTGTCAGGGTCCAGGCCTCACATTAATACAGAAAAAAATAGATGACTAGTGCTCTCAATAGTCTGATTTTAGTTTTCAGACAAATATTCTTGTCTCTCCAGATGCGTCTTAGCTTTGACATAGCTGCCATTGTTTGTGCTGCTGGTGATCCCGCTTCCGTGATTATGGAACCAAGATATTTGAATTGGCCCACTGTTTCCAGTTCCTGTCCTATGATTTTAATCTTGGTTGATATTTATTTGCCATTATTTGTTATCAGCTTTGTCTTCTCGGCACTTATCTCTATGTCAAATCTGGAAGATGTGTCATCCAGGTTCTTCACTAAGGTGGCAAGATCATCTTCACTGCTTGCCAGCCCATCAATGTCGGACACCACATCTAAATACTTGTAAACATAGATATCAAATTTACCAATATTAAGTTAACAAACACCATCACGGTATGGTGTAACAAAACTGCATACACTTATTAAATGATGAACGATAGAAATACAGCTCGACATATTCCAACTGCCATTACCTACGACTTCAAGCTGACATCAAACATTAGCTTTAAATCGGTTATGCGACGCATCATCAGTGAGTATCCATTTCAAAGGATTTATGATGTACTAATTTATATTTAATATATTTTCAACTAGGTGCTGTTTTGTTTTACTGGAACATTTCCTTGAAGTATAAACGATTCTATACACTTATTTAGATCAAATGCTCAAATTACTCAATACATATCAGGAATAAAAACAGATTGTTTCCTTTGACAGTTGGGTTGTTATCTTCAATTAGCCTGCATTTAAAAGAACTTTCGTATGCTTAAAGGGCTTTATATTTAACGATACTCTTCCAGACAGTTTACATTTATAAACGAAAAACGGCCTTGAAATAAAAACGAATCTAAAAACACTAATAAGATCTAATTTTCCCTCTAATATATAAATGTCAGAATAAATTCAATGTTTTATTTTTATTTATTGTTTTTGATCCAAATAATGTTGGATAAGAAAGGATATTTGTCTGGCAAAACAGATTACAAAGCTGATCCATAAAAAAGAGCGTATTCCAATCTATGTAGACTTAGATGGTTAAAACACTCAGTAAACCAAACATAACATCAGTTCGTTTGATATTTAGATAATTATTGCGTAATGTAGAAGCGATGGTATCTCTCTAACATAGCTATGTTCTGAGGAATGGGGTTAAGGCAGGTTTCACAGCCTTGTAATTTGCGAAATAATGCAAAAGATTCATATAATATAATCGCTATACCTGCATTGAATTTCCAACTTTCTTATTATCAATACAAAACTGAATAGAGAACTTTCAGTCCTTTTTTCACCTATGATATATTTAGTTGAAATTCAGTGCATAGACGTATATATGTCTCCATGATTACAATTCTTAAATAGAATCATCAGATAACAAGATTCAATGTAATTTTAG
This sequence comes from Unio pictorum, assembly GCA_030141615.1. Taxonomy (NCBI): domain Eukaryota; kingdom Metazoa; phylum Mollusca; class Bivalvia; order Unionida; family Unionidae; genus Unio; species Unio pictorum. Next base: position 10,433,596 of record JARLTB010000110.1, read on the forward strand.
TCAGAACAAATTTAACGAAAACAATAATAATTACGTTTCATAGAATCGCCACTTTTTAGAGTACTGAATGCTTTAGCTTTACTAGGTGATTTTGGAAAGACTCAGAAGACAAAGCACATCATCTACTACAGTATAACAAGATTCTCACGAAATATAAAACCAGAACAACATTTTCTTAAACCATCTTGATACATAGAATGCAGCTGACATTGGGATATCATATCAAGTAGTGTTTACTTCCAAATGGACAATACTGTTAGACACTCTTCTTGAACTGATAGCTTTGCTGCACATATTTGCGTATAGATTATCCGTCATATAACATATTATGTGGGGCCCCGAGCGGCCGAGTGGTCTAAAGCGGTCTCCGGTACGGATCACTGTCATCTCGCCTCAATCTGCGTGGGTTCGAGTCTCGGATTCAGCGAATTTGGGTATGTGAGCAAGCTTGCCAGTAGCTTCTCGTGGGTCGGTGGTTCCTTCCGGGGTTTTCTCCGAGTTCTTCATCCACCATTAATACTGACCGTCATGTATAGCCTATAATGTGCTGAAAAATTACGTTAAACCCTAATACAACAACAACCACAAGATATTCGTTAATTGGTCCAATTCTGAACTAATATAAATTGGCAAGAGCTGTCTCATTAGTATGTTTAGTAGCTTACAATTTGCTATGGTTTTCATCATCATAATCATTCGTTTCATGGAAAGGAAAATAAATCGTATGTTGAATGGAACCCTTGAAAGCCAATTGTAGTGTGGTACATGAAAACTTGGTATATTTTGAATCAGTATGCAACCATTCAAATACAATCTTTTCAAACGCCTGACAAAATACTGGAATAAGTAATTTCTTGGATATCTTGTAGTATAAATACTTCCCTTCAAATCGGTCATTATCAGACTGTTTAGTTCGCCCAAGTGCCAACAATTACTTACTCAGAGTAACTACGAGAACGTGATTTTAGTACAATCATACGTCTGGTGTTCATAATTTATGTTGTCAAACCTGATTGCCTTTCTAAATTAAAAAGTTTAAAATACAAATTCAAGTTTTTCAAATGTGATGTAAATTGTACTGAACACTTGCCGTAGTTTATTTCCACATCGCAATTAGCTAATTAAAATGTTTCATTTAATATCTTATATTTACTGCCTGATTTCGGATTAAACTGTAATATCTCAAAATATTTCGCCAACTGAAGGATCCCAAATATAATAAAACTATATTCATTTTAACTTAGTTTTATGAATGTTGCATAAAACATGGTAACATGCTTATCAATGTTTTCCTTTTCCTTTTTTATGAATCTCAATCACAATGTCTGTGACGTGTTATCAAAGCGGACAACAAATTGGTGGATTTGAAATGTAAAGTATATCATATTGTCAACCTGTCTTCATTTGCTGTATCCACTCCTGCATTCTTGTGGTCTTCTACAAGTTCTTTAATTCAGAATGCCAGAAAGTTTCTTTAGTGTTTGAATTTTGAAACAGGAAGTGTCCTATTGCTTGCAACAGATAGATCATTACCGGTTTAGCTATTCAATACTCCTATCTCCTCCTGTTCGAAGGGGGGGGGGGAATAAAATACTAAAAAGAGTCTCATGAATATTCTCTTCCCATTTCTAGCCATATCCGAGAGTCAACTTTCTCCTAATTGAACTTTGGATAATTTACAATCGAATTATATCAAAGTATAATATTGAAATTCACAATATCCAAATATAGGAAAATGATTAGAACGCATCTAGTTCATGGCCATCAAAGTTCATGGCCATCAAAGTTGATGGTCATCGAAGTTCATGGCCTCCTTAAATGTATCAATGAAAAGTATATGCGCCATATTTGAAGACGTATGACCAACGGCCACATAGACGAATGTCAACATTGATCAAACGAAATTAGATCGTTGCGAACGAAAAGGAAACAGATAAAATCATTCATAAGTTGACGGAATCATACATTGCAAACATATTGTAAGTTTCATGCAGGCTATCAATGTTATTCAGTATATAATTAATATTTTACATGCAAACTACTTGAACAAAATATGCAAACATATTATGAGTAAGTCGATTTTACGACTTGAGCATTGCTGTGTATTCGGCGAATTAACCGAGAACATGTTTTTTAGGAAAGATACTAACTGTCAATGTCAATCTACTCATGCATTTTTCAATGTCAATATATATTTCATCAAGAAAACATAAATGTATACTGCAAGTTCGTATTTCATATCGAAATCATTAAAATTATAATATGGCTGCGACATTAAAAGAACAAGAAACATGCTGTAATATACCTAGAGTGGGTGCTATTGGCATGCATGTCTCCATTTATAATTTTGATACATAATAGTTATTATCTCGTGAGTATGGGGAGTCGGTGTTGGAAACAATTATCAGCCAGAACACTTAAACAATTTCCTAAAGCAGAAGTCATAACAGACAATATTCACACGACTTTTTGACACCATTAACTATGCGTCGTAAATTGACCCCACAAAACTTCTTAACATACTGAATACGGAAAACAAAAAGTGAAACAAACATGCAGTATAAAGGAGTATTATTATTTGAAATGACAAAACACATATAACTGAAAATATCTAGATAATTCCATATGTTAAGAACTTTGGTACGTCTATTTACAAAATTAATTCGTGCCGTCATATATTAGATCCTGTAGAAAATAGAAAATCAGACGTGAGAGAAGAAAATTACACGAATGAATTATCTGAATAACAAATCAATTAAGCAGATGATTTTACCATTTATACCACGAAATAGAATACAACAATTGAAATGGAGCAGAGTAATTAATTGATGAAAATGGCGATGACTGTTATCAGGCATGAAACACTTGAAAGTAGTGAGGATATTTTCAATACGTTTCACATTAATGGGTACGTAGGTCACTCGGACAAAATGTATGTTGGTATCATACTTAGTAATAGGCTATTTAAGGTAATTTGTGAGTTTTCTTGAAAGAAGTACATTTAGTTATTTAAAAACGGCTGATGCACAATTTCGTGTTTCTATTGACAGACGCTTTAACGTGAAATAACGGCGGCATTGTGGTGGAAAATCAAAGTGTTCACATCCAGTTTAATAAACAGTTACATATATAAAACGTTTAATGGCTTTGGCACCTAATCAGAGCACTCGAAACAGAAATAATATAATAATAAATTAAACCCATACAGAAAAGAAACGAAATAAGAGCCGTGGCTGAAGTGATTGAGTCTCTGATCCTCGTAGAAGATAAAAATGAAAACAATTTATTTACGGACTTCTAAATTAGTAAACATTTTCATTATATACGCATGCATACAGCACATCAGCTTAAATTATATACTTGAATATTTGAGACACATAGTTTCTGCAACATATCATATAATTAATCATTGGTTGCTAATACAACAATGGTGCAGCAAATGAAACAGATTGCACGTGAGTGTAATATACGAATACCAAGATGTGCAAGAACAACTTATCTATTTGCATAATTAGAGGTGTTTGAGGCTAAATATAACTCTCCTATTACATCTGTTGTTTAAGCTAATGTCTATGATAGTGAAAAAAAACCATAGCAATCAGAAGTACTCGAATTTAAGTTTCAGACACATACTGGTGAATTAGAAAATCAAGTGGGAATTATCCCACACATTTACAGGCTAGAAAAAGATGCTCGACAATTGCAATCGATTTTCTCCGTATTACAGAACTCTAGTACATCTGGAGTTAAGGCGGTAATTGCATTTAATGCGCATTTGTTCTTCGCACTGCTAAAAGACATCGCCGTAAAGCAGAGAGGCTTTGGTTTTCCACCAGATTCACTATTATTAACAAATCTATGAAGCCGCTAAGAAGAACGTCACAATCATAGCCCATTTAGCCAATTATCCAACTGCAGTACTAAGATCACGGAGAGTTCCCGCTGCAAAGACCTCTTCGAAATAACTAACAAACTAATGTCAAGGAACAAATGTACACCACTTCCATCTACCTTCTCTCCAGTAGACTTTCCGGACCAATTTGCCAATTTATTTCGTACCAAAGTACAAACCATTAGAGATATGCTTGACAACACAATTTCAATTGACTCGTCACCATATAGGTACGATACAGAATTTCAGCAACAATTGTTTGGAGCATTTGAACCAGTCTCTATGGATGTTGTACGGAAAATCATGATGAAGAATGCACCAAAGTCATGTGAACTTGATCCAATTATAACATCACTGCTGCTTGACTGCTTAGACCCAATATTTCCTTCACCAACTGATCTTATTAAATTCTCTTTCTCATCCGGGAATTTCCCATCATTTTTCAAACCTGCCATCGTAAAGCCTCTGCTGAAGAAACCAACACTCAACTATAATGATTTAAAGAACTACCGACCAGTTTCTAATCTCACGTTCAAATAAATAATCTTAGAAAACGTTGTTCTAACCCAACTTGTATCTCATCGGAATCCAAGCAGTCTTTTTTTAGCAATGTACAGTCTGCACATCGCCCTTGAAGCAGTACTGAAACTACTCTTCTCAAAGTATTTAATGACATTTTCTCTGCTTTGTATAACGCAACTATTACAGTCCGCACCCTCCTTGATTTGTTTGCAGCATTTGACACAATAGACCATGATATATTACTTCACCGTCTCCAGCATGTATGTAGCATTCACAATACAGACTTACAGTGGTTCAAGTTCTATATAGTCACTATATAGTGAACAGGACACAAACTGTATCTGCAAATGGAATAAATCCTAGCCCCAGTTGATATAAGTTGTGGCGTTCCACAAGGTCTGTTCTTGGACCCGTTCTCTGCATTATATACACTCAGCTGCTCTCATGTGTCATAGATCATCACCCAGTGTCTCACCTGTTGTACGCTGATGACACCCAACTATACAAGTCTAGCCATCCAACTGAAGTTAATGTTACCATCCAAGGAGTAGAGAGGTGCATGTCTGATGCAAAATTATGGATGGCATGTAACAAGCCGCAGATAAATGATGCTAAAACTTAGGCCATTCTGATCGCAACACAAAGACTTTCTCATTCACATCCTTTACCTCAAACAATAAATATCAGCAACACCAACATTAAATTCACACAGTCAGTACGAAATTTAAGTGTTACTCTAGACGGTACTCTCACATCGCACCAACATGTCATGAACATATACAAGGATGCATATCTTGAGCTGAGACGCAAATATCTTTCAGTTGATGCCACTAAAACACTTGTGTGTTCATTAGTACTGTCAAGACTGGATTATTGTAACTCAGGTATGTCTGGTACGTCACAATATCTACTCCAGCGACTTCAAACTACAGCTACTATTATCATGTTTAGAGTACGTCGATAGAATACACCTCACCACTGTTCTGTACCTTACACTGGCAATTCATTCGATCCTAAATCAAACACAAAATTTGTTCTCTGTGCTGCGTTTCACTGACAGACTACAGTCCAACATACCTATCCGGCCTCACCTATGTCTATACAGCAGCAAGAAACTTACGCTCATTATCTGTCAATCGTATACTCATTATTCCCACTATGAAAACGAAGTCATTTGGACAACGTTCTTTTGGATACCAGTATCAATCATTTCAAGGATCTAGTTATATTCTAACACTAATGTTGGTTTCATAACGATCATTGTTAACTGTAAAGAATTCTGAACTCAAATATTTGAATGGGCATTTTTGGGGAGTTATATCCCGCTAGTAATCATCACGATCATCCTTGAAAATAAAGACAGCGCTATATTATATTTTCAGGAAAGATATTACATATTACACTACGTATAGTCAAAATTATTTCTCAGTCGCTAAACCGACACAGTTAGTACAAGTGTAAATAGCCTCAATGGCGACGTGGTATGTATGTATTTCACATCTCACAACTGCTCACTGATCATGACATTTATCGCAAAGGAATTAGTGCAAACAGCAGCTGACAATAACGCCAAAACGCAGCAAAAATGAGTCTTACATTTACACTACACCAAAGATGAAAACTTCATATATCATCTACGCTTGTTATGAATGTCTTAAGCTTGCGCGGAAGGTGCAAGCGCAACTGACGAACATACGACAAATAAAACACAAATATATGACCATCCCGAATGCAGAATTTATTACACTGTTCATAGATGTGACGGGAAAACTGAACCGACGATGTTGTATCGTGGCGATTCATTACAGAAGTTTCTTACATGGCTTGAAGTTACGGCGAAATCGATTCGACAGCAGTGCTGTTGCTCTATTAACTAGCTCACATAATAATTATCAATTTTGATAACTATACATTTTCTACTGGCACCCTTTGCTAGATCTGTGAAGGAATTATTACTTGCACCTACGGTTCCAAGCTTCGTGGTCGCTATCATATCAATGGCGCGTACAGAGTAGATGCGAACAATAAATGTAATTGGCAATAAACGAATTTACCCTGCAAAACAAACGTTCCTGCAGTGTTTCATAACATGCGCGAGTTTGAGAGTCGCTTGTTTAAGAACGCAGCATTGATATCAAACGTACCAATAAGTGTTTTTCCAAACAACATGGAATAATCCATGACGCTCGGCATGGACAATTAAACTTCGTCAATTCATTTTACTAATTCGTCCTTGAACAATTTACCAATCTAGCGGTGAAAACCTCCAAATCACTAAAAAACAAAAAAGGGTGTGTACCCATTACATGAACATATGGAAAAAAATTGCCTGACAATTGCCACCAATGAAGCAATTTTATTCCCCATTATGTCTCGAATGTATTTCCGTCATCGACTATGCGCAAAGCATGCACAATTTGGTCCACATTCGAATGCATATATATTGGTGACTAGCACCATGTGTACAGATGCATTGTTGGTCGATGATGTCATTTAGATATTTTGTGATACTGACATGCATTTGTATAAGCTTGATCCCACACCCTACTTTACGTCAACAGATATTGCTTTGGATGCGTTGTTGTCACAAACCAAAATTTAAAATTGTGTTACTCCCTGGTATTGCACAACATATGTACATGAAGCGCTTACTTCGGTCGCTATACCAATGTCTAATGGTCGTTATTCGCGCGCAATAACCGAAGCATATACGTGATAGCTAAAGATGTAGGTTTTGTAAGAAACTCACAATTATCTATTTTACTGCTTTCCGTGATAAGATTTCCTCAATTATATTTGTTAGGATTGAATTTGTAGAAAAATTAATAAATTGATATTTTCTTTTGAATTGAATTAAAGTAATGTTTTATTTGTTAAAAGATATTAAAGGTAATTTCATTTGTTTTTGTAACACAACTATATAGAATAGAAATGGTTGTTGAGCAAGTAAAAAAGGGCAATGTATATAACCACACTATAACTCAAGTAAAAGTAGCTAAGAACATTGCCAATATACAATGTTGTGTGAGATTGTATACGAAAAACATTATACATGAATTTTGCCTGCTCAGCTATAGTTCTAAGCTACATTAGTAAGAATATGTTTCTGACCTAGTGTTGGCATGAGTTCAATTCAGTTAATGAAGGGAAATAAGATTTCTCTAGACGATACAGAAACAAGATGGCTTCCAACTAACAGCTAACCATATATGGTGTGACGACATGAAACGAATATAAATAAACTATAGAGTAGGTCTCATGACGTAAGATAAGTTGGTTTCTACCGGTCGAAACTAGTTTATACCTGAAAGTAAGTCAGCATCTTTTCTGACTGATGCATGGAGGGTATGACCTTCTCTGACCCTAACACTATAAATACAGATGCGCGATCAGGTCAGATTAGTTCTCCATGTCAGTAGAAAATGAATGTTTGACTCTTAATTTCAGGTAAGGACACTGTATATGTTTTATACCTATTTTAAGAAATAAGTATTTTTAATGCTTGAGATTCTAAATCAATATTCTACTTTAAGATAAGTAAAATGTATTCTTTAAATTAATTGTTGCATTAATTACAGTTATTATATTTCATACTTCGGCTATCTTGAAATTGATTGAGAATTAACTATTGTATAATATTCTAAGGTGCAGAAGTTATACGGGTAAATGAAGTTGGAAAGCTTAATAAGGAAAATGTAATATGTATTTCATGAACTTTTATTATAAAGCTTTTAGATGTGTTTCTAGAATGTAGTAATATATATGTGTGTTGATTATTTAAATAAAGTTCTCCATGTCAGTAGAAAATGAATGTTTGACTCTTAATTTCAGATGTAGTGTAGCTATTTATCATCGCGGCGGCACTCCCCTTAAGAGAGCCCGAATTCTTTCTTCTCTCTCTCTCTCCCTCTCATCATGGATAATGACGTTCCCCAACTTACGAGTAATTCCTTCTCATAGAAAGAAATGAGAAGAAGGTTATGAAAAGCTAATCACAACACATAACAAGCAAAAACATTCATAACAAGTGGATGGAGAATGTTACAGATCTATGTACCCTCTCGCAAAGCCAGCGGAGTGATTATTTCTTTGAAGGAGTGTTTATAATTACGATCCATGGGAGAGATTGGCACTAACATATTTACGATCGTCAGACTTCATACCGCCAATGTTCGCATTTTCTTGCCTGTATCATACAGATAGCTGTTCACGTGACTGATTCGTGATTCTACTTGCTGGAATGGCTTCACAGATTCCTAGTAATGTATATACCAGTATCTACGCGCTATCCAGTTCTAGTGACGCACACTCCATTCGACTATGGTTCCTTGATCCTACGTAGACAACGATTGGAAACCAAATCAAGTTCTTACGCAGACGACTATCAACTCATCCCACAAAACTACGTCAGCAGCAGCACTTCAGTGACCTTCGACAGCTCATAGATTCCACAACAAAAAGTACTTTTACACGGCAAATTAACTATGTATACATTTACTATCAACGCCCAGAACATTGTGAGTTAAGCCGTTTAATTCATTTAATGTGACTCATTACTATTGACATTATTCATAGGAGTGCAATTTTTCTCTGGAAACACCAGATTCTCAAGTACAGGTATGTCTCTTATCACATTAGATATTTTTAAAGGTGATCAATCACAAAATCCTGTTAAATGGCTAAATCATTTTTTACAATGGGCTAATTTTTATGATTTGTCAGAATCTAAAATTTTGAATGCTTTTCCTTTTCACCTCCAACAACATGCTAAAGTATGGTATGAATCGCTACCTGATAACGTTAGGAATAACTGGTCAAGTCTAGTAACTGCCTTTACATCTAGGTTTCACACTGACGATATCATTTTAGATCTATCAATTTTACAAACTCGACAAGAATCGTCTGAAACAGTTTTGGACTATTTAACTCGTCTCTTACAAATTGCAAATAATCAAACTATCTCAGATGAAATATTGTTAGCAGTTGCATTACAAGGTTTAAAACCAGCTATTAAACAAATCGTAATGAATAAAAATCCAACAAATATGGATGATTTACGACAAGCCGCAAATCTAGCAGAGAAATCTCTTGTCGCAACTGAGAATGATGATTGGTCAACACTTAACACAATTTTAGAAGAACTTAAACATCTTAAAGATGAAATTAAAGCAGTCAGCTCAGAACAGAACACAGAAAACAATGTACATGTAATATCTCAACCCTTCGTACGTGCCAAAAACAAACCATTTCGGCTGCATTGCAATAATTCTCATCATTATACATCGTCTTCTCAGACAGCTAATTTTCCAAACTATTTCTCCAGTTCAGTACATAAATCTAGCGATAACAATACATATCAGTTACCTACTCGGGCTGCGCGCTACCAGCCACAACTACATAGTCGTAAGCCATTCTGTCTCAGATGTGGTATTTGTTTTCAATCACACGGAAGATTATGTCCTGCGCTCGATAAAAAGTGTTACTTGTGTCACAAAACAGGTCATTTTGCACGAGTATGCTTTACCCCACAACAACAATATAAATTCGCGCCAAATCAAAGGTCACAACCTTGCCACAAACAAACTCGAGAACCACAAATCACATTAGTCACACCTATTCACAAAAATCTTGTTCCTCTTTATGTTAAAAACAAAATCACGAATGCTTTAGCGGACACAGGCGCGTCTATTTCGGCCATCAACCTAAATTTCCTTTCTCGCGCAGGATTCAATTCACGTCAAATTCAACAGTCAGATATTTCTAATATTATAGGAGCCGGCGGAGAGACACATTTTGTCTCAGGTATTATTAACCTTACTTTGAAAATAGGAGGAATACGCTTCTCTCATTCATTCTATGTTATTCCTGCTTTAAAAAATTCAGTCATCCTGGGTTTAGATTTTCTCACTAAATACAAAGCAGTAGTGAATCTAGATACACAAACGCTCTCTTTGCTAGACGATACGGTAGTCATTAATATGCTGCGTCATCAGCCTGGATTGGCACGTGTCAGGAAAGGTACAACGATTTCACCATACTCGAGTTGTCCTATTTCTGTTAGTATCAGTAAAATAAAAAGGGGAACATCTGTTTTACTAGAACCATCTCATAATATGTCAAACTCCACATTTTTGACAGCTAGAACAATTGTAACGGTTTCGAAAAATAACTTTGTTCAGATCTTGAATCCTACTTCACAAGCTATAGACATACAGGCAAATACCGTACTAGCTTATGTAGACGTACTACACCCACAGACCATATTTACTGTTAGTGAGGACACTTATGACAAGGGTATCACATCTGATACACCTGACATTGTGGACACACAAACTAGTAAATCACAAGAACCAATTAATTTTGATTTACACTCTTCAGATTTGTCAGAAAATCAAAAACAAGAACTTCAATTATTTCTGAATAAACATAGGGATGTGTTTGCCTTGAACTTAGATGAATTAGGAAGTACTACGGTATTTACTCATCGAATAGAGACAGGTGATTCCATGCCAATTCGTTGTCAACCTTATCGTGCGTCTCCGCACATCAATAAAGAAATTGATAGACAGGTAGATGAATTATTAGAACACCACCTAATTGAACCCAGTTCTTCAAGTTATGCATCTCCAGTTGTTTTAGTCAAAAAGAAAAATGGGGAATATCGTTTTGCCATTGACTATCGGAAACTTAATCAAGTGACACAACCAATGACATTCCCTCTTCCAAGATTAGAAGATGTAATTGATGCAGTTGGACAAACTAAACCATGTCTTTTCAGTACATTAGATTTAAATTCAGCATTTTGGCAAATTAAAATGGATCCAGAGACAAAACATAAGAGCTCTTTCATAACATCACGTGGTCTTTACCAATGGAATGTAATGCCGTATGGTCTCAGAAATGCGCCCGCCACATATTGCATTCTTTTAGGTCATGTACTTAGAGGTATACCATGGTCAACATGTCTTGCATACACAGATGATATTATTATTTTTTCCAATTCATTTGAAGAACACTTAGCACACCTTGAACTTATTTTTGATCGATTACGTCAAGCAAACTTGACACTCAAACCATCAAAATGTGTATTCGCAGCATCTGAAGTTATTTATCTTGGTCATAAATTCTCAACAAAAGGAATTAAAGTAGATGAGTCCAAAATTGACACAGTTACACAGTTTCCTGTTCCAAAAACACAAAAAGATGTTAGGAGTTTTCTAGGGTTGTGCAATTATTACAGAAAATTTGTCCAAGGATATTCTACAATAGCAACACCTTTAAATAAGTTATTGACAAAAGACAGTTCGTTTCTTTGGACAGACAAGTGTCAAAAAGCATTTGAAACTCTTAAGACAGCCTTGACCACAGCTCCTATCTTGGCTTATCCTGATTTTAATAAACCATTTAGACTCACATGTGATGCCAGTGGTGCAGCTCTAGGTTATATTTTGTCTCAGATAGGGACAGACGACAAAGAGCATGTCATTGCTTATGGTGGACGAGCATTAACAAATGCTGAAAGACAATGGTCAGTAACTGAACAGGAGTGTTTAGCGGTATTAGAAGGTATCCGAACATATCATGTTTACCTATCACATCAGAAATTTACTGTCATTACAGATCACAAGGCATTAGTTTGGCTAAAGACAGTTAAGCACACTTCGAATAGACTAATTCGTTGGTCACTTCGCTTACAAGAATACGATTTTGATATTGTATACACTCCAGGCCATAAAAACACAAATGCAGACGCACTCTCACGTCGAAACTACGACCAAACAGCTAAGACTGACAGCCAGTTAGAAAAATCTCCAGTATGCACTAACACTCAGACTAAGTTAGAATCATCAGTACACTCCATTCAAGAAGAAATGACAGAAGTTACATTCTTTTACGATAAGGAAAATACTACTAACCTATTTTCACTACAGACTAATGATAACATACCTAGCAGTAGTTCTGAAGAACTACCGGATCTAGCCCAATATCAGCGCGAGTGCCCTGATTTTAAGGACATGTATGTTTACTTAGAACAAGGAATATTACCAGAAAACACTCGTCGTGCAACAGCTATTCCATATGAAGCAAATCAATATGAACTAATCAATGGTGTCTTACATCATTTTTTCCAGCCTCGTACAAAACATAAAACTTCTCCAGATCAACTCATAAAACAAGTTGCTTTACCCACAAATTTGAGACTCGATGTCCTTCTATCTTATCACGATTCAAAAGCAGGAGGTTGTCATTTTGGTGTTCAAAGAACATATCAAGCTATCAAACAGAAATATTATTGGCCTAAAATGTATCAAAATGTGTATGATTACATTACATCATGCTCTAAATGTCAGCTCATTAAACGGGACACAAACGCACAAAAAGCTCCATTGCACCCATTGCCCCCAGAAGACGTATTCTCTAGGTGGCACATGGACATTTTGTGCATGCCAAAAAGTAAGGAAGGTTATCAATACATCTTATTGGTGACAGATAGTTTGTCACATTGGTGTGAAGCCTTTCCCTTACGTTCTCAAACAGCAACAGAAATCGCCAGTGTTTTGTACAATGAGATATTTACACGTTATGGTGCACCGCGAACACTTGTCAGTGATCGTGGACGAAATTTTATGTCTCAAATTGTACTCGCACTTTGTGAATTATTTCAAGTAACACGTCACCATACTAGTTCATACCACCCTCAAACTAACAGTCTCTACCATTAGTCAGGCATTGAGGGCTTACTGTAGCAAACATCAAGATGATTGGCCGTCCATATTACCCAGCGTAATGATGGCATTCCGAATGAGTCCAGCAGTTAATTCTACTGGATACTCACCGTATTACATAGTCTTTGGGAAAGAAATGACTTTACCCTTAGATGTATCTCTTACGCCTAAAGAAACTGTACAAACACAAACACAACAGTATATAGATCAATTGATTCAAAGATTGAAAATAGTTCAAGAAATAGCTAAAGCAAATACACGTGAAGCACAAAGCACAAGCAAACAGAGGTTTGACCAGAAAACAAAAGAACCATCCTTTCGCGTTGGAGATTATGTACATTTACAAATCTCACATATACCTGTAGGGTTATCAAAAAAAGCTTTATCCTCGTTGGGAAGGTCCATATTACATCACTCAAGTAGGTCCGAATAGCACCTACAGATTACGTCGTTGTTCAGACAATAAAGAAATGAAATCACTTGTACACGCAAACAGGCTTAAGCACTATAAAGATCCTAGGGATTATAGACCTCCGACACCGGACACAAGTAGTACACCTCCACAGTCAACACAAACATCAAATGATCAAACGAGCAATGAGCAATCACCAACCAACAATGGTACCGAATGGTACTTAGTTGATAAACTGTTGAAATCCAAATGGATTTCTGGAAAGAAGCATTATTTGGTTAAGTGGTCAGATGGATCCACGCCATCATGGCAACCAACGGAGAATATTTCTCAGGCATTAAAAGAAGCATTTCACAGAACACGCACACAATCAAACACACGTCGCAAACGACGAAGTCGAATATTTCGTAATTGAATTCAATACGAAATTCTGAAAACATAAAAAAAGAACAAATTCCTTCGTATTTGGAAGAGAAAATTATAGTCCTATCGTCCATTCCATTATTTTTTCTCATACCTTCTATTTCTCTTTTCTTCTTTCTGGCGCCAAATCTCTCAGTTCTCTTTCTTTCTCTTAAGGTATGGATGAAATTTGGATTGGTTCGTAGGCATATGTTTCTTTTTAACTCTGAATGCAGAGTACATAGTATCAGAACAAACAACAACATAAAAACAAAACAATTTGAAACATGGGTTATCTCCAGCATCCCCCACTTTTGTATAGTTCAGCTTATAAGTGGATTCACAGTTTAAATCAGGCTTACACGGACTTGTTGAATTGAACGTATCGAATATTGTTACAAGGATGTCAAATGTAGCTACATAATGATATTATTTCACAGTTATAATACGTCTTAAAAAGAATACGCGGTATATTACAGCAATCTCATTAATGCATGGGTTTGACAATGTTTAGAGGTTTATCTCTCACGATTTCATACCATTTGTATGAAAGTATGTACCTATGGTACTGTGTCTTGGCGCATTCGCCATAAATGATAAACTCGTCAAAATGTCCGCGCGATTACTCGAATCCGAGTTAACGTAATGCATAGCTCTCACGATATGAGCAGCTATTGGTCTATATACGGCCAGCTTCTGAGTCAAATTCATTTTCCACTTACTGTTCTTAGGTTAATTTAGAGACGATACATATTTCATACACGCACAGGTCAAAGTTGATTGCAAGTGAACATACGTCATGGTTATTAAGGCTAGTGCAACATTAAATTGTCAGTTCCAAACTCTCGATATAATAAGTATTCACCCATAAATATGTTCTGCTAATGTTATACGAATAACATATAAAAGAGAAAAAGAAATGCAGAAAAAGGACACAAAGGAAGATTACACTAAAATAGAAAAAGAAAAATAAAGATAACAAGAACTGTATGCTATTATTTTGTTTTTCAATCGTCTGATAAGCCTAGTCTAGAGGTAGGTTTTGTAGAATTATGTGTTTAATAAATATATATATCTTATCAAAGTATTCAATGCTGTGAAGTTTTATTCCCATTGTATTTTTTGGGGAATCCTTTTCACGAATTTTGCATTGTACTCTTTATTGTATTTTTTGAGAATTTGACTGAGATTTGTGCAATACACTTCCCATTGTGTTTTGGGAATTTTATCAAATATTTTGCATAAAACATTACTTGTACTCATTGTACTTTTTGAAATTGATTGAGTATTTGCAATGTACTTCTTATTGTAATTTTTTTTATTGTATTTGACTTGGTATTTTGCAATGTATTTTGCAGTGTTTTACATTGTATCTTTAAACTTTGCGAAAATGTCTCGCAATGTTTTTTTTACCATTGTATTTTTGACCTTTCATCTTTTATCTTGTTTTGATGAATAAAATTGATTTTTCTTTTCGAGCCTCGAGGACTCGGCTCAAATAGACTAGAGGGTATTGTTAGGATTGAATTTGTAGAAAAATTAATAAATTGATATTTTCTTTTGAATTGAATTAAAGTAATGTTTTATTTGTTAAAAGATATTAAAGGTAATTTCATTTGTTTTTGTAACACAACTATATAGAATAGAAATGGTTGTTGAGCAAGTAAAAAAGGGCAATGTATATAACCACACTATAACTCAAGTAAAAGTAGCTAAGAACATTGCCAATATACAATGTTGTGTGAGATTGTATACGAAAAACATTATACATGAATTTTGCCTGCTCAGCTATAGTTCTAAGCTACATTAGTAAGAATATGTTTCTGACCTAGTGTTGGCATGAGTTCAATTCAGTTAATGAAGGGAAATAAGATTTCTCTAGACGATACAGAAACAAGATGGCTTCCAACTAACAGCTAACCATATATGGTGTGACGACATGAAACGAATATAAATAAACTATAGAGTAGGTCTCATGACGTAAGATAAGTTGGTTTCTACCGGTCGAAACTAGTTTATACCTGAAAGTAAGTCAGCATCTTTTCTGACTGATGCATGGATGGTATGACCTTCTCTGACCCTAACACTATAAATACAGATGCGCGATCAGGTCAGATTAGTTCTCCATGTCAGTAGAAAATGAATGTTTGACTCTTAATTTCAGGTAAGGACACTGTATATGTTTTATACCTATTTTAAGAAATAAGTATTTTTAATGCTTGAGATTCTAAATCAATATTCTACTTTAAGATAAGTAAAATGTATTCTTTAAATTAATTGTTGCATTAATTACAGTTATTATATTTCATACTTCGGCTATCTTGAAATTGATTGAGAATTAACTATTGTATAATATTCTAAGGTGCAGAAGTTATACGGGTAAATGAAGTTGGAAAGCTTAATAAGGAAAATGTAATATGTATTTCATGAACTTTTATTATAAAGCTTTTAGATGTGTTTCTAGAATGTAGTAATATATATGTGTGTTGATTATTTAAATAAAGTTCTCCATGTCAGTAGAAAATGAATGTTTGACTCTTAATTTCAGATGTAGTGTAGCTGTTTATCATCGCGGCGGCGCTCCTTTTAAGAGAGCCTGAATTCTTCCTTCTCTCTCACTCTCTCTCTTACCATGGATATTGACGTTCCCCAACTTACGAGTAATTCCTTCTCATAGCAAGAAATGAGAAGAAGGTTATGAAAAGCTAATCACAACACATAACAAGCAAAAACATTCATAACATATTAAATAGGGATTATTTGTCATAATTTTCAGTTATTTGCGTCAGCGGAGGGTAATCAAGTCTAAAGCACATAAATTCAATCTATAACTTAAGAACACATTTTATGTCTCATAAAGTATTAATTTATCGAAGTGTTTGTCCTCTATGGATGTACACAATGTTAGATCCCTGTTTTCTTCTAACAGTTGTAAGATTGAAAATGCTTTTAATTAGCTCATTAAAGCAAATGACATTGGTATTTCATAGATTTTTTACAAAAAAAATCGGTAAACATTATTTCCAAAAATTAATTATCGGTGCTGACTACATTCTGGTACATAAACACAAAGTACGCCCAATATGGATTTGAATAATAAAGGCCTGCAACATATAACATTTGCATCATACAGTCCTATGAGATAGAAAACAAAATATTTTAAGAACATCCGAATTATGCCAAGTAAATGTAGTACCGTATACTTTAGTTTAAGACAAGTCCAACTTCAAACAGTGCAGACCAAATTCTAAAGTCATATAATGTACAGACAAATATGGGATTTGTAATTTGTTAGGAATACTCACTATCATAAGCCAGCTCGAGCCTCATATGTTTTATGCGATGGCAGATCATAGCCCATTTTGTTGCAGTTAGACACAAGTATACCACACTGTCAATACAATACAATTTAGATTAAACTGAAATTGCACTAGTACTGTGATAAAGGTTACAAAATGTTAAAAGCAAATCATTCATTCTTTGGGAGAGGGTTTGTCGGCATTTATTGATTTGTACCAGTCCTTGTGGCATATTTATATGCACACTATATTCAGTATTTATTTCACATTTGTTTAGGTTGTTTGAATAATAAAAATTAAACGTAGTAGTTATTCAAGCAAATTAATTAGCAAATGTGTATTTTTAACCACGTTTTGCACAAAACAAATGTTTTTTTTATAATTGGCATACGATCTTTATTATGGTAAATTCGCTGCCTTACAGGGACAAAGATTTTTTTTAAAGACATTTATTGTTATCTGTGTTCACTATGCAACAAGTGCAAATGTAGTTGAACAATAATAAACAGTTTCTGTAACGACAGTTTATGTGGAATAAGTTCTGCTTAATAGTAGACATTTTGCCATCTTAATGTTCTCATTTTTCTATACCACTGTTATCCATTGGAGGTCAGTACGTACGTTTACTTGTCTTACACAATGATTTGATCGTATATATGTATACAAGAGGAATGATTTTATTTAACATTCAATATGTTTCTTGAATGGGGATATTTTCGCTGTCCTTAACATTTTTATGTGATCTAAATCTAGGTTAGAAATATATACTATTTTGCAGTAGTGCTACATTATGTAGTGGAATAGACAGTTATAAATAGGAGTGTCATACATTCCAGTGAGCTTTCCTTAGAATGGTTTTGAGTTCGTTTAAAGCTTTAATTGTACTTCCAGGGTTCCAATTCTATCTGTGCAAGTCATCTTCGTAAAGTGGCAGTTAATGTTATCAGATATTAAATTAAGCAATCTTGTTTAACATATAAATTCATTTGAAATGGTCTTCCATTTTGGATGATAAATTTTATTCTTGAATTTTATCAGTGAATTATTTGTTATCACTATTGTTATTTTAGTTTTAGACTGTTCGTTATTATTATTATAACATGATACAAAAACAAATTTAGTATAATAAGAGAACATGTAAATTATGTTGCATTAATATTTTTATTGACAAAACGTGACTTTCTTCTGTTATCTGTATTTGATTGATATATGTTTTTTACCAATTCGGTGACATTCGTAATTTGTATTGGGATTGTGTCATCAGATGTCTTATAAAAGACTATACCACTAAATTGCAACAAATCTAGGTTTCAATTAAAACTTGCCGAATTCCTGAAACGATAAAGTACATTTATAAATAGAAATGAGCTTCAAATTGAACGTGAGGCTCAACAAGAATGTTATGGTGGTGAATTTGTAGTTCAGTGTCAATATTAAGTACCAGCAACAGTTTATAAAAGGGCAAATAATGATGCAGATCAAAATGATGTCACAGTGACGAACAAAATCTGAAAATAAAGCCAACCATAAGCATATTATTTTGATCCAGATCATTCTATTATATCAATAAGAGGTTTATTTGTCTGGTTATATGATACTAGCAGTAATCATATAATTTACTGCCCCTAAAAGTACCTACAATCTCTAGAAGATTATACGAAATCTCTCTGAATAAAATAACATATTTGACAAAATATCACATTGTTTAAGTAAAGACCATGTTTCCCAGCCATCATATTATATGGTAAACGACCAGGAATTTAAAACTTGTTTTCTAACGTACATGCTAAGTGTTCAAATTTAATGAAACATATACAGGATATACTTTATACTTCAAGTAAATTCCTCTCTCGATTCAGATATGTCCTTTGTTTGGTTACGAATAATTGTGTTTATTTTGATATATTAATTCCGTTTTCTTGATTAGAAAAATACGCATGTCAGTTTTGATAATATAACAGGTCCATTTGATTGTCGCTAATTCCTTCTATTTAATAAGCATTAGAAACATCCTCGAGGATTCATTACTTTGTCAAAGTATCTGACAAGCAAATTCTTCTCGGTGGAGTCCATTTATGGCAGCCTCCTACGTTTAACCTTTGTACAGTTTCTTGTTTCGCTGGCTGTTTCATTCAACCATTTAAAGACCTCTTATCTGATGATTATATTGGCCTGGCAGGAATCATGCTTCTACATGTGTGTGCAAAACAAAGCATTTCTCCTGTAGCTGATTCCAGTAGACGGAAGATCTAGTAAAATGTAATTAAAAATAACAATTACGCGCAATACATTATTTAGATTTGAGGATGTTAGAAATATATACTAGACACATTATCTCCCTTGGTAAATAATAAACTGCAAGACGTGTGTGGGACACTGATTTTTTAAGTTTGAAAAGTGTATAGTTGCAAGTAGTTGTTCATTATAAATTATGGAAAGATATCTAAACAACTTGATGAGATCTTGTAAACGCCTTTATAATCCAGTAGTTGGTTGAACATGAATGTGACCTTAAGACGAGGGTCCCACGGACAAAAGTTAGCATTATATGGCATTGTGCCCAAACAGGAATATTACACACACAAAAACAGACTTTTCTAATAAAATAATCTAACTTTTGTGCTTGTCTGCTATTTTTGCCAAGCCATGTGTGTTTGTATAAGAACGATTCGTGACCATTAGCTTCGCTTCAAACATCTATCTAGTAATTTTCCATTTATTGATTATGATGCATTGGTGGCTATAGACCTAAGAAGTATTGATATAATTAAATGTTTGCGACGTGGCAGTTTATAGTGATGTCTAGCACTGGGGAATCATGCAGCAGACTTGTAGCATAATATTCCACTCTGCCTAAAACCATCCTATTAATGCTGAGCGCCAAACGAGGCAGCTGTTGGTACCATTTTTTATAAGTCTGTGGTTTGACCGTGTCCAAGTTCCAACACGCAACCTCTCGATATCTTACATATTTGCCTACATTTCTCTATGAGTTAATAAGACTCATTAATTTATTTCATAATCTATGCCACTCATTCATAGTAAAATGATATATACAATGTATAATCTAGCACCTAAAGCACATATATACATAAAGTGTTTATATTATATAGTGTGTTAATATTCTTGTATACGAATCAACATATATATAAATAATCCAACTAGTATGTACATTAGTACAGGATTGTAGTTAATAAATGTATACGAATAGCATACACATCAACACCTGTGTATATCCTTTTGTAACTTTAATACCATAATTAATTTTAACACTTTTTAAAACAAATATTAAATCCAAGTTTATATATATATATATATATATATATATATATATATATATATATATATATATATATATATATATATATATATATATGTGTGTGTGTGTGTGTGTGTGTGTATGTGTATGTGTGTGTGTGTGTCAACCATTGAGTAATGAAGATCGGCGTTTAGGTAATTAAACATTTTAAGGATAAAAATTAGATGCGATATGCCTTCATGAAGAGCAAAAAAAAATAATAACTCTTGGAGCTTATTTAACGTCATTGTTCTACGCCTTCAAACTTACTAATGTCTTAACGTTTATTCATGTCATGATGTAAATGGCTGACTTAACTAACATATGTTGATTAATATTTTTGAAAACTTTGAACGTCCTAATGTTCTGAAGAATATTTGATACATACTTCAACACCACTTACGAGTGTTTGCTTCGGACAGAAGCTAATAAAACTAAGGCTGTATAAATGACAGAAGCTGATAAAACTAAGGCTGTATAAATGTCAGAAGCTGACAAAACTAAGGCTGTATAAATGTCTAGGTTTTGTATAGATGCTTCAACAGACGATATTATGCCCAATTTACATGTGTGTGCATGCGCATCGGACTTCCATCGAATTCAATTAACATGATGAGTTTAATTTGGTTTTGGTTGATTTCTCATTGTCTTCTGAAGTATTTGTGCCTGAGATGATGGTACAATCTTTGCACCCTTTTTCATTGCTACCAGTGTCTGATGATTTCAGAAAGACACATAAGGAAAGGTTTGAGAGTAGTTTAAAACGTTAGAAAAAAAACAGAAGACCATATATTTAGTCAAAAACATAAGTAACACTAGGAAGAGAAAAGTAAGAAGACGAAGAGAAAAAAACCTTTTGAACAGTGAGCATACGGAAGAGTGAAAACATAACGATGAGTATATTTCAATACGTGTTGTAGCATGAGAGCATCAGGGAGAAAGGCACCTAACTTTGATATCAACCCATGATAAAACAACTTTCAAATCTCAGGTCTACACCTTCTATGACTACATCAACTTTCACGACGAATGTGACTCCAGTAGCAGCAAATAATATTACCATTACAGAAGCATGCATCATAACTGCATAAGTATGACATGACCATGCACAATTGTTAAGACATTTTGCAACTGATGATGTCGAGTCTATACACTGATATTTTTGTCATTCAGAAAAACCAATTGTACTTTTTGGGGCCACTCAGGGATCGTAGGAAAAAATAAACTAATGTTATTGTCAATATAAATTGACCTTAAAACCCTTCATTACATAACAACATTTAATATCACGTAATACCATATAGATTTTCCTATTTTTTTCTTTACAGTCTGTTTTTGATGTCATGGATTTTCGTAAACTTCATTGACACTATATAATCTGGTTTGGGTATCTGTTCTGGCGTCGGCTCGTCTACTCTTTCTTGAAATTGCCATGATGATGTGTTAGCATGAGACGATTCCCGGGAAATTCATAAACGCTTCCATAGTCCAGATGTATAAGCACATAGGGAACCACCAGGCCGATGATACCAACTAGGGTATGTCCTCTCTACAGGAACGATACTCGCCAGAATCCTACTGACCCGCCTCGCTACGCACAGTGACCAGGGATTATTGTCATAAAACCAGTGTGGATTCCAAAACGAACACGAGACCATCGTCAATGTGTCTGCTACAAGGCAGCATAAATAAAAATGTCAGTAACGAAACAATGACCTTTTCTCCATCTACGTCGTCTTTGAAATGTCGACAAGTTCTTCAGCTTCTGCATAAGCTTTTGTCTCAACATTAGTACCAAGACGACTGAGTTCCTGCATCGGCAGGTCCCTAGAAAGCCCCAGGTTGAGCCCAACAACACCCTCAACGGCCAAAACGCAACGTAGTGAACCGCTTCACGTACCTTGGCAGCACAGTGTCACAGAGCATCACTATTGACAACGTGGCGAACATTCGCATTGCCAGAGCCAGCGCAACTTTCATCAGATTGTATGCCAACGTCTGGAACAGAAGAGGCATCATCATGCAGACCAAAGTAAAGTTTACAGGGCAGTTGTGCTCCCCACACTTCTTTACGCATGTAAAACGTAGACGGTGTACCAACTCCACGCCAGGAAGCTGAACCACTTTCACACCACAAGCTTCAGGAAAATCCTCAAGATAAAGTGTCACAACAAGGTTCTGGACGCTGAGGTACTTACCCAAGCATATCTCCCCAGCATCCATACCATCCTGATGCAGTCACAGCTACGCTGTGCGGGATATGCTCTACGCATTCCAGGCTGCTTAAGAGACTTTTTTTATGGCGAGCTATTGCTAGGACAGCAATCCCAATGTGGTCAGAAGAAACGCTTCAAAGACATTCTGAAAGCTGCATTGAAGGCATTCATCATAAACCATGATTCCTGGGAGCAAAAAGCAAGCGATTGAGACAATTGGTGTTCCTCCGTGCACAAATGCTTCAAGAGTTCCACCTGGTGTCGTCTGCTGTCATCTCTGTCTACACTACCGTTCCTAGTCTTTCCCTCTGGCTAAAATAAAACACCGAATCTCTGTGGAAAAAAGAAAACAATGACATCAGATAAGGAGCAAGATAACTAAGCAACATTTAATCTACTAAACTGTGAGTTAATTGGAGAGTTTGATAGAGACATGGCTGTGATATTCGTAAATGACACTAATCATTCTCTGTCCAAATGTGAGCTTGTTCGGGACAGCAAATTGGTACATTACGAACCTAATGAAGTACTAAAATGTAATGAAATTAAGCAAAACGTGAATGACATACTTAACTGGGTCAACTTCTTTTAACAGGCGAATGCTCAAACAGGGCCCATACAGCAGAAACGTATGATAATTTTTGAAAGTGACACTGACAGTCAATACACGGTACGTTATACATATTACATTACTGACACAATGCTTAGAAAACAGGAAGTTCACAAAAAACCTAATCCTGCCTTATAGGAATCCTACTGTACTAAACATTTCTTGAAACTGTAGCCTTTTATTACTAAACGAGAAAATAAACGCGCGCATTATTCTGCGCACACCAAAGCTTTAAATATACAAAAAATGACGTGGTGGTACAACAGTGCACTACGAGAAATTATTTAAGCTTAAATATCTCTAGAGCTGGAGATGTGCGAGTCCTTATAGTAGACTGCCGACTGACAAGACGTTCCTTAAAGTAAATGGCTTTACATGCGGTGAGGTATTTATACACAGATATTGTCTGTACATTGAAGGCATTGGGCTCATCTGATTAAAAGCACTTCGCACGTACGGCATAGGTTCAACCGAACTCACTGTTTTGAAATACGACACAATATACATTAGTCACCCTCTGGTATCGTTTTACGCCAAACACAAATTTCTACTACACGAATTTCATAAATAAATAAAAGGGTTTATACAAGTCCGTGACACCCACATTGACCAAGCCCGAGTTCCGACCCCACGCGAATAGAGGTAAGATGGCAGTGATCGGTATTGGCTGGAGCTTGCGACCAATCGGCCTCCCAGTTTCCCTAGACTTAATACTGCCCGTTTCTTCAATAAAATAAGAATGAAAAAGTCTATCAAATTATTGTGTTATATAAAGTAGCGGTATAAATTAAATACATTATGTTTCGTTTGCCATTCCACATGTTGCCTAACGTACTTTCAGGAAGTAAATAGGAATTGATAAAGTCTAGTACATTTTGTTTATAGCTATTGACAAGGATGTTATATACGTTTAAAATATTATTATCGCAAAAGTGCCTTCTATTCGTTTAAAATATTCTTATCGTAAAAAGTGCCTTCTATTGCTTTAAAATATTCTTGATATTTAAGCTTGCTTACCAAGTCCTCTGAGTTTAATCTCTGTCTGTCACGGGAAATGACAATGTGTCAAGCAGTTTTAGTGACCATGGCAAATCCGGAAACATTACTGATTTAATATAAAAGCTCAATATATACTAAAGAAGGATTTCCTGTACTCCCAACTTTCACATTTATGTTTATCTCTGATACAAAACATTACTTTTTAAAAAAATATAATGACGGTAGCTAATGAACGTGTCGCAAATTTTTAATCGATTAATTAAATACTATTTTTAAGAGACTAGTTGTTTTTGCACAAATTTTAAGGTGTTTGAAAGCAGTTATGTTACTGCACAATGAAATATTCTCATAACAAACTTGTACAAGTAATTTAATAAATGAAAACCAAATAGGCAAATAGCGATCTTTCTTAGTCACATAATGTATATCAATTGGATAAATGAAGTATTTCTCAGTGCATAAATAGTCGTGGACATTACGCATGTCACCTAGGAGACAACGTATTACTGACGTCAAAAGCTGAAGTCATAATATGACAGACGAAAATACCTTACATGTAATATAATCAATGGTTACATGGTCTACTTTCAACATATTTGCCCTCAACATACGAACATACGCCATTGTTTGGTTATTATAGGAAGAAAACAGAACTATTTATTTAAGCCTTTAACAAATGCTGTTAATCCACGATACGAAGGAAAATAATGAAGCCAGGGGGATACAGGAAATATGAAATTAAAGTGAACCCTACTTCGCCCTACTTTAGTAAAGCAGACATAATCTTTTTGACCATTTACAGCTATATATATCCCACGGTCCGTGAAAACACATTATATGATAAACAAAATCTTGCTGGCTTAATGAAAGACCTAAGAGAACTGAACCAGCAGGAAATATTACTTCTAATCGTATTTACAAAGATCAACTCGCTGTATTGCGATTATTTCAACGAACAACGTTAACATACAACATTCCGCAAAAAGCTCCAATCTAATTCCTTACCAGTTAAATCATTATTAACGCACCACACAAGTATCTGTTTCAAATTCTTACAGAAGACACTGGATTTCAGCCAGCCTAGAATCGTGTTTAGACTGTATTGCAAACTGTATTGACATCTCACTAGATTTGTCCGGATTTAAAATAATGCCGTAAAGATATAATATATTCTCATTCAGGAACGGTTTCTAATTACTGCCATGCGCAGGTCGGTATCATCATAACTAAAAATAAATACGCACATCAAAGTTTATTTATTTTAGGTAACACATTGAAAGTCGACCGTAGTCACTATTTTCCATACAAACGACAAACAAGGTTTGGAATCATGCAATCTTTGCTATTCAAGTTTTCATTTTATTTCTTTTTAATCTTGATGACTTTAAAAGTATATAGTTTTCTTGAATGAGGCCTTTTATTTCTTTGTCACATTTTCAGGAAGTCTATAGTAATATTAATGGCTGAAATCGTTTTACAATGTGATGATATACTTTTTTAATTATATGCACTAACGAAACATGTTCAGATTTGATTGTTTCATTCAGAGTAAATTATGTCAACCACTTTCAATGAAAGCGCAAAGTGGTCTGAATGAGGTCTATGATATTTACATGTCATTTTAGGCTGCATGAAAAAAAAACAAAGATAGAAGGATAAACAAAACCATTAGAACCATAGATGTCCTGGTTATAACCATACAGCTAATACTCGTCCATTGGCGTTTGCTATTGATCTAATCCGGTTCGTAATCTCTTGATCCGAACTTAACCAAAGTCCAACTTTACTATTTGCTACAATACTTTTAATAGTGATGTATATGCTGCAGTCATGTACCAAACGCCGGTCCAAGGCTGTGGTGGACGTACGAAAATACAGGAACATTTTGTCCTATATGATCAATTTCAGCAAGCTGGACCTACATATAAGTGATAAATCCTTCAGTTAGATACAAGTCTTCATAATATAGGGACACATTTTACAAAGGGGATTATTGATATTACGAACGTGTTTTTTTAAATCTAAATTTGTTGTTGTCAGATCTTGTCAAGCATAAATTGAATCTAGCTAACCCATTGAGCTATTCGTATACAATGTAGAACACACGTATCCTTTGGACATTTCGCTTCTTTATAGAAAGGATGTTATGCTTGTATACATGTATACCACTTGAGGGCAACTTAGCACAAACCTGCCTATATAGTATCATTACGGATACGTTAACAAGGTATACATTAAGCATGGCGACAACTAGGGCAAACTCCTTGAAATGAAAAGCAAACTTCTCTATAAACTGCACTTTGTTTCAATAGTTAAGATCATGGCTGGAACGAATTCACGGGTCATGTTCCGTTGAGAACAAAATCTGCCTTTATTAGTTGCCATATTAGAGAGCGAGGTGAACACACTGGGCATCAAGAACGAAAATATCAAATTTCAGATGCGTCCATGGATGACAAGTACGTATCATCAACTACTTTATAGAATGGTCACGTACATTTAACTCGTAGATAAGTGATTTCTTTCATACACATGGCAAACATAAACTGAAATGAAGACAACAAATAACGTGACGAAATTTTATACCCAAGCACATTTGTTTTCCCTATAATTTATTCAATACAACAAGTCTCACTAAACCAGCAATTGCTGGCTACGAGACACTAATCAACTCAATATATTTCCTAGCATGCTCCATCTGGTTGCAATTACCATACACTTAAGTGGTTTTGGAGCGTTCGTTTGGTTCAGAAGTGGTGCATTTAATCGGAAACATATAGAAATGACATTTTCCCTTGAGCGCAATATCTGTTTCTATCCTTGTTCGACAGGAGTTATCACATAGTAATACACTTCCTTTCTGCAATACCTAACAAATTATTCTGTTAAACTGTATATTTTCCGCTCTTATTTTGGGCAAAAAAAAATGTTTTTTTTTCTGCAGATTTGATCACATTTAAGGAAACAAATATTAAATGACGACCTAAATTAGTGCACGTGTGGAGTGTTAGAAGCAAGATATCACATTCATCATGGCTATTTCCTAGCAAATTAACATCAGTGAGAACTTTACATTTAAAAAGCAACTATTAACCACGAATCTCATCTTAAAAAGATGTATGTATGCAATTTTAATAGATGTAAATATTGTTGCATCCATTCATACTCCACATTTAAATAACATCAACGTTTGTATACCAACTTGTGAACTTTATACAAATACTAGATCTCTCTATATTTGTTATCATTTTCAATTACATCCATCATGAAAACGTGACAAATATTTGCCAATACGTTCGACTTTTCGCTAGGATAGCTGTTGCAAGGTGCTTCAGTTTTCAGTGGCAATATTCTGGTTACATGTACGTGTTCCATACAGCTCTAATCTGTAGCACGCCACCGCCTTCGGGAGGCACTAGTGTCATTAGCAGATGGTAATTATAAGCAACTTGTATTTTATACAGGAACGATCTAATTAATCATATGTTCGCTAGTTGTCATCTACCTGTTAGTATAAACTTTTTAAATTTATTAAATAAAGCAATATACGATCTAAATGCAACTGTGATAAAACATGGTACTACGTGAAGTAGTCGCTAACGGTTACTAACGAAAATCATATGATCATACATATAGGCTTCTTAGAAATGTCTCCGATTCCGCATATTTGGAATATTATATGTGCCGTTTGTCACAAATATTATGAGATGATTTATTCTCTTTTAGCAAATCTCTTTTATCGTGGAGATTATTTATTTTGATTAATAGATGAGTTATTAAAAATTGACAATGTCAGAGCGTGGCAAGAATTGATGCAGAGACACGATAATAAAGGGTTGTCTCTACTAAAATAGCTTTAATGACATATTATCGTTGACTTTCCAAAAGAAGAAAATATTGTAATGTTCATTTTATAATAAATTTTTGATACTATGAAACCTGTAAATATTTTTATTACAAATGCTGATTATCAATGATTTATGATATATTATTTCTAATGTCAAATGTAAATTTGATTCCGGTCTGAAAAAAAGATATCAGCGTATAATATTCGAGGCTACGTATAAGAAATGCTGTCAAGAGTTAGTTTTTATTGCATTATATAATTATATAATTTTAGTTAATAATGGTAGAAACATAAAATAATATACAGTATATGTTTCTCTCGGGGTTTACTTTAAAGTGTAGCAAACTTATTTTGAATCCAACCGTGAATTCTGTATCATCGTTTTGAGGTACAAAATGCAAACCTTCCTCTTAATTACGCTTGTGTTATTCAATACATGAGTTGAGTAAGGGCGCAGCTGATGACTAGCTGTGCTTCCAAAGAACAGGAATGTGTTTGATAATTATAATATCAATAAAAATTGTATTAAACCTACGCATCTGGCCAAAAAGAGTTCTACAAAACAGTTTTAATGTATAAGAAACATCACATGTTAGATTTAAACAATTAGGTGTAGAGGAATTCATGATACATAATTAGAGTTTACATTGTGATATATTAGTCTAGTCATAGTAATGGTTTCCCCGTCATGAACATGTACATGAAACAGTTTTGCATAACTTGTATTGTCAGAGCTCTACTCCTGCAGGCCCTGTTTACTCGTAGAACAGTTCGATGAGGCCTTACGCATATCCTAAAGGTCTAGTAATTGAGGCAGTGGCCACTGCAACGTAGTGGCTGGCATTACTTAAATGATGTGGGTTCGAATCCTACTATTGATTCAGGTCGGCTACTATTATGATGCTAATCACTTTACTATTCGATGTTTGTGCAGGATTGACAGTTTTCTTTATTACTAACTCTTTCATGCACTACGCAACAAGATCACGTGGTCGGGCATTTGGATAGGATACTGGATGGAAGAAATGAATATACTAATCGAGTAAAAGATATTCATTTTTTGAGAGCAGTACGATTTTCAAATTTTAGTGGTTTGAATAATTCACAATTGGCTACTACTGACAAATATATTCATACATAGACAATTTACAAAAAGCAGTACATAAACACGTTGAATGACAAATATTTTAACAGATGTGGAGCGAAAACTTGTAATGGTGTGTGGGTGTGGGTGTGTACGAAATGGAACGATATATGACACATGCATCCGCCAAGACCACAAAAAGAAACCCACTTCTGGCCATAGTGAACGAGTTACGATTATTAAGATGAACAGTAATGTGCATATCTGCAATTCCAAGATTGAAATGATGCAACTGTTACGGTCACGTTTTGTTGTTGATATATTTCAACTTTGGAATTATACGTCGTGTATGTTCGCTACTTTGTTTTATTATCTACACACTTTGAAGAAGAGGATAATGTGATAAGATCAGTCAGTCCTTGTGTGTGTTCGTTGTCACATGATTAATCACTGCACGAACAATCACCAAATTCGGTACGTGCGTCGCTTATACTGCAATCACCAACGAGGGAGAAGTGTGCTTGGGTCTCTTATGTGGCGTCTCTTGGAGAAGGTCAAAATAAAAATCTTAAAATTGAAACTGCAATGACATTCAGAAGATTTTATTACCATCCTGTGTATATGAATTTGTAGCAACATGACATATATGATGTGATGGAGATTCCTATGTAACATTCTGATGAGGGTATAAGAAGAGATGGGGTTTGTGGTCGGGTAGACAGTGGAGGAACATTCAAGGGATATTGGAATTTGCAAATGGCAAGCCATGAAAGTTGCTCGATTTTATACTTCCAATGAATATTGATAGACTGCCAAATTGCAGATTATATGAATGAATTGATATTGTCTTGAAATCATATTGGCATATGTTTCCAAATCTGAGAAGTAGAATTAGTATAAACATATTAAATGTCGCTACAGCTGTCATTATGGTGATATTCGCACGATTTATAATTTCTTCTAAATAATGCTTGCGTAGGAAACACGTTCCACCCTATTTGGACATTCTGGTGACACGCTTGTAAGGTACTGTTTACAATGACATGCATTAGCATAGTTTTGTATCGATTGCAAGAATATTTAACGAACATTTTAAAAAGCGGATAAACACTTGTGCACGAAACGAATTTTATTAGTTCCTTAATCATGATCACATAGATGTTGATGTCATGAATATGTAATTATATATAGGTTACCACAAGCTGCATTTTTGTTAGGTTCATGAACGTATTTACAGTGAATGAGATTTTTTGACTCAGCTAAATCAATTAACAAGTAAGGTATTACTCAGTATTGGTTATGCTAAACTGTACGTTAGATTCTTCTTTGGAAATGTGACCGTACGTATTCAGTGATAACTTCCGTTACTTGCATTGCATTTGTTTTCCATTATTAAAGAGGATCTCCGACAAGAACTGTTGCATCGTTCCAACATAAATTATTCGTTCTTATTTTAAGAAAATTAATAACAATGATGATCAAAACTTGTAAGCATATCATGCTAAACATTCAGATACATTGATCGTTAATTGATTAATAGCGAAAGCTAGAGAAAATTTCCTATAGAAATTATTCTGCTAACATTTAAACAGTGACTGTAAAGGTTTCATTTTCATGTCTAATTTTCTGCGTAAGCGTTTTAATTGTCTAAAATTTGAAACAAAAATGTGTACGTATGAAACAAGATTACTCTTGGCTTCTATTAAACAAGTATTTTGTCTGTTACTGTTTCTTACAATATCGCACTGATAATATGCTTTAAACTTGACATCGTGGATTGAATGCGAGAATTATTAGATTAAAATAATAACGTCTTTGACTGAATTCAGAGTATACTGTGATGGGATATAGTTTAATCATTTTAAATGATATACCTTTCTGATAATCGAGTGAGACTTCACTTAAACCATGGTAAGTTGGCATGATGTACCATCATAAACGTACCTCAACTCATCAGTGAAATATATAATTATCACAACTCTTGAACGGCATCCCTAGCAGCAAATTACAAAAGGTGAACACATTCGTCTCAATATTTTATGGCATCAAAGCACTATGACCTCATCATTTTCTTGACAGCCTGATTAAATTTTTCCATCGACCCCTTGCTCTCAACTGTTGAATATCTAATTACTTGGCGCATCAATGACAACAAATTAGAACCTTGATCCGATTACACGGACTTGGGAAGGCAAAAATAATTTTATATCAGGTTTTAGTCTTAGTCATATTATTGCATAAAGGAATTTCCTCTGGAAACCTTGTCAACACACAGATTATGATGAATATGTGTTGTTTACCTTATTTGGTCTTAGGTAATAGACCTATGCAGTCAACCATTATTCCACTAAATGGTTCGTCAAATGCAGGTATTGGTTGAAAATGAGCTTAGTGTATCTTCTCATAGGATTTTCGAACCTTTTCACAAGTGTGATAAAATCTACAGAATTTAGCGGCATCATTTCTCAATTTCAGCTAATACGAATGACGTAAGAACGTGTGGTAGGGTTTATTGATCCTAAATGTCCAGCCAATGGTGTTTCATGGGATACATGTAGACTTTTCTGTCTCTATGACTTTAGTGCCATACTTTCATAACTCACTTACCACTCGTTTTCATTGGGTACCCCAGGTGGTCTCCATCTTGTCATCAGAAACCCATGTTTCCAAAAATAGTAAGTTGGTACTTCTGCAGAGTTAGCTATGTTGATAGCATCTGTAACAATCAGTTGATCTCGTGATAGTTTATGACTAGTAAGGTGAGTAGTTAAATTAGTAAATATGGATCAATACCTTTCGACTGATGCTAAACAAAGCGTAAATGATCTCATCAAAAGTCTCAGCAATACATGTGTCAGCCAAATAAATATTTTTCTTGTCACCTTCATTCAGAAATGGCTTATTCTGTTCCACTCTTCGTAACTTCACACGCAGGTTATAATCAAGGGTTTCTTTATCAGGTGTTTGAGCCAAACAAGGTTTCTCAGATACAATTGAATTAACTGCAACCTCGTCTCAAGCTAATGCATTGCCTAGCAATAACGGAACATCCTCAATATGACAAGAACTTACCGCCCAATTTGTCACTGGCCATGCAATTACGTCTGATGTTACAATAATATTATGGAAAGGAATTCTGATAAATCGCAGTGTAATCCTTGAACAAGAACACTTTCGGACGAAGAACATCAAAGGCAACGTACCTGATAATAAATATTTTAAGAACATCATATGTCACTTAATATTTTAATAGGAACATACTTGGTGGAATCATAAATAGTACAGAGTATTTTAACAATAATTGTTAATAATTCTCCATAACTTAATGAGACTTGGGTCTCCTTGACCCAGCAATGTATTGTCTCCACTATATAATCATAACCTTAACCTATGAGAAACAATATCATTTAGAGGAACTGCTCTGTATTGTTATGCTGCTTATTTTTAATGTTAAGGAGTCAGAAATGACGTGCCTTGTTTCTTGCAATCTCGTAGAAAGATATAAAACTTTATAATCAATATTAACATCCATTCGATTTTTATTAGCTGTACCAGATTGAAATTTGCACGTACTCAGCCAAAGGAATATGAGCAAAGGAATATTCGTCAGTTGTACCAGCAACATTTTCTAAACTATATATCCTGGCAAGGCTCGACGTCAATATGGACGCAGTTGTTGAACTCTTCGACTTATATAAATTGTCTAAATTGGTCATAATCTTTATTTGTATGCTTAGATGCACACCACATGTCAAATATTTGTTATTTTATCCTAGCAAATTCCACATCGCGTTTGGCTCTTTTCTTTTTTCTTATTCCGAAACCTATGTTCATATGCCTCAGCATTAACTCAATACCGTACAACATATATTCTTTGACCAAACCATACTTGTCACCTGCTTCAATTGACTGTCCTGCCAGTAGCTTCTCGTGGGTCGGTGGTTCTATCCGAGGTTTGTTCGGGTTCTCCCTCCACCATTAATACTGGCCGCCATGTATAGCCTATATTGTGCTGAAAAATGGCGTCATATCATAAAAAACAAACAAAATCAATTGACTGAAGTACAAACTTCACGAGCATTCTGATAAAGTACTCTCTATAATAACTAAAGGATAGTGCTCTTTGGCTATTTTAAATTATCAACTCTTTTGTTCGAAATGTGAAAAATATTTATATTTTTCTTCATCAGGAGGAGCAGGGGGTGAACCGACCTTTTTTACAATCCTCCATTTGCTAAAATAACGGTTACGAAAATATTGTAAAAAAAAAAAAGCTTCCCTGGTTGAAATAACGATTACGAAAATATTGTAAAAGGGGGGGGGGGGTGAACCGACCTTTTTTTTATAACCCTCCGTGGGGTAATAACGGTTCCCGTAATGCTGTAAAAAAAAACTCGGTGCCACGATACTGCCAGTTAATTAACTATAGAAACGATCTAATCCAATACGAGGATCTGATAAATTTATCGTCACAAATCCGTGTGCGGTAGCTTGACCACCACTAAAGAAATGTCGAAATTTATTAAAATCCATATCACCGTAACACCAATATTGATAAATATTTTGTAGTGTATATGTTCCCTGCAATTTTCTCTGATTACTTGGAATTTGTGCATATTTTTGAGTGACGTATATCACATCGGTGTTTTTATGTCTACCCGTGGAAAATATTTTGGCTGGATTTGTCTGTCATTCCAACATTACATCGTCGTACACAACAAGGTTATTAATCACTAACATCTTTTGTCGCCGTGTATTTGAAGGTCTGTAGCATAACGGTACAGGTTCTAACGGAAGTTTCTCTGTATGAATTTTAAATAACCCCCGCTGAAGATTATCTCGTATTTTTTTGTGCTAGCAACAACAAGATCTGAAGGCGTCCACGATTCCAAAAACTCGTTAATTGGCGTTTCAGGAATTATCTCGCGGAACTTTAAACACTGTTCACGATCTGATTTTAATCTTATCGAGGATTTTAACGCGGTTAATTCTTCATCGAGGGAACGACGATCCACAGTCATTGTTTCATAATAATCAACGTGTTTTATCAATCAATCGTGAGGCGATTCTCCACCGATTGGTGGTGGCTGACCGTGATCACCGCACATAATCACAGCGGTGTTTTTCGTTATTAACCAATCAAGAAACTTCTGTAGATCAGCTTTCGGTACAGCACAAATCTCATCCCATATAATAAATTTAGGAATAATTTTTGTTCCCATACGATCCTCGGTCCAAGTATCATCTCCGCTCCATTTGAAAAAGCTGTGAAAAGTACACGCGTTAGCGTTTCTAGATCTCATTTCACGAGCAAGGCGATGATTTGGAGTTAGCACGATCATATCGGATTTTCCGAATAAATCAATTACCCGCGTTGTTTTTCCGCATCCTTCAGTACCGTTCAGATAAACAGTCTTATATAGTGTTACGGGATCATACATCGACGGATACTCAGAAAAATCCTCGTTAGTGTTTTCGATGTATTCATCGCTGATAACAACGTCAGCTAATTCATCATACTCGAGTAACATTTCGGTTTTTTTCTCGCCATGACCCCCACGACCCGGTATTATCAAGAAATTCTGCAACTTCATCAAAATGATCTCTGTGGAAATAGAACGAGTCAGTGGCGACTCTACACGCGATTTTACGAAATCTATTTATCATCGATAATAAATTTATTGAGGTGTAACATAAAAGATCTTAAATGGGTGTACTGCGGAGATTCGCCGTCGAAGTATTCAACGATAGTCCCGAGTTTTTCCCCGTTGGATAAGAAAGCTAAGTTTCGTCAGGAAATATATCTTTGTTGATTGCATCATTGATAATAAAATCTATTTCGGCGTCATCAAAGAATAATCTCATTGTTCTTCTTTTGTGATTGTGTTTTCCTCCCTGAGTAAATTTTTCGATTATTTTCCTTCCTAGATTCTTCGCTAAACCTTCGTCACAATCCTTCGCTGTCGGTAGCCAAATATTTGTTTGTTTTCGGTATGATATTATTGCCGTAGATACCGTCAACGACGCTATATTTCCTTCGTCGAGCATATATCGCAGCAACGGTATAGGCGCCCACATTTTCTTAAAAAGTGTTTTCCAAACCACACATAAATTATCGGATGAAGTCCTTTAGTGAGTTTAAACGATGTTATCCTGGCAAACCCACAAAGATCTTCTCCGGGTAATTCTCCGTTAATAGTAACTTTAAACATTTCATGTGTAGGGAGACCAAACCGCTCAAAATATTCATGGTATTCACCCATTCCAAGGAAGCTCCCGGGGCAACACGCGGACATATCTACGGATATCATATCCGATAGATTATACTTTGTATTCCAAAGTCCACTGTGACCAAATTCTGCACAACTCGCGTTAACGTCATCGATACATTCTTTTCTGATCGGGAGCCACGAATTCTTCTTCGCGGTGTAATGTACTGCCACCGACGACACGTTAAAACAATTTTTTGTAATTTCCTGATCACCGTTAAATTTCATCGCCAGGTTAGTCATTTCCGTTTGGAGTTCTTCAGTGCGATATAAATTACCGTTCACGTTAATGAATTGATCATATATGTTATCGTTGCCGTTACTAAACAACCACACATATATTGGATCGTTGTTTTTATTCTCAGCGTTAACATCATATATGTTACTGCAGTAATATTTTATTTGTCGTTGCCGTGGAAATATTTTTACAGAGGGGCTCCACGCGTGAGAATTGTGATCAAAGATCTCGATGGGAGCTCAATTTCATTTATAGTGTCCGGAATCGTCTAAAATATCTGCGATGAGTGTCTTTACAATAATTGGAAATTTTAATTTTCGCTCTAGACGCACCGTTTTTCTACGAATTTAATTTGAAACTCTTTGAGTTTCATTAATTCCCAATTAAAAAAATATTTTCACGTATTAATATAATCAAACATGAACGACGAATACATCGACGAATTAAAATCCGAACTCGACCGTGTACAACATCTCCACGACAGTAAAATATTTACCAGTAAATATCTCGATGAGGAATATCAACGAATAGTCTCTGCGCGACTACGAAGTTATCCTACGTATCGCTCAGAGTATCGTATCGCAAAGATTCTTTCACGAAAGCGCAATCACATTATTTATACATTGAAAGACTATCCCGACGCACCAAAATTTGCTACCGTATCAACGCTGATAAAACAATTTTTAAAATATATCGGTGAGGTATTCAACCAAGAACAACAAATAGCTGAAGCCGCGAAGGAGTACGACGACGAATACATAAATGTGAAATCGTAAACGATTTTCACTAAAAGTTTCAAAATACGCACTCATAGTTTTATGAACATCTATATATCCCTTCGCGAATATCTTATCGAGTTTTCTATCATCGCAGCCTTTTTTAATTTTTTTACATTTTGCTGATAATGCTTGGTAACGCTGTATTAATGTATTATATTTGTTTTCTTTGGTGTTGTATTTCTCCGTTAACTTTTCAATTTGGGTTCGTTTCTCCGTAATTTGCCCCCGTAATTTTTTTTTACTCGTTATTAACTCACAGTAGATTTTTTTGTTTTCGGCAACTTCATTTTCGAATAGTTTTTTAGAATTTGCAGCGTGAATTCTACTTTGTTGTATTTGTTGATCTAGTTGTGTAATATTACTTCGCGCTAGTCCAATTTTAAATTCTCGTGAAACTTCTTAAGGGCGTCTAACACCTCTCAATGTCATTATCGCCTCCTCATCATCTCGGGTTAGATATGTTGGTGTTCGCATTATAATACAGTAAATATTTTTTTCAGTAAAAAATATTATAGTCTAAAATTTCGTTTAGAAATAATACTCAGCAATGATAGAAATAAAAAATATAGCTGGAAAGTTTAGTCAGAAATGATACTCAGTTGTCAAAAATACAAGGATTTTTAATTTTTAATGGTTTTTTTTCAAGAATTTTTTTTGAGCGTATCAACGGGGAGGCATGAATGTGCGTAATGGATCAATTGATCGCGACTACATGTAATTGTTGTGATGATCTCATCGGCGATTTGTTGTTGTTGTTGATGATCCATCAACAGAAACTTTTCATTACCGAATTTATCTAACACTAGTTCGAAATTAATGTTACCCGACGGTGCTGTAAATGATTTTCTGATAGCATTCTCGAGGATATCTTCATCGTAAATGAATACTCGCGCGTGTTGATACATTATTCAAAATCTACGACTTTAAATCTATGGTAATTTGTAGTTCTTCGTCTGATAAATCTATCCAAGCATTGATTTGGTCGACGAGTTTAAATTTTATTCTTTGTATGTAGTTGTTGGAGCTTCTCAAGTATATCAACTTAACAGGATTCATCACAATTAAACTTCCGGGGGGAGGGGACCTGCGGAGAAAACGTGTATAGAATATAACCCTGTGCAGTTCTATTTGATTTGGATGTATTTGCGTGATAACTACCATCAACGATATCACACGTGAGATTTAACGCGATCACTGAGATAATATCAACGTTGTTTACAGAGATGTGTCTGTTTAATCCATCCTCGGCGTTGTTATATTTGAGAATAGCACTAGCTGATTTTGTCCATGCGGTTTGAATCTTTTTAAACCCAACATCGATTGCGTCGTTGAGTTGTTTTTTTTTGGGGGGTATCTTCAACACGTATATTATATTGCTTTGCAAATTCTGTTTTCGTTCTAAGGTTATCGGTGTTTATTACCTCGTTGATAATTTGTTCATTAAATGGTGCATGTCATAGATAATTTATTACATGCTTCTACGACGTTGATAAATTCATCTCGGGTGAGGATACCAGACTTAAGAGATACTAACAGCAACGAAAAATCATTATTCATCGCTGTGAAATTTTCAGCGATTCTATCTTTATTGGGTCGATGATATCCTCCGCCGCGTCGTACTACACCTATAAAAAAAAATCCAACTTGGTGTAATAGCTATAACTTTTTATTGGATTATCGGGTTTTCTCTTATCGGAAACGTAATTAGATTTTTCAAGTTCTCTCTGCGCGCGGGGGTGGTTTTTCTGGACATCCTAACACAGTTCTTATTTAACTGTTGTCTATATCTATGGAATATTCAGGAGATTTTATTTCGATGGTTGAAGATAACGTTGGCTGATGAACAGATATCTCAATGAGGGGATCAACACCAAGGATTGATTTTATTCCCCGTTGGATCTCAGCGTTGATATCTTCAATTTGATAAGTACCTTTACGAAGATACATTGTTTTCCAGCCTGGTCCGCCGTCGGGTTTATAACAGCACTAAACTGTTTCTGGGTTGTTTACCAGCAAACGGCGTTGATCTAATATTTGGCCAACTGTGATATACAACTAACTGAACCAACGCTACCTCGGTGGCTTGGATTGGATTTGGAAATTCAATGCTGAATTCCGGGTTTCTCGAAGTTGTTGATATCAACTGGTGTTTTCGCGGAGTAGTATTTTCCACTATTCGTTGAAGCAGTTCTTGTGATGTCTGCGACATTGTTATTATTATCGTTGTGCTCTAATTTTGACATCGTTTAATCGTACAACCGGACCATCCTTGAAAACTCGTCATCGGATATAACAGTATCATCGAGCGATGATAAAATCATCGTGGACAACTGCGAGTACGCGTTAGATACCGTAGTGAGTTTAACTGTGTAATCGTGTAATTTAACTTGTGAACAGGATGATATTTTTTTGTTATCGCGGTAACTATTCCCGCTATGCGTGTCGCCGCGGATATACAAATTGGAACAACAATCGGTGCGATCATTGTAACCGAAGATAGAATAATACCTGCACCGGCAATTACACCGGACACCGAGTACACGGTTACATCGATGACGATGATTCTTCGTCGGTATTTTTTTTTTAAATTTTAACCGGTATTGTTCAACGAGCGCTGCTAGGTTAGTTTGAAATTCTTTGACTGTGTCATAGCGGTATTGTGAAGATGTGTTCATTGTTATTTTTTAAAAGACTATTGTTTTTAATTTACGGGTGAATTCAATTTAGTTGTTACTTATATCCGCTACCAGTTCTATGACCCAATACATTGACGTCCTAAGCAATTCCTTGTCGGTTGAGTCGTGTATTTTATTCATCATAGACAAATCCTTATCAACAAAATTTATTACTGTATTTAAACCTTTTTTATTTGTTTTTCTACTGCCTCATTGAAGATATTCTTGGCAGCTCGTGATGAGACATTAAAATTATACTCAGAAATTATTGTAAACCGATAAATACCTTTGACGGTAGCTGTATAA
Organism: Unio pictorum; assembly: GCA_030141615.1. Taxonomy (NCBI): domain Eukaryota; kingdom Metazoa; phylum Mollusca; class Bivalvia; order Unionida; family Unionidae; genus Unio; species Unio pictorum. Next base: position 10,473,170 of record JARLTB010000110.1, read on the forward strand.
TTTATTGTATAATTACTCCCCTCGGTCCAATCCTGCAAATCCCATTGAACCGTATACACGTTATTTTTAACTTGGTCCGTGTCGTGATGTATTTTTACTTTATCGAGCCGGGATATCATTCTTGGTAAATCATCTTTGAATGTTTTAAGATCATCGACGGATTTTTTAATAACCGAGATTTAATCAGAAATTGATCTCTCTTCACGAATAACACCCAATCGTTTATTAATTGCAGTTATATCAGCGATAGATTTTGTAATTAGTTGATTATGATTTTCACGAATAATATCTTATTGGGTTCTAATATCTATTATATAATTGAGGTACTCCGAAAGTGTTGCGGTGATATTTTTAAGTGTTGTAATTTCATCTGGTTTTGCATCTTTGCCAAAAAACTTGTCGACGGCTTCATCATTTTTTCTAAACATTCTTCAAAAACTAGTAAATTGTTCGATATGAGTGTCAAATTCGGCTCGTAGTTTTGTTAAATTATCGATGGCGGCTTTTACACGTGCGATATGTACATCGATGTGTACACGTGGAACACCAAAGAAATTATTTATCGGGGTTTCAATGGTATCAATTAAATCCTGCTGGAGCTGATTAAATTTAATTATGTGGTCGTTATAATTATCATTAAGCGTTTTTAAATCATCAATTGCGGTGTTTATCGTTGTGAGTTTTGAGGTAGTTGTTAGGGGGTTTCCAAAAAAATCAACAATATTTGTACCTTTATCATCGATGGTTTTTACTGATTGTGACATCAATGACTGATCGTTGTTGAGTTTTTTAATCGCCGACACAGGAATATTTGAAGTTTTTAGTCGCCCGTGACGATTTTCAAACACAGCAATTTCATCGATATTTACATCGGTCGGGTTTATCAACGTTGATAGCGATTCAGATATCATTTTTTTTACTTGTTCGGTGGTAATTCCCTCTTTGGATTTATCACTTGCGTATAGAGATCTTCCCCAAATATCTATCATTATTATTATTAACGTTTTAGTGTTTTTTTAATTTAAGACGTTTTCGGTGATTCATCGTTGTATACTCGTGGACGACTTTGTGAGGTAATTTAGAACTTGTTAAGATAGCCGTTAATACGTTTAATACTTCCCGTCCACATATTGGAGGATCTGTTAATGCCTGTGTGGGTAACGTTTAATACCAAACCGGGATTGTTGTAGACAACTTAGACACATAATTGAGAAATACGAATAAAAAAAAATAATTCATCGGGGGTGTATCGCGTAACACACCCAATGAGTTCCGGGTCCAACGCTGTCATCTAGATTAATTATACCAGTTTCAGGTATTCGTGGTTGTGCTGGTAATTGATCTTTCATGAATAAACCTCTGAAATGTTTTATTGGAAGTTTTTTTTACCGCGGCTGCAAGATCAAAATTTGGACATCGGTGATATTGTTACCCCATTAACATTTTTGCGAGTGAGAATGGGCCTATAAATCCATCCTGTTGCTTTCGCCCTAGATATGTTCCTGGTAGTCTCAACCCGTTCCCCTTTTTTTATATTCCTTCCCCATAATCTTTCCCATAAGATTGCTGCCAACAGCACGAACGGCACCTAGTCCAAGTGCTTTAAGAACAGGTAACGTCAACGGAGCTAACGCAGCAAGAGGAAATATTTCGCCGGATTTAATCATATCTTTTATTTGCAGCTTGTGAAAGCATCAACTGAACCCCTGCCCCAGCAGCCATAGCCTTATTAAAATGATTAAGTTGAGTTTTTGTGAACGATCATTTATTTGATCCACCCATCATTTGTTCACGTTTTAGCGTTATAGTTGCACCACACGTAGTAGAATTTTTTGATTGTAGTTTCTTTACTTGAATAGATGTAAACGTAACACTAACATGGCTATACGACATTTTATTTAGATAGTAATAATCTAATTGACTACATATTTTCAATAGGCGCGTCAGGGAGTTTCATTCGTCCACCAAGACCCTCCATTATCATCGCCTTATCACTGAGAATAACAGCGATTACTCTGTAATTACCATCACCAACATTAGCAGTAAATATTAAATTAATAGTAGGTTGTCTAAACAGATCAAGATGTTCCAATGAAAAATAATAGATTGGGTAGAATGATGAAAAAACTCGATGAGATATCTGTATACCCGTATCAACATTCTGGTCGTGCGAATCATACTGTGCCAATCGTTGATATATTCTGAAAATTTTACCGCTAGCATAATCTATCTTTATAGGTTCAGCTGATTCTTCACTACCATTTACTCGTAATGAAACTTCCGTAACTCCGAATGTATCAAACACCATCGGATTTCTTTCTTGACTATTTTCTCTATCAGTTCACTGGAGCACAATAAAATATGCTTTGGTGGAGTTAGACCACGTTGCGAAGAGAGTTCCCTAGAAAAACTCCCCAGCAGTTGTTAAACCTGTCGCGGAATTTACTGTTGTATTCAACCATGATAGTAACGATTTCCCATCCGTGTTCATAAAAGACATCAATCGATGTTCTTGTTCGAGTGAAGGAGTGAAGGAGTTAATGCTGGTATACACAATGCTAGTTTCGTTAAGATTATCTTACCATCTGAAACTCCTGCGGCCCTCCATAACACATTATTGTCATCTTCGTTTCTATAAAATCCAATTGTATTTTCTCGCACCAAATATAACTTTTTTAACTCCTCTGCAAAATCCAAATATATGAGAAAGTGGGATCATACAAGAAAACTCCTCGTTATCTGTTAACATAGCTCTACGGGCAGCAAATCCTAAATTATAATTTTCATTCATAGATGTAACTTCGGTATTACCACTGTTCAATTTTCGGGCTGATCAACTGTGTCCTTGTGGAACATCATTGAAGGACCCATTGTTCTTTGATAATCGTCTGAATAATTTACTAAATCTAAGATTGTAGTTGCTACACCGAGACGTTGCGAAATTGTTTCAATTTCATGACCATCAATAATATATTTTGCACTATCAAACAACGCCATTATGCTATTATTGACAAAACCGATTCTATTACCTATACCATAATCACCACTGCCATCCGCCTTTGTAATTTTTCCTTCAACCTCGAGATATCCCTCGTGAGGGTACTAGTATATCTACTAGTATCGTGAATTTGAAGTTCAATTCTCCCTAGCTCATTTGGATTAGTTGCTTTATATGTATACATTTGATAATTTCTCAAAGATCTATCTCGTAATACTTCAGCGCCAAGATCAAAAGCTTTATTTTTGATATATCCCTAAACATTTTATATAATTAATCATCTTCTAAAACGAAGACCACTACCCGCTATCATACTCGAAGCAATATTTCGTTGTTGTTGTTTTTTTGTTTATTTAATTTTACTAATTCTTGACTAACAGCTTGGGCAACCTCCGGTGATATTTGTTCGGCGGCAGGTTCTTCAATCTTCAATTAATTCTGCTAATTTTTGATTTACCGCTCCATTAATTACCTTAGCAACTTTTGGTGGCATTTGTTCAGTTGCCGGTAATACAACAGGTTGAGGTTTTGGTTTGCGTATTAAACTCACTATTTTATCTTTGACCGCGGAAAAAGTTGAACCAATTAATTCACTAGCAGGTTTAGCAATTTGATCACCAATAAATCCTATCGCGTACCGAGTTGCTTAAGTAACGGTATAGCTTTAGGTGCAATTTTTATAAATAACCCTTTTACAACACTGCCAAACCCATCTCCCGTAATACATTTTGTACACAGGCACTCTCGAACCTATGACTCTACCTCGTTGAGGTCTTCGATTATGTATTGTCATCTTATATGATGACTTTTTGTCTAATCGCTATAATAATCATCTAAGATTTCATCGATAAGATTACGATATATATTAGAATCTATAATGCCGCTTTGAAATAACCGTTGACAAATACCTGTTGCTTCGTTTATAATTTCAGGTGAATTGTTTCCTGCTCGCTTTCCCCCTATGAGAACCTCTAACCGAGATACATCGTTGACAATATTTTCCGGACAAACCCCTGTAAAACCTGTTCCAAATCTTTCTCCTCTTACACCCTTACGTTGTTCTTCAGCTTGTTCTAATCCCTGATACAAATGTTGTTTTGGTGTGGGGTATTCCTGTTTTAAACTTTGTTTTCCGTATAAATCTCGTATTTCAGCTACAAGTTTATCAAATTCTTCGTCATATCTTGCAACAGATGTTTTATTATAATATATACGATATATCCACCTAATAAAATTATCGTCGCTAATTTTTTTATGTTTAGATTTCAACACCGCAGATTTATTAGATAACCAAGATAATATTTTTCCAGGTAAATCAATCCTTGTTGTATTTTCAATATCTGTGATATATCCCTCATTAAATTTATCAAAGAGTTCGGTATATTGTTTTTTTTAGATTCTATGGGAGGTTTAAGAATCACCGGCGACGGGGCAGTTTTTTCTTATTGATCTTCAGGAATCTCCCTTAATATAGCTTTTTCAACGGCACCAGCTATAATTTTACCGACTTCCGTAGTAGTTGTAGTTATAGGTTTAAACAATTGTTCTGTACCAGTTGTAAACTCAGTCTGCGAATCTTGTCGTTGTCGAAGTTTATCTCTGAGTTCATTTCTTAACGGAATATATTTATTGAGTGTAGCTAATCTCTCTCTGGCGAGTCTAGCTTGATAATCCTCTCCAACATTTAACATTTTATATACAATTTATCTGGTTAATTAATTGGCAGCACCGTCGCACCGAGGCTTTTGTTTTAACAGCATTGAGGGGACCGTTATTGCCCCACGGAGGGTTATAAAAATGGTCGCCCCCTTTTTTTACAATATTTTCGTAACCGTTATTTCAACCCGGGAAGCTTTTTTTTACAACATTTTCGTAACCGTTATTTTAGCAAATGGATGATTGTAAAAAAAAAGGTCGGTTCACCCCCTCCCCTCCCCCTGCTGCTAATACCAATCTAGTATGTTTGCAACATCAAAACTTGAACTTTCAGGAGTGCAAAACCTTATTCCTGCCAGTTCTGACTATTTTAATCTAAATTGAAATTCCATTTATTTCTGTCTTTCTTTTTGTATTTGTAATTTCATTTCCAACTCTCTTTTTGTATCTGGGCTGTCTGTTCTTCCTTTGTCCATTCACTTCCTTTGGAATTTGGAATTTCATTTGCATCTCTTATATTTTAGAAAGTCTCTTTCCTTTTCCTGCATTTGCATTTCTCTTTTTCCTGCATTTGCATTTGTAATTTCATCTCCTCATTTTCATCTCTTTGAACCTGTCTATCTCTGTTTCCTCTTTTCAAGCTCAAGCTCTAATTTAATTACATTCTTGGTGCCCAGAACAAATTCGAATAATTGACAAGTTTCAAAATATTATTATAATCCAAATAATGAACACATACATACATACATCGAAGTACAATTTAAAACATGCATACGACTTACAACAAGAAATGAGAATGACTCCAGAATTGGAATAAATCTGATTGCTCAGTTCTCTCATTATATACACATAGAAGTACGTCGCGTATCTCAGAATGTACCCCACGTGGCAGATCACATTACTTATTTTCCCTCGAACTTCGTGTGACCTAACCCCTGAAGGTTTTGGATTCTTCTTTGAAACGTCAAAACCCCATCAACCATTGCAAAATTAATCCCAAAGTGCTATTAAGTCTTATTATTAAGGCTATTTGTAATAATTGTAAACACGGTGATAAGCATCTATTTGTAATCATTATGTAATATTAAGCTTGTAACAGACACAGGTAACGTATGCAAAACTAAAGAGTTTCTGTACAATGTACAGCCATGAATACATTATATTTAATGATATACCGGAAGTAATATCAACATAAACTATCATGAATTCAGATTTGTATCACCACTTCAATGTTCATTCGCAGCTATCACTATCGATAAACCTTACTTAAAAGACATTTTTTTTTTAAAACGTACAGTGGTCGATGATGAATTAAATTTAAATGTGAGAGGTTATTATTTAGCTGAAGAACACATAAATCCCACTCTCTGGATCATAATTTTGTGTCATGCACATGTAGTCTCGTGTCTCACAAAATTCTGACCTGGGGTGCAATTTTACTTATCTTACAAGCCAACTGTATGAAGCAGAGTTCTGACCCCGAGGGATATATAGTTCGAATCAGTTTTATAATTGAATAGCGGAAGTTAAAAAATGAGTACTTTTAATACAAAAATTCCCTTTCCACCGAATCAAACGCTTTTTAGAAGTCAATCTGTTGTAACATGCCTGGTGTAAAACATTTTATTGTATACCGCTGTTATTTTCACAAGTAGATATACATGCCATAAAACCATTTTGCTTATCATTACGTGTGATACTATTTACATCCTTTTTGTGATACCTGCTGAGGCCACATTGTGTGTAGTAATAAGAAGATATATTGGTCTCCATTGTTTTACATGACTTTTACCTTTATTACCTTTACAAATATAAGTAATAACCTATCTTCCTTCTAAATGACTGATAATTTGTTTCATAACCAAAGATAATTGACCTAACTAGAAAAAATACTAAATCATTCCAAAGGAATTACAAACTGCAGCAGACAATTGATCATAACATGGACTACTATAGCTTTTCTAATTAGTTAATGCAGTTAAAGCGTCAGACAAATAAATCTTGCCCGATAATTCTAGGATGCAAATATAATTTATTGGTACATTGGCCTTTCACATCGGAAAGAACATCATTAGAGATAGAGAAAACAAGATGGAGAAGAGACATAAAACTACCACCCAGTATAATAAAGCATTTTATAAACGTATAAGTTCAAACATTTCTAATATATTTAAATTTTCTACAAATCACAAAGCAAGAATATTTAAAACATTCTCAATAAAATAGAAACGTTGCCACAAACACCTTTTGCAGCAAGCAATGCACTTAAAACATTATACAAAGCATGTGACATGGAAACACTATACAGTACTAATTTGTTAATAATAATAAGGTAATACATGAATAAAGGTTGCAAATAACGCACAAATGTGCAAGGCACTCGCCAGCAAAAGAAAGCAGGCAATGTTCTACCTGTTATATGGCAATACTTGACAATAGTATGACATGGCAATACGTCCTAAAGATAAAATAGCAGCTGTATAGGAATACGACAAATACCACTGCCCCAGTTTGTTATTGCATAGATTGATACATTTTCATAGCCAGTACAATTGAAAAGCGTTTAAAAAAATGTCATAATATGCTTACCATAATTTATATTTATTATTATTATTATTATTATTATTATTATTATTATTATTATATATATATATATATATATATATATGTATATATATATATATATATATATATATATATATATATATATATATATATATATATATATATATATATATATATATATATATATATATATATATATATATTTATGGAGTGCAAGATTAATTTTATAGCAGACACTAGTATTATACCTAAGACTTTTTAACGTTACGTTTCAAATATTAGACAACTCTCAAGGTCCAACTGTCGTTGGCATCCTTCCTTGTCTCCGGTCACATATTTAGTTGTACTCCCTTTTTTATGTACGAAATTTCTCGTCTTTTTCGAATGACACGAGCTTTCCAAGCCAGTCTCCCTGTTTCTATTTCATAGGAATCGGCAGTTCCGTCTCTTTTCTCTTCTTGGAGCCTTGCAAAATGTGAGCACAGGACAACACCAACTCACTCTCTAAGGAACAACTGAACTTAATTAGCATGATGTCTATGTACATCCACAAAGCACATATTGTATATATACTCTTTAGTTGTTGACACATATTTCTTTCTCTAAAACGTCTTTGACCCATATATATATATATATATATATATATATATATATATATATCCACCCCTTATGACCATCTTGTGTCATTCTCTACAACATAAGATTACGTTTGTTTCATACTTTTCCAGGAGAAGAAGTTTTCCCTCTACATCCATAAACTACTCCTTTATTATCTTATACAATGTCGGAAGCTCTGGCTTACTATTGGTCTGCAATGTCGTTACCCTCTCTTCGCTACAATTAAGGCTCTCCTCAGTAGCAGTGATGTTACGTGTCACTGCATTTGTCTCCTCCTTAGCATTCTGTGTTTTGTTTTCACTGTGTCTACACTAGTTATTATATTATTCATAATTCAATCTACTTTGCTGTCCATAAACTGGCATCCTTCTACTGCTTCCTTACATTGTTCGTCGAATATTGTATGTTGTACCAATTTATCAACGAGCATTTCCATGTCAGTTTCTTGTTCACATTCAGTATCAATATTAGACTCACATAAAAATTACCAGTGACACGTCCGCCCCATAATGTTTTTCTTCTTCAGATTTCTCTTTAAATGCAGTGTTGTGTGATTTGTTTTAAGCTGGATTCATATTCACAGCAATCCTCTTCCGAAGCCAAATAAGCTTCTTCGTAAGCGGAGAGTGGGGAGGTAGTTAAAAGGACAGCATACAGCAGAAGTTCTTTCCTTGCACAAGTTCATACATTTCGTTGCAATAATTTATCTATAGCATTTTAGCTCTCATTCAACAGCTTGCGTTCCCCCAAAAATACTCTTTACACTGCAGTTCAATAAGGATCGTCTTTTATGATATGCATTAATAGGCGATTCCCAACAAAACTGCTTCACTCCATGACAAACCAGAAAGAAATTTCTCACTCATAAACAGTAGTATACTACTGCATTTTTTAGAGACATTTTATGAACATTTAAATGAAAGGGTGAAATTAATCATAATTAATGGATATGTACCTGCGTTAATACAACTGAGAAGAAACAATGAATAGCCACCGTAACAGGTTCCACGTTATAGATGTCGATGTGTGATGTGGAAGACATCTACGAGTTTTAACAATTCTCTGTTTAAAACCAGATGGAACTCTTAAACAGACCGATAAATAATAATTACATAGTTGCATAACTGCATGGAGTCCTATTTCTTTTACATGTCTTCTATATTATATCTTTCTTTTGTATTATGTCTGATTAGTATTATTTCATTTTAATAACAAGTCAAATTACAGTAACAGATATTATTCACAGACGAAAGATGAGTCTCGAGACGAAAGTTCAATCTCCCACATTGTGTTGGTTAGAAAATCCCATTTTGTGATCTCTTTCTAATTCTTGAGGATTTTCCTTCTCGTGTTATTGAATTCTTATGATTCAATCAACCATCCAAAAATGTTAATGCTATTTCGAACGCTCTTACTCCGCTGTGTTGCCTTTTGTTGTTTTGAAGTAGTTGATTATATTATTGATTGTACAACGGATATTTGCTGACGTTTGCTGAACACTTATTTAAAAACCGACTACAATAATGAGATTAAAACGTATACTACATAAAGAAGCTGTGACATCGCTTTGCATTCTCTTTTTCAGAAGTCTTTGAACCTTGCTAAAAGGTTTATGCTGTTACACATACAAATATACGACCTTGCCGTGTGTAATTTTTTAAAGAAAAGGTGACAGTTGAACCCGTGGCAAAAGACCATTTCAGGAACCTAGAGCTTTTCGTAAGACCGGTTGTTCTTTTATACAAGTCTTTCAGCATCATAATGCCACATATTCAATCACATTTTGTGTCTCTTAAATAGATGGCTGGTAGAACAGGTCAACTAATTATCGTAGCAAGTGTAAATTAAAATAAATATTTCGAACTATGTAACCCACATATTTATACAAATAGATTTATTTTTGTATAGGCAGGCAAGCTTATGTACTCAATCACCTACCATCTGTTGTAGGTTCTACTTAAAATATATTTTTACATTATGTATTGTATACTACTTATGGTCCGAATTAGTTAGTAAATGATAATGTTAATGCTCAACATTATATCATCTTAGTTTGTACTATAACAAGGGTCACGCATAGTGCGTATGATGTTTCATTCATTTGTTTCACATAGTGCGTATGATGTTTCATTCATAAGTTCCAAAGTCGTGCTGTCAAGTACAAGTGAGCATCACCTGATCCAAAAAACAACACGGAGATTAAAATACACGTGAATCTTGTTCATTTGCATTGAGCATTTTTAAATATCATCTGATTCATTCAAACGCTTTGTATTCCATTTTGCTATTGCGTATTAATTTTGTACAATGTTTAAAAAAATTATCACACGGAATCATTCATTACTGGTCTTGTATTATTTATATGAATGGATTTGATTTATTTACTTCGTTTTAACAATTTGCTGGAATTATTGCGCTCTAAAATACAAAGACTATTTGCATATGTAATATCTATACGGATTTATTTTGTTAAACATTTTATAACCTTTGGATTTATATTGGAATAATGGTGCGATAATATAAAATACATTTAGATGTATAACAGTGCAATACAGTAATCATTCGAAATCCCTCTGGTAAATATTCGAATATACTTGGACCGATAGGAATTATAGGAGCTTGGGGATTTTAGAAATTCATTCTGTAAGTTATCTTTAAATCTTTTTTTTCAAACAACGATGAGGAAACAACGGATTACAAAACGATCAATAACACGTTTTTTAAGGCAAGGGTGATTGGATGCAAAACAGGATGAAACGAGAATAGGAGAGGATCATGCACATTTACAAAGAAACCAAAATATACATATTTGCACATCCTATAACATACAAACAAGTCGTTAAGAAAATAAACATATCATTGCGCTGATTGTTTAACCTGTCTCTATCCATACATCCATACTGCAAATAGTGTCGAATCGGACTACTCTGAACAAGTTTTGAAAAAAGCAATGCCTCCGAAAGGATGACAAAATAAGCAGGACTCTGAAAGATGTGTTTCATGAAGAATTAGTACAAGACCTTTAAAAAATTAACACTTGCTTATTTACAAGCTTTTAAACGTGTCACGAAATAAGTTCATGTGTGTGTGTGTGTGTGTGTGTGTGTGTGTGTGTGTGTGTGCATACATATTGTTTGTAGTAAATAAACTAGAAAAGACTAACACATTATTTTTCTGAATGTACATGCTAGTGACAACATCATATATTAACTGTTTTAAAACTGCATTTCGAACTGTGGAGATCATTTGTTTTTATGGAGAAAATGAATGTAGAGATGTCACTATATATTTAATGTCAGAACAAGTGTTATACTTTTATTTAACTCTCATATACTGTGTGCTGGTGTTTGTACGTTCAATGAACGATATAAAATACCTTGACCAAAGATGTATCACGTGATCATTCAATGGTAGGATTGAAACCTAAGCCCACTTACAGTCGTTAATCCACTAAGCTAATTACTGCATCATTGTGGCTCCTGTCTTCATTAGTCGCCTCTTACAACATACGGGTAGATACATTGGCCGGGTCTGAACTATCAAGTTGTCAGTCGGGTAAAGCAAAATGTCATTAAAACTGGACAATTTATAGATTCTACTGTCACTAAATTGTACTTTTAATGAAATTTGTACTCAGTTGCAAGAAATACAATTGCATTAAAAGTTCCGGTTTCAAGAAGGAAGATAAATATTTTATATTTTCTTTATACGCCATGAAAAATACATTTTTCCTCAAAAGAAAATCTTCTGCCTCCAATGATTTTCCAAAGTCATGTTGTTTTTGTTTCCATAAACTTTGTAGCCATGTATTGCTTTAAAATATGTTTAAATTAATCTCTTTCCATAAAATTTGTAGCCGTGTATTGATTTAACATATATTTAAATTAATCTCTTTCCGTAAAATTTGTAGCCATGTATTACTTTAAAATATATTTAAATTAATCTCTTTCTGTAAAATTTGTAGCCATGTATTACTTTAAAATTTATTAAATTAATCTCTTTCTGTAAAATTTGTAGCCATGTATTACTTTAAAATTTATTTAAATTAATCTCTTTCTGTAAAATTTGTAGCCATGTATTGCTTTAAAATATATTTAAATTAATCTCTTTCCGTAAAATTTGTAGCCATGTATTGCTTTAAAATATATTTAAATTAATCTCTTTCCGTAAAATTTGTAGCCATGTATTGATTTCAAATATATTTAAATTAATCTCTTTCTGTAAAATTTGTAGCCATGTATTACTTTAAAATTTATAAAATTAATCTCTTTCTGTAAAATTTGTAGCCATGTATTACTTTAAAATTTATTTAAATTAATCTCTTTCTGTAAAATTTGTAGCCATGTATTGCTTTAAAATATATTTAAATTAATCTCTTTCCGCAAAATTTGTAGCCATGTATTGCTTTAAAATATATTCAAATTAATCTCTTTCCGTAAAATTGGTAGCCATGTATTGCTTTAAAATATATTTAAATTAATCTCTTTCCGTAAAATTTGTAGCCATGTATTACTTTAAAATATATTTAATTTAATCTCTTTCCGTAAAATTTGTAGCCATGTATTGCTTTAAAATATATTTAAATTAATCTCTTTCTGTAAAATTTGTAGCCTTATATTGCTTTAAAATATATTTAAATTAATCTCTTTCCGTAAAATTTGTAGCCATGTATTGCTTTAAAATACATTTAAATTAATCTCTTTCCGTAAAATTTGTAGCCATGTATTACTTTAAAATATATTTAAATTAATCTCTTTCCGTAACATTTGTAGCCATGTATTTATTTAAAATATATTTAAATTAATCTCTTTCTGGTATTTAGGTACAATATATATTCATCTATTTTTAGTAAGTTACTGTTCGTCTCTGCTATTATCATACAGGTTCGGAGCTATTTTAGTCTCTACGAAATTACGCATCAGTTTCGGAGCTTTGTATATTAGAATTCCTTTTAGTAGTGATCATTACAACATAATAATATATAGTGGAATACAATTCAAGATCAGCCTACTCCATGTCAATAATTATTTACTGCCAATAACACTTAGCACTCGATGAATTTGTCTATTGGGACACGTAACAGTACATTCATAAATGACAAGATGTATTTCGTTGCGAAAATGGACTTCGCTAAAATAAGTATTGACCCGTATAATTGATACATTACTTAGCTTTGTGTTACGCCGTTTTGAAAATCGATATTTTCATGATTATGGATGGTGAAGGCTGTACAATAGGAGACGACAATACGACAAACTAGCACGGTTGGAAATGCTGAGGTATGTGGACGCGTGTCTAAACGTTATCTTTAATTCTTACAGGCTCGTCCACCACCATCACATGTCCACTAATACAATGACACTCTTTTGTTTCGTCATAAAGCCCCTGTGAAAATACCAAACCAAACCCCATTTGTTACATGGACTGTCACCAAGGAAACTTTCTCCGTGAAAAACATCCTTAGGAGTGGACTCTTCTGTACAGAAATAAACCACCTATATTGGTAATAGCAGAACCAATCCATGGGATGGCGAGAGATTGGAAGGGAGCAATAATGCGATTACTAAAATATGGCCTAATGTCTCCATACATTAACTTGATAGTTACCTAAATGGATCTCTTTGGGTGACATTACATTTAAACTGTGTCTTGGTATTTGTAATAATTTTAAACTTTTTACGTACGATCTATATAACAATATGTAGGGGTACAGTTTAGTGTCTACATGTAATCACCAAACATTTACCTAGAGAAAATCAGTCATACGATAAATCATTGGACATGTAAGCAGCATTAGTCATGCATAAGATAAATCATTGGATAAAGACATAGCATTATTCATCCATATGATAAATCATTGGGTATGTAATAACATTTATCATTCGTACGATAAATCACTGAGTATGTAATAACATTTATCATCCGTACGATAAATCATTGGGTATGTAATAACATTAATATCCGATATGATAAATCATTGGGTATGTAATAGTAGTAAACATCTATACGATAAATCATTGCATATGTAATAGTATTAATCATCCGTGCGATAAATTATTGGGCATGTAATAACATTAATCATCGATATGATAAATCATTGGGTATGTAATAACATTAATCATCGATATGATAATTCATTGGCTCTGAAATCAGCATTGATCATACATACGACAAATCATTAGAATGTAATAGTATTAATCATCTGTACGATAAATCATTGGGTATGTAATAGTAGTAATCATCCATATGATAAATCATTCGGCATGTGATAGTATAATCATCCATACGATTAATTATTGGGTATATATAATAGTAGTAATCATCTATACGATAAATCATTGGATCTAGAATAAGAATTTATCATCCATACGATAAACCATTGGGTATGTAATAGTATTAATCATCCATACGATAAATCATTGGATATAAAATAGTATTAATCATCCATACGATAAATCATTGGATATACAATAGTATTAATCATCCAAACGATAAATCATTGGGAATGTAATACGTATTAATCAGATATACGTTAAATCATTGGGTATGTAATAACATTAATCATCCTTATGATAAATCATTAGATCTGAAATCAGCATTAATCATCCATACGATAATTCCTTTGGTATGTATTAGTATTAACCATCCGTATGATACATCATTGGGTATATAATAGTAGTAATCATCCGTACCATAAATCATTGGGTATGTAATAGTATTATTCATCCATACTGTTACGTATATTTGATATAAGCCATTTATATTTATTTTTATTTTTGTTTGTTTGTTAGATTTAAATTTGGCATTTTAAGTTTTAAGATTCGTTCATTGAAGGAGGGGCGGTGACATATGCTTTACAGATTAAACACCAGGTGTTGACCTCATTTCTGACCTGGCTTCAGAGTTGTAAACAAGCTTTTAAAATGAATATTTGGTTCCAAGGACATTTTTGCAGCTTTGTATAAACATCTTTCTATTTTAGTTGGGTCATACACTGTTTACTTGATTTCTTGAACGTAAATTTGTTCTGATAGCTTCTAGAAGATCACGTGACTCCATGTTTACGTAAAAACAGATATATAAACTATGTTTTGGGAGCGAGCTATTTAGTAGAAAATTGGGCTGTTAGAATATTAAGTTGTATCTTTCTGAATTATTATAAATTACTTTGCACTTGAAATTGTGTCAATTCGTTTGGATCAAGAGGAATTATTTTGTTATTTATCTGGAAAAGAATTTTGCTCATAGAGATTTAATTATCAACAACTGACTTCATCAAGTGACATCGTCATCCATATTGGATACTTCGCTGGGATTCGAACTTAGAATTATTTGGACATTTTATTACCAGGACTTTTGCAATTTCTCTAGTGAATATTTTGAATTATTTTGGATTAATTTTGGAATTGATTCTTAAAACCGTAAGTTTATTTTTTTCTTTTCTGAAAAATTTGTGTACTCATTAAATTGTTTATTAAGTTTTACAAGCTTGTTATTTTCACTTTTTCTATGTATGTTACTGTTTATTCGAGCCTAAGCATGTAACAATTCGATACATCATTGGGTATGTAATAGTATTAATCATCCATACGATAAATCATTGGGTATGTAATAGTTTTAATCATCAAAATCATTGGATCTGAAATCAACATTAATCATCCATACGATACATCATTGGGGATGTAATTCTAGTAATCATCTATGCGATACATCATTGGGTATGTAAGAGTATTAATCAGCCATACCACAAATCATTGGGCATGTAATATCATTAATCATCCATACAATGTATCATTGGATATATAAGCAGCGTTAATCATCCATATGATAAATCATTGGATCATGAAGCAGCAAGTTATATCCATATAATAAATCAGTGGATCTGAAATCAGCATTAATCATCCATACGATAAATCATTGGATATGGAATGAGCTTTAATCATCCATACGATAAATCATTGGGTCTGGAATCAGCATTAATCATCCATACGATAAATCATTGAATCTGGAATGAGCATTAATCATCCATACGATAAATCATTGAATCTGGAATGAGCATTAATCATCCATACGATATATCATTGAATCTGGAATGAGCATTAAGCATCCATACGATGAATCATTTGATCTGCAAGCAGCATTTAATATAATTAGCAGATACAAAGGCAGCACGTTAATTTGAGGATGGAAAGGCAATACGTCAATTTATTTTATTTGTGTGGGTATAAATCAACATCTTCCGATTCAAGTGATCTTATTGTCCAGTAGAAACAATGCAGGCATATAATGCATAGTTTATTGACGAAACAATTATAAAAGATCTTACAAATGTGGGTACGCACCTGCATCACTTCCAGGAATTTGCAGTTTGGACCGCTCAGGGTTCCATGGTTTAGTCCATTCACGTATAGAAACATATGTCATTACCTTATTTGTAGATGCTTAAAACATGTTGTTTCACTATTCTACAGAGTGTGACATTCATGCAGAAACATACCCTAGGTGTGGACGAGGTAACGAACCATATTTCGTTAAACTAGAGAGCACAGTTTCCGTGATGATTATATTAATGTGTTTTGTATGCGTGTGATTTGGATTTGTAACGTTGCTTTAACACATTTTCAGTCATATCGCTACGATGTCTCTATTGTGGCAGGACATATTAATGTCTAGCACTGGGGCATCATGCTGCAGAGGTGTAGAATAATGACCCATCCAATCAAATTATCCTGACACCAGGGCGACCAGTCCTAACACTAACCTCTTAAGGAGGATCACCTAGCGAGGTAGCGGTTAGTACAATTATTTATACGTCTTTGGCATGTTGCATATCTCTGGTTATATATATATATGATATATATGATGTTTTTGGTAAACAATTTATATTGACCCAGATCCTGACGTTGATTCAGGTTGGTGGAAGCCACGTAAACCGGTTTTAGTCTTATGTTAAAAGGATTGGTTGTTGTCAAGGTAAATATAAACTCATGAATTAAGAAGTAAACAACTTTTTATAATTAAAGTAAACTTGATTGGTTCTCATCAGGTCATAAAAGGTGTACGATTACTATAAACGATCACGTTTCTCGTCACCGACCCTTTGTCATGTTGCACTGTGTAGATGTGTTCGAAACGGATTATTATAATACGATTTAATTTTTTGTTTTAGTGAAATGTAGTTAGTATAGGTATTTTACAAATGACCTTAAGCCATTTTCTTTTGTTGAAAGCAGTTGTTGAATCCATGTTAACTCTTTTTCAGTTCACTTGGATTTTAAAAGATTTATTCGTCTGTTCTGGAAATAGTTGATGTGCTCATACGTAATTCTTGGACAAAGACAGTTTATCAAATATTTTTCGAATTTCCAACATCGAAGTGTTAAATAATGTGTTTCTACAGGGAACTGTAGATAAGCACAAAACAGTCTTCAGCATACGTCATCATCTTCCATCTTGAACTTTTTAATATGACTCGAACTTGACTATATTAGAATATTTCATTACTAGGGCTATTGTAATTTAATTCGTGAATTATTCTTGGATTATGTTTGGAGTTGATTCTTACAACTGTACGCTCTTCTCCATTTTCATAATTCTTTTCCAGGGAAATACCATTATTGTGAAATCTTACTGAAAGCTTATTGTTTTCACTTGTTCTGTGTTACTGTTTATTAGAGCCTAAACAGTTATGACACCCGCCATCTCCGCATTCGATGCGGACGCTCTAACCACTAATCCACTGGAGTGGTCTTGGGATATTATTAATTTAATGTACAAAATTCTGAGTCTGTTCATCCATTAGGCTTAGTCTGTTTGCAATTACGAGAAATGAAGTGTATTCTATATTCACGTTAGACTATAAATATTTAATTTCACATGCACAATAATATAAACATTAATGGAAAAACAGCTTTCAGCATATAGAAATAAAAATCAACGATTTAATAATGTATGAACTTTATTTACTTGATCTTGACCAAACATTTGGGGAAATAGAAATACACTTTTATATATAAACCTTTTGGCATTACCAGTCTTGAAATTTATTCCGTAAATAAGGTATATATAAAACTCAAAACAAAATGTATGCGATGAAACATCATTTAACACTGCTTTTATTCTTGAAAAAGCGGCCAGCATGGTACTGTAACATGGTTGTATATCGACATAACCTATGACAAAATCGCTTATAAAACAATAAATAAATGGCATTTGCCTTTATGCAAACAATACATCAAACTCAAGAGAACGAGGCATTTAAATCCGTCTGTAGGATTCAGCAATGGCTGAAATACAACTCGCACGTGATTATAATAATATGCTAAAATTTCGTACAAATGCGAATTTTTTAGCACTCTCTGTAACGTTATAGTCCGAGAATCTGGCTGTGATAAGCGAACACCACAGCAATATTATGATCAAAGTCATTAATGTTAAAGCATTTAATATTTAGTAACACAAATAAAGGCAACAACCTGAACGTTAATATTAGCAATCCAAACAGCGAGAGTTTCATTACATTACTTCACAAGTACCATTTTGACTTTCCTAATGCGTCATCAAATGATGGTTCGCAAGGCACATGTAAAAAATGCACAGTATTAATCAACTCTGATAGCCAGTATATATGAGTAAACAAAAAGGATAGCATTTAGTAAACTTAATTGGAGGATAATGATTCCATCCCCAGTAGGTGACAAGTAGTTAGAAGAATTACATCCTATTGTATCATTCAGCTTGCAGAAAAAAACAGAGGAGGTCAGAATACAAAACTCGGTTTATATTGAACTTACGTGTACAAGTATTTGTTTCGAAATATATGTGGATTTTCAAATCTTTATCATTTTGAAGATAAAATGAAATAAAGAAGATTAATGAATAACTTAACATATGAACCAAAATTATATTTAACTACCTGACAATCTCCAAACTTCTTGCTAAAATTAAAAATATTTGTTTATCTGTATTTTAAGGTTGTCCTTGCTGTTGGTTATTTTCCTCAGAACACTTGTTTTAAAACGAATTAAAACATCCGCTCGAGTTAGAGCTATAGACCAAGTGCTTAGTAAAAGTGACAGAATCGGGTGTTGTAGAGTAGTTGTCGACATACGATTATTTTTCTGTGTATTTATTGAGTTTGTGTGTGATTTGGACTTTTAACGTAGCCTTTATAAAATTTCAGCCATGTCGCCACGATATATGCGGTGTGACAGTTTATAGTGATGTCGATCACTGGGGCATCATGTCACACTGGGGAATCATGTCACAGGCAACTAGCATGATGCGCCCACCCAGTCACATTATCCTGACACCAGGCCGACCAGTCCTAACACTAACTTCTTATTGCCGAGCGCCAAGCGAGGCAGCTGTTAGCACCATTTTTATAAGTCTTTAGTATGATTCTGCCAGGGTTTGAAATCGCAACCTCTCGCATCTAAGGAGATATATGTATTCATACAACGCGAATAAAATTATGAATTCGAATCGATCGCTCGTTAGTTCATTAATTTTATTTTATTTGCTAATATCTATAAAGTACTCACATTTCAAGCAACGGCAATGAAGATATATCTTTAAAAATATACTTACATTCCATGAACAGACCTTTAATTTTCTCCTGTTTTAATATAGTGATAACAAATACTGGTAAAACACAAAAAAAATCAAATGCAAATTAATGAAATGACAATATAGTGAGATGTACGAAATAAAAACGCCTTCAAAAATGAGAAAAGTGATTTCCTTATATAATTGCACAGTCCTGATTACAGAATATAACAAAGCAAGGTCCTAGTTACAAGAGAGAGAACCCACCGTCATATTTATATTACAGTTATAGAAAGCACTGTCCTAATTGCATAAGAGAGACAGCACTGCCCTACTTACAGAATACAGAGAAAACACGGTCCTAGATAGAGACGAAAGAGATAGCACTGTCCCAATAATTATGGTATTAAGTAATAACGTGCAGAAAATAATCGAAGCTGTCAAAGTAATCGGTATGCTATATGGAGTTACATGTTGAAAATAACTAACCTGCACAGCATATAAATTAAATCACCCAGCATGAAAATGATATACCAACGTCGCTGTATGTACATAAAGTGCTCGTGAATTATTCATTTATTGCGACCATATTTAATTTCGTGAGGGTGTGAAAACTGGTCATGTGCCAAGAAATGTTTGATCCGAAAATGATTATCTTCTAGATTGATGTGTTCAATTCCATGTTGAATTGTTTCCCAGGTTGGTATAACAATATAAAAAAAATCAATAGTTTCTCTTATCTATGAAGTGTAAGGAAAGTGTATAGCACCAAGGCATGCACTATTTCTTCTTTAGAGATGTTCATGATTAGTTTACTTCGGCCTGTAAAATATCACATGGAACAAATCAGTCTTTACGCTCCCTGTTTTATTAGGACTGTTCATCACAAAACCTGACACCATGATTGATGCTGAATGTGATTGGTACATGAATAAACCGCATTAAAGACTGTCAGGCCATTCGACGTATTTAATGACCTGATACTCGTATTAGATCGGTCTTGTGCCAGAATAAAACAAAATAACAGATTCATTGCAATAATTAATGTTATTAAGGTGGATTATTCATAGCCTTCAAACTAAAATTGACGTCTTGACAGGCTCAGTACATTTGATTGAGAAAGTCATTTGACCCAGAAAAAGCATTGGACGTCGAAAAGAGTAGACTATAAATAAATTCGTTGCATACATAATTACGCAGAAATGTAATTAAATAGAACACTTCAAAAATCATTTAAAATGTATGCTTTGAGAATGAGCAGCAATAGTGAATGCTGAAGTAAATGACAGAAACGTGTCTGTACTAGTACATTTTTAAAAACAACTCTATATGAGAAACAGAGTTCATCAAATATTCTTTTTCACAAAGTGCATGAGAACTCCATTATAACTCCATGATAATAAAACCCTCTCTTTACCAACAAACGCCGCGTTTAGCAGCAAATTTCTACTCGAGTTACATCATACGTCTATTTGTTTTTAAAAACTTTACGAAACCCGTAAGACCCCAATAAAATCGTTAAATGAAAAACGCTGCATATACCAAAATGCCTTAATAATGCTGAATGATAGATCTATTGGCCCGACACATCGTTGGGTGCTTCGACAACTTGATAATATCCATGATTAATCACATTATCATCCTGTAATTTCTCCCTCGACCTGAGGAACGAGGCCATTTTTACATACGTAAGAATTAATCCAACGTTGATCGCCGATCATGCCTATATTTTCCTTCCAACGGCCCGGCCCCGCGGCGGAAGATTATAGAGGCGTTCACTCCATGCCTCTGTCTTTATCATGACTGCTTTATATTCACAAAACACATCAATATATGTATGAAAGCTTGGTTTCCACGCAATACTGGTATATTGCATAAAAATATGCTTCTCTTTAAAATCGAAAGGCCAGTATAGCTCAGTGAGTATAACCTATTTTTACCCTTAGTAACATGTTTCGCCCAAATGGTTCATTCGACGGGTTTGTGTGACTAAGGGAAGTTCAAAGTTCAGAGATCTCCCGATTGTTTCAGAGGTATATTACAAAAACTGAATCAAACATATTTTCCATTTGTTACGTTGTATTAGACAACCTACGGTATCCACTGTTGACGTGTAGTCAGTGAGTTTCTCTGTTGTTGATTTTGAGATCATATAGACAGGAAAATCTTAAGGTACTACATGAAACTTCATTGGCTGGTCACTTTTGATTTGATTAGTCTTATCACCTGATTTTTGAAACATTTTTAATGACCGAAAATTAAAAGAGATGTTACTAAATGATGTAGCTTTTGTCACGCTTAGTATACGGTAGAAATCATAATCAACATATACATAATGATCATCTGCAGCATATCCCATATTTGAGGAACAATTTAGCAGAATCATGGTATGATGATTCGGTCCCTTCCAAAGATCATGTCAGGCAACCAATATTTATTGACCACAATCCATTGATTAGGATTTTTAACGTAGATTTAATAACATTTCAGTCATATCGCTATGATGTCTGCAGTGAGGCAGTTTATAGTGATGTCTTGCACTAGGGCATCATACCGCAGACATGTAGCATGATGTCTCACCTATTCACATTATCCTGACACCAGGCCGACCAGTCCTAACACTAACCTCTTAATGCTGAGCGCCAGGCGAGGCAGCTGTTAGTACCATTTTTGTAAGTCTTTGGTGTGACTCGGCCGGTGATCCAACCCACTATCTCCCACCTCTGCGACGGACGCTATAACCACTAGGCCACGGGAGCGGTTCTCCTTGGTAATACAGTTCTGACTATCTTGCCCATCACGATCGTTGGCTATATTTCATGTCCTTGTACAAATGGAAGGGAAAAAATGACTCAGTTTTAATCATCAACGTTCTTGAAAACAGAAACAAGTCTGCCATTCAAATATGATAAAAGAGTGTTGATACAATTAGCACAGGTAGCACTATCCCAAACAGTGAGAATATAAACAATCAAATCCAATCTAACCGTAGTGACTCTGGTTTATCCAATATTCGGAATTCAGAAATATTAAACACTCTAGACCAGAAACGTTCAAATCGTCAACGACAAAAAAGGAATGAAATAACACAGCTATTATATAAATGGGAACACTTGTTTCCTGATGTTACAACACGAACAAAGAAAATCTGTCTGAGATGTTGTAGATTCCTTACCTGTGAAACAGCATCCATACTGATTGAATAATCTCAGGCAGAAGTATTTGACATATTTCAATATTTCCATGACAAAGATTTTATAGAACTAAGTAACTAAAGGTAACTGGCTTTTATTATGTAGTCTTGAGCCTAACCCAGATAATAAATTCACATGTATACACTCTACAAAAACGTCAAGAATGTCACCGAAACGGGTTCATTCTAATGCCAAGAATATTGATTGCATCGATACATTTAGAAATGAGAAAGGTATCATCAAGACTGACCTTTTAAAGAGATGCTGTCAAATCCCACGACAGAAAGAGCAAACAATATGTTGGCATTTTGGCTTTATCAGTATAGTATAGTATGCCATTCACTATATATTAATCTCCGGCAACATCCCATCGTGTCATAAACATGTTAACACTTGGTTTAGATAATATTGTCTCGTTCATCGTTGATGTCTTCATCTACAATGAAACCTGCAGAGAAAACTTGGAAACCAGTCGAAAGTCTTCGATTCAGTAAAATCTGTTAAGCTAGGTAAAGGTGGGTTTTGTCGTGCTTGTGTTATATTTTCAATCCATATCGGAGGGCTTGGTCAAGTTAAAGATATAGAGATTAAAGTCAAAGATATCTCTGAGTAACCAATGCTTATAATCGCAAAACCATATGCTGCACTATTGCTAGATATTATTGAAAAGTTGGTTCAAAATTAATCCAATGATGCCGAGCGTCCTGACAAATCTGTTGTGTAGAAATGCAAGATGGATTGTTCTGGCATATGTCAAGGGTCTTTTGTCAAAGTAAATTACCCAAATAAGTACCGGCTCTTTTAGCACTAAATTGCAATAATATTATAACAACTGAGGAGGCCATTGAAATAGGAGTTGATGGAGTTGAATTCAAGACGATAATACATTTCTTTTGATCGTCAAGTGTGCTGTTTCTTTTTTCTCTGAAGAATTAAACAAGCACCATAAATAGTATTCCAAAACTGATGATAAATTTGACATATTTGGTTTGCAGCACTTTGAAATGTATATTTGTCAGCTCCTTCTCCAAGTATTGTACTCAGTGATCACTACCCAGGTATTTTCATCATTAAATGAAAACTAAGAATCCGATATTGTTGAGGTGGATTTTAATGTTACAATACTGAAATGACATTAGACACGTCAAAAAAAGATAGTGAAATTGCAGATTTCCTCTTACAGGCAATATATAAGATTTTTGTAATACCTTTTATGCTATGAAGCCGAGTTTAATTTATAAGACTTTTTTTCTATGCAATTTGTATTATCATAGTATCATATGATTGTTTTGAAACATACGCAAAAGATAGCGTCATTTTGTAAATCTATTTCTTTATGAGAGGAGATGTTATATATATTAAATTTATATTGTTTATGTAGATTTTGTCTATGGTTGTAAGTTATATAGATAATGTTTACAAAGCTAGCTGTTATCCATGAATGTAAATTATAAACAAGATGTTTATGTAGCACGAGTTCAAGCTCAATCTTGAATTTTATTATCGTCTTGATAGTATTGTACAGTATATTGACAAAACTACACTTGTTGTGTTCTAAGTAGGTTGAATGAATGCATTTGATATGGCGTAGTAGCATCTCTAGGCCATTAGGCCGAAAATGATGTTTCTACGCCTCATCAAACGAATGATTTCCCCGACTATGATCAAAACACCTTTGTGGTTTTGTGTTTATTACATATCCCTTTTTATTCACATATTTGTTGCTATTTTTGATGGATACTTTTCAAAATGAATTTAGCTATTGGCATAATATGAATGATATGTTTTACAACCCATATAAAACAAGCCCCATATGCGTTGCCAGATCAAGACCTGAACATAAAATAGGGATCTCAAACACGCGGACCGTGGGCTCTAAGCGGTTCCTTGGAGTCATTTTCTGCGGTCCGCATGGGTACCCAGAATTTGTTACATATTTTATAATGCAATTTTTTTTATCAAAGCCAGACAAATTTGACAAAAATTCGATTCTTACATGGTTTATTTTTTGTTTCCAATATCTCAATTTACTGCTTATTTTGAGCGACATTTCGCTGTATGAAGAGATTTTAACGATAAGGCATTAGTA
The DNA here is from genome assembly GCA_030141615.1 of Unio pictorum. Taxonomy (NCBI): domain Eukaryota; kingdom Metazoa; phylum Mollusca; class Bivalvia; order Unionida; family Unionidae; genus Unio; species Unio pictorum. Next base: position 10,497,837 of record JARLTB010000110.1, read on the forward strand.
CCACTGTACATGTCTTCATTTGAACATCATGATGATCTGAGTTTGAGACCCTGATGTATACTGTGCAGTTACGTCACCGGTATCTCTGCACTACATATATCAATTTACTCTTTTGCTTTGCATTGTTAAATATGTTAATGTACCAAATTAATCCATTTAAATAGCGGTCACTGCCGGGTGGATTTGTTCAGTAATATTAATAGACAAATGTATATTCCCTCGAATTAAAATTGCTCATTTAACAAATATCATTCCGCAAGCCATATTGTTTTTAAACCCTGAAGCTGAAATATATTGTTGGATTGTGGCCAAGTTAGACACTTTAGATGATTCGCACTCTTGGGAATTGAATAGCGTATATACATTTCTCCGACCGTAGGAATATTTCAGACCAGGCCTTGAATCTTAGCCTGACTCCCTGGATGCTTCTTATTCTGTCTGGATATTGTAAACATTCAATACAATATTTCATCCGCAAAATAGTCTCTCTCTCTCTCTCTCTCTCTCTCTCTCTCTCTCTCTCTCTCTGCGGATCGTCGCAGACAGATACAAACAAATCTCCAATAAATAACGTGCGCAGCGGATATTTGCCTGTGTCATGTGACAATGTCTCCAGACCTACGAATGATGATACGTGAAATCGACCAAAGACAGACAAATCATGATCGCAAAGGTCGTTAATTAAAGCATATTTATACCTTACATCAACTGTAAATATATTTAAGTGTTTGATTTACTTCTTGGCTCGTTATCTTGCTCGGCTTTAATTCCGCACTCGTTTCAATACACTCGTCGCTACGTGAATGGAAGCTCAGTCATTGTTCAAGAAGCGGATCATGCTGTGTTTGCAGAGCTGTGCTGTCTTTATTAAAAGCATATTTCATGTTTAAATCATGAGTGTTTATTATAATCAATAAATCAATACGAATGAAAATAGAGGTTTGGAAGAGAAAAGTAGCAACGTATCAATTTGCATGACAATTTTCATTACCTGTATAAGCACAAAACTACATTCTGTAGAAGACACTCTCAGCATAGAGGTAAAGATTCATTCACACCGTTAATACACAATTGCATGTGGTCAAACGTAACTCATTTATGACTGCAAAATATATGTATTGGCATGTGTAATAAATGAAATATATGTATAGTATGTGAGCTGTATTATTTATATACCATAAGATGCATACATTACTCAATAAAAGTAAATGAAGCATGCCGGAAGAAAGCAAACCTTCAAAACAAGATAAACAGACGTTCACAAAAAGGGTAAGACAGAAGTATAAGTACCATTTATAGTAAAGTTTAGTTGTGTGGTCTGTCTCCAATTAACATCATTTGACGGACCCCATGGTTTCGAAAGTAAATACATTTTATGTCTTTATATTTCCCACATAGTATGTGTGTTTGTTTTTAGTTTATTAGAATTTCATCTTTAAATAAATTTTGATATAGTTTTTTTTTTTTTTAACACCTCCCCATCTAGTGTAACTGCTCCTCAACCGTGGCTGGTCCTGGAGTTATTTACATATGTGATCAACTGTGTCCAGTGAATGCTATGATGTATGTTGCTATATTGTATTGTACGTTACCCTTTGTATTTTTGTTCGGACTGGCTTTGTATACGTCACATTTCATTTCAGTTATTATTAGATGATACATACTTTATTTATAGAAGCAGCTTAGTGTATGTATATGTTACGATATGTTTGTGTAGACAGTACAGAGAGCTTAACGTTTCATAGTATAATCTAGTATATCTAATTAGAAAGGTAGAAGGTATTATATACCTATTATATAAGTATTATAATAATTCAGTGATGTAGAGGTATTAATTTAAAGTTCAAAAATGGTATTAGTAGTATAGTTTTGATTCAAGATTGTATATTTCAGTTAAGCTATGGCACTGGTAATAATAAAGCCTGTCATTTTATGTTTTATGATCAATTCTTTGAAATAAATAAATGATATTCCATGTTCAAAATGTCCTAGTTCGTTTCAAGTATCGTGTGTTGATAATTATGTTCAGGTCACAAATATCCATTAAGTATATCAAAGTCTATAATAGTTTATTATACAAAATTTCATTTATATATAAGATAATAGTCGGATGTTCGTCTTTACTTCCACATGAGATTAGTTCCTGATCTAAAGGGATTTAATTCCCAGCATAAGGTCTAGTGTACTCGTATATTCATCCTTATTTCACCGTAGTAAAACTACGCAGGTCCCAGAGGCGTAGCTGGGGGGGGGGGGGGAGGCAGGGGGGTACATATGTCCCCGAGCGCCAAGGTACAGGTGCGCCAAAATGAGGTTTACAATGTTACATTATAATAAGTAAACAAGGGTAATAAATCGGTCACAAGATCGCTGGGGCGCCAATTTTATAGTTCGTCCCGGGGCGAAAAAAATATCATCGCTACGCCTCTGGCAGGTCCTCAAGATTTCATACTAGTAAACTCACACTAGTACAAGTTCAAGTAATTGCCAAGTAATTTCACTTCATTTGTAATTTCAATTTGAATAATTTTCTTCCTTTTCGCTTCCATGATATGTCCAAGTAATTTTAAGTACTTTCAATTTAATACTTTCTTCTTTGGTAGTTCCATTTAGAATAATCCTGTCCTTTTCTATTTCCTTGTCGTTTCCATGATTCAGACCATAACCGCATGTCCTTAAAGTAGACCGTTCACTGACAAGACGTTCCGTAATCTATTCTGGTATTAACGAGATCCGAAATTTCAATTTTATTGTCTTTTTGAAAGAGTTTTGACATCGGTTAAATATTGGTATACTATATCTTTAAACAAAACAAGCCATTACAATTGCTCACTTAATTTTTGAAAATGAAAAACTAAACCTTTGATGTAATTACATCCGAACTTTCTCAGTGAAAGTTAACAATTTTGTACATTTTGTATACAGATTCGATAAGTAATGTTTATCCAGCTCGAATAAACCATGTTTATCCAGGTCCAATAACCCATGTTTATCAAGGTCCGATAACTCATGTGTATCAAGGTCTGATAAACCATCATTTTAAAACAGGCTGTGAGCAAAATGTCCGAAAGATTTAATTTCTGTAAATTATTTTGATTTCTATAGAACTACGTAATAAATAAATACCAAGCTATTAAAAGAATACCTCAAATATTGACATCAATTAAACGTATGTTGCCTAGAACATTTGCCCGAGTCTACCTGAAATACATACCTATTTATGCTTAAAAGGTACTTATATGCATATGAATCACGTGCATACCAAACTCTTTATCCTGTTCCGGATGTGATAATGCTTTGTTGACATATATTTCTACATATGAATAAAACCCTACTAAATCTTCAGATCTGTTAATATCGGCTTCTGATCCAAGGACATGGAACATGTCTAAAATTATAATAATGAATTTTCCTCTTAATACCACGAAAATCATCATTAGGATGTTTAACAACCCAAAATAAAGAATTCGGTCATGATTTACATATTTTCCATATGAGAAACAGTTATAAAGATTGCATTTAGACAAAAATAATTAACAATCTGAAAAAATAGTAATAATTTCTCATTTAAATATCGACTTTGGATCGTTTACATTGCACCTGATCGGCTATATATTTGATACAAAATTTACATTTAAGGAATCGATTGTGACTGATGATGATTGCTAACCAAAATCATTTATTACAAATCGAAAACGTAAAATAGATATTATTGATTTTTAACAACCAAGGAGATTACCATAGAACAATAAATCTAATATTCGGATAGATCTCAGCTTGATTTTGACATTCCTCTTGAAGTAGACAATTACTTTCTGTAAACTCAGTCGTTTAGATAACAAAAGCGTTATCAGCAGTATGGTGCCTATAATGTCTGTCACATTCATTCAAAAACTGTTTGCTTGTTCGTGGTTACGGTATAGTTAGTATGTTAGTTAATTAGTCAGTCAGTCAGTCAGTTGGTTAGTCGGTTATTTAGTTAGCTCGTTAGTTAGTTAGTTAATTAGTCAGTCAGTCAACTAGTCAGTCGGTCAATTCGTTAGTCAGTATTTTATTAGTTAGTTCGTAAGTTAGTTAGTTGATAGGATGAATGTTGATTTTTTCATGTTCACTTCTTCTCTCTGCATGCGACTTAATACAATAGAAAGCCCTATAAAGCATAATTGCCAAAATCCCTACTCATTTGTTCAAAAATGAATAAAGCATGTCGAATTCAGCAAGGCATTGCTAAGGGCTTCGATAAAGCTGTAATTTCAAAAGTGAACATGAACGATATAAGAAAATTGGAATACGTATTTGCTGCGATTTACTTTTTTTGTCAATATTTGTCTTGCAGAAACTGAACATGAGATTTATTTATCTGCGATTATGTTTTATGCTTTGGAATGGAGAACTGGTAAAGATATTTAGAAACTCCTATTTATGAACAATAGTTTGCAACAGTTTAACATTGAGTTTCACGTGTATCTTCTGTTCTGAGACACATAAACACGCCTGTCATAAAAGTTGTCTTTGGTACCATTATCATGTAGGAAACTGTGGAATAAGGCAATTACAGTTTGCTACTGTGCTTCATTAATTAAACTTGCGTTGTTTTAAATAAATTGTGTAAAGAACAGACTAAGCAAATTATTCTGAATCGTGGAACAATGAATTTAAAATGATTTTAGCAAAACCTTCAGGACCCAATAGGAAGCCCCACGCATACCAGGTATGACTTAATACAATTACTATTTCTCTAAAAAAAAGATAACTTGATTTGTGCTTAATTTTATCAACAAATTTAGAAATAAACCAATGACTAATAATCATCAGGTAATACAAGTATAGAATATATATTTTCCTACAATTTCCTTATCACTCTGCAGGCTGACACTTATTTGAACAGAAATGGATATATCCTAAATACTATGCAACGTGTATTACTTTTGTGATAGATCTTATTGTACTAATTTGTATATGATTATTGTTATTGTTTTGTCTACATATTTGACAAAAATACAGTTTATTAGTTTGACGTTTAGATGTATCAAGGCCGTCTTATTTATTTTAGGAACTAATGTGGATGCAGCATATAAATTTAGCATGATTATTTCTGTGAAAACATAAATATGTAGTATTATTCATATTTGACAATGTTAAAACTTTTAAATCACATACGCAAGAAATCTAGAAAGCTAACCCGAAGCTTTCTTTCTCGTACGAAGGACCATCAGCAGATTGAAACGGCCCACATCCCTGCTCAGAGGTTTGTATGCACGTATGTAGATATATTCTAGCAGCAGAAACGATGAACATTCTTTTAGGTAGAAGGTAATTAAAAAAACTAATGCTCCCTACAAAAAATAAAAAGTCAATAACGCCAAACCGAAGCCTCTCAATCACATAGAGTTTCCCTAATTGTTTTTTTTTTGTTACTTTATCTTTTGTAGTTAGTGTTGTTATTTATCTCCATATTTTGTATATATGTTTCGTAATACCCACCCAAACGTTTCATTGAGGTCGCACCTTTTATGCTTCCTCTTAGATTTGAGTAATTGAATCATTTTTATATCCTAATCCCGAGTATGAATTAGTAAATAAATGTTAAAAACATATAGATGAAGTAAGAAAAGAATCGCATTACTGATTTGGATAGACCTAATTGGATTATAAAGATTCCGCAGATTTTAAAAATAATTGATGCTTAATCCAATTGGGGTAGCTTGCGCACGACAAAATAAAGAAGCTTTCTAAAATTGAATTATATCCATATGACGTGAACACAAAATCTGATGAGTATTTCGCAGAGTATGTGAATCGACTCCATTAAACAGAGCTAACAGATTGCAGTTATCTCTGATAACTTTAGGTATATCGATTAGTAACATAAATCATGTCCATGTTTTTATCTCTGCCTAGAGAAACTATTCGAGCTGGATTTGATTGTTTGTCCAGCAGAACATCATTGTACTACTGAATTATTAATAAATTCATCGAGTTCATCTACTGACGAAGCTTCATTAATGTCGGTTATGAAATTAATAATATCAACACGTTTTCATTCAACAAATTTACGTTTTCATTAACACATTTAAGCACATCGTAGCATCGTAGCATCTCTGATCATCAACCGTCGAGCTACTAAATATAATGTATCCCACATGAGCCATCTAATTATCCGATTAAGTATTAGTTGTGTCTAACCAGACCCTTATGGATCTATTATAATTGTTCTGATATAATTTGGTAGCGCTGGATGATGTTTGAATGGTTCTTGCTTTCGTGTCGCTGAGAAATAAATAACATTCATTCTGTAGAACTATAATAAATGAATTTGCATTTTGTGAGATGCAGAGCATCTACCACAACAAATGAATTAACTATAATAGTAATAACTAAAATACAAATTCTTCTCCGCCAGAAAAAAAGTACTGGTGGTGGTGATATCGCGCTTCATTGAAAGAATAACCAATAACTACATGGGTTAAGTATCTAGGAACAAAACATATTCCTGGATATAATTATTGAGGTCCTGCAACCCGGCATGATATCGACTTGAGAGTTATGATCAGCTAAGACCTGGGAAGTATCCAATAAATGCCATCGATCAGGTATGTTACGTTCATGATGTAGCATGAAATATGTGCAACAACGTATATTGCAGATGTGAAGCTGATTTAATTCGTTACATTCTAGATATAAAATATCAAACAATCATTAGCTAATTGGCTGATAAGATATGTAATGCAAGGTAAACTAGTGCTAGAAGTTGGTAATTAATCAACCTATTATTATTATAATGGAATTCATTGATTATAGTCCAAGTGGATATTTGAGAGGTAGAGCAGCGAGTAGTAAACTCGCTGATGCAGAAAATGTCACACGTTCTCTTGCTGAAAATCGGTTAGCACGTAAGTCAATATGGCAAGTTTATCCTCCACCAGCTAAATAGAAATTCGGTACGCACGTTTTATTGTCAGCGCTTCCAATGAATTTTATCAAGAAGATATTTTATTCTTACCACATGATGCAACAAAAATTGGTAGACGTCAATACAAAGACAAATACGCGTTGACTGTTGTTGACGTTGGAAGTAGATATAAAGAAACATAACCACTATCAATTACATTAGTTGCTGAAGTGTCATCTGCTTTTCTTCTAATGTTTTTCAACGAGGATTATTGCAATTAACATGGTTGGTAGAGGCTGGACTGGCAAGGATTTCTTGATGCAGTATCATCGCTGATGAAGACACATAATGTTTGGACTTCCGGAAACATGACTTCTATCGCTTCACCGGCTAGACGCAGCTGTCCCGTTTGTGCTGTTATTCATGATATATGTGATTGTTGTCTATCTTAGTCTACAATACTGTGTTTCAACATTCACTAGCTGTTCAGTTCGTATGTGTTTCTTATTTTATGGTGTCTTGCCCCACTTCGTCAAGGTACCTTGTTCTTGAAAAAAACGCCATCAAGTGATATCCAGTTAACACGTGTATGCTATAATGGACCCTCAATTGCTTTAAATAACCACTCCAAGGCTCTTCTTACTACATTATAATTAAGACTGAACGAACTAGTACTACAATAATTATTACTTAAATGTAAACTGAACGATAACACAAGCGTTGTTACAAAGCTGGCTAGCGTTGAACAGGTAGATTTATCTCCATTTCGCTCTTTCCGGCTAAAGAAATTCAATCTTTGGCATTTAATTTAGTTTACCTGGTGCAAACTGATGCAAATAAAATATTCAACCTTTGTGTCAACTATCCCAAAGACACCACTGCGTAGGACCACCGGAAAAGCGCACAGAAATAGTTCGTTTAGCAACGATCAGAATATATACGTCTTCTTTCTGACAGAAAAATATTTAAAATCGTCAAGCGATGTGCCCAAGTGCGCGGATCTAACACCAACTCCATCAGGTCATTCTCCTGCTGCTCTCGCTGAGGTGGAACTGTTGTCATCACAAAGAATTCCATGATAAACTGTCTTAAACACCACACAGCCTTCAATATATGTTACAGATCGTATGAACTAGACCAAACAACACTCACACTGGAACAAAGTTCAGTCCATTTTATTCTGCCTCTAACGCCCTCTTCCTAGTACAAAAAACCAAGCTGACCGAATGTCTCTTTCCGGAGCAGTTTCCGAATCTCCTATAGTAGGGAAATGCGATATGTGGCAACCTTATTATTATGGAAATTTCAGCTTTCACTTTGATTGCCACAGAAACCCGAACACATCAAAGCTTCTAGATTCCAATAATGTTTTTCAACCTTAAACAGTCAGTTAACCAACCCACTAATAACCACTGTCACATTTTAGACTGGATTATTAAAAGACTTCATGATAATATTATACGGTCCACCCGTGTATCCCAGATCACCAATACGTTATATGTCCTCTCAACGTATCAGTCCCTAACCCTTCTCCTTTATGTTCTACTAAGAAAAACATTCGCATGATACAAAGGACCAAACTAATGCATGACATCCAAGCAAACCTCATAACTTGCTTAACTCATGCAGCAGAACAACTCAGTAACTGTCCACAATCATTGCTTGAAAAAACATGCCCAAGCCATCACGCACAGAATATCAATTCAAAAGTCTTCTCCGTGGAATAGCACTGTTAGTGCCCAACTTTGCACTGCTAAACGAGACCGATGTAAAGCAGAAAGGCTTTGGCTTTGCACCAGACACACTATTCATAAACAAATATATGAAGCCACTAAGAATGAAGTCCAAAACATAGTCCATTTAGCCAAATTATTCCACTACATTACTAAGATCACGGAGAGTTCCAGCTGCAAAGAGCTCTTCGAAATAACTAACAAACTAATGTCAAGGAACAAGTGTACACCACTTCCAACTAACTACTAGCCAGTAGACCTTTCGGACCTGTTTGCAACTTTATTCCGTGACAAGGTACAAACTTTTAGAGATTCGCTGACAACACAATTTCAATTGACTTGTCGTCACCATACAATTGCGATCCAGATTTTCAGCGACAATCGTTAGCAGCATTTGAACCTGTCTCCTTGGATTTAGTACGTACCATCGTGAAGAGGAGTGCACCAACGTGACATGAACTTGAACCAATAACAACATCACTGCTGCTTGATTTATTAGATCCAAAATTGTCTTCACTAAATGATGTTATACATACATCTCTCTCATCTGCGGAATTCCCATCATTTGTTTCAAACTGACATTGTAAAGCCTCTGCTGAAGAAACCAACACTCGATCGTAACGAGTTAAAAAAATACCACCCAGTTTCTAATCTCTCATTCATATAAAAAATCTTATAAAAGGTTATTCTAACCCAACTTATATCTCATCTGTTTACAAACAGTCTTTGTAGCAAAATACTGTCTACATGCCGCCCTTGCCACATTAATGAAACAATTCTTCTGAAAGTTGTTCATGACTGCTTAGGCTATCGGAAAAAGTTTCTGTCCTCACTCGCCTTGATTCGTCTGCAGGATTTGACATAATATAATATGATATATTATTTCACCGTCACCGACATGTATTTGTCATTCACAATACAGGCTTACTGTAGTTGAAGTCCTAATTAGGCATCAGGACACAAATTATATTTGCAAATAGAATAAACTCTAGCCCAGTTGATCTATATTGAGGTGTTTAACAGGGGTTTGTTCTTGGACCTTTTCTCTTCATTATAAACCCTCAGCCACTTTCATATATTATCATCGAGTGTCTCACATACTGTACGTTAGTTACACCCAACTATACAAATGTAGCCACCCAACCGAGTTGATGATACCATTTAAGGAGTAGAGAGGTGCATGTCTGATGTGAAATCATGGATGACAATTAACAAGCTGCAGACGGATGAAGATAACACTGAGGCCATTCTGATCACAACACAAGGACGGTCTCATTCACGTCCTTTACCTCAAATAATACGTATCATCAACACCACCATGATATGCGCACAGTCAGTAAGAGACTACGTGTTTCACTTGACCATTCTTTCACATTGCATCTACTTGGCATGAACATACGCAAGGCTGTATATCTCGAGCTCAGATGCATCAGCTCCATTCGCAAATAACTTTCAGTTAATACCACTAACACACTTGTGTGTTCATTATTACATTCAATACTGGACTATTGTAAATCAATTATATCAGGGCCGTCTCAATATCTACTCCAGAAGCTTCAAAACGTTCAATAAACTGCTCGGATCATCCTTCGAGTATCACGATCATATCAGACATCCATGCTGCTCTGTACCCTACACTGGCTATCCATTCGATCCAGAATCAAACACAAAAATTGTTCCCTGTGCTACGTTTCACTGAAGGACTCCAATCCAACATACTAATCTGGCCTCCCACATAATTACCCACCAGCAAGATACTTACGCTCATCTTCTGACAATCGTATGCTCATTATTCTCACTATGAAGACAACATCATATGGACAACGTTATTTTGCATACCAGGGACCAGCAATGTTAAAAGAATTGCCCATTTAAATTAGACACAAAGACACGGTGATCTCTTTCATTAGTGCTCTTAAAACTCGCTTGTTTGTCTGCAATAACAAACTTAAAGAGCTAATAATGTTTCCTACCTTAAATATATTCAGCATTTTTCTATATTCTAATTTCATTGTGTTTGTTTTTATGTAACATACCGCAATTCATCGTAATCAGGCAATCGTTGAACGAGTAAATCGAACACTTGCTAAGCGGTTTGGATATCAATATGCAAAGAAAATATCTCAAAGAGGTATCTCGATAGGGTTGAAAGACAACAAAATATGATATGTGCATTAAAACATGAAATTACTAGTGCATTTTCTATGAAACCTGCCTATGCAATCACAACAAACATATGCCAAAACGACGACGTGCTTTTTCAAAACAGCCAGTACTTGGTTTTGTGACTGTAAGATATGAACCTAGTGAACTTGAAGGAGGTAGAAAAGAGCGACGGATCCTCTTTGGAGTGTGAAGACACATACATTTTAAAGCGTATTAAGATACACAGATGGTCCTGCAATCTAAATATTAGATTCACCTGCTCCTCATGTGGGATTTATAGGTGAACAATTACATTCGGAAGTTACACATTTAACACTGTCATCACTTTTGTAAACTATCATCGCAACATCACTTACACTCAAGACAGGTCAGCATGACATTTTCGCCCGTGTAACCAAGATATTATTCAGTTGTATATACTATACATTGTCATGGATTATTATTTAAATATTGCACAATAGTACTGTTTTATAGCTCGCACAATAATTATTTTGTCGTTGTTTTATTGTCATGATAAGAGCAGCGTCAACGTCGGGGTTATTGTTTTGTCACTTTGTTTATAACTATTTTGTTTCTGACTGTATCTTTGATAGCAACTTCGCTGTTATTGTCATTAGTTGTATTATTAATTTGCATGAAATCTATGATAACTCTCAAAATAAATGTATAAGAAATGGGTAGTCCTTTAGATGCATGAATTATCACCCTGACCATGATGGGTCCACGTTGAGCATTATATATAATCATCTTATTTGCTATTCATTATTTTAATCATTGTGATAATCATCAACGCTTTCAACGATAAATGATTGATGCACATTAATATCCATAATACCGCCTGTAAAAATAATCGTGGACAAATATCAGCTGCTTCATAAAAAATTACTGGGGTATTATTACCAGCTCGGTTTCTGCCAATAAAAAGGTGATATCGCTCGTTATCAGAAAGTATTTTGTTAGGACAAGTAATAAGACGACTTTCCTCCGGAGAAATACCACCTCCAAAAGATTCTTCTTCTTCGAATCATTATATTTTACGTTCTACATCATTTTTTGTTGTTGTTCTTGATGAGGAGGTTGTGGTGTGGTTATTTGTTTATATTGTCCTGGTTTTGTATACAAATTATTTTCTAAATTTAATATACCCCTGATCATTAATATAGGTTAGTTCAGTGTTAGAAATACTTGCACATCTGAAATCTATACATCGTGATCGATTCTGTCAGCATAGCCGTGTTTTGCAAAAGTACTACTTGTTTCATATAGTTTCTCAACTTTTCCTGATTTTCTTGTGTGTTCATAAATAATAATAATAATAATAATAATAATAATAATAATAATAATAATAATAATAATAATGAGGACTTTGTATAGCGACTAATTTTTAGAAGCTCTAAACGCTTTACAGCATATATAATGATATGACTACAGTACAGAAAAAAAAATAAAAACCACGAAATTGGAAAACATGAAAACATGCTTAAAACATATAAGATACAAAACATTATTAGGTCTCTAAATTTGTTCCTGCAGTCGAAAAAGGTGAGTTTTAAGAGCACTCTTGAAAGGGACCGCTTTGTCTCTGTGTCTAATTTCAATGGGCACTTCGTTCCACATCGCCGGGTCCTGATATGCAAACGAACGTTGTTCATATGCTGGTGTATACAAATTGAAGCCGGATAGATATGTTGGACTGGGGTCTATCATTGAAACATAGCACAGAGAACAATTTTTGTGTTTGATTCTGGATCGAATGGATAGCCAGTGTAGGGTACAGAGCAGTGGTGAGGTTGCTCTGATCGAGGTATTCTAAAATGATCCGATCAGCTGTGTTTTGAACCTTTTGAAGATTCCCGAGTAGATATTACGACGAACCAAACAGAATTCAGTTACAATAGTACAGTCTTGAAGTACTAATGAGCACACAAAGTGTTTATGTGGCATCAGTTAAAAGATATTTGCGAATGGAACTGATGCGTCTCAATTCAAGATATGCAGCCTTGAATGAGTTCATGACACGTTGTTGCAATGCGATAGTACTTTCTTGAGTAACACCTAGGTTTCATACTGACTGCGAGAATTTAATATTGGTGTTCCTGATATTTATTGTCTGAGATAAAGGATGTGAATGAAAAAGTCTTTGTGTTCTGATCAAAATAGCCTCAGTTTTATCATCATTCATCTGCAGCTTGTTACATATCATCCATGATTTCACATTAGAAATGCACCTCTCTACTCCATGGATGGTAGAATCAACTTCAGTTGGGTAACTAGACATGTATATTTTGGTGTCATCAGCGTACAATTGGTGAGACACTGGGTGATGATCTATAACACTTGAGAGCGGCTGAGCATACAAAATGAAGAGAACAGGTACAATAAAAGACCTCTGTGGATCACCGTAACATAGATCCTATTTATTCCATTTGCACATACAATTTGTGTCCTGTTGACTAAATAGGATTTGAAGCACTATATTCTGAATGCCAAATACATGCTGCAGACGGTGACGAATATATCATGGTTTATTGTATCAAATGCTGCAGAAAAATCAAGGAGGGTGAGGACTGTAATCTTTCCACTATCCAAAGCAGATAAATGTCATTAACTACTTTCAGAAGAGTACTTTTAGTACTGAGGCAAGGGCGATATGCAGACTGTACATTGCTAAAAAGACTGTTTGAATTCAAATGAGATATATGTTGGTTTAGAACAATATATATATATATATATATATATATATATATATATATATATATATATATATATATATATATATATATATATATATATATATATATAATAAGTAATAGGGTTTCAATTTATTTTTAATTTCATCAAGTTGTTATTGTTTAGGACGTTGTTGAGGAGGCTGTTGGAGAGGTTGTGGTTTTTGTTGTTAAAGATGTTTTGGTTGTTTAAGAGCATGTGGATTTGTATTAAAGTATTGAGATTTGAGATTCTTTATGAGGATGTTTAGGAGGTTATTGACACACTTGTAGTTCATATTCCAAAACTTTCATTTGTTTACTTACTTCATCATTTAATTTTCGAAATACTAAATCTCTGTCTCTCGCCTGTAAAGTGCCAAAGTATAAATTTTACATCCAATTTTGAATCTATTTCATCTATTTCAGCACGAGCCTGATTGATACCTTCAAGAATTTCTTCAAGTCTTAAAATAGGTTGAGCAACAGCTATTTCAGCTGCAAGTTCTCGTAAAAGTATGTTTTGGTTCTTTCAGCTTTTTTTCCGGTTGCTATTGTAGATTGTAACGTATTAAAGAAGACCTTCCGTAGCTTTTGCAGCTTTCTCCTTAACCTTTGCTGCTGGTTTAAATAATTGTTTTGAACCTTCTGCAAATTCAACCTGAGACGCCTGACATTCTAGTAATTTTCGTTCGACAGAATCACAGACGGGAAGATATTTTTGATTGCACTCTAGTGGCTCTCGAGCTAATCTAGCTGTATAAGACTCCACAGCTGGTCCCATTATTGATATAAATAATGAGTTCATTATTCAGGAATCACAGCAGCAGAAAGAGCGTGACCATAATGAATTGTTCGGATGGGTAAACAAAATTTAAGATGCACTAACGACAAATGATAAAGAAGCACAAATAAGATACCCGAATTAAAGAAATTCTCGGTAAGTTAGAGACTTGGTTTGTCATTTTCGACCTTATATTTTTTTAAATTTTCGTAGGAGTTTTATTTTTCAAAACTGTCGTTCTGGCAAAAGGTATGTTCAGCCATTAAACCCACATCTTAACATCGCTCACAATTCCTACATGTGATGTTAAAGAGTCAGTAGAGATCAAATCAGTCTCCTTAGGACCAGGACTAAAGACTCAGGTTAACTTTCTATATTTACTGTGTATTTGATTTAAACGTTAAACATGAGCACATATCATCATGGTCATGTTGCATTTTCTAACAATAATTGCATTTGAATGTTCAGTACACGAAACCTTTCTGGAACAGAATGAATCACACTTGTTTAATTAGTCATCGTACACAAAAGAAAATATGTCGAACTCGATACCCATCTTGTTCTTCTTCTGTCTGATGCTTTACAGTTGTTATCGATTGCATGCAGGTATCATCTTCACTGGACGGAAAATCTACACAAAATTGGAAGACTGGGAGTAGTGATGCATCATATCGATTATTAAATATCGCATTTTATATAGTAACATTTCCTTCAGCACCATTAGTCTTGGCTAAATTTATATGGAGCCTCATCAGTACTGAAATGGACTTCCTTTTCATTATTTAGAAAACAAACGCTATCATTACCTAGGCTAGGCGCACAGAAACAGCGATAAAGGATTATTTATTGATGACATGTGAATAAGTATGGTTACTTTTCATCCATTTTCTTATCCACAACAAAAAACAAACGTCATTCTGTTTTAATGATGACAAACTGACTAATCGCAGTGAAAGCAAAAATATGTTTATGCTTATCACGAACAAATCCATTTTCCGAAACAAGTCCTAGCAATATATGAAATACAGATATGCAGAAGTAAGTGTAAAAACATGCTCTGATAATGAAATATTTGAAAATATATTAAATTTCTTTTATCACAGGTGTTATATTCCGATTATAAGAATCTCATATATTTAAGCCAAAGAAAGTACTTTAAAAAGGTTCGATCCTGAAGTAGGGAGAGTTATATACCAAATTTTTAATATTTCTATATTATATAATCCCGTTCTTAATGTTTGTTTCTTTCGTGTATGTCCCTTTCTTAAAACTTCAGTTTTTCTTCGAAAATATTACGTGTATGAAATCAAAACAGATTTAAGACAATCATGTCGAATTTGCCGAAATGCATACAGTTATTTTATGTATATGCATTTCGGGCAAACATCTTACTGAACACAGTCTAACAGAAAGAAATATTTACATCTGCCTACCTTAACATCAACATTGAAACCGATATAAACTGACTTGCGATCCATCATAAATGTCGCCTTAGACAAGCTTATGGTTTATTGATGCATCTGCAGAGAGAGAGAGAGAGAGAGAGAGAGAGAGAGAGAGAGAGAGAGAGAGAGAGAGAGAGAGACAGACAGACAGACAGACAGACAGACAGACAGACAGACAGAGAATAATTGTAAGTATGCACACATTATGAAACCTTTAATTTTTTTATAAGTTTAAACACTTATTTTTAGACGACCAATATACTGCTTCTTCCAAACAGCACATCTAGTCACATACATAAATACATTTCATCCACAAGTGAAATAATGTCTTCGTAACAAAAAACATGAAGATGAGATGCTTTTATAACAAGTCGATTAGAATTATGAATACAATGTTTAAATGCTCTGTACAATTTATAATGTTTACAGTTTAAGACCCTCGCTTGAGCAGGACATGTTACATTGTCTTTTGATTTCCATATCTTTCCTTAACGATTTTGATTTGTGTTAATAACTAAATGTCTTGTGAATCCATCATTCAGAGCAGGTGATTGATAGATAGATTTGTGTACATAATCTGCTCTGGCAGCACTCAGTAGTTGCAAAATGTCTGGGCAGTATAGATTATATGGTAATCTATTAGACGATTTAATGCAAACACTTTTTCAGAAAGACTTCAGATATTTATGGATTTTCAAATGTATGGTTTTGTTGGGCTTTAAGTTTGAAAATGAAATTTTGTAAAGAAAACACAATGAAATAAGTTTTTGAGTGCTTTACATAGTTTTCAAATATATGACTGAAATGTCTGCGGCGAATATCAATCCTTTTGCGATTAAGTGATCGGTGGTACAACGGCAGTTGCAAACGTAATACTGTTTTCGAATCGTCCGAGTAAAATGTGTTTAATCACTTTTTTCCTCTACTCGTAAGATCTATACATATATATATGTATGTATGTATGTATGTATGTATGTATGTATGTATGTATGTATGTATGTATGTGTGTGTGTGTGTGTGTGTGTGTGTGTGTGTGTGTGTGTGTGTGTGTGTGTGTTATCTGGCTCACTACTGGCAGTTCATTCGTATTAGATTAATATAGCTTTATTGTACATAGATTATATGAATCATTCTTTTCCGTTATCTGGTTCTGGAACTCTCCTGAGAATAAAATTAGCTTAATTCGACTTTTATGCATGATCTGTTGATTGTTTTGATATTGATTTTTCTTGATGCCTAGAAATAAGGATCATAAAACTTTGATTAAGTGATCTGAAATTAGATAGGACAGTCACGACCCACCAAGTCATTCAGTCATATCGAGGCAAAATTACTGGGTTGTGTCAAAGGTTTCGACAGTTTGGGGTTAGACTATAATGTACTATAACGCCTGAGTACCATGTCGATGCGTGTTGTGAAGCAGATTCATTCAATAAGATAAAACAATAGTTTCATATAACAAGTAGAAACAAAAGTGTTCGAGAAATTTATATGCATTTTGTATTTGGGTCCAAGTGCAAGTAGTTCCATTGGAAAATCTTTTATAAATTATTAATTTAAACAGAAGTCGACGGTTGACATTTTTCATGGTTCTTACTTTTCCTAAATTGCGATAACTTCATGTGAATAACAAATATTTCATCGAGTCAGTGAACATACTTGTTTGATCTCGCAAATAGATGCAATCAGAAAAAGCACGTTTTCTTTTATTATAAGCTTAACGTATTGATTAGCAATTTGCCATATGAAAGTTACTGGTTTCTTACGGAATCCTGCAAAGATAACACCAGCTGTTTATATTTTATGTACTGCTGTTGATACTAGCATTGTTCTCTTTATTAAATAAAAGCAGGAAAGCATATAAACATATAATGGAAGATAGCAACTAAATCATATTGTGTAATTTATTTAAACTTAATACTGTTATGAGGACTTTCTCTCCACTAGGCGAAGAAAGTTACAAGATGGTGCGTCAAATGTCTTCGTCGTGATGTTATCAATATCTGCTGACGACAATAAAATATATTTTTCACATATCATATCAGTTAATTATCAGAATTATGTCTTTTGGAAAATTGACTAGTTCTTGTACTAAAATAAAATATGTTGTAGTTAATAACATTGTCGTGAGACAAGGAAATGTATGCGTCTTCTCGCAATTCACTGAATTTCATTCACAAATAATGAAGTTAATGCTTTTTAACACGTTAATAACCTTACGCGAACTATTTTTAACCAGATTTATTGAAAATGTTTAGACGGAATGTTTGCTTAATCAATACATATGTCACTTTGTTTGGTTAATTCATTTAAGAAAACATTAAGTCTAAACTTAGACAAAAATAACGTATGAGAGCGTATAGAAGCTAACTACAATCGTTATTAATTACGTGTTATTCATTAAAAAAATTGAATTGTTATATAAACATTATATATTTTGTATCAATGATACAACCGGTTTAAACAATTCTAACAATAGGCACGACGGCTCAGTTGTCAGCGTTACATGGATTTAGATGCAAAGAAAACCAGAAAACCCGACAAAATGAATTGACTATAAATTGACGACCACATTTCCTTGAACATCCAAACATGGTATTTGAACCCAGGGACACAGTGATACAACGGGAGTGGGTTAAAATAATTACTCAAGCCATCAAACGAAACAAAATGTCCCGGAAAAGAACATTTAACACTGATCGACTCTGTGGTAACTCAGAAAAAAAATATTGAAAAGAGAAATATAGAGATTATTGTTTATGGCGATCTATTCAATGAAATCACTCTTATTGTAACAGACTTATTCATAATGCATAATCTATCAGGCATATGAGGTAATAATTGTGAAATTGTAATTCTGATTGTTTTACAGTGAAATGGTATTATGGTTAAATATTCAGCCTCAATAACTATATATTAATAGCAAATAAGCTACAGATGTTACACGTGATCAGTAGCCACATATGCATTAATGTAATTTGTACTCTTTAATTCTTCTATGAGGACATTTATGCAAATTGTTACCTTCTAACCTCTTATGAAGACTTTTAAGAAAAGTGTATCTTTTAAGTCTTCTAAGAAGTCTTTTATGGAAATTGTCCTTTGGGTCTTCCCACGGGGCCTTACATGAAGACTTTTATGAAAATCGTATTCTTAAGTCTTCCATAAGGCCTTTATGAAGATTTGTATGTAAATTGTATCATTTAAGTCTTACATGAAGACTTGTATAAAAATCGTACTCTTAAGACTTCTATGAAGATTTTTAAGTAAATTTTATCCTTTAAGTCTTCCATGAATATTTTTAAGTAAATTGTAACCTTTAAGTCTTCCATGAAGATTTTTATGGAAATTGTTCTTTAAATCTTCCATGATGGCTTTTATAGAAAATGTATCACTTCAGCCATCCATGAAGATCTTTATGAAAATTGGATCCTTGGAGTAAATTTAGGCAAATTGTTACCTTTAAGTATTATATGGTAACTTTTATGTAAATTATATCCTTGAAGTCTTTAACGAAGACTTTTATTACAAATGTCCTTTAAGTGTTCCATGACGCCTTTCATGAGCACTTTTATGGAAATTTTATCCTTGATATCGTCCATCATGATTTTTTTTTATCTAAACTGTCATTTAAGTCTTCCATGAGGACATATGGGAACTGAATCCTATAAGATTTTTATAAAAACTGTTTTGGAAATTGTATAATTTGAGTCGTCTGTGTGGACGTTTAGAAGGTTTGAGTTTATTTCGTTCTCGTGTTTCCTGGTGTTACCCATTATGGGTATCGTCGTGTTTGTAGCTGTAAATTACCTTTTTGTACAGCAATAGACCTAAGTAAAACTCTTAGCAGCATTATTAGAACTGTAATAAATATTTTCCTGTCCAAGGGTACCCATAATTAGCAAAGCCGACGCAAAGCCTGGTTTTCACTCCGTTTTTGTTATTGACAACATTCATTCAAACTGGATTTATTCTGTCTGGTAATCTCATTAAAGTCTTTACAACCACATTATTGCATTTTATTTTGTGAGTAGTGTCCATTTAGCCAAATTATCCCACTAGAGTACTAAGATCGTAGAGAGTTCCAACTGCAAAGAGTTCTTCGAGATAACTAACAAACTAATGTCAAGGAACAAATGTACACCGCTTACAACTACCGTCTCTCCAATAGACCTTCCGGAACTGTTTGCGAATTTCTTCCGTGACAAAGTACAAACCATTATAGATACGCTTGACAGCACATGTTCAATGGTCTCGTTGTCACCATACAGTTACGATATAGAATTTCAGCGACAACCAGTCTTTATTTAAGCAATGTACAGTCTCCATATCGCCCTTCCCACAATACTGAAACTACTATTTTGAAAGTATTTAATTACATTCACTCTGCTTTGCATAGGGGAAAGGTTTCTGTCCTCACCCGCCTTGATTTTGTCTGCAGCATTTGATATAATAAACCATGATATTATTTGAATTGTCTCCAGTTTGCATTCACAATACAGCCGTATAGTTGTTTAAGTCATACGTAGTCAACAGGACATAACTTGTATCTGCAAATGGAATAAACTCCAGCCCAGTTTATTTATGTTGTGATGTTCCACATGGGTCTGTTCATGGACCTGTTCTCTCCATTTTATACCATCAGCCACTCTCAAGTGTCATAGATCATCACCCAGTGTCTCACCAATTGTACGCTGATGACACCATTATATACAAGTCTCTAGCCACCCAAATGAAGTCGATGCTACCATCCAAGGAGTAGAGAGGTGCATTTCTGTTGTGAAATCTTGGATGACATGTAACAAGCTTCAGATGAATGATGATAAAACTAATGCAATTCTGATCACAACACAAAGATTGTCTCATTCCTTTACCTCAAGCAATACATTGCATCAGCACCAACATTAAATTCATACAGGTAGTACGAAACCTCCGTGTTACTCTAGACTCTCACATTGCACCAACATGTCATGAACATATGCATGGCTGCATATCTTGAGCTGAGACATATCAGCTCCATTCGCAAGTATCTTTCAGTTGATGCCTTTAAAACACTTGTGTGCTCATTAGTACTTTCAAGACTGAACTATTGTAACTCAGATATGTCTGGTTCGTCCTAATATTTACTCCAGAAATTTTAAAAAGTTCAAAACACAGTTGTTCGGATCATATTTAGAGTACCACGATCAGAGCACACCTCCCCGCCGCTATGTAAACTATATTGGCTATCCATTCGATCCAGAATCAAACACAACATTTGTTCTTTCTACTACGTTTCACTGATTGACTACAGTCCATAATACCTATCCGGCATCATCCATGCATATGGGCAACGTCCCGTTGCATAACAGGGCCCGTCAATGTGGAACGAATTGCCCATTAAAATTAGACACAAAGATGCAGTGATCCCTTTCAAGAGTGTATATAAATCTCACCTTTTTCGACTGCAAGAATAAACTTAAAGACCTAATAATGTTTAATACCTTAAATATTTTCAGCATGTTTTATGTTTTCCAATTTCGTGAGTTTTGTTTTTGTTTTTCTGTATTCATATTATTATATATGTTGTAAAATGCTTAGAGCTTCTAAAGATTAGGTGCTATACAAAGTCCTAATTATTATTATTATTATTATTATTATTATTATTATTATTATTATTATTATTATTATTATTATTATTATTATTGTTGTTGTTGTAATCCATGAGAAGTGTATTCATTGTCAAATATTTATTTTCAATTTTATTATCAACGAAATTCTTCAATTAGTGCAGGTGCACGGCTACAATCATGTCTAATTTTCACCGATGTTACCTGACTATCTTCGTTTTTGTCTTAGTTTCTCATCAACAAATATTGCGAAGAATCCTTTGTTGGAGTTGATATTATGCGAAACTAATTCACTGTAAGCACAATGGTGTTTGGTGACTATCTCGAAATATTTAATTGCTAGCAAAGCATGATCCAATATAAAAAGAAGTATTTTAAAACGTTGTAGAGTGCAATTTAACGCTCGTGACTAACATGTGGGGAACCTTTTTATGCGATTCTTAACAAGCTGACACTACAACCGATAAGTATTTGAGCAAAATATAGTCAAATGCGTCGTGAAGTTTAATTCTAGAAGTTGTTATATACTTACTCTATACCTTGTATATATACGCACACATAAACACATTTAATGTTTGTGAACATGATTTACATATTTACATACCGTCTACAGATTTTCAATAATATCAGCTAGTTTTCCTTTCTTATGGACTTTTAAAGATTCAAATGGCATTGCTTATTGTCTGTTAGATAAATTAAATTCGTTGGGCACCTGCTACGATCAATAGTTGCACCTTATCAAAAGACGATCACGATCATTTAAATTCTTCTAACTGGCTACAGCTCATTGTCAACAGCACAATCATTTTGAATTTACTGGAGATTAATTTTTATGTTTGTTTTTTTTTAATTTTGTTCATCATTACTTGAATTTATTTATCTCTCATGACAACAAAAGCTCCTTTAACATATGTGACGCTGCATTTTACCCTCTGTCGTGACCGATCAGAATAATCAAGCAAGAAGAGTAGATAATCCTAAAATGTCGAAAATACTACTTTAAAAATCAAGCCAGAATTGTAGGACTTCACTAATTGTTTTGAGACATATGCAACGAAACCATTTCATGCCACTACCCACCCTCCTATGATATGTCGATGCTGTTGTTGAACTCTCCTCAGCGTGTTGTATGGTGTTTACTGTATTTTAATGGAAAATATAGCGGTTGTGAGCATGGTAAGCTGTTAGGATTATTCTGTATTAGATCGTAGTTACCTAATTGCTGATATAGAAAATACATAACGGAATATTGAAGAGCGGGATGAACAATAACCAACCGTAATAAGGCAGTGAGTTTCAACTAATTTGACCGAAACGAACGCAGATTTTTTTTTAAACAAATACATGGAGTGCACAAACAACTGAAACTAAAACAGGAACACAATATCAAACTATGATCTAGCCCAATGAATATGATCTCTAATTACAAAGTCAGTTGCAAAGAAAGCGTATATGAAATAAATTGGATATACAGGCTAACGTTATAGTCTTGCAGTGATATAGAGATCTTGGCCATATATGCTCTGAATATATTATATATGGAGTGTAAATGTCGTTTATGGTAATCCCATGATCGATGTAAAATGCAGATTGTGCAGCTCTTACCGCATCTCATAAATACAGAGTGCATGAGTTATTGTATATAAGAACTATAGCAGTACTTCTTATGCTAATTCCTTTGTTTCTATGTCTTCGTTAGAAAAAGCACGACCATATAAAAGGTCTATCTTGATATACACTGATGCAGTTGTCGACTATGCATTCTACAGCCTGGAGTGACTTTCGGTTTTACAATGCTGTAAGCTTATGAACGAGACATAAAGCGATGTTGAGATACAAATATAATAAGTAAATATACAAAGAAATAAATAGTATGTCAGACTAAATCGTATGCGTTAATATTGTATGCATTTAATCGACAATAGCATTCATGCCGACACTTCATGGAAAGAATCGGTTCTGACATAGAACTACACGTCTTATATTCGCAGTCCAGCTCTTTTTTGCATACAATAATACATTAAACTAAAATATTTGCTAAACGTTTTCACGGAAAAGTCAGTAACATATAAATAATAAAGTATACATCCTAATATGATCGCGACATCTGATTATGTACTTGGCCATCCTGTAAACTGAGGGATATATCAGATGATATAATTGTATCTTGATCGATGGCCTATCCCACTTGTAGAATTATTACTATTTTCAATCGATAGCATTGCGCGTTGTTCGTGGCCAATCCTACTTGAAAATGCATGGAATGACATCATTGCGCACTGGTCTTGGGTCTGTCCTACCAGCAGTCTTCAGGATGAGCAGAGTGATAGAACTGCGCATTGGTCGTAGGTCTATCCTACCTGTAGACTTTAGGATGTGAAGACTGACAGCATTGTGACTTGGTCGGGGACCTATCCCACTTGTACACTAGATGAGGTGTCCCCAAGGACCTATCTAATCTGTAGACTTAGGATGTATAGAGTGGATACATTCCGAATTGTTGGTGGGTCTATCCTACCTGTAGACTTGGGGATATGTATGGTGACAGCATTGTGCATTGGTCTTGTTCCTTGCTATATGAAGACTTAATAGACATCGTTCGCATATAAGGTATAAGCTGGACAGAAGAGTATACATAAAGTTCTTGCGGGAAGCATATGCAGTTAAACTTTATCTATATTCCTGAGAGTTCTCCTCTCTTCGTTACAGGCGCAAAAGCGTTTAATTATATACAGATTATAAATACTCCCTCTTTGTCTTTGTTATTTTGGAATTCATTTCTCATATGACGTATTAGCACAATACTTCAGTACCTGAGAACGTTGTTGACATCATTTAAATGTTATCTTTGCAAAATATCTATATTTAAAAATTTCTCACTCTTTTCGATGTCTATTAAACGTTTTTAAAACAATACAGTGTCACTATTTATTTTACTTTTTAAGGAATGAATATATAGTAAAAAGGAAACTATTGTAATTATATTGGAATAATAAGATAATCATGGCAATGGATAATTTCGTCAGTTTTACTGGAGATTATAGTATCAAATTTGTAATTGTTAATATGTATCGCTGTCATATTCCACGATCAATATTATCATCGAAATTAATTATTCATATTTCAAAGTTTACAATTCTTGATTGGTCGTGTACTGGTCTAATACTTCTAGCTTTAAAATCATCGGTTTCTTACAAGAAATATGTTATATCACCGTACAAACGCTGCTCATCAATTCACCCGACAGAATTGCGATCTCAGTGTATCAGCGATAGAAAGCATGACAACATGTTATTTAAAAAAAGCTTCTAAAAGTTCTCTGCTAGCATATTTAACAAATAGAAGCGTTTCTGACTGACTTGCAGCATTGACTCATTATGCATGCTAACGATAAAGCGTGAAAACAGAACAATTTAAAGGCATGTAGACAATGTAGATACGCATTAATCACACATTTATTCTGGAAAGCTAATATATATTTATCAGACATTTCTTAAGAGAACATATTTTGTTTGATTATAAAAAGGAGATTTCATTTATCAGTTGGTAAATACAGATTGAGACACACTGGGACTGATATGGAAAGAAATACATGTTATTGACATATATATTAAATACGTATAGGTATGTTGGTAGACAGGTTTCATAACAGGTAAATATTGTACATAACATACATGCTTTAAAATTCCTGCAATTGATCGAAAATAATTTTTCATCCCCAATTCCGCAGTGTAAATGCTAGTGTTACGCATATTTAATTTGTATCTGTGTTGGCTTTTGTCCATAATCGAGGGTAAGTGTGTTTGACATACCTGACACATTCCAACATACAACAGCGCCAATTCTTGCCTGTGTTTTTAGATTTTATATTTAACATATTATTAGGCCGTGGTAAACATGCTTGTGTGTCCTTGGGGACTTTTACGTTTCTAGAATGGATCTTGTATATACATTTGATGGTGAAAATAACCCTCGTCCAAAGTTCTGTCATGGTGGTTTAGTTTCCTTTCATACAAAATGTAGATAACAACATTGTTAATCATTCCATATGTTAACATCAGTTTTAGTGAAATCAATTTGTATTGTGTTCAGGTGAGAGGATTTAATTTATTTATGTAAATTCTTTATAGAAATTACAAAGTGCTCGTTGATTTAGAACTAAGACTGTCACACTAGTATTGAATTATTGTGAAATTAGTCGAGGACATTAAGGATTTATATCATTATGAAACATCAATAATGGTGGCCCATTATCAATGTTAAACTGGACGACAAATGGCGCTGATATTCAACTAAGATAAAATACATTATAATAGCGATACTAAAGCATACATTAATGCATATTGCACAGGAGATTTCAAGTGCAGATTTATTGATAGGACCAACAAAAGACTGGCAAACACATAATGCATTAGATACATTTTCATAATAAGTAAAAACCGCAAAAATCAACCGACGCTCTGATTACTACATTTGTTTCTATATAATGTGAAGACAGACGGATAGATGAATATCGGGTCCTACCGATTGACTAAAATATTCTAATTCCAAATAAAGATGAAGACAGTGGAATGGATGAGCATAAAAATGCACAGAAAAGTTAATAGTGTATCTTTCTTCCTTACAGTGTGAATACAGAGGAATTATGTAGGTTCCACCGATAGGAATCTGCTGTGCTTAAGTTTTTTTCTAATTGCTTCTTACACTCACGGACTTAGCTATGAAAGCGGGACTTAAACTGTTTACGACGAAATGTTTGATATTTCTGTTTGTTAGAGACGATGATAATTCATCCAGTAAATATCATGACGCAAGCAAAACATATTCTGGGGAATCTCCAAGATGAGTACATGCCTGAGATACAAGACGTTATTGCACTTAGAAGCAACATGGACTTGCTGAAGTTCCTGGATGATTCTGAGAAGCTTGCTGTAAAATATATTATCACCTATGACGACGACAGGAAGGCACGTGCTTGCGACAAGTAGCAAATCAAGATGGCTTCATTCAGATCCATTCAGAACAAATATGTTAAACAAAATCGGTCTCTTAATACCTACCATGACAAAGGATTCGTCCTATATGATACCGCACTGGCTCATGATCATTATAGAAGAAATATAGCTGATTTGATAGCAGATGTTCCTGCAAAGCGTTAAGCTTGGTCTAATAAAACTAATGCCCTGAATAATATGTAAACAATATTTTACAAAGGTATATTTTATGACTTTTGATGCATGCGAAATTAAACGTATAGCACGCAATATAGACCTTTGAAAACATGATTACAAATTATTCTAGTACTGCGTAAATAAATACTACTGTGACATTAGCCTAAGATTTTTCACCTGGTTTAATAAAGAAATAGTGTTTTTGTTCCTGGCGTTCTAAATGTGTCGCTTCGTAGGTCGCTTTGTCTTTGCATTCATTCCCTTTCCACTCATCCTGTAGTTTCTTTTTGAGCTACGCTAAAAAATTGGTAAATGAGTGCTACTTAGTCTCCATTTAAGACATCTAAGATAAGACCCATCCGGAATAATACCATGGTAGCGTTCAAAATACGAACCTATGTGACTTAGTCTTTTTACCGGTACCTGCTTATGAAAATCTTTTTGTGATTTTACTCAATTCGTCTAGATGACGTAAGAGACTGTTTTTATAATCTAGCATGTCTTGTTACAACAAGCTCATTGCTGACGGGGTGCATTCTCCACGCCATTATATATAATATAATATGATACATCCTCCAATTATTCGTTCAATATCTTGCAATAGAAAGAGCAAACAATGGAAAGAAGAATATAATAAAAGGCAGACAGAAACAAATCTTACCCAGCAACTGCAACATAAAACGAGAGCTTTCAGCCATGTATCGAAAATAAGATTTATTTATTATTTCAGAGAAGCAAAATAACATAGATTACTGGCTGGTTGTTAAAGAATGTTCTGCTCGAAACACAAACAAAAGCACATATTTCTCGGCCAAATCGAAAGTGGCTACGCGGATTGGGCGTCTGTCTTTTGATGCTTTCCTTCCACACCACGCAAATTTATTTGTCTTTTAAGTTATCGAGGCCGTTATCCATCTTGCTGCCATTAAGGTTATATTTAACTTCTTGTGGTACGAATATTTACTAACATTCAATAATAAATGTTTGGGCAAAGAGTATATTTGACATTTTCCGTTGCTTGATAATGTTATCATAATGTAGCAATTATTATTCACGTTCTTCGTAAGAATTCTGTAAATCATTACCACCTCCGCACAGATTACAAGTACGATGTTCTTTCCAAATATTCTATACAATTATGATTTAACTGTTGAAATCTTTGACATAAGACAACATAAAATGTCAACATTCTGCTGTTAGAATATGAGAAACTAGAAAATACGCGTGTCAAATAATTGTAAAATGCCCTGCAGAATATCACATTTCTTCTTAAGCTAAAAAATATTTTAAACTCGCCACCGCACTGACCTGATCGGATTAGAGGTAAAAGAAGTTCCAAACCATCGAATGTATGGCGTACACTGAGCTGTTCACATGAAACGTTTATGCGTTCCTCGACAATATCAGCGAACTTCCTCTTTAATGCCAGGCCACCACAAAGACCTCAGATCATATATATATACTTAGAGACACAACAATATAAAGTCGTGTTGGGCAAAACATTTAGATTTATTGTTACTAAAAATAAAATGCAAGCAGCACGGGTGAGTATTTCATAATTGCCGACATCACACCGAATCATAATGTAAAAAATATGGACATTTTTAATTTTACACTTTCCATTAATCTCGTAGAGACCCGTTATGTTAAACGTATGTACTAATGATACAATTCCATTTACCCGATACTGGTGCATACTGCTAACCCTGTCAACATTTTAGCAATGAATTTGTATTTACCCGATATATACCTATTTAAAGAAGGATCCATATCATTTATTCCCACTGAAACCATAAGCTGATATTTTCAACCCTATCTTAGTTTAGAATACTAATTTCTTTAAACTAAGGTAAAGTATTGTTTATATGATTGTATTACATTGCGACTTGCATAAAATGATAACGTGAAATCTCCAAGAATCATTTGGTCTCCACCTTGTGAATTTCCATACTCCAGAAGATTCGAAAACTGCTCAATAAAGAGAGTTTCCGTCAGCTTGTTATTTTCTAATTGGAGGATGGCGGAAGAGACAGAAAACATGGACTGACCTTTGTCCCAGTGTGAGTGTTATATGGACTAGTTCAAACAATGTTTGGCAGACATTTTAGGGCGGCCATGAGTACTTTTTTCAACAGTGTGTATCGTCACTAAATTGCGATTTGTCACATATGTCGTATGATGCTTAGTTTTATCAAACAATTCACACTAATTGTGAGTGTGCGTGTGTTAAGCTTTCTTCTTAACTACTCAAAAGCAGAAACAGCATTTTTTTCCCTCAGTGCACTAAACGCATGACTTGTCGTTTACGAAGGCTTTACACTTACTGTTTTGTTATTTTATGTATATCAGACGTGTATGCATTTACATTGGTTACGCAGACAAAACATTACGTTTCTCGAACCCTTTTTTATTTTCTAACATGATTCAATATGCAGAAATACTATATATAGTCATTCCTTTGTTATATGTATGCGTGACAACATACGATGTGAATGAATTGCATGCATTTGTCATGTAACAATCTCATTAGAACGCTGTGAAAAAATGCGAAACAATGTCGATGCAGTGATGGGGATTGTTTTAATCAAACGTATTGGACATTGTATTTCCCTGTGGACCTGCCAGATGTTGAAGATAGTATTCGTATACCAAAAGTTATGTTATGAGTAGGTGTAGCACGAACTTTCTCCGTTCATATTAAAGATATATGTATTGATATTGCAACATCTTACCTCTAATAACCACACTTCATTTAGGAATTCATGGCGTAAATCCTAACACGTTCAATTGTTTTCCTTACATATCATTTTTTTAACTTCGTTTTACAAAATGATTTGATGGGGAACGTTTGCAATACACATTTTCAGTTTCAACTATAAAGGTCTTCGATTCTCAGACCAGGCCATGTCGTCTGACATGATGTAGGATTAGCTGCTATTGTGCTGATATGTCATTTATGTCTTTGTATGAATAAATATAATACTGTCCAACAAACGACCTTGAGCACTAAAGCAAAACATCTTAAAATAAAATTAAAAAGAAAAGTATTGTGCATTTATAATGCACACTAATATTTTCTTTCGAAACGTCTTCAATCTGTATTTGATTAAAAACGAAAGAAAATGTACGTTTCAGAAACGTTCACTGAAAACTCTTTTAAGGTGTCTTCATACAATTATGTAATATACTGTCCGTCCTTGAAACGCTTTAATTACGTAAACAAGCAGCTACTTGTTCCTCAAACCTGACACATAAATATGATATCATCATCAGCAACTAAGCAAATATGAAATCACCTTCAGAAAATAAGCAGATGTCATACCACACTCGGAGAAAAAGCAAATGTGATATCACCCTCGGTTAAAAGGTAAGAGATCATATTACCAACGAGTCTGTTGAAAGCGTAACCACTGTGAGAGACAAATTGGGACAGCGCTTAGCACTTTCAAAACTCCTGGTAATATGAAAATCATAACGAATATATATATATATATATATATATATATATATATATATATATATATATATATATATATATATATATATATATATATATATATATCGTTACCGGTTTTTTTTTCTTTCTTCACAATGTTTGGTTTCATATTGCAAGATAGTACCGTGTATTAGGAACTACGTTTTTGGTTTATTAGGTTTACGAATAAACTAAACAAGCTGTTTCACTCATTTCAAAGTAGATATAATAAAGTTCATGATGTGGACCCCTTCAGTGACTAAAAACGAAATTTGTCAAAGAATCAAGCGAATGAACGTGCTTTTCGCAAGGCTAACACATGATAGCAGTATCGAAAATGTAATTGTGATCAGTTATTTGGAAGCAGTAATCGTAATGTTTTCACAAATAAAATGTAACAGACTATGACCAGTACTCTCTAGGATTTTTCACATAAACATAGTAAAGCATTTTCAGTCCATAGAATGTTGCATACCTAGAAGATAAATACCATTTTACAAGTCGGTTTAAATAATAAATTGGAAACAATAGTACTGCATATATAACACACCGCAATAATGTAGTGTAATTTTGATTACATTTACAAGATAACACATTCTCACAAAGAAATGGGTGTGATCTTCAATAACGTCTGTTTGATTATTTCAATTACAAGAATACATGTCAGCACAGTATAATTCCAAGCAATGAATCACATATCAAAAGCATATGTTTTCTATTGAATGCCAGTCGACTGCTCAGATCACATGTACATTGCACTCATATATGCAATATCTAATCAAGCACAAGCAGAAAAGCAAAACTGACTTGGATCAAAAGTAAAAAGAAAATTTATCAACTCCAGACCAACTGGAAAAGTCGTTTTAATGCGCATTCCTCCACAGTATGACTCTAATTTTCTTTTTTGAGTAGATCAAAACACGAATTTTTTAACTAATGTCATGCGCGCGACTAATTTCAAAGGTCGCTCGTCTTCAATATGCGCGTATTTACTTTGGAAGATAGCTTAAAAATAAACGTACCTTGTTTCTTGTAATATATTCTGTTTATTATTCAGCGTTAGCTAGAAAATTAAAATGAGTGTATCATATGACGTTTACTGCGATTTTAATGGAAAGTATGAACTCATTTTTCATTCGGACTAATACCGCACTCCCAAGCTGGTTCATATTTACCAACACGAATACAGTAACATATAAATAATTCATGTGATATGATGGTAAACATTTCAAACTATATATTCTATATAAAATCTTAAATGTGACTCAAAAAAATGAGATGACATACTGGAAGGTGTCTTGCAAACATTATCAACATTACGTCAAATGTTCTTTCTAAAATGTAATAACTGTGAACGATTCAAGGTGCTGTAAAACCGTTGTCATAGAATTGTATTAAGCAAATGTTATTTGTCTCAGTCATATTTGCATTATTTGCATGACGTACACGCATAATAGTCAAACCATGCCAACGTATTTTGACAAGACAGGATTCTGAGATATTCGAGATTGTAACGGAGAGAATACAAAACGCAGGCAAACATTAGGGTTCTGATGTTTCATATAATCGATAATTATCGTCTTTTTCGTTTCTGTAAATGGGTCGAAGTTAGAGTTTGATTTAAACTCTGATCCTGTTTACATTTCAAACTTATGATAAAAGTATGCCGTTCAGACCTCACAAATACAAATCAACATCGCTAATAATTGCGTATTTGGAAAGTTGGTCATGTTTAAAATGTGCAGCACCCTGGTTTCACCTCATTGCCGAGATTTGGTATTAATTGATTTTTTATATATATTACCGTCATGTGAAAAATCAGTTATTATCGCTTTAACTGTATTATCAGAACATGTTTAATATGTGCATTCAGTGCATAAAAAGAATATCTCATTTCAAACACTATTATTATAAAGTTTAATAAAACATAAAAATACTTTGTTATGTATCCGCTTCCAGAAGAATATCAAACCAAAGAAGACCGTTAGAATGATGACTTTTTCTTTAAACATGTTATTACCTCCATTTATGCACTTCTAATAATTCATCTTTTATTTGTCCAAATCATAACTGCTATGACGAAAAGAGACAAAAGTATAGAAAACAATATACTCTTATGGAACATTTATAAAAAGCAACGAATTTCTAAAGTAGAAAGATTCCAAAAACGGAATGTAGTGTCTTCTACGTTTGCTACGACAAAGAGTTAATAGCAGAAGTAACAACGAATACGAAACAATAATTCAGCAACGACCTTTTGCACTATTTACGAATCCACAATGTTAATTGGACACCGTCTATTCTGACATTCCATCCAGACAGCGCATAAGTAAGTTACATCATCTATAAGCACTGGTCTATTATGAAATGGTACGATACGCTAACATAACCCTAGCATTGCTTTAGTAACTTACTGCTGACAGAAAACTTCAGATATACGAATCAGAGCAGTCCAATTTAATGCAAATCCCGAGCCAGGACAAACGTGTTATATCTAGATCATGTGGTGATAAACGTGTTGTACTGGTCAACTTAACAAAGTGCTGGACATGTCGATTTAATATAGAGACAAATACATATAGGTTTTCTAGCACAACAACGAAGATTAATGGAACATTGATGGCCGAAACTAAATATGCAAACTGGAGATTGTAATGTATATGTAAGGATGTCGGAGAAACCGTAAAGCTACAAAACGGAACAATCTTCACAGATCAAGCTTCACGGAAGTTTGACCGAATTCCAATAGCAATACACCCATCATATCCTACCAATGCTTTCATAAACAAGCAGCAAAGTCAGTGAGTGCTAAAAATGTTCCAAATACAGTTGAAAGTATTCTAAATTGAATTGAAAGAAGCCCCGATGTAGTACGATGGAATCAAAATTGCGTGCTTGTTATTTCCTCCTTATCTTGTTAGCGAATATCAATATATATATATATATATATATATATATATATATATATATATATATATATATATATATATATATATATATATATATATATATATATATATATATATATATATATATATATATATATATAAGGATAGATAGATAGATAGATAGATAGATAGAGAGAGAGAGACAGAGAGATAGAGAGATAGATAGATAGATAGATAGATAGATAGATATGGATATATGATTTAAATTTATTATGCAGGAAAAGAGTATCTTTAAACACCAACTCACATATAGCGTGCGAGTTATAAACATTTGTTCATCCATAGGCCCTTTACAGTGACAGCTGTTAAGACTGAGTATAAATAAATTGTTTAGTGTCACAAAATAAATGCGTAGAAGAG
Organism: Unio pictorum; assembly: GCA_030141615.1. Taxonomy (NCBI): domain Eukaryota; kingdom Metazoa; phylum Mollusca; class Bivalvia; order Unionida; family Unionidae; genus Unio; species Unio pictorum. The sequence continues at coordinate 10,531,128 of JARLTB010000110.1, forward strand.
CACATTTGACGAATTGTAATGGGAGATATATCCATAATCTAAAAGAACCAATATATTTCTTATCAAATGACCGACAGAACTTACAACATAACTATATTTTTAATCCTATCTAGTAAACGTGAGCTTTTCTTTTCATGTTATCAATATTGTTTTGCTAATGTAATTAAGCAGAACAACACATTCACATTTATCTCATGCGGGAGAGATGTTGAAAATAAATTAACAAACATGATTTTAAAATTTGTTTTACAGTTTCATGCATTTTGTGATGCTTGAGTTATCCTTCCAAATGTCAAGCCCATCCTACGCAAATGTTACAGCTCTACTTTATTGTGTATAATGCAAGATAAATAGCTTAATGAAAGTAAAGAAATTTTTGATGCAGGGCGAATGAATTTATACATATTTCTCCTACTTTTTTCTCGTTTAGGCAGATACGTTAGCAGTGGTTGATAGGAAAATAGGAATATGTCAATAAAACATATCGTGTTAACAGTTGTAATCATGTTCCTCACGACCACATAATTTACAGGTTTTAGACGGAAATTATATTATTGATTTCCAGAGCTTGACAGATAATTGGATACCTATGTTAAAAATAAAAATGTAAGAATAAGTAACACTAACAACTCTTTGCATTTTAATTAATATTCACACCTATAGACTAAACATGCCAAGAATATAATTTACAGGTTTGAATATTAACGAAAGTAACTTCTTTTGGTAAAATAATAAAAGTAAATGCGTCTTGTGTTATATTTAGTAATATTGTGCTTTTATTGTCAGTGTATGGTTGTATAATGCATTTATATAGTAGCTGTTGTCAAGTTCAATGTACCGGTTCTTTTTAAACATGTTTCAGCTAATTTCCCACTGGATGAATCGGTTAGATTGGTCATGGTGCTATGTGTGGTGTATTGATAAGGTCACGTAGGTAGTATTGCTATACAGATCGAGTAGGATAAGTATTATCCTGTAGAGCCGTAGTTTGTGTGTAAGCTCGAAGACATGTACAATTAATTAATAATTATTTCCTATTTTCTTTTCTAATATCTGTTTAAATATGTCTTTAATGTTGTTTTAGATATAATGTGAGAGGGAATATTTATTTTAATCATTTATTAGAGTTGCAAAGTGCTCTTTGACTTCGGAAAAAATATTATTCTGAGATTATTGTAAATTTAGTTTATGAAAGTTTTGGACAACGACACTGTGATACATGAGGACTGCAGACTGACGAAACCATTAGGGACAGACAATGGTCTTGGGTATTTGATGTTTACTGCTGGAGGGAAAACTTATTACTGTTAAAGAATCGCATACGAGTGTTTCCATGGACTGATAAAAGATGGGTTTGTAATTGATCATATTGATTCCAATCCTAAGAACAATTCTTTATCGAATCTACAGTCTATTACTCAGAGTGAAAATTCCAAACGAGGAGTGAATCGAAAACACTCGAAAAATGCTAGACCTATAAAATCATTTAATGCAGCAACTAACGAAGAAAGAGTATTTAAATAAATGAATGAAGCCGGAAGATATTTTGATCTTTGCGAACCCCCAGTACGAAGAGTAGCAGAACAAATATATCAATCAGCGATTTCCAAGAGAACCGGACATAGAATTCAATTCGTTTATATTTGAATTTCATTTTGTACTATGTGTTATAACACCAAGGGGAATAACTCGTGTGGGTTTGTGTATACGGTTGATGAAACAGAGATAACTGTCACCGGATCTCAATGGGATTTTTCGATGACTCATGGTTTGACTGAATGGCGTGTTTTGTGTTGGTTTATACACCATCCGTTAAACCCTTCACTTGATACACTTATATTATAATTAAAATTGTATACCCCTAGATTACGAACACTAGTGTATTCCATACACTGTTGGGATCTCGTCCTGGGGCCCAGCGTTCGAATCTCGTGGCAGGCATTATTGTCAACGGTACCTATCGGAAGGTATTTCTATATATAATTAGGGCTTTAAGCCATTAGAAATTCAAACCGTGAAACCAACATATGTCACACACCGTCACACCGTGTGAATGTGTTTTGCATTCAACCCGGAGTAATTTTGTTGGGGGGTATGATGGTTTCAGTTTGAATGTAGAACAGCCCCTTATGTGTATGTGCCGTCCTATTTAAAATATCATCATTGTAAATATCATATATCATATATCATTGTAAATATGTAAATATGTAAATACTTGTAAATATGTAAATATGTATATATCTATATATCTATATGTAAATGTGACGTCCATTCACCAAGCATACCTTATTGGGGTTCTAACCCGTTATTTGACGCGTTAGATCCCCTCTCGGAGACTATGCTTCGTGGTACCTCTGGGCCTCTCAGTTGTGAATAATACCTGGGAGGTTCCAAATGGGGATGTGTTGTCTTGTGTGTATATATGTAACCTCTGGGCCTGCTCAGATGTGAATAACACCTGAGGGGTTCCAAAAGGGGTTCATATCATATATAACTTACATGTATATATATATATAACTTGCATATATATCTCTAGGCGCAATTAGATGTGAATAACACCTAGAGCGAATTGAGTTCATATGGTACGAAAACGGGTCAAAATTGACCCCCAATTATTTTTATTAGATATATAATATATCATATAATGAATTTCAAAAATATAAATGACATTATATTTGAGATTTCAAATTTGAAAAGTCAAGGAATACAATTGTCAGATAAATTAGATTGTAATCAGATTCTCTCTGAATTTCCTGATCTTGAGGATAGCGCAAAGAGTAATATATATGTCCTTGCCAAACAGTATGGGTTTATCAAACGAATTCAACGCAGGATAAATGACTCACTCGCATTTTGTAACGACATCAACAAATTTATCCCGCTGTTCATTGCGGTTGAAAAGGTCAGAGGTGAATTGGGGAAACAATATGAAATCAAACGCACAATAAACTCGAAAATCAAAACAATAAGAGAAATCATCAGACAAAATGAAAATCACTTCCCCCTTTTAGTTGCATGAACACAGTGAAAAATCTCTCCATTGATTAATTGACACTCTAAACAGACATGTACAATGCCCACACCTGTTTGCAAGTATGTGTAATCATTAATTCTATAGACCCAGTGATTAAATCACCGAGATAAATAATTCTATAGACAGGTATGCTTAGTCACCAAGAACAGAAACTCTATAATACCTTTCCATGTTGTGTATTTTTTTTGGATGGCAATTTAGGTAATGAATTTCGGGTGGATGGGAATCCACGGATTTTATTTTATTTGTTAATTGCTGAAAGAGTTTTTTTGTTATTGATTTTTGGTCTTTTTTTTGTCGTTCTTGGTCTTTTTTGTGGTGTTTTTGGCTGATCCGTCGACATAATGTCATGAAAATTGAGGGTGAAAACCCAAGGAATTCATTTGGAGAAAATCGATTTTGATGAAATTTCTATCCTTGTGAGGCAAATTTTGTGGTGTTTTTCATCGTGATCGTCGAATTGTAGATGCTTTTTTCATTGATTTTGTACTGTTTTTGGCTAATCCGCCAACATAATTTCATGAAAATCGATTTTCTCTAAATGATATCCTGGGGATTTCACCCTCGATTTTTATGAATAAAGTGAAACGCGTAGCTATCTGTGGATTCGCGCTTACAATTTAGATTGTATATTAATTTATATTGGTAGGTGAAGCCCTAACAACTAGATTATCACGCGAGAGATTAGCTGCGATTAAGAGATTTATTCCGGTTCGTAATTCAGTTCGAAATAAGCTCCAAACGAGACAAGAATTTCAAACCGTTTTACAACGGGCACTGAACAGTTATTCAAACCAATAACCACTGCTACTAAGAAGGGTATTACTGCTACTGTACCAGTACTTGAAAAAAAATAGCAAAGGTAACTGAAAAAACATCAGCGCATTTACAAAAACCCCTCCTGGTCCAAAAACACCAATGAAAAAATAGTAGATGAATTATTTAATCGATTTAATGTGGAGAGGTTAGCAGCAATTGATAAGATTGATCCAGCAGAAATTCTTGCGCTTGTTGTTGCGACTTATGAAAAAAGAAAACAAAATGTTGAAACCAGAACAATACGGGTATATTAAAAATATGAAACAATGGGCTGATGTGTTTTACAATATCAAAACTAACACAAGTTGAATTGATCAAAGCAATGCATCATACATTACATATCTCAATGCGGTGGGTACAGTGAATGATGAATATGAAGAACTAAAAACAAAAACAAAAAACCGCAAAGATTGAAAAGAAAAAGACAAAAGCCTTCAAAGAAAATATCTTTCTCGCCTCAACGACAACCACCACCTGATGATGATGATATGAGTTTGAGATTATTGGATTCTGATAATAAGGAATCATTGTATATGCCATCTGATCAAGATGAATCTAATAATGAACTTTTTAGACATTTACAAGATCAGGGAAAGGATACACAAGGTACAACTGGTTATAGTAGTGGGGAGGGGTTTTCTCAGAGTGGAACCCCAAGGGGGATTTCAGGTAGTGGTCTAGTTCGTTGTCCTAATAATATCCTCGGGGATATATCACAATTAAAAATTCTCGTAGGAGGGAAACGAGCAGGAAATATTGGTGTATATCGAGAGTTTATTGATGAGCTAGCGGACAGTTACCACAGTAATTAAATCACCAAATTAGATAAATGTCATTGAAATAAGATGGTCATACCACAACCACAATAAACCAGCCATGACTTACGTAGTAAACTCACGATTGTCTGTTTATAGAGCATAGTACGGAGATTGTCTCGGCAATACCATTGCAGGGTTTTTTGCAAGAATGGTTCCAAAAATAGCACCAATCGCAAAACAATTATCAATGGAAGCTATTTATGTTATTCGTGATAAGGCTATTAGCGCTGTTGGTGATGTTGCCGGGAAACCATTTTCCGCGGGTAAAGAAAAACTACTAGCGTTAGTTTGGCAACGAAAGAAACCACTGGCGAAGTCATCGCTGGGACCACTACCATCTACGGAAATTATGCCTGCAAGTATTAGCAAAATAATAAACAATGAGGTGGAACAGAATATAGCATCACGGATAAATGATGGATTTGACACTTAGGGAAATATTACTGCAAATATGATAGCGCGAAGTGGTTTGAAATCGCGAGCGAGATCGCGATTTAGATCAAGAAATATATAATAATATGTTCAAATCGGCTCCTGACCCAGCGTTTGATTTAGATGCCCCAGTACCCAAGAATGATTCTGTAAGCGATTATCAATTATATTCCTATAATGCAATAAAACCAAACAGTTGATCAAGAATCGAACTTCAAGTCCAGGATACTTTCTATCCGCTGAAGCGTTTATTGACGTAGAAGGAGAAATTATAACAACTACTGTGGATGCTCATGGTGTACCAATACTATATGCAAATGATCCAAATGTCCGATTTGGCTTTGTCAATAATGGTATCATGGCATTATTTGAGAGCGCTAGATATATGATTGATGGAAGAGAAACCGAGTCTATAGAACATTATGCTGATGTTGCCACAACAATAGTGGTTTTAGCTAGATACTCTGATGATTATGCAAGATCAGCAGGTCCGTCTATGATGTTCTCTAAGGATGTTAATGATCAAGCTGATCATATTCAGTATCTTAAATTACGGACGCAACAAGATAACGCATCTGATCCACAAATAGTTGGTTCTTTTGAACCAGGTGGCGACTTTGATGTTATAAAAGGCATTAATCCTAATCACAACTTGGGGTTTGCAACGCGTGTAGCAATGTTGCAAGGACAGCGTAGATTATTTTCATGCGCGATTCTACTGCATCATATATTTGGATTCAGCAGAAATGTTAGAAAAATTATCTATGGAGCAAAACATACAGTAGTACTCTTGCGAAAGAGTGATGATAATGATGCAATTTGGCGTGGTGCTGGCCCCCTTGGCCCATCTCCTATAGCTCCAGTCGCTGCTGGCAAAGTAAATATAACAAAACTATCACTGAGGATGTCAGTAATGACTCCATCAATCACCGCAGAGGGAAAATTACTATTATTTATGGATACAGGCGGCAAATCATTGCTATCAAGGCTAACAACAACAACTAATACTATGAATTTTTCCGTTAACGGCGTATTTTCTTGGCACCTGGCATCAAAATATGGTGTTCTCACCGCGGCATATATTTGTTGCGTTACAGGATAAAACTCGAGTGGGTTCACAAACACGCAGCCATATGATATTTGATCAACTAGGTGTTTCTGTAGTTTCGTTGAGGATAAATGGCCAACAGGAACCATCCGAGGATATTTTACTTAATTACGATCAAAATCAAATAGCACGCGCATATCATCGCCTGCTCCCATTTATGGGACGCAATAATAATGTAGATACCGGTCTGCAAATATCTCAATTGGATTTTAGAAAACTATATCCGATTTATTACATTTCGTTGGAACATCTTGATTTAACCAGACAATCCGTCGTTGATATACACTTTCGAGCTCGTGTAACTCATCCGACTAATGAAGCAGGTGATATCACTATCCCTGATTACAGAGCAGTTGCTGGCATTCTCAGTGACAAGTCAACGCTACTCGAAGGCATTGGTGGACGAATGAGGGTAGTTGATGCTCCAGTAGAAAACATATAGCGTTTTCCAAAATATATAACAATTAGATCTATCTCGCATTAAATAAAATGTCATATAGTCATGTTAGTGTTACGTTAACTCCTGGTCAAATTAAAAAATTGCAATCGGATTCAGAATAAAATGTGGAGCCACAATATCGCTGAAACACAATCAAATGTCTAGCGGTCAGAATAATCATTGACAAGTCGTCAGATAAAACACTTCAATGATGCTATCAAAGATAAAAAGGTGTTCACATCACTCTCTGCGGTGTTATATTTCCACTTTTCGCTGCGTTACCAGCGTTGATTGCAGCCGCGGCCCCAGCGTTGGCGAAAACTGCTGAGTTAGGAGCCGTTGGTACAGCGCCAGGGATGGCACTAAAGAAAGCAACTGGAAAAGGGTAAAAAAAAAAACGATCAGGAAATGGTCTAAAACTACCAGAAACTCCGTATTCATGGTACAGCGGAAAGGGCCTGAGACTAGGAACAGTTTACTAACAATAGTTCCCATGTCAATTTTTTTATTTACTCGATGCTGCTAAAGAACTAGCGATATAAAACTTTAGAGGTGTTTTTATGAGAGATCAATTACCAAAACAACCAAACAACACTGAAATCGGTATCATTAATCTCGATAACAGCACCGGACTTGGAACTCACTGGGTTGCATACGCGATTGATCCGCGTGTAATTGTTTATTTCGATTCATACGGATTAGCGCCCCCTAAAGACTTTATTCGTTATATACGCCACCTAAAAATTCCTATTTGGTATTCCACGCTACCAACACAGAAAATGAATGACCCACCAATATGTGGCATAGAAGTATTAAATGTCCTCAACGCTATTTCATCATCGGGAAAACCACCACATAAAACCGTACACGAATATACGAGTAATCGCCTTTTAGAGAGAAATTATATAAAATAACATCATTGATATTTGGGGGGAGATCTTTATTAAGCCTGAAAAAATCAACACGGAAATATCTGCAACCGATGATGTACAAAAATAATCGAAGATGAAGTATCCGAGATGTTAAACCTCGCAAGTGTTGATCCAAACGAAATAGTTGTATTTCAAGATCGTCAGGGTAAATTGAAAACTAGTAATATTTCCCTGGATGATAGTTTAGTTAAACAACGCTACGCAGTAGAAGATACTATCGCGTTGTTTTCCAAGGATGGTAAACTCAAACCAGATGTTCTCATTTCGACGCTCACAGATAAATTAACAGCTCTCGGTGATAATTATTCATCAATGATAGAATTATTTTAAAAAAATCTACGCGATGAATATGACGACCATATTACTAAATTTAATCGGTTTTCTGAATTACAATGAAGTATAATTGACATTATTGACAAACCTCTATTAGATTTCTTTGGAAATCCACCGGTGATCACATCGAAACTCACAGATATAAAAACAGCTTTGTTACAATTAGCAAAACTAAAATTTAGGTATGAAGATCATGTTGAGAAGTTTTCAATTTTTCGTAAAAATCTTATTGAGAAATTCTTTGGAACCTCATTAGATAAACCCGACATAAAACTCATAGATGTGGAAATAAACATCGAAGAGATCAAAAAGATCAACGATATAATCAAAGATGATTTACCGAGGATGATAGAAACACTTGAAGAAACAAAGAGTCCTCATGAGAAAAACAGCAACGTAGTATACAAGATTCAACACGGATCATTTACGTGGACACCACAAAATAACATATTAAACACCGCGACCGTCAAAGGTATTTATCGATTAACACTAGTGTCTCCGACTCAATTTAATATTTCATCAACGAGTTCATCTGGGGTAATATGATATCAACGATCAACCGACAAGGGAACATTTGAAAAATTCACAATAATATCCACTGATAATAATTTGGCTAGGGTTTCAGTAACATGGTATGTGGAATTCGTAGCGGATTTAAGTAAACAACTTAATTGAAAACGCCAGCGTTTCTATTGCTAGGAATTTGAAATCTATTGTAATAAATAAAATGTCATCATTGGCAGCGTCACATCAGTATCGCTATGATCAGGTCAGAGAATTTCAAACTAAACTCAAAACACTCACCGAGGAGTACCAAACAAAAATAAAAAAATACCGACGAAGAATTACCGCAGTTGACGTTACCGTGTACTCGGTATCAGATGTAATTATCGGAGCTGGAATTATACTCTCTTCAGTGACAATGATTGCCCCTATAGCTGTTCCAATTTGTATATCAGCGACGACAACAATCGCAGGAATAATTTAAATAATAACAAAAAAATATCATCATGTAGCCTGCGCAAACTGCAGGATTACGCAGTTAGTTCCATGTTGTGTCAACCGCGTTCTCGCAATTATCCTCGATGATATCGTCCTCCCTCGATGACACATTAATATCAGATAGTGAGTTTTCAGCGATGTTACGTGTTTATGATTTGTCAAAATTAGAAAAACAACACGAATATAATAACAATGGCAATATCGCAAGAACTGCTTCAACGAATAGCGGAAAACACAACCAAGGTGAAAACCAGCATGATCTCAATAACCTCAACCAATCCTGAATTCAGTGTGAATTTCCCTTGTGCGATTCCGGTGAAGGAAATAGTACTAGCAAAATTACGAGTATACCATAGTTGGCCTAGTATTAGATCAGTACCATTCGGTGGTCAACAACCGAATAATTCCCTGGTGTTTGCGAGTAAAAATAAACAAGACGGAACTCAAACTGGAACGTTGTTTCCATACCATTTGGGTCCTGCCAAATCGAGCAAATCAATAATGAATTACAGCGCAGAATAAAATTGATTACCGGAAAAGAATCGAAAATCGCTACAACAGTTCATGAACCAACACTGTCATCCGCGATTGAGATAAACTCACCCGGGTATGTCGTAGATATCTATCAGAGTTCAATCAGAACCGTGCTAGGATGGCCTGAAACCCCACGTCGGACATCCTTACAAATACCACCAGAACCACAAAAATCTGATTATAATTCTGATAAGACATCATATCATGATGCAATGATATAATACGATACAAATTTTGAAGTTTTAGATTTTTTTAGTGGGCGGATAGAAGAACAAAGCGGTGGATGGTTTCTACCAATTCAAAGTAAAATTAATGAACACTTTATAAAAATAAATAATGAATATGAAAAATATAGAAATATATTGCGAGATAAACTTTCCAAAGAATCCCCACGAGATGAGATCATCAAATACATATAAATATGTAATCACATTATCGCTGACATGGAAGTATTTAATTTATGGATTATTCAAACGGTCTTAAATGCTGTTAATCTTAAATCAAGAACAGAGTTTGCAAAAATATATAATTTACGCGTAGAGAATATTTTAGCATTCAACCTCTCGGGTATAATGTAGACCAATTAAAAAAATCAAAAAAACGATCTCCTCGATGAATACTTTCCACAAATACTCTCCGCATGGAAAAAAATAACACAACCACAAACAACCATCCTCAAACATAATAACGACCCAGACGGGAGTGGTAGGCATATCGCTCCTCAAAACGTCAATATATCCTAGGTGATTGCAGTGAATTTAGTATGTGATGTCATCGAAGGAAGTTACCAAATAAATCTCGAAAGATCAAATCAAGCCCAGCAGGGATATATTTTATACTCATTCGCACCAACGGCTCCTCCAGGGTTTCTAATCATTGAGGATCCAACTAATCCAGTGTATATGCGATGTCATAATGATTCATAAACGAGAATTAATTTCAAACTCACTGACCAGTCCAATAATTTGATTGATTTACGGGGAGAGATTTTACAAATTAGTCTGTTTGTAAAGTCTTAAGACTTTCATCGTAAATTGCTAGCAATTTCAAGGATTTTCAATTCATCTCCTCAGCACAATTGGCGTCAGGTCTGTAGCGTAAAATCTTAAAGGATTTCTCTTTGTTTGTCCGCTTGAAATGGTTTCGGCTTGAAATAGTTTCGGTTGAAATCCTTTAGAATTTTGTTTGAAATAGTTTCGGTTTGTCTGAAATAGTTTCGGTCCGTTCACCCTCTTTGCTGCTAGTTCAATTACGAATGAATTTGGAGGATTTATTTCCAGCAAATGGACACATTTATGATAATACCAATTTAGCAATCCATAGATTTTCACACAAAAATTGGAAATACGAATTACATTTATTCTTTATAATATACCAGTAATATATGTTTTTATCTTTGATAATTATCTCGAGTTTACTAAGCGGATTTTAAAGTAACTTCGACATCTTGCTATATAAATACTTTACAAAATTATTTGTTCAATTAACAGGCAACACGACTCAAAGCAAACGTCACTATTCTCCACCTCCCAACACACACACACACACACACACACACACACACACACACACACCGATCGATACAGCAGTTACTTTAACACATAAATGTAGCCTTTAATGTTCCAAATATTTGAATAATAAATATTCTGAAAAAAATAATAATGTTAGCGAGGAATGTGTAAGAATAAACAACCAATGTTAAACGTCAGGGATAAAATAATAGATTTCATTAATAACAATTCAACATCAGAATAATTACCAAACGAAACGAAAACAAGAACACAAAAATTATAATGATTAATAAACGAAAATATACACAATATACTGAATGGGCAAAGTCTGCTTGAACAAATTGTTATATGCTATCGAAAGTCATCCAGAAATTGGCACAATGAAAGACGGCATGCTGTGGGACAAACGCCCAGTACAAAACGAAAAACTTAAATATCAGATCTGATATATAAGTCGAGTAAACACGTCATGAAATCTGACGTAGTTATTGTCCTTTTAAATGATAAATAAATTTGACACATTGTCAACAAAGAAATGAGTAACATAAAAAAAGTCTGGATGAAAGATTGCTGACTGCGACTAAGGATTGACAGAACTATCTACATCATTAAATAACATGTTAAAAAAAACTTTTAAAATGAAAGTATTGATAATTAATATTCAGCTACCAAACTTAAGACGACACTAGTATTATCTAAACGACAATAAAACAAGTTTCAATGACGGCAACTAAATATTTATCAATAACCGGTCTAAAGAACTCTCGATAAATTTGTTACGAGTTTAGGCTCTAATAAAAGGTAATAAAGAAAGAGTGAAAACAACAAGCTTTTTAAAATTTAAAAAAAATTACCCTGGGAGAAGAATGTAAAAAGGGAAAAATAACTTCCAGTTTTAAGAATCAATTCCACAAGTATTTCCAAGAATAATCAAAGAATTAAATTACAAACGTCCTAGTAATGAATTGTTCTAATATAGTCAACTTTGAGTCATGTTGGAAAATGCAGGATGGAAGAAGAGGAAGTATGCTATAGTCTGTTTTGTGTTTCTCTGTAGTTCCCTCTAGAATTACAGGATTTATCACTCTGGTGTTAGAAATCCGAATAGAATTTTCAAAAGCTGACTATGTCTAAGAATAGTATATGACCACATCAAATATTTTGAATTAATCCTTTACAATCCAACTGAACGTAAGAATTGTTAACATGGATTGAAAAACAAAGCAAAAATGTAATTTGATAAAGACCAGAACTCACTATATTGCACTAAAACAAAGACTATATCGTATTATAATACGCGTTTATAAAACAAAATCACGAAATTGCGAAATTACGAAGGGGAGAGGCGACACGTGATCATTTTGTATCACATACTCCTAACATGACACTGACATGAACCAATCATTTCGTTTCGTTAAAAAAAAAAATGTTTACCATTTCGCTGGTCACATCTTGATCTTGAAAACAGCCATTCGGTTTCAAATGAAGATAAAAATCTTTTTAGCGGATGTCATTAATATTGGATCGAGGTCAGGATCTAGGTCAACATTACTGGTTTACCAAAAATTAATTCGGTCAAACAATTTTCAGAAAAAACATCATCTTTAATGAATACATTTACATTATGATTGCATTTAATGAAACATAAAAAAAAAAGAATTAAACACTGAGAAACAATATTAAATTAAAACAAATCGGATATAAATAATACATTAGACATGGGAATATCACTGGTTTATTATCAATTAACAAATTTAGCTGTCTTTAAGCATAGCAAAATAATAACATAAATAATAGTATGGGTAACTTTACAGCCTTTACTAGAAAGTTCAAAAACAAAAATAAAAGCATAACAAATGTTTCACATGTGTAAACAATTTTTGGATAAACGATGAAATGGAATGAAGCATAGTTAATGTTTAATGTTTTGATTATAAACTTTCTTCTCATACAAATGTACATCTAAAACTAATTCAGTTAGGTAGAGAGAATTTGAATGAACGAAAAAAAACTACCCATTTATAAATTAAAAAGAAAAAACACAACACAAAGCTAGGTATATAACATACTATTGGAATATATTTAAATTGGGATTGGTGTATAATTGGAATAAAAAGATGAAAGAATATTATAAATGTATATCAACCTTGATATAGACTCTAATGTGTTTATATTTCTTAAAATAATTATTGAAATTTATTTATACTAAAGAATAATTATTTACCACAAATTATATTTATTATTAGAAAATCAAGTGTACATAAACATTGTGTCTTCATTATACCAGCAAACATGTAAATGATAATGTATATATAAATGTTAAATAATTAATTAAATGTAATCTGGTAGGAAAAGGTATATTTGGAGACGACCAAGATGGGTTTGCTGAAATGAAGCATTGTAAATAAAAGAGCTAGTTGCAATTTGGTTTATGTCTAAATAGATAGAAGTGTATAAAGTGCTGGATTATTGGAGCAGTACACTGACATTATTGGTGACCGGCATGACAAAGTTTATTGGCACTAGTATAAAACAAGATGAATTATCACAATGAATTATTACAAAGAATATATTGAAAGGATAATGATTTTGTTTAAGCAGAACATAGATGTAAAATGATTAATATGTTAATGAATGAATGCTCTGATGCAAGTACCTGCTCAGAAAAATGCATTTAACCGAACGAAGGAGGCATTTATTCTGATATTTAAATTTCTAAAAGACAAAATTCAAATTGAATAAACCTTCTGAAAAGACACACACACACACACACACACACACACACACATACATACATACATACATACATACATACATACATATATATATATATATATATATATATATATATATATATATATATATATATATATATATATATATATATATATATATATATATATATAACGTATGTATGATTAAATATAGATTTAATTGTTTGTCATTTTTGTTTTAAAAAATTATTATTAATTACGTGCTATTGTAATGTAAGTGTATTCACTGGAGATGATATTATTCCGGAAAATTGGTTGACTTAAATTATTCTTTGTTAAACAAGTAATGTTGACCTAGATCCTAACCTTGAATCAGGTTATTGACAGCTGTCAAGGTCAAGATGGGACAAGTGAATGAAGAAGTAAACAGCTTTTAATTCTTAAAGAAAAAATTATTAATTCTCGTCAGGGTCATGATAAGAGTACGTGATATAAAACGATCCCGCAGCGTTTTTCTCAATTTCGCAATTTGGGGATTTTTTTTTTCTTGTGGCCAAGTTTTGAGTCCATTTTAAATTTTCGATCGTTTAGTTGGATTTTAAAGGATTAATTCGTATATTTGAAAATAGCTGATGTGCTCATACATAATTTGTAAGCAAATAAAGTGTATTAATGTTTATTCGACTTTTTAATACAGGAGTGTTAAATATTGTCTTTCTACAAGGAATTGTAGATGAGCAAAAAACAGATTTCAGCATGCCTCATCGTCTTCCATCTAGGATTTTCCAATAGGACGCGAATTTGAATATATTAGAACATTTCGTTACTAGGACTTTTTTAATTTAATTTGTGGATTATTGTTGGATACCTCTTGGATTTGATTCTTTAAACTGTAAGTTCTTTTTCCATTTTTTCAATCTTTATATTTGTTAATTTTGTTCTGCGTTACTGTTTACGAGCCTAAGCACTTAACAAGATAAACGTTAGAGTTCAAATCTTTACGTGGTATACAGGGATCTCTATATGCCCCATAAAGTAAGAGAAAATAAAACAGAAGACGTGATCAAGGCAAAGCATAGTTAAGATGATTTTAGATCTGGATATACCGTGCATTCAGAAGGTCAAATGGAAACGGGAAGGTATAGTTTGACTTGTCTAGAAAGAACATGTTTGTTACCATTGGACTTTATAAACTGCTAAAATTGTATTGTTCATGGTATCGATAATTATCATGTACCTATCAATATTCTGCCGAAGAATGAACCAAAATCATACCAAAATCATACCGTCCAATCCGAACATTAGGAATACGATATTACTGTTTACTTATTCCGTGTAATCATTTTTACTGGAGGTGTCTTGGTTACAGCTGAATAAACGTGAATAACTATGACGCTGCCCCCTGTGACATATAAATTAAAATGATTAACATTATCTTTGTGGAATCTCTATCATAAAGTCCCAACAATTTGCTCAATTCCGTTTTATATAATGATAAAATGATGCTGTAATTGCCATGCTACGTCTCCAGAGTGTTTCACAATATCACATAAATTGTGCAGCTACCACAATGCGTTGACCAATCCGTGCTCTTAATAGGGACAGTGGTAAAACTGAGTGACTGTCGTTATACACGCTTCAATGATAAAACCAGTATTCATAAACATGTCATCTGTTCAACAAAAAATCAAATTCGGTTTGTGAGCTTAAATGAAGCTTGTATCAGAAAGGTGGAAATCGTAAGCAATTTGTTCAGTTTCAGTTATGTTTCAGATTATCTGAAAATGTAAAGATAAAAAACAAAAATAGCATGATTATAGTGATTATAGTAATGCGATCTTGATTGCTAGATCACGTCTTGCAGTCTGGTGCTGACAGCTCGAAGTGATCTATATATCAAGCTTATATTACAGTGATAATAACATATTCATATTGCCCCAGATTTGTTTTGGTTTAGATCCAATTGTCAGATGCAGTTAACATATTGAGAGAGGAAACGCTGATTATGTACTTAATTATATCTGTTTGAAATATAATACAATGCCATCTTAAACAAATGCACTAGAGCATGATTGAAATGGAAATCGGATGGGACTATTCCATGATTACTTTACCGGAAAAAGGAAAACTGGTATTCGTTCCGAAAGTAACAGACAATATCCAATACTCCGAGAAAGTCCTTTAAGGGAATCATGATATTGTGGACAAATGAATCGAAAAGATTAAGACATTAGTTTAATAAAGCGATCGCATATATCAAGCAAAATCAGTTGACGAGACCCTAAACATGTGTTCTGAAAGATACAAATTAGGCCAACAGTTGAATGAATCGCGGAAACATTTGTTAATGAATCTCAGAAGGTTAAATTAACTTATGAATACACAGTCAATATACCCATATCTACGTAAATGTATGATTAATCCATAACCGTGCTTTGCATGACCTATACATTAATTTCGTAAATGTTCATTATTAAATTTCAACACGCATCCGAAAGGAAACAAATTGTACGCTCACTTTATATCAGATAGATGAGTAGAACAATTCAATGATGTCTTTTCTTATTAATAAACAGTCTTTTTTTCAAGGAAACAAATAAATACAAATAAATAATATGTGATTGATACACTACACATATTGCATTAAAACTGAACAAATAAAATCGTGTGCAGTCAACAGAATGGCAATAGTTACCAGAACAAGACAACTCATTAAAAACATGCTAGGAAGATCGGTATACAAATATTCAGATTATTTTATAAACACAATGACACATATGAAATGAACTGAGCAAAGCAATTGCCATATAGCATAATTTATTTTAAATTTACATGCATTAAAAGGGAACAAATTAGAAACAACTTATACTCTTAATGTTCATATTGTTTTCAGAACAATTTGCAATCTGGTATCCCGTTCTATATCCAGAACAAAACATCTTCACACTTTAATATTAGATATTTAATTAGGAGCACGGAACAATTAAAGTATAATCGTATAATAAAAGAAGAATGTCTTCATATTGGAAACAAATAATTGGTATTGGAAGTATCTTTTAAATAATCAGTATAATGGCAATTAATAATATACACTTAGACATAAACTAATTTCATGACATAAATAGAAAAAAAATGCTAACTGATTAAAAGGACCATTTATAATGGTCAACTGGTAGGATAAATAATTGTGGAAATATTGTGTGCTATGGGTGCTTTATAAATGAATACAGAAATAACTATGTATATTATTGTTTTCATTTGTCAAACGTATATAAGTAACACGATTGTTTGTCATTAAATCACAGGACACGTGAGTTTTTGTATTACTGTCTTATTAGATTTGTTTATAGCAATGTGAGCTTTTTTGTCAAACAAAAAAATATTTGCTTGACGTTATCGAAAGATCGTAATGGCTAAATGACACATGTTTGTGTCTGATGATCTGTGCAAACTTTAGCATTTTCTTTTGTAAAGACTGCAAGAAGAGGCTCCAAATCTTCGCAGACGTTTCCATTTATATGCTCTGGGTTTGTCGTGGTAACTTAATAGGCGCCGATGATAGTTGAATGTGTCTTATTCCTGAGCGGAGGAGTCTCATTTGCATTAGTAAGTAGTCATTTAAGATATTTGCGAGTATGCTAACAAGCTGTGTTTGGCAAACACTAATTCAGCTTCACGTCATTCTTTTTTTACTTAGGCCACTCTAGTAGAAGAAATAGTTAGGTCATATGTTTGTGAGTTGCTTGTTTTGCTATTGTATTGCTATTTTGATACTGAAAGTGGCCAGTTCTCTACCAACTAGAGTTGTTCTTCTTTCTGGTCTATCAGCTGATGTAATGGTTATTAGTGTACTCACATTCCAGGCACGTAAGTTTAATTGCGTTCGCTTTGTCTCTTTTTCGTCCCTTTTGAGGTTAAAGCGTAGTAACAGCTGCTTCGCTACGCGCTTAGCTTTAAGAAGATAGTGTTAGGACTAGCCGGCCAGATGTCATGATAATGTGAGTGGTTGCGAGATTATGATACATGTATGCGGGTGATGCCTCAGTGCTAGACATCACTATAAACTTCCACACTACAGACATTGTCGCAATATGACCGTAAACGTGTTAAAGCTACTTTCAAAGCCAACATACCAATTGTCTCTTGGCATGGAATTTGAGCACTACGATGGCATTTCGGTTTATGCTCAAACAAGATATGTTTATGGCAACTTTGTAGTACCTGCATGATTTGCAGGTGAGCAGCGTAATCTTAAAAAATTATGAGATCAATGTGCTGGTAGCTGACACATCCCACTGCTACTTCGGTCAAGTAAAAGTGTCCTAAAGCCATGAGCCATATATGTACAGGTCAACATTTACAGTTCACAGTGTATTCACACCTGCTTCTTTAAATTCTGAAACGACTATATATTTTCGTAAAGATAGAGAATAATGCCAAAATTAATATATGATTATATTAACAGATATGGTGACTAATATGGGTTTGAATTAGTTTTCAATTTACGTATAAGATACTTAGTCCAGCCATCAATGAGGTTTGCAACGATTAGCGCCTTACAACTAGAGAATGGGGCAGTAAGTGTGACATGTTTTTCCTGGTGTTAGCTGTATTACTGGCCATTAGTAGATCAGTTGATTTGAATCTTATATCTTGCTGAAGCTGCTTGCGTAGTAAAAGAAAACGGACAGAGATTAATGTTTTCTGATTCAGAGGATGTCCGTCTTACTAGACCTGCTTTTCAACCTCTAGATGAACCTGGATTGGACATTAGAAAGGATGTGCCGGCTATCCATCACTAATTAAGTGCCTTAAACTGAATCTAGTCTGATATTAATACTCATTTACACAACATTTATAGAGAAATAAGTGACGAAAACGTGATTATGTGAGATACAAACTGAAAGTTTGGGAAAAAGTATAACATCTTAACAGTACGCTTGATGCAATAGACGCTAAAGGTAAACGTCACTTTGTTATTTCATGGGCTTGAGAGCAGGAGCTGTGAGACCGGGTAATATGAGACTTTTGTTTTAGGATCCAAATGCGATAGAGGCTGACACAGTACACATATTTGCCAATGTATATCGTATTATTGTTAAAGTCCTCATGTCACTTTTACATGCAAAAGGTATCAAATGCTAATCATCTGAAAAATACTGAATCTAGAAAGACATTGGTCCTAAACATCGTTGACTTCCATTAAAAACTAGATAATATGGACATTCTATCACATTAAGAGCAATAGCTCCCTCGAACTGAAAAACCGTAATAGTTCTCCCTTGCACGAATTTATCCAATGATGATCTGCGACATACGAACGGTAACCGATTTCAACCCAAAGCACGAAGACGAGATTTGATGACGTCATCGTCGTAAGCATACGAAGGAAGCACCAGACTATCTCAGATTGTCTTCAGCCCATGTTCGCCTTAAAAACACTCCAAAGCATCAGTTGATCAGCAATATTCACCAGACTTATTTTTAACTAATGCACTCTTTTTCTGCTCAGATCCGCTTATAAAGCGGGACAGCCTGTCTCTATTCCCTCGCAAATAATTGTGTGTCAAGCGTTAGTGTTTTTGTTATTAGTTTAGTCATTAATGTAATTTGTCCAATTTATCAAATAATTACTCCTAGGAGCACTCGCTAAAAAAAACAACCTAAAGAATTATAGATTGACTATGGTGACTGAATTATGGGGTAGCACCGGGTAATTCTAAACTGAATATTTGAACTTTGTTTAAACCTAACATCTTGATTATTTTAAATAAAAATTAGATATATATTTTAACAAGTATTTCCTTACTGCAAACTTTAGTTTGATTGGAAGAAATGTGAAATTTATGATTATCGGTGGCATTGGGGCTTTTAGTACATTTGACATACAGATTTAAACAAATGCGTATTTACTACAGCCAGAAAAAAATGTAGGCAGGAACATATTGTGTAACAAAACATTTTACCAAGTGTGTTCACGATGATCGAAAAAAAGCTCTCTACGACGATATGACGACACAATTTAGAGAAAGAATTTGGTCGCTTCAATAGTGCTCAAAGGCACGGGCGAATTATAATGAGAATGACTAGCATGATTAAAATGAAGACGATTTGTTGTTAGAACAAAACATTAAAGAGTACGATAATGGCCAAGACTCTGCAAAACCAAATAGCTTCAAATGCAATAAAGCATGTGATGTGATGTGTGTATATGTTAGGATATTTGAGGACTACGTATAAGTAAGCTGTCGAATTTATAAACGTTTGTAGAAATATTTTATTTTAGATTTTCGGAAACATATAGTGAACAGTGATTTCAATAACTTCCTTTCTACACTAAATATTGCTCAGTGAGGTAAACACGAGAAAAAGGAAAGATCTCTGGGGGTGACTACCTTTGCTAGAACATTATATGTACACGACATTATTGTAACAAAATGATGTTGTATATCGCAGAGCTATCTAGTACTTCACTTTCCAGTTTACTTTGATCAATGAAGTATAAAAGTAATATTTACACATACATAAGTCTCGCCTGAAGGAGGTTATCCAATAGAAAATGGAATTAAACTTCCAAGTTTAAAGAATATTTCGATAAAACTTCTTTCTACAGATGTATGTTCACAAATGAATAAGGAATTTTAATGTACACTAAAAAGCATCTATGCATTTAGTATTTGGGAATGATCTTGTTTATGGAAACGATTCTTGTTCATTATCGGGGAATAACATAAATGACCAATATAATACATTTGGAATATCTCTGTTAGATATGTGTCGAGTATATGAGATGCATATTATAAATGACAGATTTATGATAATGTTTCTGGCAATTTTACATGTATAATGAACAATAGGGAAAACGTAATGGATTGCATCACATGGTTTGCAAAGGCACTGAATTTTTGGCTACTTTTTGAAGTTCGGGAACAATAGAAATCATTAAATTTCCAATGTACTGCTTCTTGAAAGTGCAAATAACTGACAAAAACGGATCCAAATGCGTCAAGATGTGATAGATAATATCCGCAATTGCAACTATTTCTGTCTTAAAACTGAGCAGAGAGAATCATTATCGAACATATTTAATGAAAATGTTCTGGCAGTGACGGACAAAATAACTAATTTGTTACATCAAACATTCATTATACTTTGAAATATATTACTTCTTTGTATCGAAATGTACTTTCCCACAATGCATAAAAAGAACATTTCAACCTAATTTGCAAACGCAGCCTCCATAATAGGAGCGATCCGTTAACAAAAAGAAAGAACAGAAAGAAACATATGACGAAGATTTGGGCTTACCATTCCCAGTACCTTGTACTGACCTACATGGCGTTCAGTATAATTTCAGATCAATGTGTAGGTCCACAGTCTGAGGGTCAAGAGGAGACTTTTCAAGACATTTTTAAAAACGTTGACCATGGAAACATGTTTAGCTTATCCATAATGTTTTATATACTAAAATTATATTTATTTTGAGGAAAATGAATGTATTCTCGAAGAGATACTAGACCTAGTACTGGTTTGACCGAATATTGTTACTGAACGTTTGGGATAAGACAAGGCTCTTTGTTTATTCCGGTTTTTTTTAGTATATTTATCAATGACCTAACTCATAGTCAAGCACTGAATCATGTGGTGGCATGTTAATCATTTCGTATATTGATGTCACATGTGCAGGTACAGTTCAAAGCACAAATCTGGTTGATCAGTACATTCCCGCATTCACAGAAACGAAACCAGTTAGTAATGTCATTTTCATCATCTTCGAATTCGATGAATACAATGATATAAAGAGAGGTTATACTGTTAATCCCTTAACATTTCTTACCTAAGATATTCGTCTTAATTCAAAATTAAAGCAGGCCTCCAACCAGCTGTTTTGCTCTGCAAAGAAACCCATCCTTAACTCAGACTTCTGTATTATTTAACATATATTTTTGGTTCATGTCTGTATATAAAAGGAATGTGGAATGGTATACAAAAGGAATGTGGAATGTGCTAGTTTCTTCCGGGAGACAAACGTATCTTTATTTCAAAGACAACGATAGATATTTTAAGCAAATATTTAGACAATATGTATGCATGTGTTCAAAACTAAGTTCTTTAATTACTTCTGTTGTTTTAGCTTCCAAACTTCATGTTCATATACGAGACGTCAACCAATTATGTTGCATGCACAAAACAACCTATATTAAAAGTAGGCCTCTACCGACGATAAGCCAAGCATTAATTGTTAATGGCTAATATTGACCGCGGTGAGAGAGGATGAATGGAATGACGGAAGGACAGACAGACCATCGAATCGTTCAGCGGTAGCATCATCTTGTCGTATGTAATATAGACATTTGGAACTGTCTGCTTGATGGCAAATGTAAAACGTTTATTCAGACCACTCATTAATGCTTATTTCATTGAATGTGTTTCTCGACATGCGTGGCTGACGACGTTGAGAAGCCATTTTTGAAATGGAGAAAAAAAAGTGAATACAAAAACACTGTATGGATGGATTATTACTAATTTATTACAATTATATACTGACACAGAAATTGTGTGAACGGTCATTGTCGAAATGAAGTTTCAACCAAAAGCGAATTAGTAAGAACAACATCCTGAATATTGAATCATATTCCTTCACAATGTGGATATGATTTATCATCTTTCCATGATTCTAACATTCTCCCAAAATATCACTATCTTATCAATGCTGAAAATAGACAATTGCAATCACCATTACCGAAGAACCATCAAGTTGTTTCGATTCATTTAGGTCAAGAAAATGATGGTTTAATGGCGCTTTATTCTTCGAAAATACTGTCCTCGCTGATACAATTATTGCTCAGATGAGGGCAGGACGGCTTGATTGGTGGGAGGCAATTTGCGCAGTTTCTTAACGATGCACATCTTTATTGTTCATATAGCTAATCATAGTCCTACAAACCACAATATTACTGCGGGTGAATAACTAACCGTTGCGCCAAATAGTGTTACAGATGTTTCTAATTTATGTATGTTTATGTGATTATAGAATCATATTAGTTTTATCTTTGAAGAAAGGATCCAACAACAGATTGAAAGAATCTACCAAGAAGATACAACATATCGTGTGATTAACGTTATAGGGTTTTGCAAGAAGGATCAGAATAAAGAATATGTACGTAGTTTTATTGGTTGCATGAAAGGTCCTGCATTAGACGACGTTTGCGAATATAGCCGAATTTTATATTTGTGATATTAGTTAGAAAGGGAGGTCTCCTATATCACGTCATACATTGAATTAATTATTAATTTCGTAATAAATTTAGTTATTTGTCGTGAAAACATAATCTTGTAAGACAGAAGTCATTGTGCTAAAGGCACCTGCACGCTGAGATTATGAATGTATCCAAAAATTAACAACTTAGTAATTAGAAATTAATACGTATTATTGCAATAAAAATCAGAACATGATTATTGAAAGTAAATGCAGCATAAGAAACTAGAGTTGTCTGCGTTGTGTGAAAATGGATAAGTGTCTTTCTTAATGATGGCGTCGGGCTATCTAAAGATAAATGCCCTTAAAAATAATCGCACACTTTGATAAATCCATGACATGATTGTGTTGCTGTTCCAAATTATTGGTGAATAAATATTTTGAACAACAGTACATCAGCATGATGAAAAATGGGTGAATCCGAACGGAGACCTAAAATGACGGGCACATTTATAGTTGAACAAAGGCAAGCTGTGTCCCTGTACATTACGCATCTATACCACGATCCAACATATTGTCAATAAAATCTCGTGGCATATAATGTACGCGAGGTCTCAGAATGCAAACTATAAGATGTTGTGCTGTCCAAGTGTAGCTAAAAGGCGATTTGTGAATGACCTAAAACCGTAACTACTTGTAAAAGTGCAATACACTCAATAAAATATCAATATCAACACTAAGCAATCAACTGAATAAAGTGTACATTTACAGTGTATGGTAATATGGTCTCGTTATCAAAATTTACACTCGACTGAGTGTATTGGCAAAAACAAAATCACATCCATCAGGTATCTTTTTATAATAAAAAAAGAACATTCTTCTAAGATTAATGGGTATCTAAACGAAAGGAGGGGTGGGGAATATTTCATACGAGCGCACTATAACTTCTTGATTTCACAAAACTAGTGTTTGTTTTCTAACATAATTCATAATGCGTTTGTTCCTATAGAATAATAAAGCAGTAATGAGGATTTTCGTAATTTATAGTCGCAATCAACTGCTTATAATTTATCAATATTGTCCACCGCTTTCATTAAAAGCAGCCAATCAGAATGATTCAAGTTATTGGTGATTTCAAATCTGGAGATGCATATCCTTAAAAAAATTTCAAAACGACTATTTTTAAATCATCAAAGTTTGCAATACTATCTAATTGTATGCATTAAGAAAAGAAAAGATTGCTGATTGAACCTTCAAGTCCTCTTTCTTTCATTCAAAAGATTATTCTCATATGAGGCAGAAAGACAATGGAACCGATTTACGAAGCTTGCAAATTAATAATACTATATCATAAGTTAATTTCCAAAATTTAATGCCAATATTGATTCGTAAATAAAGGATCTAGTCAAATATCACACCGATAGTTTTTCAATGTCTTGGATAAAAGGAGAGACAATCGCGCTGTTCTATAAATAAATTAAAAGAATTCTAACAAATTAAGTATTGTTTCTTGTCCAGGAAACAACGTCACGATCTTAGTCAAAATGTTGTTATTGATGATGGTTGCCTTTGAATGACTTTATCTCACCTTGAAGAAGATATGCACATGGACATAATTTCATTAGTTATTCCAAATCACAAAAGTTAACCAAATTTATAACATACTGTGTCTGTATGAGATTTCGGATAGACAGTGTGAATTTTCCGAGTTGAAAGTAATGCGAATTGCAAGTTTGAAAATTTACAATATATTAACACTGGTGATGTTTTTAAAAAAAAAAAAACAAAAAAAAAAACATTCACGGCATTTTTATACAATATAGACGTCTTAAAGGCGTGCCAAAAAAAAACTGTTCTGGCGATCGTTCTGCGGGTTGAAAATAATCCCGGTGCTAGAATGATATTCCATGCTATTGCAAAACTCACATATCTCTTAATGATTGGAAAACTTACATACATCTTAATGAACACCTGTTTAAAACCTGTTAGTATAAAGACTCAGCTAACTTGTGCCTGCACCCACATCTGTGTTACACATGTAATAATCTTTTCTTGTGCTTTTAGAGATTGTAATGGGACAAGAAACGATATCTTCTAAGTATAGCATAGTGCAGACTAAAAGGTAAAAAGTGTTGAAGAATTAAACGTCACACAATTTTAATTTTCTTGATACGAAAAGTGAAAACCATAAGCCACAAATCTCTACCTCTGTTAACAGCATATACGTACATGTAACAACTATTGACTATGTCTGAATCTGGATGAATCTAGAAGATCGTTTCCCTAACAGTAGGCATAAAAAACGATACACTGACGGAAATTGGTATTGAAGCATATTATATACAAATTACACAGGTCGGTAAAATCCCATCCCCGAGGTCTTTCACTCAATTTCTTCTTAGTTCGTTTGTTTAAAAAATCCATCCAACTTAATGATCCTATTCCAATAGTAAAAGTAACACCACAATCTAGTCCCACATAGACATGAAATACATGCAAGATGCCGATTGTCTTCTCTGTAAACAATAATTCCAACGTTTGTATGGTGAAGATGACTCGACATGAAGATATCCATTTATTTCTGCCATATTGAAGTTTAAATAATCTCGCAAAGAATCCGTCTTACATCACAGAAGTGAATTCATGCTCTAGTTGTCACTAGAAATCTCTAGAATTATCAAGTGACACAGTTTGTCTCAGTCATTCCTTGTTCTAAATGTTTCAACAGGAACTTGATAAAAATTTTATAGATAACATCCATGTTATCCGAATATCTATCCCCCAATGTGATTTTGACTGCTTCCAAGAATGGCTTTTCTATATGCTGAAAAGAAATAGAATTCGGTCAACAAATATACACAAAAGTTACACGAGCGTCTGCTACATAGGAAATATGTCAAACTAGTTGAATAATGTCACATTTGCCATAAGTTGCTTGCAGCGTGTAGCATGTGGTATTGTTCAACGGGTATCATCTCAAATGAAAACACGTTGTAGATTCTAATTTTTACACATTTATATATGTTTGTGATCATATTTTCCAGTGCGGAGCACGGTGGGAGATTTCTCAATATCTCATCACGTGACTGTTGTAATACAACACGTGACATGGTACGATTGTCACATGAACAATTTCCTTGAGTAAACGAATCATCTGCTAGATTCGATTTCAGTCATATCTTCAGAAAGATACGTTTATGGTGGGAAACTAAACTTAGCTAACTATCCACCACACTTTGCAAGAATACAAAGAAGTCCATGTGACCCTCTCCACCACCTACCCTAACCTCTTTATGCCGTTTATCTAGCTAGTTGAGTCGGGGTTTTTAACCTTGGTTTCCTGATCCATATATAGTCTATCTTGCGCTGAGAAATGGAGTTAAACCCCAAAACAAACAACATCAACATTTGTATATATAATAACTCAGTCATTAAGTTTGACATTGTTAGCTGATGCATCAGAAAGTCACACAAGAGTTTATTCAGATAATCAAAGCAACTTTAGATTTTAATGTTGCTATTTGTATTATGGATATGCGACTGGAAAGTTTTGATTTAATTTGATGGCTTCATTGTTATCGTTTCAGTTATATGTTTTTTTTTTTATAAATGCATTTACAGCAAGGCGTTTAACGTTCAGGATGCATGTTGATATGTGAAGACGAAGTTCAATTCATTACAATATATCATCTCGAACTGGTAATAGACGAAATGTTGTTTCTCTAAATTCAATATATACATTTATTGATTGATGGAATCAAATTCACAAATTCACATACACTACACTTAAGCTGTGATGGAAGTTCAAGTTGCCCTCTGCGTCTGTGCTTGTGTGTGCGTGTGTGTGTGACTAGTAATGCCACCCATTATCTGTTTTGCACGCCCAGACAACCAAACCTTCTTAATTCATCTCCAATCCGTTTGATTCGTGCAATTTTTTTGTCCACAAAAGTCATTCAGCTACGATATTATATCATCTAATATATTTAAATGCCTTTTATAGCTAAACTTTCGCTTACTTTAATAGATAATCATACATACATACATACATACATACATACATACATACATACATACATACATACATACATACATACATACATACATACATACATACATACATATATACATACATACATACATACATACATAGTTGTTGGATCATGCAGACATTAAAAGGTTAGTAATATTCATCGCCACAGATTATAAATTTAAGAGCATAATTTAAACAAAATTTCTCACATTTTTTCATTAGTTATGTGAAAATATTTTCACATGAAAAGTACGCAGCTGTACGCCAATGGTACCAGTGAAGTAATTGCTCAACATTATGTGGGGGACTGGTTCAAGACAACAGTTGGAGTACGTCAAGGCTGTCTTATGTCACCCGCGCATTTAAACATCTACTTAAAGCGCATCATGAGCGAAGCCCTGGAAAACCACTGTGGGACAGTCATCATTGGAATGCGTAACATCACCATACTACGCTTTGCAGACGACATTGATGGGCTGGCAGGCAGTGAAGATGAGTTTGCTACCTTAGTGAAGAACATGGATGAAACATATTCAAGATTTAACATTAAGATAAGCGCCGCGAAGACAAAGCTGATAACAAATAGTGGTAAACAAGTCTCAACCAAGATTATTAAAGTCAGATGACGGTCACTGGAAACAGTGGACCATTTCAAATATCTTGGTTCCAAAATCATAGAGGAGAGATCAAGAGCAGAACTTTTGTCAAGATCAGCACAAACAGCAGCAGCTATGTCAAAGCTAAGACCCATCTGGAGAGATATGAATATCTGTCTGAAAACTAAAATCAGACTATTGAGAGCACTATTCATCTCAATCTCTTTGTATTCAGATGAGGCCTGGACCCTGCCAGCAGAGCTACAATGAAGAATCAAGGCATTTGAAATGAGATGCTACAGAACCATCCTTGGCATCGCTTATATGGACCACATCACAAAATGAAGAGGTGCGTAACACAACGTACGCCATTATGAAGACCTTTCTATCACTGCTAAAAGGAGAAAGCTGAAATGGTATGGCCATGGCATTAGAGCCAACAGTCTATCCACAACAGTACTACATGGCAGTGTCCAGGGTGGCAGAAGGAGAGGTAGACAGAGTAAGACGTGGACTGACAACACCACAGATTGGACCAGGAAACGTTATGCGGAGACACATACATTGGCATATGATTGCGACGAGTCTAGGGAACTGGTCAGATGTTCAGCTGCACAGTGCCTCAAAGACCACACTAGGTCAAAAGAATGTTGATGATGAATTATTTTCAAGCAAAGAAGAGTTCCGTTAACTCAGTTTGCATTTTAGCTTCAAGATACATGATCAAAACAACTCCATGATCATTTTTTGTTTTAGCATCAAAGCAAAATTTGCATATTCCTTTGAAAGCTTTTGTAAGAAGTAAACTAGTCTTAGCATATGATAGGATTATGAGAACTTGTCTTATCATACGACATGTGTTGTAATTTATGTACGTGTGATATGCATTTCAATTTCACAAATCTTATGTTATTATTTGTCATGGAATTGTGCATACTTATTGATTGTTTCATACCTGAAGTCAAATGTGCACAGGTTTAGTTTCCTAGTACAGCGCCGACCAGGAGTGGTCTATTTACAACCTATTTTATTTTAGTTCAGTTCAGTTCACTCCAGTCTGAAGGACCAAAGTTCTTGCAAAGAGAAAACCGATAACTAGCCGTGGATTGCACCGTAAACATGATAATACAGAATAGTTATTATCGTCACAGTCACACAAAACAGTTTTGTCATAAAGCTGTACGCTTTACAGGAGAACATACTGAGCTGTAGAGCCAAATTAAATGCAATATTATATTCTCTTTTTCAATCTGTATTTATATCATAGAATTGTTTAATATATTGGATATTCTAATATTTATTCTTAATTTTACAGATAATCACACCTATGTCGTATCTCGCCATATTATTAGATGCCCAATATGTTTTCATATAAGCCATTTTATAACTGAAGAGATTAATTGAATTCATGTATAAGCTGAATGTATTAAAGAATGAGAACGTTTTAAATTCAAAGTTTTTTAATATTCTTCTTATTGGATATATATTCATATACGACCTTGATTATTAAGATAAGACTAATCTTTTATAGTAGTTCCCATGAAATGATTTATAATGTAATACTTAATTCCACGTGCGCGCAGGCTTAATGTATATCACAGCATTTGTACGTGGCCTTGTGACATGTACTACATGGCTTTAATCATTTTATTTGGCTATTTGAAGGTGTGACAATGTGTTTGAATATGAGGGAGTAATCCAATGTACTCCGCGGTTAACCTAGCTAATACTGTCGGTGATGACATTGGCCAAAAGGATGATAGTGGTTGTCTCGTAATGAGGTAGCAAAGCTTCTGACCAAAGGGTCTGAAGTGGACCAAGATGACTCTAGATCAAATCCTGTAGTAGACTCTGGGAGAGGCGGGTCATTCGTGGTGGCTCCTTAATCATCAGACAGAGCGTGCTGGCTGAAGATACTTTGTTGCTGAAATCTGGACCCCATAACATATGTTCCATTTTTGTATTGATCACTATCAATATTTAAGTGAAAATCTGAAATTCGTTCAGTACCACCTTTTGTGTGAATAAATATAAATATATATGTCGTACTTTTGGATCAATTTTTTGCACAAATTCATTACTTTATCTACTCTTGGTGAATCATCACGTATTCATAGTCGTATAAATTCAAACCTTGATACCCGTGGAGATAGTTGCAATGCTGGTGGGGTTTTCGTTTTCATTTCAGAACAGTGTTCACCCATTTTTATAGATCCCTAAGTCGATCACATTTTGTTTATAGTTTTCTAATTCATTCGTTCCTGTTCATTAGTCGTTTTAAGTTGCATGTTATAATTGGTTCCAATTATTAACATTAGTTTCCTTTTATGTGTGTATGTCGGTACGCATCATTTTGTTAAATCCATTGTTGGATTTTATGATCATGGCTTTGGTGTCAGATATAATCTTTCATCGCAATATAAATAGACATCGCGAAATTGCTTTTAGTGTCTTCGCTGTAATCTAGTCCCAACCCGGATCAACCGGTGACATTATTATTATTATTATTATTAGTAGTAGTAGTAGTAGTAGTAGTAGTAGCAGCAGCAGCAGCAGTAGTAGTAGTAGTTATTGGAAAAAGCTTATACCTTTTGCAAAAAGAATAGACTATTGCATGGGAAAGCAGACGTTGGCTTTATTCTTCCTGTTTAATTGTTGAACGGAAACAGAATTGTGGTCATCTAGTCCTCTTTTTGCAAACGCTTTAAAAAAAATTACAAAGAACTATAACTATCTACAAATAAATTCATACTTCATGTTACTTACCCAAAAATAACTGGCAGTAAATCCAGCGAATTTCCTGTGTATTCGTCCGGTATTTTTCATCAAGTCTAACACATAGTCCACATTCTCTATGTTGGATATCACTTCGTCTATTACTTCCATCACGGTTTTCCCGTGTAGTTCTACATTCTCATCGAGTCTCAAGTCATCCACTGTTTTAAGATTTCTGAATTTAGTGAATAACATCTTAAGGTCATCGTTGTTTCTAAACATCCTGAAAAAGATCCGAAAAGCAGGTAAATAAACTATGTAAAAGGATGCTGACTCCAAAACAGCTTCAAAGACACTGGAATTTCCCAATCAAACAGCAAAAGGTAATTGTGACGAAAGGATACCACTTCATCCACAATGCTAAATTGAAACATTTAAGAGTTGCCATGGCGTTTACAAATTTATATTACTTCCAATATGTCTTAATTTTGAATCGCAATATGATTGCTTTAAAGAATTAGACACCAAATATCACAAATTGCTTTTAAAACCAGCATGAACCTATTTGAAAGGATAGTGTAATTGTGGCTTTTTAGCAATATCCATGCTTAGTCGTTTTCTAGCATAGAATATTTTAGCGCGTTTGGGTTGGAATGGGGAATCGTTCCAACTAGTGTGTTTATAGAACTGCTGATATCAATGTATTTTAGGTTTTCAAAATTGCTTGTCAAAGATTAAAGAAGCAAGCATTTTAAAACATCCAGCCAAACGTTATTTAAAAAAATGAAATAGGAAAAAAGAAAGGAAAAATGGTTAATCCCCTTGCAAAATTAAATGTATATTTGTTTTGGAAAGTATTTATATTTACCCCTGCCAACTGCCCTAAGTTTTGGAGAGGTGTCCTTTGAAACTTTATCTTACAGTGCTTAACATATGCACTCCATGCCATTTCTACGAGCATTTATGTCATGCATTCATCATTAACTTGTAATTATATAGTTGCAATATATCGTGGTTCATTTAAACATGATTGCGTATTTTACGTTATATATTCATGTTAAACATCACTGAAACTCAGAGTAATTTACATTTTGTTCTTAGACCTATTATTTTGTCTATGTTTCTACTCAGTTTTATTACCATACAGTCATACTAAAATTGTTGTTATCGAAGAATAAAACATTAATGACGAGACAAAACTATGGTAATATTAGATGGTGTTTGTTGTACGTTTTCAAAGTCAGAACACGGAACCGATATAAATTAGTCTGGAAAAGGACAACTGGACAAACCCAATATGCAGGAGATGCATCTACCAATCAGCAATCTGCTACGTTGCCATTGTCACTCTAAAGATGTGATCTTGCAGATGTCATTGTAACATATAGCTAATTTAAATCTATGTATGCTATTTTTCATCATATTAAATCAGTGACATGTTTAAAGGCACCGGTATCGGAGTACGTCTGGTAAAGACTTGTTGATTTTTAATGATGTTTCATTTGATAACTCTAAGGCGAAACTGGAAAAGGGATGACGATTTTAGTTTGTTTATCGAAAAACCTAAAGTTAAAATGTGGTATTTGTTGAATTATTTGTCACAAGTTGAAACTTTGTTGAGATCTGTATATCGAGGAAAACGGGGAAATAATAGAGCTTTCCAAACCCTGGATGGGCGTGCGTAATGAATGATAGATAACTGAGATCTGACTGGGTTGTTAATGGTTTGGGAATTGTTTTCCAGGCGACGTCTGGTGTTTTAAAAAAAAATTCATAGCAAAATCAAGCAGTTTAGCTTTTGTGAGAGACGAAAGGTCCTGAATCTGGGAGTGAGCAAGATCCCCATAAAGATTGTCCAAGGGAATGGTAGTTGAGAGGCTGTCATAGACACGTAACCAGGACTGTAAGGAGACGGCTCTACTTAAGGGGAAAATAGAGAACATCAAAGAAAAAAGGTACTGTGTCTTAATTTCATGCATAGTTTTACCTGATACTAATTGTATTATACCTTTTTTAAAATGTATTTGTCTTACATGATACATGAATCACATTTGCTATGAATTGCTAAATATTAGGTGCATAGTGTGTATTATGCCGATGAATGTTAGTCAGCAGCAGGTCGTATAACCTAAAGTAATAATTGTGTTTGGTCTATTTGTTTAAACTACATTGTGAATTCTTTTAACTTGTGAATTGTGTGTATTACTATTTGAGTAACATTTGAACAATGTTTTGGGTCTATACGGCTTTTCATTGAACAGCCACACTTGTCTGACATTTTGTTCAAGATATTGAATACTAGTTCACGCTGCAGACAGACTATGGTATCCATCAATCAGCAATGGTACCTAGTTCTGTTTAAGAAATACGTAAAGTTTTCCTGTACTATGTTAATTGTTTATGGATTGAGAGAAAACTGAGTGTATGTAGAAAACTGCGGCACTGTTGTATTAAATTGAAGGTTATGACCTCGAACTAGTTAGCAGAAAAATTTGTTGTGACATATGATAATGGCTACTCTTAACAACGGTGAATGAAAATGTTCAGGGTATGAGAAAACGATCA
Source organism: Unio pictorum (assembly GCA_030141615.1). NCBI lineage: Eukaryota > Metazoa > Mollusca > Bivalvia > Unionida > Unionidae > Unio > Unio pictorum. The sequence continues at coordinate 10,563,912 of JARLTB010000110.1, forward strand.
AAAGAATATGCTGTGTTTATTATATAAAGAAAAATATTTTCTAGGACTGAACGTAAGAGTAAAAGACAAGTATAATAGACCCAAAGACCGAAAGACGACATTTATGGCATATGGTATGCAAGAGGGAATAAGAGTATACTTGTGCGATCTCAGCCGACAAGCTCTGTTAATTCTGGACAGTGACCATAAACCAGTTATTTGATTATGCAGACATGACGGAAAATTAAAGTTCAAAGCACTCACTCGATTTCTGATCAAAGTTGTCTTATGTATGTGAAGGGAACTGCTAATTGCATTTTAGAACTTTTAGTTAATTTATTATTCAATTTCTGGTAGAGATACATTCTACAATTGGTCTTAAACAATTGATTTTGTTTATCTAATTATCTAATTGTCATGTTCCGTATTCAGTATCCTCGTGTTGTTCTATTTATATATCTATTCAGATCTCCATCATTAGTATAATATTTCAATATTTACTACATCCGGGCCTTAACCCGTGCTCAATCATCCTCTAGACATCGATAACCACTATAACAAAGAAAACCTCATCACAATCACCATATTACGAAAGCTGAAGAGGGCAGGGAACCGGTGAATACCTTTAAAATGAATTTCACACAATACGACAAATGGGCCGTAAGAGTCTCCTCTTACTGAGATAATGAGATAATAGTCAAGGTAGACGTGGGACAGCTAGTGCACGCGTCCTAAATTATCAGTAAGTCAAAGGTGAATAACATCCCGAGTATTATGATTTTAATTAAATTCTAATTCAAGATACAAGCCTTCAAAGTTTTAAGAATTAGAGCCTGAGCTTAATATGTTTTCTGCGAACAATTCGAGAATAAGGAGTCTTGACTTATTGAACTTATTACATATGTTACTGGGCAGTTCGTGCTGGAGTCACAAATGAATACAGTGCACGTGCACATGAGTATTCTCGGTCCCTTTTGATCTTTGGAGACCGCCCATTGTAAGCATGTTAGACCACATTCAATTCCCACATATGGCATTAATATGATCACAACAACTTGTTTACCAAACGAATATTATCGAGTTATTTATTGTTAAAATGCGTGAGTAAGTATCTATATGGAACATTCAACGGGAGACATCGCAGACCCATTGCCCAATGCTATATCCTCACGAGTTTTAGTTTGCCCCAAAGTTCTCAAGGGTTCCTCTGTTTGGAAGGCATCACTTTCAGGCAAAGGCATTCCCTTCCAAAGTGAACTTGATAGTGTAAACGTCGTTTAAATTCCATAATCTGACATTTCAGACAGAAATAACGCAAGATGCATCAAATAATCTATCGTATTCGCAGACTCTAGCGTCGGTGTGTACCGCTCACCATGATTTTTAAAACCAAAAACTATCAAGGACATAAAACGAAGAAGTGTGCGAAACATTTATTTCGTTCGTCCAATTATCGCTTCTAACTGATTATCGTTAAAGGAATCGTTAACACTGTCGTTCTGTTTGCGTTTAAAACCAAGCGGATGTTTCTTACGAACACGGTCGCCATATGTTGGGACGTTCTATCCGGTTATATGATTGATTTGTTCATTGTGTATGCGAAATAATTCCGTAAATTTCTGTAACTTTGGCGATTACATTCTTTAAAACACGTAAGCATAGGACTTAAACGGTTGGGCCTTTTTAATGTATTCTGTCTTGTAAAGAATTACTATAGCTGCAGACTGCAAATATTAGATGCAGACTACAGTGTTTACCTTCTATGTATCACTGAAAAATGACTTTGCAAGGAAGCAGAAAAAAGATCATCAAGCAGGCTTGTTCGTTTGAAACATGAACATGACGACAGTGTTAAAGAACCGATGACAATGTTAAGGATCGCCTTGCAGCGATTAGATTAGATATTGTAAATTAATGAATGAAATTATTTCGTTTCGTGTATTTATTGAATCCTTGATGCTTTTGGATTTTGCAATTGTAACAGGCTACGAACTGTTTGTATTGAACGTTAATGCAACAGATGGTTATTTACAGTTACTTAGATTTCCAAAACGGACCATCTGTTACTGAAGACATTCCACTATTGACAAAATAACACATTTTGAATATGATATCGCCTTTCTTTGTCTAACAAAATATCATAATTGTTCCAACTTTTGAAAATAATACTGTCAATTATTTTACTATATGCACAAGGTCAGAGGCTTCACGAAAAGCTCTTCAAACGTATGTGAACAGCTTGCTGAGGTCTCCCTAACGTGTGCACCCTATTGCTTTAGATCAATATTATACACTTAGCGTTCAATGACGTTATACGTTAAAACGTTACAAAAAACAACGGATCAGATTAATTGTAATGGTAATGAAATAATATGGTTCAATTTTCTTGTATTTGCTGGGGAGAAATAAGATCATCCTGGCTTGTATGCGAACATAATGAAACGAGGTCTAATCACAAACATTGACAGTTCTCACCTTGACGACTATAAACTGGTCTAGTGTCAAGAGCTGTTCAATGCGTTTAGTGAAAAGAAAAATTAAACTCATTTAGTACCTACTTAACCAATAAATATAATCAAGATTAAATCTATACAAAACATTAATTATCGGTGACTTCAAAAGTTAGTACAACACAGGTTCATGCGACTCGTACTTTTTTATCGCTGACAATATCAGCAGGAAAATAATATAATCTGCAACGCTAAACACCACCGTTTGGATGAGGCATCCGCGGTATTCCTTTCACAACGAATGACATCCACGAAGTAGAGAAAGTAACATAGGGCAGTTATATTTGATAACTACTACTGCTACAGCTTCAAAGAAAGTGTCACGTCCATCCTGATTCGATTAAAATGGCATCGCTTCATGTCATTTGTAGATATAAACTAGATGTGCAAACAATCAGTCTGCATTCATTATCACATAATATGTTTAACATCAAACTTGCTCTACAACGTTATAAGATAACGACTAACCACAATAACTACAAGCACATTTTTCTTCAGATAAGTATCCGCGACTGGAATGCATCATCTTCATACCGATAAGGTCACATTCCGTAGATAAAATGTCTGTCTGTAGCGGTATACATTAGAAAAAGCAGTAGTGCACGGTACTTTCGTGTTTCTATCTTTACGTAATCTGTCAATAATGCGGTTTTAGCATGGATTCATAATGAGGTATGGCTTCTGCAAATGGTTCATAAGCCAAGTGCTATATATTTATACATAGATACAGTAAATCACCTTTAAACGACCAACCACAACATTGTTTACGCTTGAGACTATTCCGCTTTAAAGATGAAAACTGCAAAAAACTATACTTCACCATATGTGTTCCCATCTTGAAATCACGCAATATACAAGATAACGGTCAGATGGTACGTTAAATTTTAAAATACATTTTTAGATTCAAACGGACTACATCTTTAATTCGATTTAGCATTAATCTTTCTTAAGAAGCCCTCACAAAGACGCCCATAAACTGTTTGCAATATGCGAAGAGTCCATTGCTATTTGTTCTTTCTCTTGGTCTCCTTAACAGCACAAGAAAGAAATCAAAGAAAATGGGATGAACATAGATTAACATGTTTAAATGTGCAATTTAGAAGCTATAAAGTACGAAATAGGAATGGCATCTTTTCACATGGGGTGGGGTGGGGGATGACAACAATTCAGTGGGCCTTGGACTATTGATTCTGGGAAATACGCGATTATTCCACTCTTGAAAAAGTCATTCGTCCGCCTTCACTATCGTAGCGAGAGGAAACGTGACACGAACAGGTATCCATGGCATGCAGAATGCACTGAACTACCTACTTTCTAATGTAAAAGACTCCAAATCTGCATAGTTCATATAAAACTATAGTGTAATAAGAAGCACCAAAGGCAGGCATTTATTAGGTCACTAGTTGACTCAGTGGATGATTTGCGCAAGAAGTAAACATTACATTTTCAAAAGATCAGAGGCGTTAATCTGTTCCCGGTATGTACATATCAACTCGAAATTTGAAAAAAGTCTAAACTAAGTCTGGAAAAGTATTCAAGCGAACGTGCACTATTTCCTAGCATTAAAACGTACTAGGTTTCTATGTATTCCTTGGTTCAAACTGTTGCGGTATCCCGGTATTAAAATTAATTGTTTCAAATACTATCAATCATTCTCTAGGGAATCCGGGATAGCACTCTCCGTTCTGTTTGGGGGCATATTTGTAATTCTTTATAATCAATTATATATATATATATCTTAATTTCTTTCACGGGAATCCGGAACGACTGTGTAGATCAATGAAAATTAATTACTAGTTCGCCATGCGAATGTGTCTGCTACACACGAATGCATATTACACCGACTCAGTAGCATCGTGGTTTGGAGATGTATGCTTAGTCGTCATTGTATATGGGTTAGTGTGTGCGGGCAAGGCGATGTGTGCTTTTTACATGCGGACCTGGATTCGATTCTTGGTATAATATGTATTGAACAGTCTCTAACATTTGTGAAATCATTATTTATATTTGTATGCTAACCAACTGCTGAGACTTTCGTTATTACAATTCAATCTGTTTGGCAACTATCTAAGCTAACAATAAAATTGAGGCTCTCGATCAATAGTTACTTAATCTTTATTCTTCAAATATTTGGCAGTAGTCAAATTATTAAAAGCATCAAAAACCAGTCTATACAGGGGAGACTGATTGAAACGTTTATATAGAAAATAAAGTTCCGTGGAATACTTCAGTCTTGTTTCTACTTGTTAATGACATCGACAGAAACTGTATGGACGAGGGTTCCTAGAATTACAACCAAAGCCGTAAAACACATACAACGTTTTTCAATGAAAGTTGTACAATATGAAATTGTAGACATAACTAGTCCGTTTATATTCAGTTAATATTCCTTACGTAACTTATCTTCAAATATTTGCTTAGGACTCTGGATTTTGTAATTATAACAAACCGTTTAGAAAACAACTAAAAAAAAATACAGTTATCCCACTGAATTGTCGTGGTATATGATAATGTATAAATGCATATGTATGTATCTCTGTCATATTATTTCGGACGATGTTCTTTGCATCTGAAATGATTTTATCGTCGATATTATTGCATTTAGACCAATCATTGTCCAGATATGTTTTTATGAATGTAGGTTTAAAGGTCACCTGCCATACTCTGACATTTTTTTATTTATATCAGATTTGCATTACATTTGTAAAAGTAGTCATACTCGCACAAAAAGATTTTAAAAATTATAAAGTGTAAAGATGATATAATAATTTAATTACTCGAAAAATAAGCATCGCACGCTGTTAACTCCCCTTAGGTAAAATTTCCCACCTATAGAGGACGCCAACCGGAAATGACGTACATTTATCCCCAGAAGAGAAAGTACACGCTTCTTGTTGTTGAAAACGAATTAAGTTTCATTTATTAAATTCGAGTGATAATTGTTGACAGGACTGTATGTACGGCTATTGGACAATTCGGACCAAAGACAATTCGGCCCAAGACAATTCGGCCCAACTTTTACGGAAAATTGGACAATTCGGCCCAACTTTAAAGACAATTCGGCCCAACTCGAAAGACAATTCGGCCCACCCAAAAACAATTCGGCCCAATTTTAAAATACAACTGACAAGTATTTATTTGTAACATATATTTTGACAATTCTTATATAATATGTTTTAAAATAAAATTTGAAACATTTTGTGAACAAGATAAATGTTTTCCGAAGTTATAATGGTTAGGAAAAACCGGAGAAAGAAAGGAGTATAATAGAGCTGTACGCTTGGTCTCAATAACTTAAATCTCAAGCAAAACATGAGATATTCTCGTATTTGAACGTATTTGTTACAAATAAATTTATACATATAAAATGGTTGAAACTGCATACTTAGTTATTTTGCGATAATTTGACAAATTTAATTCAGAACATTATTCCGTTTTGCTGTCATATGTTACGAAAAAGACAGATAAATGTGCACAATGAAAGATGCATCTTTACCAAAATTTCTTGTATTTTAAATTTCATTTAATTTGATAATGAGTATTCAAAACACCAGAAACATTTTAAGTTGTCAAATTAATACCATTCTAAATATAACATTTTTCGATTCAAAATATTAGCTCGAAATGGCGTCCTCATGTGTACTTTCCCCTTACATAATTTATATAATTAAGTAACCATACAATAATTAATAATTTAATTAAACCATTTTTAAAAAAAAAATAATTTTAATATATTTCAAGTTTAAAACTATTCCCTAACATTCATTAGTGGTCCACATTCTATAAGGGTTCTCGTTATAAAGTCCGTTATTATTATTAATTCCTTAGGTTCTGGCAACAGTCATAGTTTGTTACTTACTCGCTCAAATTTTGTATTTTTTGTCTTTCTCTTACGTCTCAAGTTTAAAATGTCAAAAATATTTATGCAGTTTTCAAACATTTTATCTGTATAAATTTATTTGTAAAAAATACGTTCAAATACGAGAATATCTCAGGTTTTGCTTGATAATTAAGTTTTGGAGACCAAGCGTACAGCTCTTCTATACTCCTTTCTTTCTCCGGTTTTTCCTAACAATTATAACTTCGGAAAACATTTATCTTGTTCACAAAATGTTCCAACTTTTATTTTAAAACATATTATATAAGAATTGTCAAAATATAAATACTTGTCAGTTGTATTTTAAAATTGGGCCGAATCGTCTTTCGAGTTGGGCCGAATTGTCTTTAAAGTTGGGCCGAATTGTCCAATTTTCCGTAAAAGTTGGTCCGAATTGTCTTGGGCCGAATTGTCTTTGGTCCGAATTGTCCATAAGCCGTATGTACAACCATAACAGCCTTGATTTCTGCAGAAACACTCAACCAGACACTGATTCAACAGATTTGTACACCTACTGTAATGATAAACGTCATACACTAATATCTTATATTTCGAGTTCATAATCGGTATAATAATGCTAAATAGTTTCTTCGAGATCAACAATTTACACATTCAGAAATTATGATTTTTGTTAACATTAATATTTTACGTCTGCAATAATAATGCTGTACTGTAATCTTTATTTGATGTATTTTACTTACCCTCTTTCTATCCCTCTTCTCATATGCACCATTTTTTCCGGTAAACATGGTCTTTCGGAAAAAGAAAGAACCCTTTTGTCCCATCATCGCTCTTTTGGTTACATCCTTAAGCAACACAGTGCACCATATTTGTTGTAGAAAATCACGATCTTTAAAATGTATCACACAGATGATAGACATATACGCGTGGAAATTCAACGCATGAATGGCTAGGTTGAACCGAAGGGATAAATGTACGTCATATCCGTCTTTGGCACACGGAAATTACCGATTGTTTACGGAGATTGCCGAGTAAAATTTTTCATTTAAAAAATAGATTTTTTTAGTCTAATTAAACATTTGTATGGTGTACATATATAACAGATGCATTTCTATTATGACTATAATGATATTGCAGTTTTTTTACAAAATAGGTGGCAGGTGACCTTTAAATACGGGATGCAGATATAAATCGCTTTCCGTTCGAAGTGATTTCGTCTCTCTGATGATAGAATGATAGTAAAACTAGATGCGGGAATGTAATTAGGCATAATACATATTAAAAGAACAGATGGCTCTGAATGCAAACGTTTTCTCCAATAGTATGTGTAATGTACACCACTCACTATACAATATCACCAACAACACAATTCACCAAAGTGTCTTAATTACCGTAGCCAGCAAACCGAAGAATTACAAATTATGTAGATTCAATGCCCAGGAGTGTTATCTGCCCTATGCTTAATTGGAGTCAGAAATTATTTATTATATACATCCAATGTCAGATAGAGTCATTTACCCTGTATTTATGTCATTTTTATTGTATATTCTAGCAAAAAAGCAACGTGGAAACTCATCATTATCAGTCCTTATAATATGTCCCATACGTGCCGCAATGCGTGACTGATGATTTAATTCAGAAAGACCATCATACATATCTGTATAAGCTGCATTTCTATGTAAAATCCAAACTTGAATACAACAGCCGCTTTTATGTTACATACAACTCCACTCAACAATACGTTCAACAAGCTCTAACCACTTTTATTGCTCCAGTAATCGTTAATCCCGGGACACCATTGTAAACAATACCGACAAATGCACTGTATACAGTACCATAATATCAATGATGTGTGATTGGATTGCGTTGCTGGAAATAAAGAGAACCTGATTGTGGTTTTTATCTTTTTGTATATTTATAAAAGGTTTGTTTTGGTTTGTTTTGTTTTTGTTTTTTTTTTAAAAAAAAGGCTTTAAACTCTATAAACCATACAAGGAAGCTTGCGCAGTAGGGAGCGGAAATAAAAACGATACATGTAGATTATATCTCTTTTATTTCGCAGTTAAAGCTGTGGATTTACTTGCGATCGATCAGGTACAATTGCTTTTCCATATTTTATCTGCTGTTGTACTTTGTGGGGAGAGCTCCGTAATTCCTCTTACATGCATAGAATATAAAGATAACAGTAAAGAGCAGACTGGGTGATTTTAAAAATCAAATATATCATCTCTCTCCAGCGACTTTTGATGAATGCCAATTGTGGACTATATCAATTTTAGACACCCTGTCAATACTCTCATGATCTAACGCCTGATTATTTACGTTTGTACCGAATATTAGCGGCAGGAATACACATTCAAATGAAAACAATAAATTAGATATACTAAACATTCGGACAAATTATAACAGGAATTATGTTGCTTATTCGGTAGAGTTGTATGGAATAGTTTACAAAATAATATTAAACAACACACGATGTTTTAACTTTTAAGGAATTATGCCTTTACTGTCAGATTCAGACCCCAGACAATAAAGTCCAATTCGAAATATCAAACGTTATAAAATGTTGACAAACAGTTGAGTTACCAAAGTTTATTTCTTTTTTTTAATATGTTCATGAGCAGTGAAATCGAAAAAAATTGCAACGAATGAATGTGAAACTAGTCGTATTACTACATATTAGTGTTGTATGTATAATAATAATAATATATATATAACGTTTAGGCTTGAAAGACATTAATTACAAAATGTTTTATGAAATTGTTTAATTATTTAGATGCTTTTGCTACTTGTCTTTTCCTTCCAAAGGTAATATTTCTACTTTTATTGATTCAAACATTTATTTCAGGCAGGCCTGGTCAACCTAACTCTGACATTTGCATTAGACTTACGTCCACCATTCCAAAATTTGTGACATAATGCATGATGTGTCTTGAAAGGAATCTATTGAAATTTAAAGCCAATGAATTATGTCAGATTTGCCACCCATTAATTTTCAATTACAAAGAACACACATTTTCAAGGCACATTCAGAGATCTAATTTAGAAGCTCTCTTGCATATAGACCCCCTCCCCTTCCAAGAAGAGTTGTAATGACTTTCAAGATAGAACATCAATTGACCTACGTTCGTCTTGAGGATCTGGAAGCTTCGTTTGGACAGATCCCTGTCTGTTTTGATGATATTAATATATTTTACAGAATTAATAGCATTTTCAAGTATCTAACAAGCCATTAATTCTAAGTGGAATCATTATATGTCGGTCTATCACATTATCCGATGAACGTCAAGACCACCTCCCGCCAGATTTACCAGACTCTACTTTAATTCCAATGTCGATAGTTCATCGGAAAAGGAACCAGTCTTGAATGATAATATAAGTCATTATGGATTATATCTCCACATCTATAAAACGAATGATGTCATTTCCTTTTATCATCATCCACTTGAAGACCTAAGAAAACTAAACTGGGGCCACCTTATTTTCTTAAATGAATAGATGTAAGCAGTATGCATTATGCTTATATTAATAACATGTACATAATTATGGTGCATGTCGAGGCATGTGTCTCCTCATCTACATTTGCAACCGGAAGGACATATATTATAGAGTTTATTATTGATTGTCAGTAAGTAGGTATTAATTATCTTTTCAGATCAGCATATGTAAAGTAATTACATTTCCTTATAATTTCAAGTTTTGAAAACAAATTAATTAGATGGCAGAAGGCATTGATGCAAAACAAAATGTTTGCCAATACAATCAATTTGCGTGATTAAGGTAAATACTATTCCTGAATGTTTTAGGATTTGGAGGAAAGTAAATGACAAAATCATTTACGAGAGAGAATGTTTGTGAATGCCATCATATGATCAAAACTTGAGCTAAACTGATTATGCCAAAAAGGAGAACATGTACTTATTAATACAGGTTCGGAGTGTGAGAATGGTTTGTCTTGTCTCAGCAAACAAAATAAGATCTTCCAGCACCAGTAGCAGTGCGTTGAATAATATTGAAATACCATCTGCTGACAATAATATAACGTCACTTCCAAAATATTCGATAGTAGTTGTGATATGTTTTTAGAATCCCCTCCCACCCCCCAAATCAAAACTAAACCTAGGTACAATAAATAAAATACACTGAGAGTAGCTTTCTATTGCATTAGCTGGGAATTGCATCCTAATGTAGAATTTGACACTAGCTTTCTCTGACAGGAACACATAGTACGCTCGACTGTAACGATGTATTGTAGCTTTATATTGGGGGGGGGGGGGGAGATAGCCTGTGTACTATTTTACTCACTGCAGTCAAAATGGCACGTTGATCTATAAAATATGTTCCCAAATAGCGGTCGTTTAGTATCGAGAGAAACCTTATCTGGAATGCAGACCAATTCCAGTTATTGCACTGAGTTTTAGAGCGTTCTGTATTTTGTTTGGAAACTAGGGCGAAAGTAATCATTTAGGCTTTTAGAGTTTTCGATATTAAAAGTATATACCCGATTGCTGCAACAAACTCGAAAGAACATAATTACGTTGGGACAATAAGTTAAGCAGTCCAAAGCGGTGTAATAGGTAGGTACCTAAATATCGAAACAAGCGCGAAATGGCAAACTCATATGGAGCGCAATAATCCCAAAGGCACAAAAGTAGATTCATTCAACATGGGAAAGCTAAACCAACCAAAACCAACAGTAAGATACCTTGTCTCAGAAGAATAAATTATATTTCAAGCAGTGACTCTGAAGAGTGAACATTCTTTTACAAATGGTATTAAGCTTCATTTCTCGTGGAGTCAAATTAGAATGTGAGCATAATCTAAAGATCTTCATGGTCTTTACTTTGAGCAAATTACTTAATATAATATATGGTTAAGCTGTAAAGCGCAGCTTGAATATTATGTTACGCTCAAAAACATTATGCATATATGTATATCAATATATGTCCATACCAATCTCCTAACAAATTTAGAATTAGACCGTTAGGTGAGTGTGCTGTTGGTTATAACGGCATTTTGAATACATTCTGGCTTTATATTGTCACAGAATAGGAAGCTAAGTAGCTTTCCCAAGAACATACTGAGGCAGCCTAGTTCGGCAGGTTTTGTCGGGTAACCTGCTACTCGTGTATTACCAGACCTGCGCTTTACCCTACGAGATACGAATACGTCCAGCTGTAGTGAGCTTACATGCGCGAAACTTTCAGAATCCAGATAACTGCCGTCAAACGAATTTTCATTTCTTGTAACGACAAGTTGATTCTCACCAACCCTACAACCTTACATACAGATGTTCGACTGCGCTAAGTTTCCTCCATCTATTGTCACATAATTGCATAAACCCTTTTTATTTTTTATTCCATTCGTTTACTAAAGTTTCATTTTTGGCGTACAACGATACCCGAGGTTAAGTAAAGTATATTGTGTCATATTTCAAAGTAGTGAGTTGGGATCATCTTATGCCGCACGTGCGAATTGCTTTTTATGAGACGAACCGAATATCTTCGATGCACAGACAATACCTGTGTATAAATACATCGCTGCATGTAAAGCTCTTGTCAGTCGGCGATCACTTCTCGTATATACGATAACACTATTGTACTAACACGTCAATTTCTGCATGATTTGTAGCTTTGGTTTATGCAGGATAATGCACAAGTTTATATTCTTTTTTACGACCTAGCGAAGGATTTATATTAGTAATATAAGGCTAGATTTTTAAGAAATGTTTAGTACATTAGGATTATCAAGCAGGGATAGGTTTTTTCTGAACTTGTTTTTAAATTATTGGGCCGGTAATATTTTCTGTATAACTTGCCGAGTATAACGTTATTACGTTTTTATGCCCGTGTCATATAAATAGTACATGGTATTGGAAATGTTTTCAGCTGCCCAGTGTCTGGAAATGTTCAGAATGTCCGGTGTTGTCCGGTGATGTCGAGTGTCTGATTCCAGTATATAGTGTCCCAGCTGTTGGAATGTCCAGCGTCCAGTGTCCGGTGATTTCCAGAGTTTGGCGTGTTCCAGCTGTAGAGCTGTCCGGTATCTGGAGTGTCTAGAATCAGGGACGTCTAGTATCTGGGGTGTCTAGTATCTAGAGTGTCTAGTATCTTGTGTGTCCGGTGTTGTCCAGAGTGACTAGAGGGACCTCAGCGTTCCAAGTATAGGATGAATCGAGGTCTACGTGGTGCAAGCTATAAAGCCAGTAACAGGAATTGTTGCAGCTGTAAAGCTGAACTTTAAAGTGTTCTGACAACGGAGTGTATCTCTTTGCATTTAATATTGTAGCCATGGGCTAATTTTGGGTTTCGTACAACTCATTGTATCTTTCAAGACTGTAAAGATAAGTTATATATCTTGTCCTTTTTTCCGTTGCACAATTTCGCTATGAGTGAAGTTAATTTACTGCACGAGTAAAACTCGATATTGCTTGCTAGCTGAATAAACTATATCCATCATTCCAGTGTTTAGTCACTGTGAATCTTTCACGCCTTGAGTTTGTCTTCTGTAGAATAACTTGTTTGTATTTGTTCTTCATTACATTTGTGCGTTATGTTCATTTTAAATAAATACAATTCTGCAGTGTTTGCTATCTGAGTAAACTAGATCGACCTTTTCATTGTTTAGTCACCATTGTGAATCATTCAAGCCTTGTTTTTGTTTTTTGTAAAATCAGCTGGTGTTGTATTTTAAATTACATGTGTGTGTTATTATGATGACGATCCAATATTTGAACTAAATACACACGCAAGTATTCATAACGTATTTGCTCATTCAAAAATGTCATTCATTAATAAACGTTGTATTTAGATCATCGTCAAATGTGTTATGTTGTGAATCCGAAAAATCCCACCCGGTTATCTTGTTAAATCTGTCAGGGTTATGTTCCTGGATATCCTATGATACTCGTATTCATATAATATCCCTTCCGGTGCTCTGTCAGAAACATAATCATCTTACATGATAATGACAAGGAAAAATAGTCTGCCTCTGCTATACAGTATACAAGAAGGTCATTGTGCATAGCAATATAATGAGAAAATCTCCTGAAAGAAATGCGTGACTTTCCATGAGGCCGGAAATGTTTTGACAATCACAACGCCACATCACACTGATGTAAATCAATGACCAATGCTTCAAGATTTGAGAAACGACCTGCCATATAAAAGTGTGTATGTGCCCAGACCAACATCTCATGGCCGCCAGATGACGCCAAAGATAACGGATACTATATGCATTGAATTTCCGTTTGTCTCTGATTGCATTTTATTTTGTTTATATGCATCATATTTAATCTTCAGTAAAAGTTATCTTCCAGTCACTCGTTAGCAACCAGTCTACATGCCATCAATGTATGTATATATATATATATATATATATATATATATATATATATATATATATATATATATATACACACACACATTATATATATATATACACACATTATATATATATATGTGTGTGTGCGTGCGTGCGTGTGTAAGTATTGTGTGCATTTAGGTGCTTGCGTGCTTCTATTTTTTTTCAGTTATATGTTCTTAAACATTTTATAAAGTATATTAAGCAGACTGAGAGAAAGACTGATTGATAAACCAGACACTCAGCTGGAACAGCTGTATTTTCCATCACTGGGATAGGAATATATTTGATTGATATTAATGATAACAATATCGTCACTAGCCCAATCCATTCTTATTGAGTGTATATTCAACAGAATCCACTTCATAAGCGTTTAATTACTAAAAAGAACATTTAACAGCCATCACGAGGTGACTGATGGGACCTCGTGAACAGGAAACAACAATTTATTGAATATTTTTAACGTGCTGTTGATTTGTGTATTTACAATGCAACGTGTGCCTTGAGCCAGAGTGAAGTCCACACTACTTCAAATATGCATCAATAACATTTCATGGAATGCTACGAAAGTTACACCTGATACACATTTTTTTAAATTTAATTTGTTATATGCATGACATCATGCAACAGCTGCAGCATATAAAACCCACTAGCAACTTGCAAGCCCAGAAAAATCAATCGAATCAAGTCTTGCGATTAGCGAGTGGTGAAGCATTGATTAGTCAATGCCTCATCTGGAAGAAACAACTAGTAGGGGTAGAAGACCAGACGTTAACATTTAACACTGGCAACATTCAAAATAATAACTGTTTTCTGATCACAATATCTTGCATTAATCTCGCATAATTAAAACTCGTTTTCCTTTCCGTTTAGAAAATGAAAAGAATTTTGGGGGGGATTCTAACCCACATCCTTACTGTAGTCTGGCAGGTAAATCGCTAAACCAATGATCCTGCCTCTATTAGGCGACTCTACAAACATGCAAAAAGGTTGAATTGGGGCTACTAAATAATTAAAAGAAACCGTACTTCATAATTTTCAGAGAATGTCAATTATTCTACACAATTGTCACCAGACAAAAAAAAGACGACTGCAAAGAAAATGAGAAGAAGACAATGAGAAAAGAAGATTACTATGGTGACGACGACATTTATGATCTTGGCGATAATGACGACGTTTACGACAACGAGAACGATGCCCATGCGTTAAGCACCCAGAACTATCGTCTATTTATCTGAAGCATTACTAATTGTGTTGCTTCCTTTGGTTGGTACAAGATGAGTTTGAAATCCTTTAACTGGTTATAGCAAACTCTAAGTCTATATAAACCCACTTCCGTTGTGGAACATGACCTGCAAAACAACCAGCATAACAAAAAGCTGGAACGTTTTGGCAATTATTAATTGCATTAGTAAATCCCTGTCAATTATCTTCTTGCTTTCTCTGAACTTGCCAGAGAACTCATTACAAGCAACAAACACCACAGCCGTTAGACCATGGATCAGCTGCATTTGCCTGTATGTTTATCATTCTATACAAAACAGAGACTAAAACTGAAGAATTTTGTAAACGTTGTTAGCAAGAATTAATCCGTGATATCCTTGCGCCGTACCATCCAAACTGCAAACAGTGGCGTTTATTTCGATAGCACTATGAACACATCTTTATTAAATTATAATGCACAATTTGTATATTACATTGGATTCTTTTCTTGCGCAGGGAATGCAAAAATTGTATATATGCATTGATCATTTGTGAGGGTGGTGACATTCGAGTTTAATATTGGTATCATGCACAATATCTTCACAACAAAACTGAATTTCTTGAAAGAAATCAAGACGCCGAAAATTATGATATTGTTAACAAAATTGTGTATTCTTGTGTCATCAACACTAGGGGTAGTAAAGCTTATCGTGTGTTGATTTATTTATATATAATTTATTTATTTATTTATTTATTTATTTATTTATTTATTTATTTATTTATTATTTATTTCAAGGTACAAAGAACTGGATTTTTTCTTAGCCTAACACAACATAATGTTCGTCTGAACAGCCCTCTAAAATATGCTCACGTAAGTCTTGCCTTGAGCATAAGTACACGACCCTGTTGTTTTTGATTTTGCTTTACTTCCTTTTACTCTAATAACAGGATGTTATCATTTTTAACCACAATAACGTGTCCCATGTTTCTGATGATAACGAATCGCTTATATTTGCTGGTCCCTGTGATATTATAGAATATCTCAATACAAACCTGGATGCAAATTACTTAACATAAGTGGCCATGAGATCCCTTTTACCGGTAAGCAACTGTGACGAATAAGATAAGAAGATCAGAATTATTTATTTCAGACAACATAATCCATACATCTAAATTAAAATATAGTTATAAAAATATAGTTATAAAGAAAAAACATTGTAAACATAAAATAACATATATATCACACAAGTATACAGATACAAATACACAAGTAACTGAACCTTGCATTGTTTAGAATGAAATTAAGCGACGCCTTTAAACAGGAAATTGTTCCATCTACTATTAATATGAGAATTTCAATAAATGTTCCAAAGAAATTTTAATACACAGTTCTTACTATTAACTATTTTTTCATCATTGAAAAAAAAAACAACTCTCATTATTTCATAAAAACTAAATACATTACAATTTACCAACATGTTGGAGGCACTGTTTCATCTAGGAAGACCTAATAGATCCCTCATTTTCCTATAATATTCAATTAGTTTCAGATCATGTTCGCAGGAAAACGGCCTAATTTGGACCAATCCATTTTTCTCCCTATTTGATGAAGACACAAACAAACTATCCAGAATAATTAGCGTGTTTAATGATGTGACCGTAATTGATTCGGATTAGAACTGCTGTCAGTCGGTATCTGTGTTTTCCTAAGGTCAATGTAGTTATTTGATTAACCTGCATAGACTATCATTCCGCGTAGATAGGCCGAGACTTATATCTATCTCTGCAGAACGTTACAGAATGCATCATGTATGTGATGGTAGTAAACCTGACGATGAGCCTAACTTGTTGTTTACATGAAAGAAATAAAGAGAGTTAAGAAGCAGGTTTTGGCAAAATAATACAATGAACAACCGTCTTATGCTAAACCGTAAGAGCTTATTTGGCTGACGATTCTATGAAGATGGCACCGTTTGTTTACTTTGTTTTCAAATTAAGGAAACATAGCTCGTAGACTTTGGATTTTGTATATGTTATGCACACAATGTAGTTTGTATTATGTGAGTTTGAACTTGGACATTTGCACTAATACACAAAAAAAAACAACGTTATTCTTCTATCCGGTATATTTCTCATCAAGCCAACATTATTGTACTGCAGCGTGATGTACGTAAAACGGAAATGTAAAACATCTTGCAATCTCGCGAGAATAAACTGAGCCATCGAGTTACAAGTCGATCAAAATAATGTGCATCAGCTCTGGATGCGTGCGGATGGTAAGATTTTCCTGACTCGCATTGCAACAGTTGATATCTCTGGTTCCTAATTAAGAGTTAATTATAAACAATGAAGAATCCCAAAACTTTTCAAATTCGGGGGAAATCTAATAAACGTCCACAAAATCAATACTATCCCACATCCTAATATAATTACGGATCGATTCTAAGTAGTACACATAATATGCATAAATTGGAACAGTATAAAAGTGTGTATGGCAAGATCTAGGAAAATCTCAAGTTATCGAATACAAATGTCAATGCCAATGAGTTTATAAATAAATGTTAAATAAGTGTTGATATAAATAACTATTCTGATTTACTAAACGGAAAAATTACATATGATGAAATATGACAATCAATAAAGAAATGTCAAAAAATAAAGATATTAGGATTAGAATGTACTAATTGACTATATTAAATCGACAGACACTTTATATTAACCCGACCAATATTTTATATTAAACCGACAGACACTTTATATTAAAGCGACCGATACTTTATATTAAACCGATCAAATTTTATATTAAGCCGATCAAACGTTATATTAAACCGACCGATACTTTATATTAAACCGATCAAATTTTATATTAAGCCGATCAAACTTTATATTAAACCGACCGATACTTTATATTAAACCGATCAAACTTTATATTAAACCGACCGATACTTTATATTAAACCGATCAAACTTTATATTAAACCGACCAATGCTTTATATAAAACCGACCGATACTTTAAATTAAACCGATCAAACTTTATATTAAACCGATCTATACTTTATATTACACCGACAGACACTTTTTTATTAAACCGACATACACTTTATATTAAACCGACCGATACTTTATATTAAACCGATCAAACTTTATATTAAACCGATCGATACTTTATTTTAAGCCGACCAATGCTTTATATTAAACCGATCAAACGTTATATTAAATGGACCAATATTCTATTTGGCTAAGCAGACTTTATGACACCAATGCACAAGGAAACTGGTGTTCATATCGACCCAAGTAATTATAGTTAGGCCTATTGCTGTTCTCATTGTCTTGGGAAATTATCACGGTACGGCCGATTAGAATTAAATTAGGCTAAATTTAGAAGCGAGCTTTCTAGGAATGACAATGTACATGCATTTGTCCACGAATGGCATCTTCAAGTATAGAAAGAAGTTATTTGTGGTGTTTTGGTGTTTTATATATATATATATATGACAGGCTCAAATTTGAAAAGATAATGTTACTTCTTTTTTTTCATTCTCTTTCTTAACCACTTGTAGCTTCTAAATACATAGATTTTGTTTGTTTCACCCTTTACCAGAATGATTCTAGTCTTTCTACATGGTTTGTACTGTGAGTCCTAAACTGTGACACTTTCCACACATCTTCCGTGATATATCGCTGCCTTAACGATGTTTTCGACCCCTAGGTCATACACGTCCATTCCCATTACTCTGCTCGAATTAATCCAAGAGAGCCTAGACGGGCTCTGATTATAATGTTCAGTATCAATGAATTGAAACTGCACACACACGCGTGCGCACAGGGAAATGGACACAAGCTTAATAAGGATGTTACGATTCATTGTATTGTAACATTGTCTGTATCTATGACGACTGCCCAAGTGCAAATGTATCAAGTCATCTGCCTCGTGTCCCATCTCTGAATATAAAGTACCATGGGATGGTTTCCTCTTATTCTGGTGTTTTGATAACAAAATCTTCAAATTCTACACCTAGGACGTAAGAACCAAGATTACAGTAAATGCATTTTAAATGAAATGTCAAAATGTTATTCAAGAGTAAGGTGTTTTCAGGTGGTATTTCACCACCATGTTTTTGTGGCCATAGTGGTAACCTCCAAAGGACAGCTCTGATGGCCTAGTGGTTAAAGCGTCCGTTCGGATTCAGATATCGCGGGTTTGATGTATAAAAATGGTACTAACAGCTGCCTCGCTAGGTGCTCAGCATTAAGGGATTCGTGTTAGGACTAGTCGGACTGATGTCAGGATAATGTGACTTGGTGGCTCATCGTGACTGCCTCACTGAGGACATAAGTAGCGATATGACTGAAAATGTTTTAAAGCTACGTTAGAAATCTAAATCACACACGCGCGCGCGAGCGCGAGCATCCTCTACAGGTGAGATAACGCAAATAATATGCCTTGAATTTAACCAAAAGAACTAAAGTATTGACTAACATCTACACTTAGAATCAAGCGAACTGAATGGCTGAAATTAAAGACCGACTTGAAATTAACCATTAATACGTCTTAAGTCTACAGTTATATTGAGACTGTGATGCATGTCAAATTGTAGAACAAGCACTAATCTTAAATATTCATCTGAACTTAACACAGTTGATGGGTAAAGTTTATGTCAGGCATATAATTGTAGATAAATAATCAGTCTACAGTTATTAAGAAATTTACAGGGAAGCAGGAGAAGAGAAAACGATATGAAATAAACGTAGTGTGTTTGGTTTAAGGTCGATATGTACCCTTTTTGAAGTCAGTAGACGGTGCCACTGTTGCTTGTAGATCCTAAAATGACTTTATACCACAACCAATTTCGTCTAATCATACTGAGTACCATATATTCACAGACGCAATGTCATACATGTATAGTGTTTCTTTCTTCTCACTGGTATGATCCACTGCTGAACAATTCCATTACACAGATCAGTTCTGCATTCCTTGTACCACGAAGCAGATATCAAACGCCTACTATAGATAATTTTTCATATCTTTAAAAGTACTAAATAGATACAGGTGAGAACATACCAAATAATTTCCAGTTAATAAATGTATCATTAATAAATGTATCAGATACAGGTTTACACAATTATTCCGTGCAACCCTAGAGTCCCGTAAATTCAGTTCATAGAGGAGATGACTATACTTACAAAATGACTACACAGCTGGTTTGAGAAATATCACATCAACACAGATACCACATAATCAAAGAAATAATCAATAAAACTTTGTTGATGTTTTAAACGGAGATGAACTTACGTTTACCTATTGGTTTGTTGAAAATTATCAAACTATATTCAATGGAACTACTATCTTTTATTTTTGACACTGTCCCACAAAAAAAAAACGTGGTGGCGAATGTTTCTATACAAATTCTGAACCGCAATTGTGTTGTTTGTTTTGTTGTTTCGTTTTGTCGTTGTTTTCACATTACTAAAGATGTCTCAAAATACAAATGGTACATCTACGGCAGTTTTTCGGCAATGAATAATGCAAAGAAAAATTCCCCAATACAAGATTAAGATGCACTGTAATCTAAATATTTCATTTACAATACTTTTATCAACAAACATTTATAATACGAGTTTTCGTCACAAGTCATCTGCTTTAATTCAGAGAGAGACGTAACTCTGCCCTTCATAAAGTTGAAATAAATGACAAAACAAATGTCATATACATTTTGTACATACATAAACAGACAAATAGAAACATTGGCTGAGGTAAATAGTTTTCATATATTTTTAGTAAATATGGGTGATTGCTAAACATTTGCAAATCTTAAGAAATACTTCTGTTTTAATTAATACTACACACATCTTACTTTTCACTATACGAGAGTTATATAAAAACTATTCTGCAAAATAAAAATAATCAATAAATGTAAAGTGATGAATGAAGGGTAAATATATATATATATTGATTTATCCCAAGAGCATCAATCATGATTCACACAATACATGTAATAATACAAGTCTGAAACCATCATACATGAGATACTACACGGCAAATAACAATATACTCCATCCATTGTAACATTTCTGATCTAATGCATCAAGCCATAAGCTATAAAGCTGCATACTTTGTTTCCTACACAGGACAATTACGCCTGCATATGATAGATTCAGTGTGTCAATCGGACATATTTCCTACCTTACAAACATCTCAACGCCTGTAGCTTCCAGATTCCTTTTGATTCCTTTCCAGGATTTCTGCAACTTGAATATCTGCCTGGCATTAAAGGGCAATCTAGGATCTGTAGGAGCCGGTGGAGCTGGTTCGAGCAGTTCGTCAGCCATGTTCGCCCTTCATATCTAGCAGACCTGGTTTGAAGAGCAAAACGATTGCTTACAGGGAAACGCGCCTTCGCCTGCTTGCCTCCTAGCTTGAGCGAGGAATGGCTGAATTCACTGTTATCCTTATATCGACTTTTTCCACATATCGCTGTGTAAAACATCCATTCAGTTATGATGGCCTCTGAGTATCGACCCTACCTAAAATGTGAAGAGACAAGCTAAAAGCTGGTACGAATTGATTATATGGGAAAACAGCCCCGACGGGGAAAAACTGTCTCAACGGACTCCATTGCATTAATTCATTGTGTTAATACAAGTCTTCTCTAATACACTTTCTTGTAGGATTTAATTTTAAAAGAATATAAATATTAAACATATTGATCCTTATAGAACACTTAAGAACAATATATCATGTCGATAACAGTTGGTTTACTTTTACTTTAAACGTTAATCACTTTTACATCAAATGCCGAGTTGCAACTGCTCCTGGTTCGATATTACAAGGTATATATAATCGGTCTCAACATGCTTTACAAAAATATATTTTTTTAAAGCAATCTCTCTCTCTCTCTCTCTCTCTCTCTCTCTCTCTCTCTCTCTCTCTCTCTATATATATATATATATATATATATATATATATATATATATATATATATATATATATATATATGTGTGTACAGTATATGGTCAAAACAAATAAGCACATGGATTTTGATTCAATGGACTCTAATATAAAATATTAACAATCACTTAAAATAGATCACTGTCACGATATAAATGCATGCTTATATGTATATGGTCTAAGACTTATAACTTTATATGTACTTGTGTGCTATTAAATATCATTATTAGCTATTTGCAGTACAGTTATGTGGAGGATCAAAAATATTTTGCTCTGATGAGCGCTTTATTTTCATTATTCATTTCACAAACATATCCTTTGCATCATAAATATGCGGGAAACAATTCGCAAAGGATGATTAAGGATTATGAGTAAATTTAGCTAAACTATCTGATTACGATTCTCCCGTGATTACAGATTAAATTAAATTTATTTTAAAGAACGCATTTTGGGTGTGAGCATATATGTGATTAGTTTTGTGGAATGTAACGCCATTTTTCATCACGTGATAGGTTATGCATGGGTATCTGTATGT
This sequence comes from Unio pictorum, assembly GCA_030141615.1. Taxonomy (NCBI): domain Eukaryota; kingdom Metazoa; phylum Mollusca; class Bivalvia; order Unionida; family Unionidae; genus Unio; species Unio pictorum. Next base: position 10,586,288 of record JARLTB010000110.1, read on the forward strand.
AAGACGAAAAAAGAACCGTGTAGAAAAAACAACCGATCAAGGAAAGTTACTGTCAGTCTTTCTAAAACGCCAACGTTGTTTCAGCTAAGACTCGAACTCACGCAGACACAGGTGAGATGTGTGATTGGTCTGTAAAGAAGGGACCATTTTACCACTTTTGGGTGCTCGTGTGTCTTGGGCTCCTATATTTGCTAATAAAAATATACGTTTTTACGGAGATACGTTATGATGAATAATGAAGGCCGTAATATGAGTAGAGAAAGTACATTCATATGATAAACTCGCACCGTACCTCAACGCTGTGCATATGAAAAGGCATATACGAGTTGTAAGTAGTAGTGACTGTTATTTGCCACTTGCTCATAAACTTCCATATGAATCCAATACAAGAAAAGGTCGGAGACCACAAAGATGGAGTATTTTCTCGTAAGCTGTATAACAATATTAGTAGCGAGAAATATGGAGAAAGGTTTTTTCTTCTCCTTACCATAATCACAAATCAGGGAAAATATTTGATTTTGTTGATATAAAGTATAATCAATACAGTGTGCGTGTGATCAGGATTTTAACGCAGCTTTAACAATTTTTCAGTCATATCGCTACGATATATGCAGTGAGGCAGTTTACAGGGATGTCTAGCACTGGTACATCATGCCGCAAACAGATGTCCCACCCAGTCACGTTATCCTGACACCAGGCCGATCCGTCCTAACACTAATCTTTTAATGCTGATTGCCAAGCGAGACAACGTTTAGTACTGTTTTAGTACGTCTTTGGTATGACTCGAACCCACGACCTAGTGCTTCGGCGTTGGACGCTCTTTCTTCTTCTTCTTTTTTTTCCGCTTTTTTTTAAAACGTAGCTGTAACAATTGTTCAGTCACATCGCTACGATATATGCAGTGAGGCAGTTGATAATGATGTCTAGCACTGGGACATCATGCCGCAGGCATGTAGCATGATGTCCCACCCAGTCACATTATCCTGACACGAGACTGACCAGTCCTAACACTAACATCTTCATGCACCATTTTTGTAAGTCTTTGGTATGACTCGGCCGGGGATTGAACCCCCGACCTCCCACTACCGCGGCGGATGCTCTAACCACTAGGCCAACAGAGCCGTTGGCGGACGCTCTAACCACTAGGCCACATGAGGGGTAGATAATCTGTATATTAAATTAATACCAAACACACATAATGTATCTCTTAATTTGCTAAAACATGTTGATTGGTTTCTTAGGCGACATCCACCTTTGAAAGGATATATAATGCACGTGCAATCTTCTGCTTGAGTTTACCATTTTTACTCAATTATAAGACAAATCAAACTACTAAAAACAAATATCATGATTTGATGTAGTATAATGTATCTATAAATCTGGGTCTATCCAGTTTGTTCTACTGATTACTCCGAACAAGCTACACAGATCCAGGTATGCCAGTACATTATGCGCCGACAGATCTGGTTCTGTACAGTGTGCAGCTGGACTCGTCTTATAACCGAGTAAACACAGTAAACACGCTAATCACTGTTCCAATACGGCTTCTCTTCTTAAACGTAGTAAATAAATGAAACCTTTTATAATATGAATGAAATAATTTGGTTCTAAATCAGAGATCAGTTTTATTAAAAATTGTTCGCTTCAAAAGACAGACATTTGAAACGGACAACGGGAATAATTCTTACAATTGATGTAGTGTGTGTTACTTTTTACATTCAGATTTGAAAGAAAATGTATTAGCACCAATGGGTTATTAGATAGGGAAAAATCGATTCTACATTCCTTGACTTTCATAAATAGTAATCACCGTTTTGTTTCGGAGGCCGTTGATTTTATAAGTTTCTTGCAATGTTACACAAGTTCCTTTAGGTGGCAAGGGACAGTTTCGTAATTTAGCTCCTGGCAAAGTTTTTAATGTACGGCTATGGTGTGACTATAGAGCTATAATTGACTAATCATTAAAGATCTGATTTCATTTGTCTTTCCGGCTCGTGTTTTTCTTGAAATTGATGTGTGTTATGTTCACCTCATGTAGTCAGCGCCGGATTAAGCACCGTGGAGGCCCATAGGCAGTCAAACTTTTGGGGCCCCAGACCCACGGTCACGGTCTCATGGGGGCCCCTGGGGGCCCATAAAAGTCGCGGGGCCCATAGGCAGTTGCCTACTCTGCCTAATGGGTAATCCGGGACTGCATGTAATCATTGTATAGTATGTAGCCAGTTAAATACCAAACGTCGGCGATGTAGCAGAGCTAGCCACTTATAGTAGTAGACAAGTTGGTTCAAGGCAAGTAGAATATCTGTTTAAGAAAACTGCCTGAATGACAACTATTTTGAATTGCATCATGATCTGAAGCACATAATGTTTTTAAACTTTATCACACAAGAAAAGGGCATGTGTTTGCACCGTGAGCATCACGTGTTCTTAGAAATGGCCTTCGGACATGAAAAATGTATGTATGCATTTAAGAGGTGGGTTGAATTTAAGCCTATAAATTCTCACTGACTTTTCAGGTCAAGTGACTGATATTCTCATGTTTGATTTTATTACACCTATCCAAAAATATAAACGTGTTTGACCTCACCTGTATATTTTATTTTGTTATGAATATTTATATTACGCAGGTGTATGCAGCATTAAATTGTGCATAAAACTGTCCTTTGAACCCTTAATTCCATGAGAAAGAGTGAGACAGACTGGAGTGGCAGCTATAATCACTCGATTTTTTGTCTCAAATTACGATTTTAAGATTTGCTGATTTTTCCACTGCTGCATAATGATTCATTTAACAAATTCACCACGCAAATATACCATTCTACTGACTACATCATTTCGCCATCCGTGTAGGATATCATTTCCACGTCATGTTGAAAGTGGATCCGATAATAATTAATGTATTATATATGTATTACGCGGTGTGCGTTTGTAACAAAGGGAACATACACAAGCATCCGCAAAAAGGGAAGTGCCTACCTACCTACCCAGCCACGCACCCACCCACTCACCCGCATACCTACTTTTCCCTTTGATTATTTCTCCTCAGCCACCCCACCTCCTATTAACTCCAGCTTGAATTATACACAATATTTAAACCGAAATTGTTTAGTTCGTCCACGACCGGCCCTAGCATGTGCGGTGCGCAAGGCAGCATGTGGGGCCCCAAGTTGATTTCCTGTTGCCTCGTTTGCCTTGTCCAATGAACAGGTTCATCAAGGGTCCTAATTACGAAATATCCATTCAAGTACAAAGTACATAGACTTACACTTATTAACTCGCTACTAATAAAAAGTCAAGTAACATTACAACTGGTAAGGAAACACCTTATTCGAAAAACGTCGACTTACAAAGTACAACATTTTTCCATATTTGTATTGAAACATTTTCCACCTTATATGCACTATTTCCAACATGATTACGTTTGCTAATATATAATATTGGATAGATGATTTGAATATTCATTAATGTAAGAATTTAACCCACCTTATAATAATATGCGGTATCTGCATTTGAAATGTGATCGATAAATGTAAGGTGCATTTATAAAAAGAAAATATAAATGTTAAATTTCATGTATTAATAAGTCACAATTACATGTTCAGTTCCGTTGTATTGTTTACTTTAACGCAAATGCCTCAGAAATGAACCATGAAACAGAACACTTGTATTTAAATAATTAAAATCAGCATTCAGAGGCTGATGTCATCATAGCTTCAACGTGTTGACACGTCAGTACATTAAAATACTGGAATCTCAATTACAGACTTCCAAACAGTTCAAGCGAAAGGTATACTCCTTATTAGCGCTCATGAAAAGTTGAAAACGTCTGGTAATTTTGTCGACAATCTTGGCGACCAAACAAATCGATAGATTAAGGAACACATATAATTAATTTTTAAGTACCGTTAGGTATTTACATGTAATACTTACCCATCTGTTCTTAAATAACACGTTTATTTACACCTCGAAACTTTGTTTTGGATTTGGATTATTTTAAGGTAGCTTTAACACATGTGTTCAGTCCTATCGCTACGATGCATGCCTTGTGGCAGTTTATAGTGATGTCTAGCACTGATGCATCATGCCGCATACATGCAGCATCATGTCCTTCACAGTCACATTATCCTGACAGCAGGACGGTCAGCTCTAACACTAACCACTGCTGCACGTACCATTTTTTTAATATAATTCTTACGTATCACTCAGCCACGTTTCAAAGCTGCGACCTTCAGTATCCGACGAAGAAGCAGTAGCAACTTAGGCCGCCTGAGTAGAAATCAAACATTTTGTAGACAAGCATATACATACTCGCCCCATAAACAACTGTAATTTGAGGGATTTTAACAAACGGGACTCCGCATAGAGATCACATCAAGCGCACTAACATTATAACAGAAGTTTGCCTGCGCACTTAATTTTAAACAAAATAAACCAAACAAATATCATTTTTAAATATCTAATAAATTAAAACAATTTTGCACACAAATGTATACATACACGGCCCAAAAAGAAACAAATATAATACTAGGGTAAGCAACATTAAAGAGAATTTCTAGAAATCTCGGTGTTTCTGAAAAAGGTATTTGGGTTGGTCTTGGGAAGCGCCTTATAATCTCAGTATTTTTCATTGAGATAGTAAAGTCTAATTATTGGCGATAATGTTTCAGTTAGATACGCTGAGACAGACTGAAAACAGTTCTGTCAATCAGGCATGGTATCAAAATAATTTCTGCATTTGTCAGCAATGGGGTTTCACTCTAAGAACGGAAAATCCAGACAATGAGACAAAAGCCAAACACGAATATGTTGTGTATCACCAGAAAGGATATTATTCTGCAGTGTCCAGAACGTTTTGATTATAAAAAAAACAACAACAATATATAATAAAATTAATTTTAATCGTTTTGCCGGACATGACGTATATGTCAAAGTTTCATTAACGGAAATCCAAAGAGTGGCAACAGTTTAATTTTAATTACACAAATATGAATTAATATTTTATTAATTTAGAAGCATAATAAGAAGTTGTACCGAACAAATGTGTGGTTCGTGACTGAAAGAACTGAGTTGCCGAATGCTTACGCTCACAAAACGGTCAAACAGTAAAAAGGTCGCTTGCACAAAATTTGCTAGTAGTACAGGTAATTTGTACCTTGTGACCTTAACAAAATCAGCTTCAGAGGTACGAAATTAAATCCTTTGGACGGACACTACGCAACCTAATAAAAATTCCCACTGAGATTTTTCGTGATCTCATCTCGAGCTTCGGCTCTTGTACGCACTATATATAATTCGAGTATTGCCGCTTCACCACTTGCAGTACAATGTATGATTTGTGTAATGTAGCACTTATTCGTTTTTACATGTTTTTCTAGTGTCAACATCATCGAATATAAGCTTGACATCTTCCTTCTCTGTTCTTGGAGTTATGGCTCGAGGTTTTGTGATATAACATCTGGAGCCAGGGAAATATTTTGTCCGATCTTTAAAATATACCTCTCGGACGAAAGCAACTTGTATGGTCTTGGAGCCAAAAGTACACTTGAAATGCGTTCATATGTCTTCATAGGTTATGTATTACCCCAAATTATTGCGAGTGTGCAATCTTTATTTGCCTTAAAGGGGATATTGATGACGTTTTAATGAGTAAACGCAACGTACCAGTGGTGAGCTTGTAATTTTGAAATGTGTCGCTCGAATCGACCTTTTACCCAGAGAAAATATCATTGTTGTTCAAGCCACACTGCGCCAAAAATCGTTGGCCGTTGATGCTGCGGGCAAGATAATTTTATACTACCAGCTTCTCGAAAAAGAATTTAAGGACCAGTTGGAGTTAACCGTCATTATCAGCCCTTCTATTTACCTAGATCAAGACATACATCCAACTGTTGGCCAGTAACAACGTAAATGCGGAAGTCTTTCTGGCCAACCTTAACTGCAGCGAAGTTTATGAACTGACCTCTGTCCTGGCAGAAAGGATTGAAAGCAAACCAAATCTCGGACGTATGTCGTAACGAAACGGAACTGTCAGTAACAATGTCGGGCGTCCGGGATTGTGTTCTATTCCCAATAAGACGAAGATTCATTCAACAACATACTTCGAGAAATAATGTCAGTGCGCCCGAATGTTGCACTGAGACGTATGATATTCTCAGAAAAGATATTTTCGGGAAGTTATTGATGCACAGAGAACCTCTATGACTTCATATAGTGTGTTTTGTCAAGCCATGTTATAACCCTTTGATCCATAGCCTGTGATATACGCCTGTCCGTTAAACCTAAGTACGCAAATAATAATGTCTGAGTCCTTACATAATCCATGGTACTTGTTGTAAGTGACATCGATTTTAACGATTTATTGCATGGCTGATAGAACAAATACAGTTGGCAGCGATAGAAGAGCAATAGAAGCAACGGCAGTCACTAACTCCGCGGCTTCCACTCCGATGTAAATCTGAATGACTACCTCTCAGAGCTTCAGGTGCGACAAAAGAGTAACGCAGTTGCAATCCACCTTTCATGGCCTGATGATGATAAGTGTTGAAGAGGTCAGAAAGACCCGTGACTTATCTAATGTTCTGATCCGTAACAAGGTGCACAATGCCACCCTCTTATGTCTGCAGATTGACAAGTGTTTCAGCAATATACGTGCAATGATGCGTTGATTGTGGTTGACGTCGTTACGTATTGCTTTTGTACAGTACGGAAGTGGTTATTCGTCCGAATTTTAATAGCGTCTGGTGCTATCCACTTTTGGCGTCCAGTAGACCGTGACACGTCTTAACAAATGTGTATATCGTCTGCGGGTCATCGCTGTGCGCGTCGTTAAACTCTTAAGTGTTAGCGACATCTACTTCAAGAATTTAGCCTTTTGTGCGTCCGATAAATAGATCTGAGTACAATAAGACTGTGGTTCCACTTAAAGTCCCCGACTGGTAGACTTTACACCATGACCCAATTCTTATGAAGGTTTGGTACCAAGGTTGGTTATCTACCTGTATGACTTTTCGCTCAATTCGCCTGGACACATTAGATTGTTCACTGTCTCTCCGATGCGTTTTAGAATTGTGACATTCATTTGGGTAAACAGCCGCTCGATCTCATCAATGCGTAACAAGGCAGCAGAATCGCTGCAACCGTGGACCGTGTCTTTAATGCTGGCTGCTGACACGGCTTCTTAGCTGTAGACGTTTAGCTGCCTCTGTACGGTTTTCTCCAGTTATGATGTTAAGTTTCAAGCCATCGAAAATCCTTAGTTCCTCTTGGTACCAGTCACCTTGGCACTGGGAAGGTCAACGCGTTGGCTTCAGAACCTAACTAGTTTGACAGGGTGGCCCGATGATCGTTCGGTCACAGTTATGGTGTCATTGCCTGGTCTCTCTGTAAAACTGAGAGTCTTTGGACATCAACTAACAGTCTTCTTAATTCTACCTTGTACGAAAGTGTAGTGTACGGTTAGGCTCTCTACATCAGAGACATGAAGCTGACATGAACTCTGCCTTCATATATAGCGTTTGCATATAATCAGTCTGTTTTGTTTCTGGCTGGGTTAGTTCATTACATACAACAGTATCCGTATTGATAGCAGTGTATGGTTTTCTCCTATATGAAACTATTTTGCTGGCATCTCCTCTTTTTGTCTGTAGAGGTTGAGGCAAGAGTATCAAATGTGTGGCACAATATGTCGGAGAAAGGAGGAAAGCTACTTTCTCGAGGTAAATCAGTTCCTCCACTTATTAATCAGAAATAAGGAGTGGGGGTTGAGTTGCAACACATATTGTCACCACAATTTTGATTATATAATACTAGAAACCAGGACCGACTCTAATGCTAAATATTATTTGACATCTATGTTTTATTTTATTGTTCTTCTTTGGGTTTATATCCATCTACAATGCAAATTGCCTCTATATATAGCAAGACTGAAGTACTTTCTCCAAGTTAAAGTTGTTAAAACGACGTGATCCTTCACAGCAAGTAATTTTAGTCTGTTTCATACATTCAGACCAATCGCAAGCAATGAAGTTTCACCATCTGTTGTTCTAAATGGTAATGTTTTTTTTTTTACTGATGGAGAACTAAACATGTTTCTTAAGAATGAGGAAGACCTGTCAAGTGTGTACAGGCAAATATAAAACTGATGCAGTACATTTACGGACCGTTCCATTTTTCAGTTTGTCTTTCCATGTGAAATGCCAAAGCTTTTTGTAGTATTTGAGGTTATTAATATCATTTTAACGACATTAATACAGCATAATACAACTTAAGATTTTACTTAAAATCTAAACCAATTCATTTTTTGGTTAGTGTATAAATTTGAGTACAGCGGGTCTTGTGCATTTTTCAATCAAAGTTCTGTGAGTAATATGTACTACCTACGGCCATTCCTAATGAATAAGCTACATGTTTGGCATTTCACCCTCCTTTTTCATTAGTGTACTTTAAATAATCTTCGTATATTTCAAGGACAAACAATATGTGTATATGTTATGGAACGAGTTGTTCTTGTCGTTGTGGGCTTAACGCCATTTTAGCACACAATAGAATCACACTGTACCGAAATAACAGGTACACAAAGAACCCGGGAAACCTTTGTAAAGAATACTCTACGCACATGAAGCTTATGGTAATCTTTCTTACTTACCCACACAAGCCAAGCCCGAGAGTCAACCCTTGTAGTCAGAGATGAGATGGCTTTGATCGATAAAGGCAAGCGCTATAGACCACTAAGCCACACAATGCCCGCAGAATGATTGGAAATTCTATATCAACTAAACAAAATTAAACATAACCATTATCGTCGTTGTCTTTGTCAGCATTATTATCACGTGAAAAAAAGTGAAAGATATCGATTGCCTGCTCTAGATAACGTGTAATCATCAATATAGCTTCTGCCTAGAATCTAATAGGGAACTGTTTGAACCTAGATATTACAAGGCACAGACTCAACGAGATAGATGGCAGTGACATATGTTAATTGTGTATGTAATATATCATAGAAGATTCAAACTTTGATATAAAAGACAAAATCACCTGTAATGATTAAAAAAGATAAATCAAACGTGTCCTTTTCTAAAAGACGGATAAGCAAGAGAACAGAAAAATGCTAATATGGAAAACAAAATAAATTGTATGTAACGTTTTAAAAAATGCATACAATTATGCGAAAACTGAAAGAATTTTTGTGTCAATCACGAAAGAAAACGATCTCGTGAGGAAATAGCTTTTAAAAGATTATCTAAACGTCTCAGAGGAACGGTTTTGTATTCCAGACATGCAGTTCATAATGATAAAACAGCTTTCGTATAACAGAGGAAGGAATTGTATCGATCAATGAAACATCTCCACAAGCAGGGCTAGCTTTAAAAGCATTCTTTTATTTGCGTCTTTTTGGCAATATCAAAGTTATGAGTACAAAACGTTTACCTTGTTTAACAAAATAATTCCTAATCTGATTGGAGAAAAATAATAGAATATCAAGAGAACTGATCACCCATCGACCACTCAGGTGTTCAAGGTAAAATAGTAGAGGTCATGAATTTTTTAAAATTTAAACCTTCCAAGAGTTTATGTAAATTTCATTATTATGGTTTCACCCGTGCCTTTATTTATATATATATATATATATATATATATATATATATATATATATATATATATATATATATAGAGAGAGAGAGAGAGAGAGAGAGAGAGAGAGAGATGTGTGTGTGTCAAAACGTTACATCCGATTTCATGATATATTTTGAACTGAACGTTTGTATAGCATTATTATAAGCTAGTAGTTCTCTTTGATTTTGCAGAGTAAGATAAAATTATCTCCGCGTGACAGTCCCCCACCCCTTTGAATTCATCGCGGTAATCGTCCATCATAGACTATGTTTCTCTAACTATAGGACCAAATATCTCATTTGTACTGAATATATTCATTTCTGTTTCCATATATCTTGCACCGACTGCATTTGATGAGTAATGGGTATTAAAAATTACAACAATATGTAAATCCATAAATTGTCACTTACATTTATTTATACGACAATCGTATAGCAAATGTACGGGATCCATGAGAAGTAATTGATGCGCCTGCAAGTCAGTGTGCACCAATATGTTTTGATGCATAGATGTATAAAACTTTAGAAAACAATAACCTCAAAGATGTAACAGTAACGAGACAATAAATGAACAGCTATTGATCACATTGGTGATACATCAGTAAATCACTACAAGCGTTGAAAGACGCAGATTAACAACAGAAATAAAATTATTCTAGATGCATACGAATTGTTTAAATAGAGGCTGAACGTTACACACCAGCAGGAGGAACCCAAATATTCAACATTACAAGCAACTCACTGAATAGTGGATAAACTAGAGGTACATGCATTAGAGCATGACATGGAGAAAATAAAAACTTGCGAAAGACTATTACACTTTACAATAATTTGCATTAAGCTGTAAACTTAATAAATCGGAAATCGAAATAAAAGCACGTGTACATTCATTCAAAACTTAAACACAGAAATGAGAATAAAGAATCATGCAAATGATATGATAATGGATTAATTAAACCATGAAAATGATAATAGCAAACACGAGATTGATAAAGAAAACAACTGGCTAACACGATGTTAACATTACACTAAATGAGGAATAGTATGATTGTATTAAATTAATCACTGATACACGCCATTAAAAAGTAAACAAAGCATCGCTACTCCGTAATATATCTAGATATGATTTCGTTGTCCTTTTTATAAACCTGAAACAAATACCTAAAATACCGGCTACTTTTATCGGATTTAACTATGCTTTATCAACATTTTCTGAACACGTTACATTAGAACTAATGCACATTAATACGTTCTTCAAATAAATCAATATGCATTGCTTGTTTTCAATTGTAATGTGGAAGCAACTGTTGAAAATCCTATTGGTCCCATTAGAAGTAAACAATAATCAAACCGCATATACAATAAACGAAATCATCCTTACAACGTAATTGAAACACCTGTATGACATCTACAAGAAAGCAAATATTATATGATTTGAACCGGAATTAAAAGGACCTTTGCATTGGATTACAGCATATTCCTTTAAGCACTAATAAACGTTTCACCATTATATAGCGTTAGCTCAACATATAACAATGGCAGCAGCAACTGTGTCAAGTTACATTTATAAAGAACATAAGGATCAGGAGCAGATAATGCACCACATAACTGCCTCATAAGCTTTTCAGTTCACAATATACAAAAAGAAAGTTAAAAATACCATTTAACGACATAAACTGTCATATGTATGTTAACAATATACAAAACGAAAGTTAAAAATACCATTTAACGACGTAAACTGTCATATGTAGTCTTTTTCTTCTTCAGTGTTTAACCATTAAATAAAGTCTCTGAAAGTATAGGAAGTGACTTCCATGAATACGAGTTGGCCAATATTTGCATCCCGTACCATACGATTACTTCAATTCATAAATTCGTTAACAACTAGTAAAATAATGGAATTTTTTTCTTCTACAGCCAAGTAACTAAAAAGAAAACTATTGTTGTGGCAGTTAACACGACTTTAACAACATGTCATACTTGATTCACCAAAAATAAGTTTAAAGGCAGCCTTGATACCGTAAAACTTATGCAAAATCAGACGTTTTACAAAAATATAAATTAAACTGAAAATGTGAAATGTTTAAGAGGGAATAATTTGGAATCAGTCGTTACACGCCATGTACAGCTGAAAAGCTTAAACAAAAACAAAAAGAAATAAACCTTTAAGTTCGGATTCTATCTTTGATTACAGGATGGTTTTTTAAATAATCATTTCGAAGTGTGTATATGTTATCCATGAATTATATATTGTCATCATATACCGACAAATGAATTACGTTAACCGTAAAGTTGTATATTACCTGATGGTACGTTCTTACCAACTTCATCTATTGCTGATTTCCGATCACATCATTGTACGTGTTAAGTTTGAGATTGTTTTGACCACACATTCGTTTTTATTCTTAGTACTTGAATTTCATCTCTTTAAACCAATAGCGAGTATTGCCAAGGCCACTAAACGTATGTATAGGTACATCACATAAGTCATGATTGAAAAGTCCTCATACCTTCATATTTGTCTAAGAAATATCAAATAAGTGTTCGGTCTTGCAATCGTTTGTGTCGTAAATCTGGAGGTCATTTTTTATGTCATTGTAAACATTATTACATAAAGAAAATATATGTTATTGACATTTTATTACCATATACTGATGTCTGATTTTTGAAGTAAGATTCCTGTACTAACTGCTTGTTTAACACAGACACAAGAAATGTCCATAAATGGGTCTGGCTAATTAAACTTTTTTTTCTTAAACTAACACCATGTTTTTATATCTGATCGGTATCCTTGTAAATATTGTTTCTTGTATGTAAGAACTGTTCTTATCGGTATATATTTTGAACCTTCATTTTCTTGCGTAATTGTTTGAAATCTTTTCAGCAAATACATACTTATTCATTACATCGAATATATCGCTTTTAAAGTCGACAGAGTCTTCAACTCAAAATTTTAAATTGTATTCGGTCAAGTAACACGATCCGCCATGTAAAATTTTGTTTCAAACATAATTAAAAATACAACTTTAACATACCATAATGGATACACCGTCCATCTTTGTTGTTTAACGTGAATAATAATTTAAGTATCAATGGTTTGTGTCCCTTTTATCTCCTCAAGTAATTTCTTTTTTCAAATAAGTCTCAAGAGTTTTGTTTTCATGCTCTAATGGGTAAATTTAAATAGCTGTCGTAATTCTAAACCTACTTCTATAATAACGCTGAAACGTTAATGATCTTTGCAGATCATTACTTTGTCCCTGAATAATTTTAATAACGTTAATGATCTTTGCAGATCATTACTTTGTCCCTGAATAATTTGAATGTATCATTTGCTTATCCATTTAAACTTTTTAAATTGAATCATGACACGCGATTAAAATTGATCAACGCAGGGTACATAATGACTGATATTTTCTTTTCGCATACATGAGCTATCATCCCTGTTAAATTCTTGATTCTACCAACAGTTACTAGTATAGATTTAGAGCAATTTTAAGTATATGTTGCCAATTTTAATGGGCAAATCCCAATGCACTCCAATAATGCACTGGTTTTCATTCAGATATTCCTAAATACAAATGTCACTCTGCATTATCTCCAATCACGTATTTTTCATGTAAGTTACCAACGAATTCAATCTGAAATACTTTGTTACGACTTTCACTTACTTGTAAATCTACTCTTATTATCCCTGATCCTCGAATCTATATTAACATTTAACGACTGGTGGCAAATTAGTTTATGAAAACCATTTAACATCATCCAATAATTTATATGTAAAATATGCCTTTTCTCAAGTATTTTGGTATCATGTTTTTAAACGTTTTTTTTTTCCTCTAGTTAATCTGACATTATTACAATGGTTTGCACGTGCTTCTAACGATTGTTCCACAAACTAACTTGAGAATCTGACTGTCTTCTTTACAGAAGCTACTTTACCATTCTTTTAAAATATATTGACTAAAAAACAAATCTGAAATAACGACCTGATAAATAAACGAATATGTGCTCAGCTTCTAACTTTAAATTATTATGACTTTCAAATTAGTAGATGTTTTAGTCTTCATAGCTGTCAATGTAAACCTATACAAGTGTCAAATGTTATGCGGTTAATTTTCATTTTGCACAAATAAATGTATACAATTATTTTTCAACTGCTATTTATTTCAATTAAAAGACAGTATAGCAAGTCAACAAAAATAAGTTGAATTTACAGAAGGTATTATCAGATTTAAAACTAAGTATAGCAAGCCAACAAAAATACGTTGAATTTACAGAAGGTATTGTCAGATTTAAAACTATTTGACGCATTCTAATTTATGAAATAGCCTCTGGTAGATTCAACGTTACCCAGAGCCAATTTACGCTTAGACATGAAAACATTATAAGCCTGAGGGATTAAACAGACATCGTAAGTTTAGACGTGCAGTCATGAGGCATGTAACAGGCGATGTAAACTTTGATATCAAATCATGTATTAGCTCAATGGATTAATCTGACTAGATTAGCTGAGACATGAATTAAAGTATCAACCTCGGTAATTAAACAGCGTACGCTTAGTCATTAAATAATGTATTAGCATGAGGAATTAAATAGATCATGAAAGCTATGGACGGTAACGATTTAACTCCGAAAGATCTGTCACGTGGCCTGCTATTGTTATCCAAAGATGATCTGTCAAATGAAAAATGTGCATCCATGCATTTGTCAGGATTAATTTAATCTGATACATACACATGTATTCTGTCTTTCCGTTCCCCTGTTATTGTGACCTATTTGACCTTGTGCCTTTGTGTTATGTTGTATTATTATATCCTGACCCTTACCAAACTTAAGGACCGCTCTTAAGGTGGCCTTGTTGTTAGAGCGTCCGCCCCGGATGCGGGAGGTTGCAGGTTTGAAACCCGCCAAGTCATATCAAAGACTTATACAATTGGAACTTAAAGCTGCATTTGATTGTGACTCAGCATTTACAGGTTAGTGTTCCGACTGGTCGGTTTGGTTTCTTCAGGATAATGTGACTGTGTGTGGGGGGACATGATGCTACGTGTCTGCGGCATGATGTCCCAGTTCTAGACATCACAATAAACTGCCACACTTCCGACATCGTAGCAATATGACTCACAAATTGTTAAAGATACATTAAAAATCCAAATCACACACATAATCTCAAGCTTGCCTTAGCACACAGGTGCCCAACTGAGAAATGCATTGTTGCACATCTATGACGGGAATCAAATTAAAACTATGCTGTTAGAGTAGCTGAGATCTCAAAACTTTTTACCATAGACAACGAACTAAATTAAAGATTAGTGATACGAAAAGAGGAGGGATTTTCCATTCAAAGATTGGTAAATATATACTAAATTTATTATAGAATTAAATACATTTATTTTGGTGTTCAATTTAAGTATCACCATAAAGATGACTGTAAACTTAACATTGTATGTACTGAACATATGAATTGCTTATAAACTAATCCACTAATAGTAATCAATAATTTCCAGATAGTTTTGAAAACGTTTCAATTGTAAAATGATGACTACTGTGCGTGGATGATTACAACACATACTACGAAAAATACCTCCTGATCTTAGTTTTCATTTCATGCATAAATTCCAATTTTGCACTCCAAATCAGCAGATAAGCTTCATCTTTAAACGTTTTGAGATGTTGGTTGGGTTTGTTTCTGAAAATGGTTTTCTTAACGGTCAAATTGGTAGTAGATGATCTTTGCGTTTCTATTGTAGTACTTAAAAGCAAAAGTATAATATTAAAAATATGGCGCGATTATACATTGAAATTAAATAGGAGAAAGGGAAAACCACATAATGTACCCATCTTTTACTATAAATCGAAAGGAAAACAACTACACAATAAGTGCTTTAACTATTAAAGACTCAGTTATCGATGATAAAGGTGGTACTACAATTAGGAAACTGTCACAGACTTATAGACATCTGTTAGTGTCGTATTGCCTTTCAAAAGTTTTTTAGTTGGGGGGTGGTGGTCTGAAGGAGGATGTGTAGCCCTCTGGTGTCATCCAAATACCTTCCCAAGATGACTCTGGGAATTAGAAACAACAAAAGTCACCACACATTGCATGCATATGAGATTATACCTGGAGTTACATTCATCTATTCTGCGCATGTTATACACAAGTTATTTCTAATGTCTTCTCACCCAGCAGTTCGGATTGATATGTTCCAGAGCCGTAAATGAATATGAGCAATTAATCGCCATTACTTATTTTGCTCGTGGTTTATATTAATTCTTTCAATATGATAAAATATACAAATTATTGATTAAATTCAGTCAATATACTAACTTGCAAGAGTGACTGACTATTTAGGCTTGGACTAATAATCATGCATGTCCTCTTTGTGGTAAACACTGAATCCACGGCATCAAGAGTGTGTTTTGCAATAAGAGTATAAGGGCTGCATCCATTATAGGAAATGTAACAAATGTGGAAATGTAGGGCATACATCAAGGAAATGTACACTACAAGGAATGAGAGAAGAACAAAATGACGTTCCAATATTAGCGGAAAATGAAACAGAAAACGAAACAAAAGAAGTAAAACAAATACAAGGTTTAAAAAACAGAGAGAGAAAAGCTAGACAAGAACGGGAAATAAAGAACACAGAGTCTAGTGCAAATCGGCAAGAATTAGAAGTCATGACTCCAAAAACAACAGAACAACAAAAAACAACAGGAGAAAAAAGTAAAACTAATACCAAAAGCCTAGAAAAACGAAAGGGAGAAAAAATTGACAGTCACAAAGTCATGACTCAGAAAACAACAGAACAACAAAAAACAACAAGAGAAAAAAGTAAGATGACTACCAGAAGTCCAGAAAAACAAAAGGGAGAAAAAACTGGCAGTCACAAAGTCGTGACTAAAAAAACAACAGAGCAACAAAAAACAACAGGAGAAAGAAGCAAGACTAATACTTAAAGTCCAGAAAAAAGTAAGACTAATACCAAAAGTCCAGAACAACAAAATCACCAAGCCTCAACTACAACAAACAAAATACAAAGAGAAAGAGAACCACCCAAAAAGAAACGGAAATTGAATAACAGAAGAAATAGTAATGAAGAAAGAAATATGCTACAAAAACAGGAAAGAAAGGTACCGAATGAGAGTGATGAAGACAACAGAGATCAATTAGAAGAAGAAATTTATAACGACGAAACAATAGTGGAAGAATTAACAGCTGAAGAAATCCTCAAAAAAGGAAGGAAAGAAAGAAGGAAAGAAAAGAGAAGAAGAGAAAGGGAAGAAAGGCTTAGACGACAATATGATCTGAAATATGACGAATGTTTGATTTTAAAAAATCCTTAAATAAAAAAAAAGGTATTTGTTTGAGATGGGACTAATACCTAGATATAATCAAAAAATAAAACAAAACACAGAACCAAAGCATATAGCAAGCACCTTATAAAATAAAAACAGGAGGGCCTTCCCTTAAAATGGTCTGTAAAGATCAGCGGGAAGACGACCCCTCCAAAAAAAAAAAAATAGTGTGTAAGCATTCATTACCTTTGCATTGTTAAAGACTGCCACAAAATTGCTTTCTTTAAGTCCAAACAATCAGAATGTGTGTAGCGTAATGCAGTCAGTATGTATTTCTATATTCCATTATACTCATTAATGATTCTGCGACGTTCATGGGCAAAACCAAAAATGGACAAGACAAATTCAACATAAAATCCGTTCTCTTTGCAAAAATTTGCATGGCTGTTTGTACAGGGATGAAACCTTTAAATGTATTATGTTTCAACTAGTTTATTTCAACTTGTTGCAGATGCTTAAAATAGTTTTATTGACCTGGAAATCGATTGGCTATAACGACATTTGTTTTTTTATGTAAATTTATGTAAACACGAGTTATCAGTCGGATATGTCATTGTTATTGTGGTAGTTATTGGTTATTATGCTAATTTAGGGAATTATTTTAATGAAAATGTCTCGACTGCAAAATATAATTTTATTTGTACATGGCTGTCTTTTTCTAGTTCTTGGTTTAAACTAGGGCATAACCGATTAGCATTTTTCTACCGATTTCCGATTCCGGATTTTGGGCATGAAATTTTTCCGATTCCGGATACGATTCAATTAATCGGAAATGCTAAATCCGTATTTTTTTTCTAAACAAATTTCATCTTCCGTTTCCGGGTTTCTGGTATCTGGTTTTGCCGTGTCTAGCATGTTACTTAGTACTTTACCATATCTGGCTTCATTTCCGGTTTTCACCCACCGGTTCAAATAGATTGTCTCACAGCGTGGTTGTGTTGACCATATTGGACTTTTCTGACTTCTTATTTAACTTTATTAACCCACTATCGAATGACACGCAGTGTTAGACACGGTGCTATAGAAATTCAACTTTATTATTTTTATTATCCGAATCGGTCGTTCCTGCCTTGTCCGACTCCGATTAATCGGAAGTTCATACTATCCGGTGGAATCCGATTTCCGGATCAAAAGTCGGTTATGCCCTAGTTTAAACCATATGGTCCCAATGTCCTAAGGCGGCATTCCAGTAAGATTCCGTTTCTTTCATGGTTCGGAACTCGGGGTGGGGTTTTGAGCACCTGCAATAAGTGTTATATTACTGAAAGTAGTACCAGGATAGAAAAGCTCTGAGACCGGGCTTCTGTACAGCGTCTTTATATCCCAATCAGATATATGAAGGTTGATCAATTTTGTGTAGTTTTTCAGTTTCTCAGACATAATGAAGGCTACATATCTAACACGTGATGAGATCAATTATATTCTCGGTTTCGTACCTTTTGTTTGGACCATGTATCTTTAGTTTTTATCTAGTCAATGTGCTAGAAGATACTCAATCATATGTTGACAGACAGGTTTTGCACCTTTTCTTGCCACAGGGGCCAGATAGACTAAGGTGGTTGTTTGGACCATATATGTTAAGTTGTTTTCTTCTAGTCTCTGTGCTAGAAAATGAAAAAATTTATATATATATATATATATATATATATATATATATATATATATATATATATATATATATATATATATATATATATATATATATATATATATATATATAAAGATATATATATATATTCATTATTTAAAATATGTATTTTGTATGTCAATTTACAATTTCTAACTTGATTATTCGCGTTTCAAAACAATTGGATGTCCGTGACGTAAACTAGCACACACTGCTCACTGTTCGTTTCTAGTTTGTAGGATAGTCCCTTTGAGGAACGAATCCCTCTGCGTCCAATAAGTTGCAACGTCTGGTCTTAGCATTTCAAGAACAAATTGAACAAATAAAACGGAGGAATTCTTGTACACATGTGTTCAAAGAGATGAAACGTAAAATTATCAGTAAGATTTTGATTAGCATAGATCGTAAACATGCATGATATGCGATGGCTGAAAACATGTTCTCGCCCAAGCTAGTATGGCGACTGTGTTACTAAAACTAAACACATCCGGCTTGATTCGAAACAATTACAAGATGACAGTGTTTGGGGGTCTTTGTGTGATAATCAGGCTAGAGATTATCCATTGATGAATGAAATGACTAAGTTTTATGTAACCATAACATTAGCCTTAAATTCCCGTTAAACGTTCGCGGTTCCCAAAATGTAGATATTACAGCGTAATGTAAATTCCCTAAATTCCTCATAGAATGAGGTCTGTAATTTCAAACAACGTAACAATAAAAACAATAGTACTTCTGTAGCTTCAGTGTTAATTCCCATACGTCTCTATCTGTCCTCCTCCCATCTTAACCACTGCTAGTAATGTTAAATTAACGTATTAGCTTCCCTTTCCCCCAAGATGCAGCGCAGTAGAAATGATTTTCTCTTTGTTTTTTTCTCTCGCTTTTCTGTGCTTGCTGCAGTCCACACACACACACACGCGCGCGCATATCTAATTAACATGCGTTCGCACACTTCTTGAGTTCTCTCACATCTATTTAGCACTACGCTACTGCACACCTTAACAAACCCCTTTGTAAACCTACATCATAACTTAAATTCCTGTTCGACTCTACATTACTGAGGTCAACAACTACGAACAATGTATATACTAAATTAACGTTATAGCCTGCGTTAGTGTCCTTTTTGTACTTGTATGAATATTTAACATGGATGTTCAGTTTGTGTCTGGATGTATATGCTCAACCCCTATCATGTCCCTTTATTCTACTTCAAACCTGGCAAGAAAGACATTACTAACGGGCACCTTGCTGAAACATATGTACATGTATATAAATCTTCCATTGCACTGTAACAAAGGCAAGCAGTAAAAGATCACTGAATGCTTTAGAAAACATATGAAGTAGATACCGCCTGCCAAATCGACAAAGGAATTAAAGCGATACTTACGTCTGAAATTCTTGTGTGCAGCTATTCACATAACTTTACATGCGCTGTTTTTCAACTTTTCAGTTATTTATTGACATGAAGTGAACATCTATGCGGATGTTGTTTAGTCGTCATGCGCTGATGCATTTCCATAGTTATGCCCCTTTTGTGTGATCAATGAACATACGTTACAGGTTTATTATTGAGTGACCAATTATTTCCATACCTTTCATATAAGGCTCTGTAGCGGCAAAAGTGGATTGAACATATTTTCTATGTTGAATTATAGAGGTCTATATTTTAGTGGACGTGTAGTCCTACAACTACTTTCGAGGTTATTTTTTTACTTGACGGATATAGCCCAGCGATGATTATCTTGAGACCCTAAGAGATATAGCTAACAAGTCAGGAAAATGCATATATTTAATTGATACCGCAAGATGTTACTCACTTCCTGTTTTTTCTTTTTTTTTCTTTTCTTGAATCATTCTGAAAAAACATACCATATGTACCGTAAAGGCCATCAGTACTGCAGAAACAAAGGACAATTGTGCACATACATACATACATACATACATACATACATACATACATACATACATACATACATACATACATACATACATACATACATACATACATACTCACACACACGCACGCACGCGCACGCACGCACGCACACACACACACACACACACACACACACATACATACATACATACATACATACATACATACATACATACATACATACATATGGACGGGCAACGGATTCAGAGAGTGTCCGTCTTGTCATCAAAATAGTATATAGACTGCACGATATGACCATTCTTCTGTGTGCGTCTAATCGCTAAGCTTTAAGGAATTGGCCTTACAATGTACACATTATTAGGATATCGTTGCAAAGGGATTATTGTCAAAATTCCATGTGTGATAGATTCCGTTGCAATCAGTTGTATGTCGGTTTCTAAAGATGACCCCATTCTTTATCCAATGCGACTTTTGTCTATACTATTTCCATTTTCTTATATACCTACACTCTGTTCATACATACAGGCATAATTATGTCAGAGTTAGTGTCCAATCCTATGAAGCATCTGTCCTATTGATATGTTGCTAGTTGAATACATTCATTCATTGTTAGACTCATATTTATCTAACATTTTAAAGTTTCTATTTCATAAACAAAATACATGACTCTAAAAATCTGCATATAATTTACAGAAAAGTACAATCGTATGCAAAAATTACCTAAATTGTATTTTCCCAAAATACGAGGAATTATCTAAAGTAATGCTAAGAATGCACATTAATATGATAATCACTATCGATATGTTCGAAAAGAGGCCTTGACCTGACGACATACCGTTCACCAAAGGAAAGTCAGTGTCTCTTACAGCCTCTAATTTCCAGCTGTAGTAATCACCACAGGACTACTGTCTGGCTCTGCTGTCTGATGGGCAGGAGGTTTCTTGCCTCTCATTCACTATATGCCACAGCAGCACCTTTACACGGGGGCACCCTGTTTTCACAGAGCCTGATGTGTTACGCGACCGATTACCTGACGGTATATTTGGGTGGACTGACTAGGCTTGTTAGCATTGACATGCAGCCAGTCTAAAAGAAGTAAAACTCCTACAACAAACTCGGGCAGATGGAGCTCATTAGCCTTGTTAGCAGATCATCTAGGAGAAGCAAACTCTGATTCCAAACCCACCAAGTCCCATTTATTGGATGATGCTTCCACTGCCATGTATATATCTTATGGGGATGGAACGGCTGCTATTACAAGAGCATGACGTAAACTTATTCCCAGTCGCATTCAGTAGCAGGAAAGTGTCAACTGCAGAACACAGTTATTCAGTGTCTGAGAAAGAATGCTTGGCAATTACCTTTGGAATATCTAAATTCCAACTTTATCTGTAGAGATGAAAACTTTATTTCATAAACTGACCACCAACCACTCGCTTTTTTAGCTCAAACTAAGTGGACACGTGGAACATTAATGAGGTGGTCATTAGTTTTACAGCAGCACCAAGTTCAGGTACAGTATATTAAGAGCAGCGCGAATGAAGGTGCTCACTGCTTAAGTAGACTAGGGACGGCTGAGGTAAAGGGTTTGTCTCAGGACGTGTAAATAAATCAGGTTAGATCTCTCAAAATTGTAGGTTAAAAATCCCGATTTGACTCTTCAGTCAAGGGCAATGTGAGGATGCAAATTTGTGTCGATCTATACAAAGCACATTAGATTGGGCCAGAGAACTATTAATTAGATGTATGGGGACATATGCGTGTTAAATCGCTTTACTGCAATGAATTCTAAGGTCTTCGGGAAAGGAAGTGATTCCTAATTAAGCCTTCGTTTATTTACCGGTTCAAACAAGACTAGCAGGTAAGTTAAGTTCCATTGTATATCGAACATGTCGAAAATGTCAAAAGTGGATCTTCTACAGAACCTGTATTTAGACAATCTAGAAGTCAGGCTGACCGCAACGTTTAGCGCTTAGTTGTAAAAGGCGGTAAATATATTTCATCCTGATTGATTACGTTAAATAATGGGCGTGTTTTCCACACGTAAAACCCTCGTTTTAATTTAGACCCGTTGGAAAACCTTAGTAATCCATGTTTTTCGACAGGCACAATTTGAGCGGCAGAAGAGGACAAAGCTTAAAGCACAATGTATTTACGCCAATCGCATGTAAATTCGTTGATACCAATATAAGGATTTGCTTGTTTTTATTTGCTTATATTTGCACTATTTTTTTAAAGTTGTAGATTCATTTTCTTGATATGAGTATAACCGTGTTCAGTTCATTTATCTGAGCATTAATCTTTATATACGTTTGAAGCATTGTTTGAATTTGTCGTTGTTTGTATTGGAAGTAAGTAATTTTAAGATTTCCTACATTAGTTCAGTTGATATTAATTACGAGAAGTCGTGTGAATTCGCCGATCTGAGATGATTTGAAGAATACTAAAGACTTGAATTCCTTATTGACTGAAACTAACACTGTATAAAATCACATTTCGTGTATACTAAAGAACTGTAATTGTGTATTTGTTGCAAACTAACTTAGTAGGCCATGTAATGAATTTAATTCATTCATTTGTATAAGTGAGACGAGAACGGAGTAGTTATGTCTCGGATAGCAATAATGTAAGTCATTGTTAAATGACGCGGTTAAAGAATGCATTTTAAGGGGTCATGAAACTAATATGCAAACATTCAGAAACTAAAGAAAAGAAGCTGGATAACCTCATGGCGAATTTTCTAGAGAAAAAGAGCATTTATTTTATACATGGTGCTTAGCCAAGAAAGTTGAAAGTGATCATGAAAGTCTCAATAAAGACTTGCCTTACTTGAGGAGTTTAAGAACTATCTCCATAGTGACATTAAGACTTATCTTGACAAGCACAAAATCGAACTTTTTGGAAAATGATGCTCGTGTCGCTGATGCTTACTCCTTAATTCGTAAAGTTCCTTTTGTACATAGGACATTTACCCAACAGTCTTCTTCCAGAAGAGTATTTCAGCCTAATACAGGCCCGTCTAAATCTCAAACTGGCACATCTTCTAAAAATCAACCTTCTGATAAGCTTTATCCTATATCTATATCTTTGACAGGTAAAGTACACGTATAATGTATAATGCTGTCATTGTAACAAGGTTCAAAAACAAAATTCAAAGAATGGATTACCGTGCTATCACTCAGAGAACAAAAATGTTTTCACTTAATTTTAGAACAAATCAGGGACACCATACGTGGCAACATATCAACGCCATCTACATAATTCTCAATATAAATTATAGTCCAGTAAACTTGTGCATTGATGTACAGCTTCGTGCACTGAGATAGTGGACAAGCATAATAATAATAATAATAATAATAATAATAATAATAATAATAATAATAATGATAATGATGATGATGATGATGATGATGATGATGATGATGATGAAGTAACATATACTTGCTTGGGCTATATACTTAAGCGAAAGATTGCCTGCCTCTTATAAATTAATAGCTTACTGCATATATGTCATCTGCTGTGTTACACACCATGGGTCTTCTATATCAGTGTTGCTGTGTTACAAACCATGCGTCTTCTATATCAGTGCTACCGTATGCTACGTTCATTAAAGCATCTGGTAAGAATTCAATGAGAGCAGGCATCTGATATCGTTTTACTAGAAATAAGTAACGTGTGTGCAATCGATATACATGTATTGGTTAATGCAAGATCTTAATTCCTATAATATTAATTCATATAATATGTCCATATTTAAATTTGTTCTGACATTTAGGAATGACAACAATAATACCATTTACACTCGGAGCATGAGTACGTATGACTATTAGTCTTTCTTCCTAAAGAGAAAATCTGCTTTTATTGAAGAATTGATTTTTAATGTCCTGTAATCGATGTATGTGCCTAATGAAAGGATCTGTAACAAACCTACACTTCTGCATGGCTGTGAATGGCTGAAAATATCGATCCATTTTGTTTTAATGGCGCTTGTTGCTATCAACAAACGCCACATTGCTTTAATTCCAAGCACGAGTATGAATGATCTTGTGATGGTCAAAGATATCAGCGTGTCGTTCCTTGTTTGTGCGATATTGTTTGGCTTTTTTATTAGAATCACTTTGAGACTGGAAGAAATATGAGTGCGGGAAATAATAAAGTTAAGCACGTACAAATAAATGTACGTTCTGATGAATTAAATCAGTGATAACTGCATTAATCTGTTATGTTGTAAATGACGGACGTCACGTTCTTGTCAATGAAAATGCATTTTGTAATAATTATTTTTTTTATAAAAAAAAAAACAATAAATAGTTTACGGTACCTTCTTCATGGAGTAATTGGCACATTTGACCTTTATGCCTGTCTTGATGGAATGACAGTGTAAGATTGTTGGAAAATTAAAATTTTCAGGATTTAGCAGCATCCATCAGAGCGCGAAAACGAAATTGTACACGAAATCTGTCATTTGAACTGTCGTCTATATTCATAACATATTGTCTTAGACAAGAAAAATGTGGCTTCCTTTTTTATATAGTATGCACGAAATCTTGGTGACATATGTGTTGAGTATATACAAAGGCAGTATACTAAGATATATTAAGGTCATTAACGTCTAAATTGCCTTTGAAATCAGAGCCTAATAAATCAATAATGCTGCACGTCTCTCGCAAAGACTGAAATTCTGTAATCTTCTCTTAACGTGTCCTCTGTTATCAGTAGTATGGTTGTAAAAACAATAGACCACCAATAGGAACTAAGTGCATTACGGAAACAATTTCAGCTACTGAAATCCTATCTAACCTTATTTTAAATACAATGGCACAGCTTTAACGTAATATGTGCGTAGGCTACTAGCTAAGATCTCGGGAATAATCTAGCTCGATATTAAGAATGCAGTTTCGAATGACGATGTCGTCCACGAAAAGCCGCTGATTATTCAGGATTCAAATTTCGAACTTATTCATTCCAAAATTACGATGAGAAAAATACTCGGACATATTTAAATAAACATTAGTGGTCGAAGGAGCCGCAGAAGTTTAAATTAATTGTCACAGGTAATAACATATTGTTTGGCAGGCACGAAAATGTTATAAAATCTTTATGAAAAATGTTTGCAGTATAGACATTTATCATTTTAAAAATGGATATCGTAAAATAGTTAAAACAAGAGAGATGTATTAGATCTTTGGTCCAAAAACACGAACATTATAAAAACAAATGTGGTTGAACATTTTGTCTTTCAGTGTTGAAATTTTCTCTGACCCATTAGTTTTTGTTGTCTAACACGCTGGGTTCTATATCGCTTGTGACCAGAGGGTTCATTTTTTTCTGAAATCGGGATAAGGGGAGTTCATTGATATACTGTTTGAAACACAAAGTCAAATGAAAACTACTGCTTATATCTAATTATACACATTCAAGTTCTGCCCACCTCTCCAAGTTTTCCTCTTCAGTTTAGCTACATGGTTTCTTGAAATAGTTGTCCAAGAACGTGATATCTATTACTTCGTTCTATCTAGTTGGTGTTCTATCTCTTCTATTAAGTCTCAATCGTGTATATCTCTGTCTGTATCTTTTTCTTGTAAGGTCTTCTTCTCTTTCTATCTCTCTATTTACCAACCCACTTCCCTTACATCCTAAATTCTATTTTCCACACTTTATCAAACGTAGATTAGCCACCTTCCACCACAGACCATACCACAACTAAATGCGCTGAAACAGCAGTACTGGTGACCCAGATATGTCGTTGGTTCTTTCACAACCGCCCCATATATCGATATGTTTTTTCCCGAAATATCATACCCAAGCTGAGGCCCCCCTGAGTTCCCTTAAAGCGCTTTCCGTTACGGATTATTGCCAACTCACCTCTGTGCGTGGGTTGGAGTCTAAGATTCGGCTAATGTAGTTACGTGAGAAAGCTTGCCAGTAGCTTCTCGTCGGTCGGTGGTTCTTTCCTGGGCTTTTCCCGGGTTCTTCCTCCACCAATAATACTGGCAGCCATATATAGCCTATCATGTACTGAAAAATGGCGTTAAACTCTGCAACTACTACTATATACTCAAGCTAATGGCTAGTAATACAGCTGATATTGCTACTACTGTTATTTTCTACCGGATCCAATTTGTATATTTCAACATTTTCCCACACAACAAATCCATTTGGTCATAACTGTAAACGGTTCATTGAAATTTCTGCTGTGCAGCAGCTGATTGACAGATGTCACTTGCGGTCGAAATAACAATTGGTTTGAGATCCTCCAAGATCATCGATGACCGATAATTGATTAACAAAATCTGAAAGGTCATTCAAACACAACGCATGTAACAGATCAAACTTATCAGACAATTTAAAATTAGTTACATTTTTAGAATGAGACTCTAAGTATTTCAATAATCATTCTTGTGGTATAAGATTATGGTGCAAATTAGGAATGTAGTTAACATTTGAAAGAAAGTTTAGGAAACGTCGACAGATGAAATTTGCCTCCAAAGAAATCGCGTAAAGAGATTATCTAATCATGATACTTTCGCTTTTTTATACTAAAAGCTTCTTTAAATAATTGCACCACTAGCACCGATTCGCTTTGCGATGCCTCAAATGTATTTGTTCCTTTTAATTCTGACGAAACTGGTTGGTGAATGACAAGGAAAAATGAGATCTGTTTTGTCAAGCTGTGAAATTTCAATACTTTCTGGTACGATTCGCAAATCTTGAAACAATTAAGGAGAAAATATAAAAGGACTATTTTAAACAATATTTCTCCAGGATGCAACGCATGTGAAAGCGGAGTTTCGAAAACAAGCTAAATCCACATGGGGAACAGTATGATTCTTCCATACAGTTCCAATATTTCGAAACACATTAGATCCTAATCTTATTTAATTAGTAAAACAAATTGTCACATCATTACAAGTTTCTTGACGAAAGATATTATTTGAAAACCAAATAACAAAAACTTTAAATTTTAGTATTCTTTCCAATTCACCTCCAGTTATGAAAATGAAGAATACTGAACACGGCTAGCAGCAGAGAGGGCGAATCGGACAACTTTATAGAAGCGTCTATTTGGCAAAACAAGGCTTCCTCAAATATCGAAAAAAGATTTTTACCTCCATAGCAGAAGAGGAGAGGGCGAATCGGACAATTTTTATAGAAGCGTCTATTTGGCAACCCAAGGCTTCCTCCAAAATCGAAAAAAAGGTTTCTTTTGGAGACGCAAAGTCATTGTCGCGCCCTCTCTGCTGCTATGGGGTAAAAATCGTTTTAGGATTTCAACCGAATATTTGATCAAATCCGATACAATATCTTGATCTCGGGTCGTGCAAATTTATCGTTGCAAATCCATGTAGAATTGACTCAGCGTGTGTAAAGAAATTTCTAAAGAGATCATAATCCATATCACCACCGCACCAAGTTTGCCAAATATTTCGTAGCGTATGTGTGTCAACGCCATTGAATACAGCAAGAATATTGCAGTTATCTCTGATCACTTTTGGTATTTGTGTGTATCGTTGAGTGACATATATCACATCGGTATTGTTATGCCTACCTCTGGAAAATATCCTAGCGGGATTCTTTTGATTATCTAACATGATATCATCATATACGACTAAATTGTTAATACTTCCATCAATATCATCAATACTCGGTGCTTCTTCGATATCGGTTATAAACTCAATAATATCCTCATCAATTTCCGATTTTGCTTTCTTGTTAAAATCCTTTAACACTTCGTAACATCGCTGATCGTCTATACTAGAGGCTACCAAATATAATTTATCCCATTTCATCCATCGCGTTATCAAATTAAGTTACAACTACGTTTTGCCACTTCTAGATCGTCCGATTATAATCATACGAATAGAATTTGGTAGCGCTACATGATGCTTAACTGGTTCTCGTGCTTTCGTCGCCGAAAAATCAATCAAATTCATGTTATTATAAATAAATTATGAATCTGTATTGTGTGAAATGTAAGAAGCGTACTAGCACAAACGACTTGACGATTACAACTAAAATTAAGAGATCAGCACTTGCTGGTAATTGTGTTCAATGAGGTACCAAAAAATTTAGATTTGTTTCCCTGGATAAAATCAAGGATTTAAAACAAAATGAGGAAGTGATATTGCAGCTAAGTTAGTAAAACTCCCAGGAACACCAAAATATCCCGGAGAAAAACATCTTCCAGGGTACAGTTATTGTGAACCCGGGACCAGACTCGATATCCGACTCGAGGATCAAAACCACCCCGACCCGGTGAATATCCAATAAACGCTATTAATAAGGCGTGTCATGCTCATGATATTGCTTATAAAAGCAGCAATCTGCAACACAGACATATTGCAGATGTGAAATCGATTCACGCGTAGAATTCTATCACTGATAAATCCTTCAAAGAAAAGTTGGCTTCATGATTGATAAAATCGGCGATGAAAAGTAAATTGATGTTGGGTGCTGGTAATTAATAACAACATGGAATCTATTTATTATTCTCCAAGAGGATTCTGGAGTGGTAAATCAGCAATCAGTAAACTCACTAGCGCGGCAAAGGTGAAAGATACCACTGCAGCGGATTGGCTATCCAAACAGGCGATATGGCAAATTTATCTACCACCGTCTAAACAAATTAACTTCTCACATTTCAATGTCAGCGTCCCTAATGAGGTTCATCAAGCTTATATATTATTTCTGCCGCATGATGGGGTTTACAAGTATGCGCTAACCGTAGTTGATGTTGCGAGTAGATACAAACAAGCAGAACCTCTAAAGACAAAATCATCAACTGAGGTGGCTTCTGCGTTTGAAAGGATTTATGGAAGGGGTCCTCTGCATTGGCCAAATCTATTACAAGTTGATCCTGGCAAGAAATTTCAGGGTGCAGTGTTATCAACAATGAAGAATCATAATGTCACCATCAGACGAGGACATACTGCATTACATCGCGATCAGGCAATTGTTGAACGATTTAATAGGACACTTGCTGAGCGGTTATTTGGATATCAATACGCGAAGGAATTTATTCAGGATAAACGATCTCGTAAATGGGTCAAGAGATTACCAGGCGTAATTACCGCGCTAAATAATGAGATTACTCGAACAATTAATATGAAACCTAACAACGCGATTAAAAAGAAGTATATACCCAAAAAAACACAAAATGATTTTTCAAAACAACCAATACTCGGCAATGTCATTGATAGATATTTATATGAACCAGGAAAGCTTGAAGGTGGTAAAAAAGAGCTACTGATCCTATTTGGAGTATCACCTCACATAAAATATCTAGCATAACACGATACACGGGTAGACCGCCAGTCTATAGATTGGATTCAACCGCTCCTCAGCGAGGATATACGCGTGAACAATTACAAGTGATACCTGAGGATACTCAATTACCACCTCGTGGTCTTAACTAGCACGTATGCGTCTGTTACACTTAAGACAAATCAGCATCACATTTTCTTTTGGTATGACCTACGCTGCTATTTTTTCTGTCTACGGTAAATTGGCGGAGATCTTTATCCGACCAACACCAACTAATTATACAATTGCACCTCGCGAAGTGAATATTCTGTTGTTGTTTCAGTGTAATTATACATTCATCATCAATGTCAAATTTTCTGGGTTTTCTTATCCTGCTGTTTATAACCAGATAGTTTTTATCTGATTATGTCAACGTTGACAATGTCACTGATTGTTGTGTTTTTATAATCTAAAACAACTCTTCGAAGTTGATTTATTCTTCGTACTCTGGAGACTGCAAGATAAACTAAATTCGACCACTCGATGCGATTATCTATCATCCAAACAATTGTGTCGGATATAGTCAACCTCTCTGAAGAGTATATCGTCGCTGCGTATCCTAGCTTCCGTGGGGATTTATCAGCACGCAATGCATCTTCGACGAGATTGATATCAACTAACACAATATCATTTAACACGATAATCTGCTTTTCTGTCCCTTACTTTGTCAGGCCTGGAAAATCAACTTCGATATTTTGTCTTTGTGTATCCTTGGGTCTATAACACAATGGTACTGGAAGTGTTGCAAATTTTTCTTTGTGTGTGTTAAATAACTTCATCTGAAGTGTATCTCTGACTATCTTTCTACTTGCCACTATCAAATCGTTTGGTCTCCACGCTTCCCAAAAATCATTTAATGGGGTTTCCAAAATTATTTCACGTGCTATTTCACATTGGATTCTATACGGTTTCTTGAACTCGCGTAATTGTTTATCAATTGATCTATGATCAGTTCTAATTTCTTCATAATAGTCTACAAAATTCTTCAGCCAATTATGTGGGGATAAACCGACAAATGGTGGTGGTTGACCATGATCGCCACACATTATCACTTTTGTATTCACTAGCAATGACCAAGAGAGAAACCTTTGTAATACATCTAACGACACTTTGCATATCTCATCCTAAATGAGGATTTCAGGAATATATTTTTCACCCATTCAATCAGGAGTCCATTCGTCACCTTTCCATCTAAAAAAAAAACTGGCAAGTGCAAGCATTAATTCCTCGTTCATCTCTCTTGCAAGTCTGTGTTTTGGTGTTAACACAATCATGTTTGATTTCCCTCGAAATAATTCAATCGCACGAGTCGTCTTCCATGACCAACCACAGCCCTTTAAGTAACTGGTTTTATATCTACATATTGGATCGGAACACGACGGTGCATTAGATAGTTCTGATATCTGATTATTTTTCAAGCAATTGTTTTCAATTGTAACATCTGCTGATTTGGAGTAATCACGCAGTATTTCATTTTTAATTCTCCATGATCCCCAACTCTCGTGTGAATTAGTGAATTCAGCCACTGCTTCTTTATGTTTTACGTCTATATAAAATGAATCAGTGGCGACTCTAACTGCGGATTCAGGAAATCTATTTATCATCGAAAGTAAATTCATAGAAGCATAAGCCAGCATAGACGACTTTAAGTACGGATATTGAGGACTTTCTCCATCTGTGTAAGTAACAATTGTACCTAATTTGGTTCCATCGGACAAGAAAGCGTCTTTACGATCGACGTATATATCCCTAGATGTTACATCTGCGATTATAAAATCTTATTCAGCATCATCTATAATCAATCGCGAAGAATATCGCTTGTGGTCGTATTTTCCACCTTGTGTGAACTTATCAATTATTCTTCTACCGAAATCATTTGCTTGTTTATTTCTAACTTCAAAGATTTTTTGGACCATTTCACGATATATTCTTCTTCGAGATCGGGGAATTGTTTTTTATTTTCGGTGATTATACTATGTAGACTATCAGGTTGTGGTAACCAGACTTCAGTTTGTTTCCGATATGATATAATTGCTTCACTGACAATCAGCGATATCACCATTTTAGAATCAATCATAAACCGTAATAACACTATTGGCATCCAGTGTTTTTCAGAGATGTGTCTACCAAACCAAACATAACAACACGGATGAAGTCCTTTAGCCAATTCAAATGGTACCACACGAGCGAATCCGGTTAAATCAAATCGGGCAGTGGTCCATTAATTGCAACACAGGTCATTTCTTGTGTGGGATGTCCATATCTTTTGAAGTACTCAGAACACTCTCCATACCCAAAAAAACTCCCTGGATAACACGCAATCATATCAACCGAAATAATACTTTTGGGGTCATATTTTGTATTCAATAATCCACCATGGCCATATGCCACGCAGCTTCATTCGATATCTGAGAGAAATTCTGCGCGTGTTGGTTTCCATACATTTCTCTTTCTCGTGAAATGAGCTGTCACTGACAGTATTGTAAAACAGTTTGTTAATAATTGTTTGTCGTAATCCGTTGAGAAAGCACTAGCTATTTTTTTCATCTCGTTCTGGAGGACTTCAATACGGTATAATTCGCCATTGGATCTCACAAATCGATCGAATTTAACCTATTCGTCTTAAAAACTGTGAAGTAACCACACTGACACAGGATCGTTTTTACTTTACTCGTAAATAAAATGAAATAAATTTCCCGTGTAATATTTTATGGTTCTATCCCGCGGAAATTTTGTTACCTCAGGTGTCCACGCGTGTTCATTATGGTCAATAATTTTGATTGGAGCTCCTTTTGATTTATATTTCGATTCGTGTAATACCTCTCCTGTTATCGTCATTGCGGTTATTGGGAATCTTAAAGATGTTTCTAATTTGGCTATATCTTGAATTGTTGCTCCGTCTCCTTCACTGTTAATCCCCATTCATTTATTATTTTTTGTGTCTCAGCTCCGTCAATTTGTTTCCACGCAACGTATTTGTAAAATGCTCTATTATTCTTTCTGCTACAAAATTTATCTTTGACAATTTCATGGGTTTTAGTTTTTCAATACTCGGTTTATCATTTATCGGATAGATTCCATAAACAACCGCGGTTACAGGATAGGATCTCTTGTAATACGGTTTCTCAATCGCAGTCAGAATTCCTGGTTTGGAATCCTGACTCACAGTGACAGTTCTCTTATTTTTCAGGATGGGTTCAAATTTGTCGCGTATAATCCAATTCTCCGTTTCTGAGCGGATAATGAATTTCACTCTAAACAAATACTTTTTCTTGTCAACATGTGAGATTATCATTGCTGCTCTTTCGTCGTTCATGGTGGCATCAACACTACAATCAATTCGAAATGTTGACCATCATTGAGATGCTCCATCGCGCTTGAATTCATTAAAACCATCATGGATTCTACCCAACATGCTTCTATCACTTATTAGACCCTTTGGTACATCAGTGGAGACTCTATCGAGATTGAATTTAGCATTTTTCCACGGCACAATTTTCGATAATATCTCGAACTCCTCCATATTATAATTAAAAAAAGTATTTAAATAAAGAATCTATTATATAATGAATCATTGCAAATGGCTTATGATAGGATCAGTAACCGCTTGTAACAAATCATGCAGAAATTAATTATGTGTATATCATTTACAAAGCGTACGTCGTGGAAGCTTAGGGCCTTACCTTGCATACGATGTGGGGTAGGTGTGCGTGGTAAGTCGCAGTTATGTCTCAATTACGGTGGTAAGCGATAAAGAGAGCTAAAGCGCTATTATGATAAACGAGTTAAAAACTCCATGAAAGATTCCATCAATGACTCTGACTCTGTCAAAGACAAAATCATAAGAACATCTCAAGACTACATTGATAGATTCTCAAGTAATAATTAAACCAAATAATGAATTAGACAAATAATATTATAGTATATAAATGAACCAAGAATTTCAACCACATCCCGTGATTACCAGTTATGAAGCATCTCGTAATGGTACTGTCAGACACCGCAGGCTGAAGAAACCAGCTGGTGTTGTTAATAATCTTGGATATCTTATATTTAATTCTGGAGGGAAAAGTCATCTTAATCTCAGAATCGCACATGAGTGTTTCCATGGATTGATCAAGGATGGTCTTGTTATTGATCATATCGATGGATGTCCTCAAAATAATAGATTGGATAATTTACGGGCTATAACACAAAGTGAAAACACCAAACGAGGAGGGACTGGAAAATACTCGAAAAATGCGAAAACTATAACATCATTTAATACAGAAAATAACAAAGAAAGAGTATTTCAATCAATCAATGAAGCCGCTAGGTATTTCGATATTTGAGAACCTTCGGTACGAAAAGTAGCAGAACGAATATATCAATCAACGATTTCCAAGAGAACCTGACATAAAATTCAATTTACATATGTCTGAATTCTGTTTTGTGTTGTATATATGTATCACCAAGAGGAATAAATCATGTGGGCTTGTGTGTATACGGTTTTGAAATAACGATAACTCTTTTGTTGTAGTCATGTATCTGAATGGGATTTTTTTATGACGCATTGTCCGACTGAATGGAATTTTTGTGATGGTTTGACTGAAAATTTATAATTTTGTCTACGATTTTTAATTACAGTGAAATCTACGATTTCTATCTACGATTGATATACAATTTTTTTTATCTACAACTCGTTAAATTCTTTACGACATATGCAGCAGTTTAGCTATATATCGTATTCAAAATTATAGACTTGTAGATCTCGAATATTAGCGTATTCCGTACGTGGTTGGATCTCGTCCTGGGGCCCATCGTTCGAATCTCGTGGCAGGCATTATTGTCGACGGTACCGATCGGAAGGTTTCTCTATATAATTGGGGCTTTAAGCCATTCGAAATTCAAACCGTGAAACCACCATACGTCACTCACCGTCACACGGTGTGAATGTGTTTTTGCGTTCAACCCGGGTTGGTTTTGTTTCGGGTATGGTGGTTTCAGTTTGAATGTAGAACAGCCCAGTGTGTGCATGTGATGTGTGTATGTCATATCATTTCATTGTAAATACCATATCATTTCATTGTAGTACTATTATGTAAATACTTGTAAATACTATATCATTTCATTGTATATATATCATTTCACTGTATATATCATATCATTTCACTGTAAATACCATTATGTATATACTTGTAAATACCATGTATACATCTATATATCTATATGTAAATGTGACGTCTATTCACCAAGCATACCTTCTTGGAGTTCTAACCAGTTTTTTGACGAGTTAGATCTCCTCTTGGAGACTATGTTTCGTGGTACCTCTGGGCCCGGTCAGATGTGAATAACACCTGAGTGGTTCCAAATTCGGTTGTGTTGTTTTGTGTGTATATATATGCATATATCAAAAATGAAAACGGGTCAAAATTTACCCCAATTTTTTTTTATCATATTAGATATATAATCTTTCAAATAATGAATTTCGAAAATATGAATGTCATTATTAATGAGATTTCAAATATGAAAAATCAAGGAATTCAGTTGTCAGATAAATTAGATTGTATTCAGATTCTTTCTGATTTTCAAGATATAGATGATAGCGCTCGGAATAATGAATATGTGAAATATGAAATCCTATTCTTCGATAAAGAGAATTCATCACGCTAAGATGACTCCCTCGCATATAACAATGACATCAACAAGTTCGTCCCGTTATTCACTGCTGTCGAAAGGGTCAGAAGTGAATTTGGGAACAATATCAAATCAAACGCACAATTAACTCGAAAATCAAAACAATAAAAGAGATTATCCGCCAAAATGAAAATGCCCCCTTGATTGCCTCAACACAGTGAATGAAATTCTCACCATGGATAGACATGTACAATACCCATACCTGTTGCAAGTATGAGTATATACAGGTACGGAACAGAAATTCTATAACCCCAGTGATTAAATCACCGAGATAAATTATTATATAGACAGATTTGTGCTAAATCGCATAGAACGAATTTGTATAGACAGGTAAGATAGCGTAATTTTTTTTTGCATGGTGATTTATCACTACGCGGAAGTATGAACACAGTGTCGGGGTGAGTTTTCACTTACAATTTGAATCGTACATTAATTTATAATGGTAAATGAAGCACTAACAACTAAATTAGCACATGAACGATTAGCTGCGATTAAAAGAATTTTTTACGATTCGTGATTCGGTTCGAAATAAGCACCAAACAAGACAAGAATTTCAAACTGATTCACAACGGATACCGAACAATTATTTAAACCAATAACCACTGTAACGAGGAAAGTCGTATCGAGCACTGAAAGGCCATATGGGGAGATATTCCTGAGGAACAACGAGGAAAAAAAAAACAGCCCTTCTTCCTGTACTTGAAAAAAATAGCAAAGAGATCCAAGCAAACAAAGAAATCTTTAAAAACATTTCCTAGGGATATAATAGCCGCTGAACGACTTCAGAGACAACGTGAACGCGAACGAGAACAACAACGACTAGAACAGGAAGAAGAGGGTGATATTATTGAAGAAGAACAGGGTGAGGAACAACAACAAGAAGGTGATATTATTGAAGAAAAAGATTCTGATATTGAAGAAGATGAAGAAATTTCGAGAGAGAGAATGCATCCAACTGAACAGATATTTACGGAAGAAGTGATGAAAGAATTTAAAAATTACACGGATGGTGAATTAGCTGATTTTGCTGTTAAAAATTTTAAAAAAGGAAACAAGGGAAAATATATAAAAGATGGAGCTGAAGACTATATAAAAACGGCTGACACCTGGTATAGAAAAATATATTTGGCAAAAAATACGGTGAATTTAGAACCTCAAAAGATAGTAGTAATTTTATTTCTTATATAAATAAAATTAAAATAATAAGGAGTGGTCAACCACTATATGATCGAAAAGAAGATGATGATGATGCACAAGGTGCAACTGGTTATAGTAGTGTAAAGGGATTTTCTCAAAGTGGAACTCAAAGGGGGGTTTCAGGTAGAGGTCTAGCTCGTTGTCATAGTAATATTCTCGGGGATATATCACGATTAGAAGTTCTCGTAGGAGGGAAACGAGCTGGAAATAACTCACCGGAAATAATGAGGCAGTTGTCATCTGCAGACGACTGTTTGAGGGTGGTATCATGGATATTGGTGTATATCGAGAGGTTATTGATGAGCTAGCAGACGGTTACCACAGTGATTAATTTGATGACTTCGTCATCGGTGATGAATCACTGATAAGATAAATATCATTTAAATAAGATGATCATACACTACAACCACAACAAACCAACCATGGTCTATATAGTAAACTCACGACAGCCAGTTTATAGACCGTGCTATTTAGATGGTCTCGGCAATACCATTGCAGGGTTATTTGCAAGAATGGCTCCCAAAATAGCACCAATCGCAAAACAATTATCAATGAAAGCTATTGATATTATTCGTGATAAGAGGTATTAGCGCTGATGGTGATGTTGCCGGGAAAGCATTTTCCGCTGCTAAAGAAAAACTAGTAGCGTTAGTTCGGCGGCGAAAGAAACCAATGACAAAATTAATGGGGTCACTACCATCTACGGAAATTATGCCTGCAAGTATTAGTGAAATAATAAATAACGCAGTGGAACAGAATATAGCATCACGTATGACACTCGGAAATATTACTGCAAGGAAGTGGTTTGAAATCGCGAGCGAGATAGCGATTTAGAACAAGAAATATATAATAATATGTTTAAATCGGCTCCTGATACAGCATTTGATATGGACGCCCCAGTGCCCAAGAATGATTCTGTACGCGATTATCAATTCTATTCCTATCATGCAGTACAACCGGATCTTCGATCAAGAATCGAACTTCAGGTCCATGATACCAGCAAATACTTTCTACCCTCTGAAGCGTTTATCGAAGTAGAAGGAGAATTCGTAACAAATGATCCCGACCATGATGATCCACCATATGCAGATGATGAAAATATCCGAGTTGGTTTTGTCAATAATGGTATCATGGCACTATTGGAGAGTGCAACATATATAATTGATGGAAGAGAAATCGAGTCTATAGAGCGTGAGGTTGATGTTGCCACAACAATACTGGGGTTAGCAAGATATTCTGATGATTATACAAGATCGGCAGGTCCATCTATGATGTTCTCTAAGGATCTCACTGATCACGCTGAACACATTCCGTATACTAAATTACGGACACCGCAAGATACTGCAGTTAATCCACAACCACTTGATTCTTCTGAACACGAAGCAAGACCAGCTGCTGCCTTTGATGTTATAAAAAGTATTAATACTAATCACAACTTGGGGTTTGCAACACGCGTAGCAATGTTGCAAGAACAGCGTCGACAATTTTCATGCGCGATTCCACTGCATCATGTTTTCGGATTTTGCAGAAATGTTAGAAAAGTTATCTATGGAGCGAAGCATACAGTAGCACTCGTGCGAAGAGGTAGTGATAATGATGCAATCTGGCGTGGTGCTGGTGTTGCTGCTGGTAAAGTCATTATATCAAAACTATCATTGTGGATGCCAGTAATGACTCCATCAATCACCACAGAGCAAAAATTACTATCATTTAAGAATCACAGAGAAACATCATTGCTATCATCGCTAACAACAACAACATATACCATGGATTCTAATATTGATGGTACACTTACATGATATCTGGCATCAAAACAAGGTATTTCAGCTTCGCGTCATATCTTTATTGCGTTACATGATAAAATGCGATTAAATAACCAAACACGTAGCTATATGATATTTCATCAATTGGGTGGTCATGAAGTATCATTGAGAATAAGCGGCCAACAGGAACCAAACGAGGATATAATACTTGATTACAGAACCAACCAAATAGCACACGCGTATCATCGGTTGCTGACATTTATGGGACGCGATAATAATGTGGATACTGGTCTGCAAATATCACAGTTGGATTTTAAAAAACGATATCCCATCTATTACTTCTCGCTGGAACATCTTGACTTAACCAGACAATCCATCGTTGACATACACTTCAGAGCTCGTGTAGCTTGTCCGACTAATGCAGCAGGTGTTGTAACTATTTCCGAATTACAGAGCAGTTGCTGTCATACTCAGTGACAAGCCAATGCTACTCAAACGTGTTGGTGGACGAATGAAGGTAGTTGATGCACCAGTAAAAAATATGTAGACAATTAGATCAATCTGTTATTAAATAAAATGTCATATAGTCATGTTAGTGTTACGTTAACTCCTGGTCAAATTAAAAAATTGCAATCGGAATCAGCTAAAAACAATGTGGAAACACGATGTCGCTGAAGCACAATCAGCTGTATGGTGGTCAGAATAAACTGTCATTGACAACTCGTCAGAAAAAAAAACACTTCAATGATGCCATCAAAGATAAAAAAAAGGTGTTCAGGTCACTCTCTCTCTCTCTCTCTCTCTCTCTCTCTCTCTCTCTCTCTCTCTCTCTCTCTCTCTGCGTCCGCAATTAAGAACATGATAAAATCAGGTGGTATATTCCCACTTTCGTTGCGTTACCAGCGTTGATTGCGGCCGCGACCACAGCGGTAGCAAAAGCCACCGCGCTAGGAGCCGTTGGTACAGCGGCAGGGATGTCACTAAAGAAAACTACCGGGCAGGGATACAAAAGAAAAGAAACGATCAGGAAAGGGTCTAAGTCTACCAGGAACTCCGTATTCATGGTACAGCGGAAAGGGCTTGAGACTAGGAACAGTTACTAACAACAATATTGTAGATATCGGCGATGTCAAATTTTGATTTACTCGATGCTGCTAAAAAACTAGCGATAAAAAACTTTAGAGGTGTCTTTATGAGAGATCAACTACCACAACAACCAAACAACGCTGAACCCGGTATCATTATTCTCGATAACAGTAGCGGACCTGGAACTCACTGGGTTGCATACGCGATTGATCCGCCTGTGATTGTTTATTTCGATTCATATGGATTAGCACCGCCGAAAGAATTTATGCGTTATATAAACCGCTTAAAAACTCCTATCTGGTATTCCACGCTACGAACAGAGAAAATGAATGACCCACCAATATGCGGCATAGAAGTATTAAATGTACTCAACGCTATTTCACCATGGGGAAAAGCACCCCATAAAACCGTACACAAATATACGAGTAATCGCTTTTTAGAGAGATCTTAGAGTATAATGATTGATATTTGGGGGAGATCTTTATCAAGCCTGAAAAATCACACAACGGAAATATCTGCAACCGGTGAGGTAAAAAAATAATCGAAGATGAAATATCCGAGATGTTAAATCTCGCAAGTGTTGATCCCAATGAAATAGTTGTATTTCAAGATCGTCAGGGTAAATTGAAAACTAGTAATGGTTCCCTTGATGATATTTTAGTTAAACAACGCGGTGTAACGGAAAATGATATCGCGGTATTTTCCGATCAGGGTAAACTCAAACCAGATGATTTTCATTGTGGATAGAATTAACAATTTAGAACCATTAAAACAACTATGCGGTGAATACGACGACCATATAACTAAATTCGATCAGTTTTCTAAATTACGAAGAAGTAAAATTGACAATATTGACAAACCTCTATTAGATTTCTTTGGAAATCCACCGGTGACCACACCAAAACTCACGGAGATAAAAACCTCCATGGATAATTTGTCAAAGTTGCGATCCGATTATGACACTCATATCGAACAATTTACTACGTTACGTAAGAACTTTAAAACAAACGATGATGCCGTCGATAAATTTTTTGGTAAAAATGCTAAACACGAAGAAATCGAAACACATCTCGCTATTATTATCACGAAATAACAGCGATTAATCGGCGAATAGAAGTTGTTCGCGAAGATATTAAAACGACCAACGATGTCATCAAGGATGATTTACCGAGGATAATAGAAAAATTTGAAAAAGTAAAAATCCCTCACGAACAACAAAATATCGTAAATAACGTGTACGCGATCCAACACGGGTCATTTACGTGGACACCATCCACTAACATATTAAATATCACCGCGACCGTCAAAGGTATTTATCGATTAAAACTAGTGTCGCCGATTCAATTTAATATTTCATCAACGAGTTCTTCTGTGGTCAACAATATGATATCAACGATCATCGACAAGGAAACAACTGAACGATTCACAATAGCATCCACTGATAATAATTTGGCTAGGGTTACAGTAACATGGTATGTGGAATTCGTAGCGGATTTAAGTAAACAACTGAATTGAATTCGCTGGCGAATTGAACGCCAGCAATTTGAAATCTATTATAATAAATAAAATGTCATCATTGGCAACGTCACAGCAATATCGCTATGTGCAGGTCAGAGAATTTCAAACTGAGGAGTACCAAACAAATATAAAAAAATACTGACGAAGAATTGTCGCAGTGTATGTTACGACGGTATCAGGTGTAATCACCGGAGCCGATATAATACTCTCCTCGGTGACAATGATTGCCCCGATAGCTGTTCCAATTTCTATATCAGCGACGACAACAATCGCGGGAATAATTTCAATAATAACAAAAAAATATCATCATGTAGCCAGCGTAAACTGCAGGATTACGTAGTTAAGTTCCATGTGTCAACCGCGTACTCCAAATTATACTCGATGATAGCATCCTCCCTCGATGATACATTAATATCCGATAATGAGTTTTAAGCGATGGTACGTGTTTATGATTCCGCGATGTCAAAATTAGAAAAACATCATGAGTATAATAACAATGGCAACATCGCGAGAACTACTTCAACAAATAGCGGAAAATACCACCCCTGTGAAAACCAGCATGATCTCAATAACCTCAACGAATCCTGAATTCAGTGTGAATTTCCCTACTGCGATTCCGTTGAAGCTAATAGCACTAGCAACATTACGAGTATACCATAGTTGGCCAAATATCAGATCAGCATCATTCGGTCGTCAACAACCGAATAATTCTCTGGTGTTTGCGAGTAAGAACAAACCCGATGGTACCCCCAACATTCTTTCGCTACCATCTGGGTAATACCAAATCGAACAGATCAATAATGAATTTCAGCGTAGAATAAAATCCATTACTAGAAAAAAATCGAAAATCTCTATAATAGTTTATGAACCAACACTATCATCTGCCATTGAGATAAACTCGCCCGGGTATGTCGTAGAGTTCGATAAGAACAATACTAGGGTGGACTGAAAAACATCCACTACCCGAACCACAAAAATCTGATTATATTTCAATGAAGGAGGATTATCATGGTTATAATATACCAAAATCGTCCATTTTCCATATTTTTGCTCCTCCTATAATACCCATACCCCCTCGTCCTGAATTAACATATATGTTACCGCTAGATACTCTTTTTAATCGTTTAAGAGCAGGATCAGAAGCTCATAATACAAGATATCTTACAATAGACGAACCCGATATTACCGGACAGTTCACAAAAATGAATAGCGATTTTGAGCGAATTAGAAATAAACTTCTAAAGGAAATTAGTACAATTCCTCCCAACCCAAAGTATGTCATCAAGTACATGGAGATATGTAACAAAATTATCGCCGACATAGAAAAATTTAATTTGCGAACTATTCAACTTATATTAGGTAATGATCACCCCCAAACGAGAACAGAATTTGCAAAGAAATATAATATACGCGTAGAGGATATTCCCACGTTTAAGTTTCCAGGATATAATGTGTCAGCGATGAAAAAAAATCTCTCAATGATACCATAGATGATGGTTTCAAAAGGATTCACGACGCATGGAAAACAATAACACAACAACAAACAACTATCCTCTAACATAATAATGACCCAGATGGAGGTGGTAGGCATATCGCTCCTCAAAACGTCAATATATCCTCAGTGATTGCAGTGAATCTAGTATGTGATGTCATCGAAGGAAGTTAACAAATAAATCTCGAAAGATTAAATCAAGCCCAGCAAGGATATATTTTATACTCATTTGCACCAACAGCTCCTCCAGGGTTTCTAATCATTGAAGAGCCAACTAATCCAGTGTATATGAGATGTCATAATAATTCATTGACGAGAATTAATTTCAAACTCACTGACCAGTCCAATAATTTGATTGATTTACGAGGTGAGGTTTTACAAATTAGTCTGTTTGTGAAACTGCAAAGGATTTTCATCTTAAGACTCTCAAACTGGCTTTCCCGGTTGCCTGGAGTTTGAGTAAACGAGATTATATTGTGTCTAC
Source organism: Unio pictorum (assembly GCA_030141615.1). Classification (NCBI taxonomy): domain Eukaryota; kingdom Metazoa; phylum Mollusca; class Bivalvia; order Unionida; family Unionidae; genus Unio; species Unio pictorum. Next base: position 10,629,307 of record JARLTB010000110.1, read on the forward strand.
TAATTGAATGTTAATTGTGTTCTAAATTTACACCCTGAAATGTGTGCCTTGACGAAACCGTTCCCTTAATTGGAACTTAATGTTAAGCATTGATGAATAATTACAGAAACTATTTTGATCGAAGTCTCACGAAGTCCGAACTAGTGTTTGTGACTATACCAGACAAATCTCCGTTAGTTCTGAAAGGTTAGTAACCATTCAAATAGATAACAGAAGAATCTGTCTAAAATTGTATTCTCTTTCTTACCAAATATTTCACTTTATCTTATGACAATTTAAATTTAATTGAAAGCATGTGCCAATATTAATGGGTCTAGACTGCTGAAGGTTCACTTGTTAGGTTAAGTAGCTAAGACAAAATGGAAGAAATGCTATTGATTCGGATAGAATCCATCAACGACTGCATTTGCAAAAGGCATTTACATCTTTAGGCAACCCTCTCCACGCATCTGATGAGCACGGTCTGTTTTAAATAGAATACAATTTCATAAACGAATTATTATTTGCTGGAGTGTGATAGGAGCTTTGCAGTACTTCTTTGATAATGTTATGTCACTTGGGGTACAAATCACAATTTTTCTTTCAGACATTTCTTGTGCCATAATGTCTGATCTAAGGAGATAATAGACAAAATTTTAGATGACTGAAGTAAACGAATACTGTATGGAAACAACATAAGTCGAAGGAATTTAAGATGAGAGTAATTTGAACGGATGGCGAAACTCGTCACTGTCATTTATAACAGTTTTCCTCAGATAGCATGCATTCTCGCAGTAAGGTGTTTCATAATCACATTTGCTTTGTACAGCAGCTTTGTGCATAGTTTTAAAGTGTATGTGTTGATAATCTTGCATTGGAACCAGCCTGAAACATACAGACTAAAGGTTGGCATATATTTCCGTTGTTTTTTTTTTCACGTGTCAAGAATAAAGCAATTATTTTAAATTTCCATTGAAGCTCAATCACAGTCACTTAAACGCCGAAATTTCTGTATTATGTTTACGATGACAGAAACTGCGAGGGAACGTCTGTCGATTCATTATCGTGTGAAAAATTGCCAAACAAGTTCTTGCTATTTGAAAAACGACTACAGAAAGAAAGAAATAAACTGCTTCCTGGATATCTTAAGCGGATTATAATACAATAAATTCAGGGGCATTTCAAAAGATCTGAATAATTTGTTAAGATTTTTATTTATTTGAATATGTAAATTAATTTAGTACCAATCGATCGACAAAAAAATCTTCTATATAATAATCAGAACTTGCATGTGCAGCAATCCGCATACTTGTGGATATATGCGTGTGACGTAACATAAGCAAATGACAGTGACGTAAAAATGTCGAAGGAGAACAAGTCTCATACTGTGCAGATAGTGTACTGTAAGGTATTGGCGCTCCAATTAACACTGACTGATATCAAGGCTGACCTAGACGAGTTTGGGATGCAATTGTCTGTTATATTCTAAAACATTGAGGTGGTTTCGTAAGTTTTAATATGTTTGCGAAACGATGGAAAATGACCCACGTTCTTGACGACTATTTTTGCGAATGGTGAAGTGGAAGTGGGTGCTTTGATCGGAGCACTAGTTGTAGATTTCTAAACACCGTGTCAGATACTTGAAATCACGATATAATTTGCGAGGATGTTTATTATGTATTAAATAATTGATTGAAGGTCAAAAAGGTGTATGCAAAATGGTTCCCACCTTTGTTATTTTCTGATCAGAAACAGCCATAGGTTTCAATCACCAAACAGCTGGTTACCAAATATGAAAAGAATGACCATATACGATTGATTGAGATTGTCACAGGTGGTGAAACGTGGATTTACCTTTCTAACCGGACTGAGAAAATGAAGAGAGACCACAAATTCATCGACTTACTTGTCAAGAATTTGATATGCATTATTTTTCGTGCTTGTACCAATGTCAGCTTTTGCTAGTGTCAATGAACAGTATGATTCTTGAGTGGTGCCAAACGTTTTGCAATAATAAATAACCACCCTTCGGCAAGTCAGCACCCTGCGGAGTCCATCTAGTCTATGACAACGTCAGGGATTCTAAAAACTCCATAGGGTTTCTAAATATGGTTTGTATATTTTGCCACATCCTCGGTATAGCCATGATTTATTTCTAAGTGACTTTTATCTGAATCTGATTATCAAAACTTCGCTGTCGAAAAACAGTTTGATGCGATGAAACGTTTATTTTCTCTCCATTTTATGAACAGCATATGAAAAAGCGAATGCACTATTGGATAACTAGACTTTTAAAGTGTGTATAGGTTTATGGAAATGACTTTGATAAGACGCTTTGAAGTTCTCTTAACTGCCTTTAAAAAAAAAACTTTGCTTTAAGTATACAGGTATTTAAAACTTGTTTATTACTCTGCATCCAAGTATAAACGTTTAAAAGAATACACAGCCGACGTTGCTCATTGCTCAGTAGTTAGCGCGTTACACTCGCAACCAGAAGGGTGCTGGTTTGAATCCCAGTTTTTGCCAGTTTACCAGAGTGCCGGTCTTTCGTTAAGCAAGACACGTTACTTCGTCTCCCACGTCACAATATACCCTTTGATGTGTTATGTGCCGTTAAAATTCAAACAAGTAAATCATCTCTTAGAATAATATATCTTTTCAGGTCGAATATATGTGAATGTCAAAGTGTTACAGTTTAAATGTATCCAACACTTCCAGTTTCATGAATACGGTTTTTACTTTATAACCGCTGTAAAAAAAATGAACTTGTGATAGTATCTTTCATATGAAACTTTATAACATAACGGGAATAATCGGAACTTTATTCTAGAAAAATATTCATTTGTAGTTATTGTAGGTTTTCTTTTAATTTCATATTTCAGTGTGTAAAGTATATCAACAGTAAAAATACTGAATTTGATTTTTGTACATTATATTTTAACTCTTCTCAAATATTCTTAACTGGAATTTCTTAATATTTAAAAAAAAAAATAAGAAACAGTGTACACTCACCTCGAATTTTATTGCATGAAAAAATATCGACGTGCGTTTATCACACAATCCCGCTAATCGAATCGAAAAACGTTTCTTTCGGCACTATTGTATTTAAACAGTATTCCCTTTTACATAACTTTACATATACATCTACTATGCGATGAGAAGGTAAGTGTAATAGTTAGAGCCTACTATTAGCATGTACTGTTTACATTTTCTTCTGTAATAGCTACATAATAAATTTCTCGTTCTATGGAGTTTGCGTCTTTTTGGCTGTGTACGTATAAACGCACTGACATAAAGGAAGCAAATATTGGTGTTCTGTTGAAATAAATAAAAAGATCTCCGTAGCTGATACTGGGCTTATATCTAAACAGATACTGGGACAGTCTGCAAAAACAAACGCCCCCACCCAAACCCAACCCCTACCCCAAATCTTTTTTTTATATTGATGGGCTATTTTTGGATCAGACATCACTGGTTCATTATAATGTGCAATTGAAGACAAACTTGATTCTAAACAAGAAATTTAAAATTTAAAAAGCAACCATGTCTTTGTAAAACAGGCGGAAAATGTTTGCGCCAAAATAACATCAAGAACATATAGAGGTCAAAATCAATTTTCTAATGTCAGAATAACCAATCATGTGAAGGAAAACACTTAATGACGATGACTTTGTGTTAGTCAGTTTGACTCACATGGACAATAAACTAAACAAGCCAGATGACGTTGTATCGATTTCTTTAAAACGTCAGTATTGTTAATGTAAGAAATTCAATCCAGTAGGGTGAAAAATGCGTTGATAAATTAAGACTGACTACATTGTACTGATTCCTGATGTTTTCATGTCCAGACAGAAAATGTTCAAATTAAAAAGGAATGAAATCAATCTCTTTATAGTCTGACAGTGAAAATGACAGCATATTTCATATTTCACGAACGAATAAGAAAGTTCATGACATTTTTAAAAGCAATTGAAACTAATATTCATGTGGTGTGATGGATTATTATGCCACCACTGTGGTAAGAGTTATAATTGGGGTGGGGTGCTCCAAATACTCGCTTTCGGTTGGAAGTTAAATTAATGAAACATAAATGTAAAGCCTCCAGTCAGCAATTTTGACGGTTAAATGACTGAAAATACATAAAAAGTGACATTCAACGAATAACAATTCAATAATACTTCCATATTTAAGTGCTTCAAATTTTCCATGTCTTCTCCTTTCGCTCGATCCTGTAATAGCCTATTGCATTACTTGATTTGTAGCGTCAGAAGTAGCGTGAGACAGATTTACACCTGTCCTTGTATTCTACTAATCTGAATATTCTTTTCTCGTTCCTCGAAATTCTTCCCCTCCACCTAATTTTTCCCAAATTCTTTCTACTCGACTTCTATATACTCCTCCTCCTTCTCTACTTTCTCCTCCTCGACTCCTTTTCCTCCTCCTCCTCGACTCCCTCATCCAACTAGACTTTGTCGACTCTGACTTCTCTGCTAGTCTCACTTCTCCGTCTCTCCTTTTAAAGACTCGGGAAAACCTGAACCGGACGTTCTGGCCCCCAAATGGAGCTTCCTGTGAAAACACAAGGACGGTACAATATTTTGTCTTAGCCCTCTCTTCTTAGATAGACTACACCCAGCCTATCATCTGATACCAGGTATTACATTTTTCGATCACGATCAGACACATTTCGTTACATTACAACTCATACAAAGTATACAAATATTCAAATATTCATGCTCTGATGTATCCATGTGTTTATAATATCTAATTCTACACACTTCAGCCATTTTCCAAATTCGCAATTCAAGCGTGTGTAATTTCAACGTATTAGCGAATTACAAAATTAATTCTGACCACAAGCTAACAATCTCTACGTATTACGCAGCTCATTTATTTCTCAAATACACATGTAAATTTACACCCTAACAGATTGTCTCCATTTTCGTATATACTCGAATAATTAAAAGGTTGCTCTTTAGCACACAAATGCTTCTATACACTCTAAACAACAAATAAATTTTAACATCTCACGAGTTTTACCGTTACTATAATGCCATTTAATCCCATGAAGAATTAATATAAAGTTTTAAAGATCTTGCACTGTCATTCAAATAATGATTGAAAAAATAAAACGTAATGTTTCCGCCTGATATTTTCGTACTTGATTTGTAATTTGATTGATGCGCATCATGCTAAACTTGACTGAGAGTGGCAAAATCCATTATTTCTGTTGTTTGGTGCCTAGTTTCTGACTTTAAAACATCTAACAAACACAACTTGTTTTGTCATCATCGATTTCTAACTCAATTGCAATATCTTATTAGGTCCACTGCTAGACTCTTTATTCTCATTTTCGGGTTATATTCAGCTTTGAGTTTGACTTTGTTGCTGTTTTCTATTTGTATCAATGGCGCCATTTCAGCCATGGGTCGATCTTTTCTACTTTAGATTTAAATGTATCTGTTTTCGTTCAAAACTCAAAGCCATTCTCTAAAACAACTATGTATGTGTTTCTCTTGCTTGGCTCTAAATATTGTTGAATATTAGCCACTCGCCCCTGTATATCTACCTTGTCTAGTACAGTCTGTAATATTTGTACGGAAATAAGGTTCTGAATCTTGTTTCAGCATGTCCTGTGCATGCTAATACTATAATAAATTTTCATCAAACTATTCCTATACTTCGGAGATTTTGTCCAGTATAATCCTTATCAAATAATGCTTGTTTATTGGCAACTCGTTCTCTCCACTTCTTAAGATATTTATAAGTAGTACCTCGAAATATTTTCCTCGTGTGAGTATTAGATAGTCTCTGCATTATACCGCTAACGGATCACATAAATATATCATATTTCTACTGGTGATGTTTACTCGTGGTTAATTGTTTTTTCACCTGTTTTATTGTCGTAATTAAAGGTAGCTAAAGTCATCATAGTCTATCGAACATGTCGCAATGATTTTCCTATTTTTTGTTTGTTTGTAAGGCATTTAAATTACTGTGAATTTCAGTTACATTTTTAATGCTGACATGCAACATGTTGTGGTACTTTTGTAACTACTTTTTATGAACATATACAGTATTAATTATTGTTGCAGTGAAAAATTGGTAAACAGGTTGATACCTCAATACACGAAATAAATAGTCTTTAGTGTAAACTCTGAGTTCTTTTGGCCCGGATACATGTATACATGTTTGGGATTCTGAAAGACACAAACCATTTCCAATGATCATGCGGATTGTGTAGGTTCATCGCTATTAAACTCTGCCATTATAGCTAGTTGTGTACTTTCTATGCACTCAAATTTTGGATATCAATGCTTTCTTAGTTAACAATATTATCTAGGATTGAGATCATTCTTCTCGCAGACATTATTAACATTAAGAAAGATATTCATCTTTCATCTTTATGGTTTACTTACTAAAAACATTTTTAAAAAAACATTTTCATCAATATTTACCAGTTTCAATAGCTCCATGCACATGCATATGTATGTATCATAGCTGTTTCCCAAGTAGTACTTGTGCTATACATAGGCAACTAACGCATCTTCGGATTAGACTGAGTATAAATCCTCAATCTACTCAGGTGGCCTAGTAGTTAGAGCGTCCGCATCAGATGCGGTGTCGTGTGGTTGATCCCTACCGACTCATACCAAAGACTGATAAAAATAGTACTAACAATGAATCTCTTGGTGTGCAACATAATGTTGGTGTTAGGACTGGTCGGCCTGGTGTCAGAATAATGTTATTGGGTGGAACAGTATTCTACATGTCTGCGATGTGATGTCCAAGTGTTAGACATCACTATAAACTGTCACACTGCAGACTTCGTAGCGGCATGACCGAAATATTGTTAAAGCTAAGTTAAAACTCCTAAACACACACACACACACATTTTAAAAAGGCATGTTCAGAGCATAAACAGCAGTTTTGAAACCCTTATAATATATATCCGCTTAAAAATACATAATGTGTCATGGTTTTTAACTCGACAGATTGCAAATTCACACATAGGCCACGATTTCTTAATTTGTATTCGCGTTTCAGTGACACTTGTAAGTTCTTTGACTGTCACTTTAATCTCGTGAAGTTTCCTTTCCAACGAGCTAACACACCTTTTTACGAGTTAGACCTGTGAGATCTCAAAAGTCGAGAACTGAAGACAATCGTTTATGTCAGTAAGAATAGAACATTATTGACTATTAATACAGCCTTTCTACTGCAAGGTGATTAGCTTAGTAACACATCTACTCTCTTGCCGATTGGTTGTCAATTTTCTCCTGCTTTCGGCACCGTTCAGATCAGGTATTAACGTCAAGGACACATTCCAAACGTTTATTCATGTACCACTAAAATATTTACTGCTCATTCATATTCATTTTGCTTCACGTTCCTGTTATTTCGTATCTTGGATTCAGTCTGGAAAAAACTGTTCATAGCATGGCACGCAGTGAATAGACTATAATAACGTTTAGTCTTCGGCTATTGTTTTAGCTTGGACTGGAAACAAGCAATAGCTAGTAATCAGAAACGTATGTCATTGCGACCACAATATACATTTAGAGATGTTAAAGAAAATTGTATGACCATTCCATTCATACCAAGAAATTAGACTTTTTGGAGTCAGGGGGTTAATCATTTTGATGTGGTGATTTCATGGTAAACCCTCCCATCAATCTGCATGAATGCATTTACAAAATGATTGTCATCACCATGACTTACCTTCTGATAGTTAGCAGCTGTAAATTAGAGGGGATAGATCAGAGAGAAAGCAACACTATATAGTACGAGGTCTTAAGAAACTCATGAGCCGTAAACGAGATATGTCTGTTGGCACTGACGAAATTCCAAATCTAATTCCCTATGAAACTACAAGAGACCACAAGGGTTATAAAGCAGCTCGTGTTTAAGAGCGGGATTCAATTGTATTGGAAATGTTTATCATTTTTAATAGCAATATCTATACAGCAATGTTGCAGAATCGGAGTAGGAGGTATAAGACTGTCTTTCTCGCGGAAAGTACGTATTCAGGGGTACGTCAGTGTCTTCCTCTCCGTCTCCACCACAAACATACCAGGCAAGATTAGCCGATCGGATTTAAAACACTTGCGATAATATGCATTCAGAAGCGTCTGCGCAACTGTGAGTTATTGGCGTACTTTGCCGAAACAAGTGTGATCATTGGATAACTGTAGCTACAATACGTTTGAATAAACATTCCAACTAAAAGGACGCCCATCTTCAGAAGATACTGTAGTGTAGGATGTAGGCACTATCAGCAAGATATATAATCATATCAGAGGAAAGCATAGACGTTCTATATTGAGCTGTTGTCAGAAATGATTGAATACTTCCTGGCTTAGTCCGTGCCGTTACTTACATGCTATGACTCGGGGTCTTAAAATATGTAACAGAAAGAAAGGGAAAAAAATAATGTATGTAAAATCAGCAAACAATGTCCTTACAATAAAACATGAACTTAAAAAAAAAACATACTATTCTGAATTAAATCCCATATAATCCAAAATGTCCTATCACATGTAAAATATGAAATGTCCTGAATTCCGAAGATTTGTCACTCCAATATCAGTAGAATTCGATAATATTCCTTCAAGTAAATATTCACTGAGTTGGACAGGTACAAATAAGTTAATTGCATGTTTAACCTGGCTATCTCTTTTCAATAATGTAATTGCAAAGTTCGAGTAAATATAAGTGGTGAAACCTATAGATGAAATATATAGAGATCTGAGCAGATATATAGAACAAACAAACACGAGCCCCCATACAGGAAAACAAACAATTTATTCAATTGCAAAACAAATTATGAAAAGTCATTACATTAAGAATATCTCAGTTAATAGAAGACAAAACTTTCTCGAATTAAAAAGGAAAGCACAAACGGATTTTAAAACATAGCTGATCTGTTTACTGATAGATTTAGTTCACAATAGGATCGAGTCAGCAATCGAAATCAACGTCTTGTGTGATTGCATAACCGGTTCTTCGATTCCCTCGACTTCCACTGTAGATATTCAGATGTCTGGACCTCCAGACTCCACCCTCAACAATCCGTCCCAGGATTACGTCACAGAATTGTACGTCTCAGGATTCCACTCTCAGGATTGCACTTCTCAGACTACACTCTCAAGATAGCACGTTTCAGGTTACACTCTCAGGGTTGCACTCTCATGAGCTATTTTCTCCCCTTTAATAAATATAAATAGAGACAACCTAAATTTCCTGTTATTTATAATAACGAGGATTTTGCAATATTCATTGCTCGTTATCATCAGATATTTATATCAGTCCTAAACAGATGCTAAGACTAACAATCGACTCATCATGTCCTATAATGACTCAAATAGCTAATTCGTCACGCATTAACATCACTCATTAACACACACACCACACGAGACCTAGCGGTCCTGAGCCAGCCTCAAGTTACACAGCGAATACATGTATACATTACAATCAGTTACGTCATTTCACACTAGCTCTTGATCATACGTGAAATCTTCTAGATTCGGTGAAGTCACACGGATTCTCGTAATCATATTAAGTAAAATAATACATTCAAATTTTAAAACCTAACTTTTATGCAAACACGACAATAAATCGAACAATTCGTCAAACTTATCTATGCATTATCTACGACTTACTACGCATAAATTCAAGAACGTTATACTTCATAAAGCACATTATTATACTAAGGTATTAGAAAATTTTCATCCAAATACAATAAACAAATTAAATGGAATTGTCACACTACCTTTGCTTCACGTCAATCAAAATCCGTTCGTCCGATTCCTTGGACAACAGTTTTTACGAGGGAATTTCTTGCAAATGCTTCGGAGCCTACTCTGGTTGCTCTTGCAGAAAAACTTATGTATCTGTTCTCAACTAATGTATTCTTGTTAGATCGCCATAAATGTTCTCCTTAACAGTGACCTTTGATCAAATTGGACAGATTTAGAAAGATCAAATTGAGTTTAAGAACAACTTTATTAAAGCTTTTACTATTGTTTTAGATTGTGTATTCCTCATAGGAATCGCCTATGGAAACCTTGTTGACGCACACATAATGGTCAACAGGTAATATATACCTAACTTGGTCTTAGGAAAGGGATCAACACTATCTACCGAAATTCTACTAAATGGTTCCTCAAATACATTAAAAGGTTGTAAATTAGCCGTATGTATCTTCTGACTGAGTTTTCTTACCATTTGACACGTATGACAAGATCTACAGTATTTGACAACATCACTTTTGATATTTGGCCAATAAAAGTGAATCCAGATCTTGTGTAGATCTTAATAATCCCTTAATAATTCGCCGTTGGTGTTTCATGAACCAGACTAAGCATTTCCTGTATGTAAGGTTTTGCAACTACAATTTGATGGTTCACTAGCCCATCATCAACCTGCAGGTACCTCGAGAGTTCTTTATTGTCTCATAAGAATTATATTTTCAATGAAAAAACATACAGGTACTTCAGAAACTTCAGTTTCAGTAATGGTCTTTTGAAACAAACAGGAGATTTAAGGATCTTTTCTCTCGTCGATGACTAGTGATTGTCGATTATCATCCTAATTCGAGTAAAGAGAATGAGTAGTTAAAAGAGGGTCACTGTGATCAACACCTTCTGATTGATCCAAAGAAGGAATGAAAGGGATCTCATCAAAAGCATCCCTACCAATACCTGTGTCAGCTAAAGGAATACTTTCCTTATCAACATCATTCTCAAGAGCTTTATTTGGCATAGCTCTGGCGACTGCACAAGCTGGGAATCAATAAGGGAATTCTGTTTCAATTGGATCAACTTTCTGATCCAAACCAGGCTTTTCAGTTACAAGTGGATTCACCAGAACCTTGTCACCCGCTAGTTCGTTGCATAGTAAAAAAGGTATGCCCTCTACAGGTAAATCTAAGACTGTTAAAACTGACACGGGACCTGAGACTAAGTCTGTTAACAAATGTACACTATGGAAAGGAACATTACAAAAGTCACGCTCACCTCTTTGAATACGAACACTCATTATATGAAGAATTCTCAGAAAAAGGCAAATTATCTGACAAGAAAAGACTCTGAGAAGCTTCTGTGTCGCTTAACATTTTAACAGGGCTGGAATTGGCCGATTCACCCATGAGTGATATAGAATCCTTCAATATGAATGGTTCATAATTATCCGTCCCAACAAATGTATTGCTTTCAATATATGTCCGTGACCTTAACGTCTTAAAAATAAGAGCATTTGGACTAGGTCTGTCTTGATTTTGATGCTTTTTTTCAATTTGGAGCAATACAAAATAACGTGTCCTTTCTTCTTGCAATAGGTACACGTAGGAAAAGACAAAGATATAGAATCAAGCGTCTTTCAAGTTTAATTTGTAGTAGCTGTGATAAGCTTGAGCTTTAGTGTGGTTTTTATTAGGCTGAAATACGTTTCTTCTAAAACACTTTTGAGTAGAAGTCTTATTTACAAATAAGTCTTATTTACAAAAAGTCTTATTTACAAAAGGAATTTTATGAGTTAATGTGTATTCATCAGCCGCACGAGCAGCATTTACAAAGGTTTCGATTTTCTGCTCTTCAAGATAGGTCTTAATGTAACTATGGACACACTTCTTAAAATCTTTAAGTAATTCAAGTTGTTTGAGACTTTCATAATCGTTTTCAACTTTCTTGGCTAAGCATCATCTATCAAATAATTGCTATTTTGATATAGCAAATTCAACACGAGTTCGTCCAGCTTCTTTTTGTATCGTTTTTGAATTTTTGTCAATCTTCAGGGACTAACTCATAACCCCTTAATTTTATTATGTAACCGCATCGTATTCACTACTTTGATGAACTGACAGTGAATTGTCAATACCACTAACCTTAACAGTGAGTACACATTGTGATAATTGAGTCTAATGATCCCATGGCCATTTCGAACATTCAGCAACTTGTTGACAACGGTTTAAATATTTGTATACTTCTCTTTCTCTGAACGTGGGCACTAATCTAATGTTTTTTGCGAGATCAAACCTTAAATTTGAATTTGAAGTATGAATGAGCTTTTCACTTGCCAACTCCTTTTCGTTCATATTTTATGGATATTACCTCTGTTCTTTCTCATTTGTATCCGCTTTTGTCTTTCTTTTTGTTTCTTATCTAACTATTCATTTCTTGTAACTGGATTTGTCTTTTTTTGTTCTGTATATATATGTATTTGTATTGTTTTCAATTTAATTACATTTGTCTTTCTTCCTTACTTTCCTGAAGTTCGAGATTACTTAAATCTAATTCCATTTTGTATTTTAATTTTAAATTCATGCTCTTTTACATCAGTCTCATAAAGACTTATTGATCGAATCCAAAGCATTTTTATCCAAATCATTCTTTTCAACAAATACAGAACTAACATATTTCTTATTTCTTGTTTCGTTAAGGACTCTTTCGCTTTGGAAAGATCGTATGTTCTGTCTATTTTAATTAATTCATCTCCTTTTAAAACATCAGATTGTTCTAGGGTAGGATTTTAAAACAATATTTCCACTTTTGATGACAATTTAGAAAACAATCTTGTTGACCTCACTTGAGAAACATTTTAAAAGTTAGTGTAATTCAAATTTTAAAAAAACGCAGTTTTCTGAAATATGTTAGTCAAATTTCAAATCTTGGACGAGCTACCCAATTCTTTCTTACAAGTTTAGGCACTAATGAACTGTAACAAAGAAAGAATGAAATCAACAAGCTTTATAAAATTAAAAAAATAATTTATTTCTCTGGAAAACGATTATTACTAATAATGGAAAAAGACATCCAACACTAATCCAAGATTAATGTACGAAATAAATTACAAAAATCCTAGTAATGAAATGTTCTAATAAATTCAAGTTCGATTCCTGTTGGAAAATCCAAAATGGAAGATGACGTATGTTGACGTCTGTTATGTGTTTATATATAGTTTCTTAGAGAATCACAAGATTTAACTCTACGATTTTGGAAATCCGAGAAAGATTTTGATAAACTGTCTTTGTCCAAGTATTTTGTATCAGCACATTAAATATCTCCAGAGATACGAATTAATCCTTTAAAATCCAACTGAACTGAAGAAATGTTATCACGGATTCAAAAACTGTCTTCAACAAAAGAAAATGTTTTAAAGCCATTTGTAAAAGCCCAAAACCTAACTATATTTCACTAAAATAAAGTTTATATCGTATTCTAATATGCAGTTTCAAAACAATCCATAAATTGCGAAATATCAAAGGGAATGAGTCACGTGATCGTTTTTATTACGTACACTTAACATGACCCCGACGAGAACCAATCATTTCTGCGTTAAGAATAAAAACTTGTTTAGTTATTCACTAGTCTTATCTCTCAGTTTTGTCTTCTCGGTGATTATCTCCATGTCAAATCTGGAAGATGTTTCATTCAGGTTTTTCACTACGGTATAATTTAATTCTTGAATTAATATCGGATTATGTTTGGATTTGAATTTTAAAACTGTAAGTTCTTTTTCCAAAACTACAATCTCTCTCCAGTGAAATAAGGTAATAACTCAGAAACAAGTGCCATTGCAGAAAGATGGACAGACTATTGTAAAGAACTCTACAACCATCCGTCCACAGGAGAACCAGAGGTACTTGAAATTTCAAACTCCATAAATGATGATGATTTCCCCATTCGCAGACAAGAGGTGGAGTCAGCAATAAGATAACTGAAGAATGGGAAGGCAACTGGAGTACACAACATCTCAGCTGAAATTATCAAGAATGGGGTGGAACAGTGATATAGCTACTAACACAAATCTGCAACAAGATCTGGAAGACGGGTGATTGGCCACCCCAATGGACCCAGTCACTGATTATAACACTCTCCAAGAAAGACAATCTCCAGCTGTGACAAAATTACAGAACTATCAGATTGATCAGCCATGCTAGTAAAGTGATGCTAAAGATCATCTTGAACAGACAGACACCGCAAGCAGAAGAAATAATCGCTGACAAACAGGCAGGGTTCCGGACTGAAAGAAGGAAAACAGAACACATATTCAATCTCAGAGTTCTGTGCGAACAGTATTCGCCACATCATCTAGCATGTTTTCATAGATTTTAAAAATTCTTTTGACAGAGTGTGGCATGGAGCATTGTGGGCCACAATGAAGAAGTACAACATGGGTCAACAATTGACCAATACCATCAAGCAACTGTACGCCAAGGCTACTAGTGCAGTAATTGCTCAAGGTTCTTTGTGGGACTGGTTCATGACAACAGCAGGAGTACGTTAACGCTGCCTCCTGTCACCGATGCTTTTCAACATCTACTTAGAGCACATCATGAGCGAAGTCCTGGCAATCCACTGTGGGATAGTCAGCATTGGATGGTGTAACATTACCAATATATGCTTTGCAGACGACATTGATGGGCTGGCAAGCAGTGAAGACAAGATTGCCACCTTAGTGAAGAACCTCGATGAAACATCTTCCAGAGTTTACATGGATATAAACACCGAGAAGACAAAACGGATGACAAATGGTTTCAAACAAGTCTCAACCAAGATTAAAGTCAGAAAACAGAAACTGGAAACAGTGGACCAGTTCAAATATATTGGTTTCATAATCACCGAATAGGGATCAAGAGCAGAAAAATTGTCACGAGCAGCACAAACAACGGCAACTATGTCAAATCTAGGACCCATCTAGAAAGACGAGAATATATGTCTGAAAACTAAAATAAGAATATTGAGAGCACTAGTCATCTCAATCATTTTGTATTCATGTGGCTTGGGCCCTGACATCAGCATTACAAGAGAGAATATAGGTACTTGAAATGAGATGCTACAGAACCATCCTTGGCATGTCTTACTTGGACCACGTTACAAATGAAGAAGTGCGTAACACCATCGGACACAAAGTAAGCTGAAATTGTATGGCCATGTCACTAGAGCCAACAGTCGATCCACAACAGTACTGCAGGGCAGCTTCCAGGGTGGAGGAAGGAGAGGTAGGCAGAGAAAAAAAGTGGACTGTCAACATCGGAGAATGGACCTAGAAAAGATTTGAGGATACACAGGCACTGGCACATGATTGAGACAAGTGGATGCAATTGGTTAGATGTTCAGCCGCATAGTGCTTCAACGACCTCACTAAGTCAAGAGACTGATGATGATGATGATGATGATGATGATGATGATGATGATGATAGAAATACAATATTCCTTCCTAACCTCACTTATGTCAGTATTTTGTTAGTTTCCAAAATGTGGTAAAAAAAACATTTTTATACCAACCGCAGCGCCTAGCGAGGTAGCTGTTAGTACCATTTGTGTAAGACTATGTATGGTATTACTGGGACAGGGTTTAGACCAGCGACCTGATTCAACCACTAGCCACAGGAGCGGTGGGCTATCAAAAGGAAACATAAGACTTTCATATTGTGACTATGGTTTCTTAAATTGCACCAGGACGATTCTTGTGCTCTGTTTAAGACACGTTTTTCAAGAGAACCATTGCATCCTCAGCTAAGATATGTAAATTTTATCAAACCTTTTAAGTTTCATAAGCAGTATGCAGAATATCTGTTCATCAGGTGACGCTTCTAATAATTTAACTTGATATGATCTCTTCCGCCTAATGTACATTTAAGAAATACTTGAAATGGATATTTTCACAAACGTATCAAACCAAACACACGCAAACACACATACACATAATACGAAATCAGAAATATTTAAAACATGGTATATGAAAGTGTAAAGGCGTTCTCGAAATATTCAAGTCTGCCCGCTACTTTCTGATTTAATGATTCAAGCTCCTAGTGCAAGATCCGTTCTTTGAAAGTATGTTTGTTTGGCCTGAAGAATATGTATTTCTTTATCTACCAAACATTTAATTCTCACCAATCAAATCTCGCGAGATTATTAAATCCATTGAAATGTGGTCTATATCTTTTTAAATTGTCGGTTGATGGATAACTACTTTCGTGGTGAAATGCGTGGATGTGTGCTACATAAGATTTTCCTGACTAACTGTTTCAAACTTGTTTGGATTCCTTGTACACTGACAAACATAAACACAATAGATCAAGAAGAACGTAATTGGTGAACGTGGCTGCCGGTTATTTATGTTTCGGACAAACACGCAAATTCAAATTTCTGGAAGATTTTTCGCCAAGGTTAATAATAAACCACATATGGGAAGAAAGGTTGAGGCAGCCAAAACCTCTTTCAAAAGAGCTGTTCAGCCGAATAACACTAAACTGTGACGATATTTTGCATCGGTCAACTTGGAATCTTTTTAACCCCATCGATTACATCGGCTGTTCTCTCTTAATAGATGTTGTCACAGTGCAATATAAGCTGCATGAATCATAAACTCGTAAAGTTGTCATTCTGACTGGTCAAGAGGGAAAATTTGTAGTGCTTTTGTTTGAAACACATGCAAATTTAAACGGAAATATGAAAAATAAAAGAAGATACATGATATGTTATACCTTTGTTACCTTGAAATATTGTATGATCCTGCCTGACAGTGTGAAACAAGCTTTTCTCAGATCGTACTATTTTGGATGTATTCATGTCATCAGGCTGTCTTGAATCTGGATTATCTTAGTCCATTATTTTGCTGTTATGTATATCTATATTTCTTGTAACTCCTGGTACATGATTATCCATATTTTGTTTACATTTGTATTTGTGGCTGTCGATTGTAGTGATCATCTTTAGTTGAAATGCAGTACGTGCCAAGATCCTATTTTAAGATATTAAAGAACGAACATTGCATTTGATCTAAAATTATTAGTGTAAATGTTTACAAAATTCATGTTTATTTTCCACTGGACACGTCGGTCAGGTGGTGTCTTAGAGAAATTAAGCTAAATACCATTGGGCAAGTCAGTCAGGTGGTGTCTTAGAAAAATTCAGCTAATTCTCATTGGCCAAGTTAAATATTGAGACTGTTTCTGCCATGTTGTAAATTTACGATCTGACACGTAGATTGTTGTAGCACAGTGCATTCTCACTCATTTTTATAAGTACGTGTAGCTGGACAATTGTAGGCATTCATATTTCTAGTGTTGTTGTAATAGCAAATATTTAGACTATTTTGTGTTGTATTCAGATATTATTGGAGAAGAAAACATTTATTTGGCTGATTCATTTGAGACATAAAGTGCTCATTGGATTTTAATTTTTGGGACTATTGTGCAAGATTCAAAGGAGTCCTGGATAACGTCATTTTGAAACATCAATATTCTTGCCAGAAAAGTACATTTCCGGAGCTGAAATTTATAAGTAAGATTTAATTATTTTGGATTTTAATGCAACATTTTGGGGATTATTTTGGATTCAGTTCATAATACTGTAAATTCCTCAGAAATCTTCATTTTATAAGATTGATATCTAAATTGTTTGTTGAGTTTTATAAAGCTAGCTGGCATTGCCTCTTTCTATTACTTAGTTTATGACCATTGAGTTGTAACAGTATCATTGCATTAGCAGGATCTTACCTACCTTCTCTAATTAGATATTGCAATCTAATCAAAAAGGTTGATAAAGAGCCAAACTATGTATAGTGGCGCACATGGGCTCCATTTGGACGTTGTCATAATTGCGAAATTGCGATATCTACCGTGTGCTACCTAAAATCCTCGGCACAAAAGTGTTCTATATGTACAAGTAAAGAACTCCTGACCTTTTCCGCTACAAAAGGAATGGCTAAGGTAACATTGCAGAATTCGAACGAGATTTTGAATGCGTACCTTTGTGGCATTATATTTCCTAACTTAGGTAACCCACCTTATGTATGTATGTATGTATGTATGTATGTATGTATGTATGTATGTATGTATGTATGTATGTATGTATGTATGTATGTATGTATGTATGTATGTATGTATGTATGTATGTATGTATGTATGTATGTATGTATGTATGTATGTATGTATGTAGGTAGGTAGGTAGGTAGGTAGGTAGGTAGGTAGGTAAGTATGTATGTATGTATGTATGTATGTATGTATGTATGTATGTATGTATGTATGTATGTATGTATGTACGCATGCATGCTTGTATGTATGAATGTATGTAACACATTAATTCTCTACACAAAAATCAAATGTCCAAAAGAAACATCAGAGTTTCTTTGAAAAAGCTACAATGAACCTTACCCTTCCTATTAATGCTTTTTCATTTTTGTTGCATGAGAACATCATATAATAATATTTTTATGGAGTACAGTTTCATCATGAGTTCTAAATGTGGTGTTTACAGAGTTCGTTTATTTATTAATAACGTTTTCATTTTCGTTCTTTCGTGAAAGTACGAGACAATTTCGAATAAACATTTAAGTACCATGTTCTAATTGGAGAACATTACATTGGATATCAATTTAAGGAACTATATGCATTATAACTGATACAGTATATATTTATAATTTCCATGGTTACGGAGTAAACTGTGGTGTATATAATACAATTTAATGAACAAGGATATTTTGTAAACATCACGAGCACTAGCATAGTACAAGATAAGCTCGGTGGTTACTTGAACCGATATATTTTAAAGTTATGACAGTTTAGACCTCTCTGCAATTAATATGAAGCAAATCAAAAGTGCTTCTTGTACAACTTTTATTTGTTTGCCCCGTACTTATTTTATATTTAATTTAATGTATAGTTTGTTTCCCATCAAGTATTAAGTAAAGTCTCGGAATGTATCTCAACTGGAATACTCTGAATAGTTAATGCATTGTTCAATAACCGATGTATTTTTCTTTTACATGGTTGGTGTCCGTAGTAGCTTTAATAAAAAAAAATGAGTTAACAAGAAAAAAGAGCCAGTGCCGTGTAATTTATTTCATAATACAAATCGAACGTTCTTCTATTAATTTCCTCGCGAAGCCTTGATAGAATGAGTATGATATCGATGCATTCAGGTCGCTCTCCGAGTAATATGCAATGACGTGTGATAGCAATGTATATTTGTAAATAAACGTACTGAGAGAGAGAGAGAGAGAGAGAGAGAGACAGAGACAGAGACAGAGACAGACAGAGAGACAGAGACAGATACAGACAGACAGACAGAGAAAGAAAGAAAGAACGAAAGAAAGAGACAACAGACAGAGACAGAAAGACAGACGAACATAGAAAGACAGATAGAGATAGACAGATATACAGACAGACGGAGAGACAGAGAGAATTCATTACATCACTATAATTATACCTACCCTATGAAAGTTTCTCAAATTATATTTTGATTTCACTATTAATTATTTTAAAGATTTGTATTGTGCATAGATTGATTGTATATTTGAAATTGTGTAGAAATTAATGTGTAACGTTATTTTCTTAGATATTACAAATCATGAGTTATATAACAATTGGTAAAATAATTCTTATTATCTCTAATGGCGCATTTTGTCATATTAAATATATTTTATTTCACGGCTTATATTTGAAACATTGGCATCCAATAAAACATAGATATAAATTTCTGTCCGAAACCTGAACGTCCGTATGTCCATAGATCATACAAAATAGAAGCTATTGAACTTAATGAAGCGTTGAAAGCAAACACATTCATGACTGACCTATATCTACGGTCACAAACTTATTTATCTCACTGGTTCTCATTCTCGAATGCATCGATTTTTTGGGTATGGTTATTTCTAAATCAGTATTATCCTGTGTAGCGTATTTACGTATTCCATGAATCTCAGTATAACACAACATATTAGAATGTTTCAGTGAGATCAAGCCTCAATCGAAGAAAACTAATTAGAAACAGTCGACGACTTGGTTCTGTTCAAGCTCAATTAAACATAACGATAAGACGTATGAACGTATGAAACAACTCACTAAGCATCCAATGTTTTAACCACATAATGTACACACACACACACACACACACACACACACACACACACACACACACACACATATATATATATATATATATATATATTAAACAGAAGCAAAACACATGATGATATTGAAAATTTATTCGAAATTTACATACCGATGATAGACATGAAATAAACACTAGTACTAGAAGGATGCTTCACATTGAATGATGTAATACGCACATAAATCCAACATAATCCTAATGTCCTATCACAAGTGCAAAAGAGTAGAATATTTCGAATGAATTTCAACAGTTTTGAATGTCCTGATTTACCACAATGATTTAAGATGCCAAAGAGCCAATGACCCCGTTGTAATTCCAGTTAATATTTGAAATAAATAATTCCTCAAGAGTTATATCTGAAGAACAACTAGTAATGATTCTGAATACTGATCTTAAAACATGAATGAGTAAACATTGACCAAATGTTTTATATTGGGGTTTTACCAACTCTCATAACCGTGACACTCGACAAAAATATCCATTGTCTCCACCGACAACATAATCTAAGTTTACGTTTTGAATATGGCACGAACTATTTACATGTTGACGTCAAAGACTTCATCCGTGTGCAACCTTGATTTCCTAATATGAATGCCTCCTTAACCCTTTTTAACTGTGTCTAATCTTTCAAAACAGGCTGTACAGTACATGTTCTGTCTTGTTCCTGTGTAACTTATAGACTGATAACATGCCAATCGAACATTGCTTTACCGTCAAACAGTTTTTATATTCTAAGAAGAAATATATCCAGCCTGTTCTCTTGTCTGGTTTTATGTTACCATCAACTATTCTGTACGTCATCTTCATCATCAAGAAACGGAAACCCATTCAGCAATTTACTAGTCTCAAGTCACCTTATTGCCATAATCTGATAACTAATAGCACAGGAATAATACATATAACTTGTGCAATTAACCATTTGTTATTCTTAACATAGTTCCAGTCATGAATTTGTTGCGGATTTAATGCCATGTTTCAAAACATGATAAATCTACATGTCAGCCTCTATAACTTGGGGAGAAGGAACACGCGATAACCAATGTTAGATCCACAGACGTACCGAAGCTATTAGAAAGCGTTCTCACGCCCCAAATACTGGGACCAACCCAAGACTCGAACCCCCAGAGGTGAGATGGCATTGTTTTGGTAAAGTCAAGCGCTTTAGACCACTCAGCATCCCGAGGCCCCTATTTCACGTCATGCTTAGAAGGAATGCTAAACATGTTGCAGAGTATAAGAAATTAGGTAATTTTAATGTTTATGTTGGATAGCACATAGAAAGACAGCTTTGAGACTAAAATAACATGATGTTCTGTGTCTTTTCACTGAATCTTCGCTATGATATCAGAAAGATAAAGAAAGTGAACTAATAAATATATTTTAAATTGTACGTATGTTAGATCTTTTTGACTTCTAAAAGAACCGCCCAGTATTTAAAATGGTGCCGTTTAAAAAACGGGTGACATGTAAAATATCGCACTTGCGTCAATGTGCTTGAAAGAACGGCTTGTGAACCAGCCTTTATGAAAATGTTTTATCAATACGAGTCCAATTATTCACAGCCGTTGAGAAAAACTGAGGTATTTTCCATTTCATTTTATACTCCAACTCCATCAGGGCATGCTTCGTTTTCTGTAATTATGACTTTTTTGTGTGTATGGTGTTTAAATAGAGTATTTACTTGTCCTAACATTAATATTTTGTATTGTTTATGTGATTTCAACTATGAAAACGATTCACAAATTGTTAGTGTCAACTTTTCATCCTGGTAAGGACCGGTTTATATTTCTTAATTTTTTTTTTCATTCTTGTTTAGCCATAACCAGGCTTCCTGATGGAATTCCAGGTCACGATATTTTTTAATAATTCACTAGCTTGATGATTTCTGATAGACTATTATATCCATTCTGTCAGTTTTTGGGAATATTCTGTTAATATCATTTTCATTGGATTTAGTGGTTTTTGGTAGAACAATGTAAGTAGGTTATCTAGTCCCAATGTAATTGGAGGAAAATGTTCTGCTCACTGACACACAATGGTAACCAAACCAGGCTAATCTGATGGTACGATTCGAACCTGCATCCGGAACACTAATAGCCTAAGCCAGTGTTCCCATCCGGTTTTTGAAGCGACCCCGAACAATATTATTTTCTGAGACTCATGACCCAATTTCCATTGCCCCACCCCCCAAATTTTTTTTTAATAATAATAATAATAATAATAATAATAATAATAATAATAAAATAAATAAATGAATAAATAACATAAAAACTCCTGGTGACTGTCCAGAATGTTCTTTCCTACACGGGCGTTAGAAATCACTATACTAACCAACTACATTTCCTGCTTCTAGTAGCAGGCTCTTACGAAATGTATTAGAAAGAACTCACAGGTCCTATTCAACATCATGGAAGATAGCAGACCCATAGCAGTTATGGAATTTAATTCATCACTACATTATAAAAAGCAATATGCTAACTTATGTGTTTTGAAAACCATTCGAGCATACTTTCTGAAAGGACATCAAGAAGAAAAAATAGTGAAAACACACTTTAGGTAAGTTATCCTTGAAAAATAAAAGTAATGTTTTCTGTGAATGATGTCATGTAAAAACAGTTTTTTCCTATTTTGTCAGAGACTATTACTGACATGCCTATCAATGTTGAGCGAAATTAAGGAACAAAAGCTAGAAGACATGCGTGATACTTTGCTGTTTGACTTTATGCCCATGTAAATTATTTAACTGAATTGCTTTCAACATACTTTATACAGTACCGTGGCTTTTATTGAAGGATCAATGTCATGAAAGGTTTTTAATCATTGCAGAATTCTATATTTGTGGGAAATGTAATCATTGCAGAATGGTCTAATATAAAGGTAAAACTAACGGAGAAAATCTAAACTGAGACAATAGATAATTAGAAATAATCTGTGTTATGTTTATATTCATTTGCTAAGAACTATATTTCCGTATAATTGCAACCAATATCAGTTTACGTGATCTGGAGTTTCTCTGAATTTGCCTATCAGAATACACCTTTACTCACGTGAACATACATTATGAAGTCTAGTGAGAGAGAAATTCGTTCATTTATTAATGCAGCTTTTTTCTGTCGTTTTCATTTTATCTAAATCATGTATCTTTTCGTGTTTGACAGCTTAAATATAGATCGGAACATACTTGCATACATGGATCCCAAACAGTCAATATCAGGGAGAAAGCCAGGAATAACTATCATAAGCACGCTAATTGTACGTTAACATAAATGCTCGTCTAAAACGATTTATATGCTGCCAGACAAAAGGAAAATATCACAAGATTGTTTTCAGTATTGCTGCAACAATTGAAGTATCTGTGACGCAATACCGTAATCAATGTCAGAGATAACCGATTAACATGCGTGACATTGATAATGCAGGGATCGTCTTGCCAGTGCGTGAGCGGACACCATGATTCCAGGGAATCAATATGAGCCATTTGTGCACAACCTTTTTAGGCCAAATGCCAGATTGCATTTTCTAAGACCAATCGAGAGCCGCAAACATTAATTTCTTTAATATAATTACTGTTCAAGGACGAAATGTATGTGTTGTTTTTATTTGCCTTGATGGCCTTATATAAGACGTTCGTTGGCCGGGGTGGGTGGGTGACTGTTGTCATTTGACTTGAGGTCCTAATATAACATGTTCGTCGGCCGGGGGGGAGGGAGGTGCACCCCTGATATAAGCCATCGTAGGAATAAAGAATATTCCCTATGACAGACAGAAATTGATTATTACACGGACAGACAGAAATTGATTATTACACGGAGAGACAGAAATTGATTATTACACGGACAGACAGAAATTGATTATTACACGGAGAGACAGAAATTGATTATTACACGGAGAGACAGAAATTAAAATTATTCCAAACATTGACTGAACTGTTTTCGACTTCAATTTTTGTACGCTAAGTAGTCATTGAAGCTGTAAAGTAATTTACAAGTTAAGACAACAATTCGCAACTCAGCAAAAGCTTCCAAGACACGTTTATCAATTATATTTATTACACGTATGCCTACATTCTTCTGTATGGCCTTTAACTGTGATCTTTAGAAGAACAAAACAATTAAGCAATGTATGTCTAAAATAATACCCTAAACAACAAAAATATGTTATTCAAAGGCATATAATCTTAGCAATTGTACTTTGATAGCGTTTTCTATTTATTAAAAACTGCAATGTTAGCTGTGTTTGTTTTATAGATCTTATATATCATTCAGAACAGTATTGCCTGCAGAGAATTAAAGCTATTAGAATTTTCTAATGTCGGAAAATATCGAATGATCAACCGACATTAAACGATACAATTAATATAAAAAAATAGTGTTTGGTAACTGATCTCTCTACATCCGCTATGTCGGGTCGTTCATTTGCAAAAGACAGAATATAACATTGAGGGAGTTTGAGAGAGGGAACGGACTTGAGTGAGACACGAAAACACAGTTCTTCACTTGATTTCATATGGTTCTTCTCGTCCTAACACCGATAAATTGATTTGCTAGATGTTATTAACTTTGGTCTGAAGTAAGAAATCCACACCACATCTACAGCGGAAGCTGACAAGAACAAAGATTTTGGAATTTCAGGTAATTGATCTACATTAAACAAACTAATTCTCTCTCTCTCTCTCTCTCTCTCTCTCTCTCTCTCTCTCTCTCTCTCTCTCTCTCTCTCTCTCTGAGGTTCGTTTGCTATGCCATAAAAATTGGCATATCGTCCACTCATCAAGCGTGTCACTAACGAACGATATATTACCTGTATACAGCAATATTTTATTCAAGCTCGTTCTACTTAAAAAGACTTGATTTGGTTTATTGTTGTACTGTTGAAGGTAAAATCGTTTTTGTGTATATTCAGTTACTTTTTGAAGGCACGCCACTTTAACCGAAATTTATAACTTCAATCGAACATGTTCCTCTATGGACGCGAGTTGAACTCCTTAGCCATTGAGACAGTGCGTACCAAATGTCTACCAAATTAAAAGGTATATGAGTGACAAAATAGCATTTCTTTAAAACTCTTCTGTGACATTTGCGAAATTAGAATGTATTAAAGTTAGTTTAGTGTTGGATTGTAAAGTCAGATGTACTTACAAGTTCGAAAATACAATACTCGATGAGGGAAAATTGTTTAACGTTTCTATCCAGAAAGTTAGAGATGTGTAATGGAGGGATTAATTCGTAAATAATTCAGCCATGCTGTAAATGGATTCCTGAAAGCTATGGCTCAAAACTCTTTCTTTTGTAGAATATATGCAATAATGATCTTTCCAATTTATCTGTTTTAAAAGGATATAAACAAATATGTAGTCTAACCCCTTCCAGTAAAGTTTTATTCTTTAAACTATTTGAACGTTAACCTGTTGAGAAGTAAAATTTGACACAGTGTTTTGCTTTGTTATATTTTGTTTTGTTTTCAAATTGTGGACATGTTGTTTTGTTCATGAAGGAATTGTTTACGTATTGGTTTTAAACCATGCCCTGACAATTTTATCTCTTTCATATGTTCCAGTTGTAATTTGAACAAGGAAAAACATTAGTATTTAAAAAGGAAACATTGTTGCATGATCGTTATCAATAGACCATCACTACAATTCAAATTAGATTTATCTGGAGTCTGGCATTATTTAACATTTTTATTGTAAGCAGATTGAAGTAATAAAAAGCAAACATTACAATTATATCTTTATGATGATTAAACATCGTAAGTTAAGTAGCTATTCGTTACAAACATCATCGAAATCACATTAAAAAAAAAGCCAACCGCAACTCAATTAAAGGCAACGTGTACTACTTGAAATTAACAGTTTGTTCTGCTAGCCACAGTGTTACGTTTGTTAGCGAAATACATGTGACACAAATACAATAATACAGGCGGGCCTCTACTGGTTCACCTGATATATTTTATGGTTGTACAGAATGGCGATTTTACATTATGAACTGTTTAAAACTACATAAATCTGTTAGTGCGGCGGCGAAATCAATTATTTTGTAATTACGACACGGTATCTCTTAGTTACAACTTACTAAATCGAGTTAGTACCACTGAGGGATATACGTAAGTCATAATGCTTTAGTGAAGTATGTCAATAATAAACCCATAGTCTTAATAAAATTCTCCCGTGAGTAACCTTTTGTCATTTGAGATGGATCTTGCGAAGATGTTGTGGTTTTATTTCCACTTGAGATCGATTTAATTTGTTTTCTAATCCAGATACATGAAATATGATCAATAGGAGAACTCTGAAAAGAATAATGCGTATTTTCTGTGTCTGAGTAAATTTTCATTCGAATGTAGTAGATGTAGCCCAATTTATTGATGAGCAGATGAATAATTCCTTCCGCTGGATGCATTTACTATATAGGCAACAAGGAATAATAACTCTCGAGGGTCACGTGCAGACACTAGTGCAACTACTCATCCCTGATGATATACAAATGCAACTAAGATGGCGTCTTTGGGATGAACGTAGTTTGGACTAGGATATGATTATATATAAAACATTATTATTATGATAAAATGGAAAAAAAATGGACTGTGTATTAACGGCTGTAACAAGATAACTGAGTGGGATTTCGGATTTACGACATAACACAATTGATGATAATGGGATGTTTAATTACAATACAGTTGAATAAGATATTAATTATGATTAATATGTGTGTATATGGTCCACAATAATGGATCAATTAACATAAAATGCTCGGAAATTAAACTGAATATACAAATACCCAGTACAAAGACAAGGATTAACTATTCACATTGATTTCACCACGAACAGAATGATGCGTTTTACCCAAACAGTACAAAAACAGTATTTTCCTTATTTAGTAAAATGTATTCACTCAAATAGTGAAATTATAAAAACAAAAAGGAACAAATAAGGGTGTATATAATGTGTTCCTGTGTGTCGATATATCCACATAGCACATACACGAATGGCAATATATTCAGAAAGAAATTGTCCTGGTAAAACTCTTGCCCCACCATCATGATATTAATAAATAAATTTGTAACAATGTATATCATTTTATTCATTCAAACAACACTCAAGTATTAAAATTTTTTAATTAAGTACTTAAACGGGTACAGTTAAATAACATCTAAATCACGTGTACACTATTATTTTTTTTTATCTTTTGAACAATCGGAGCAGTAATGCTTCCTTTTTTCTCCCTGGATGTTGGTACGCTAGCCATTGTTGGAAATTGCTCCCTGGAAGTAGCGGTTTATACTTTTCTTATCGTCGACTCCAATCACTCTAATCACTCTGGTTAGCTCTACAACTGATCACTCCGGTCCGATATCACTCCGGTCACTCTGATCAATCTGGTAAACTCTGGTCAGCTCTACAGATGAAGACCTTAAAGTTTCTGGCATACATCGCACGAGCGACAAAACCGCTTCACTTCGCTATTAACATTAGGCCATTAGAATTCTCTTCATAAGATAATTTGTTGTTTTATTCATACTTAAATGACCCGCCATACCCGACTAGTGCGCGACCTTGAGTACATGCAACCTAAATTTCAGGGGAAGCACTAGTTGCAAGAACTTCCTATTAAGTGTAGCGTATTCTCTGTACATTAAACCTTTTCGAAAGTAGAAATTTAGAAGAACCCCGGCTTGTACACTTCCTCACGGTACCTGATAATGCTTTCTCCGCGATTGTATTTAAAGACGCGTGATATATCTGCTCATTCAGAAATTCTTCGTGGGAGATATCAGTAATGGCTTCCGGTACATTTAACTTACGTAGAGGTTAGTTAACCTTTAGATTTAATAAATAAAATGCTTTATACAATTCAGTGACAACGGTTGCATTGATGGTTTTTCACAGCAGTCCAAAAGTAAGCGATGGCCATTATTTCCAAGTTGATGCGAGATTTCATGATGGGAAAAAAATATGTATCTATAGAAGAACAAAAGCCAATAAGTGAATGGATTTTTTTTTATAAAAAAAAGCCAATGAAGTTGCTTCTGGTATTGCACCATAGGAATTTTAAAGGAAATTTATCAGTTCATACGGGATTTCATACATATCAATTTTATTCAGTTTTCCTACTTCCTTCGTGTACAATTTAGTGTACTCTCGTATTATACTGATAGCTATACGATAAAGTACCACGTACATTCTTTCAAATTATTGACATTGATGAGTTATAGGTATAGACAATGTGTGTTCATATATTTTACTTGATCCGAACAACACCGGTCACTAATTTCTTAACTGTCGTAATAAGTTGCAACCAATATTGTCTTGCATTATAATTTTAAGCTGTTTTGTCAACTATAATTGCCTTTTTCTTCGTGTGATAAATGTAACAGATTCTGACAAGGGTCGCAAAAAATAGAATTTATTCGAAGAATTTCATAACTTTTGTCCAAAATCAACAGTTGTATTATACTCTAAATTTTGTTCGCAAATGAAATATAAATTCAATTATGTTCGTTGACCATGGCCACCAAGGAGCTATCTTTACACCCAAAGACGTAGGTAATGGGCCGTAATTTGAAACGTCTGGCATTACAAACAGCTAACAATATAAGCATATATGTGTATGCTCCTTAGGTATGAAAATATGACGTATAACAACATCTCGGTGGATTACATATGGATCACATAGAATAAACAATAACGTTGCCTATTGTGTGACTGTCAAAAGTTTGTATCCAACGTGATCAGTACAAAGTACATCCGATTTTAACTAATGACCAGGTGGTTGTTGATTTATTATAAAGTAAAGTTTACCATACATTTGTCTGATGAACTTAAGCAACTTAATTATTTATTTTCCTGTTAGAACATGGACTAATTTATTTCTTCCGAATAAGAACTTTCCATTCCAATAAATTACGTCTACTTATTAACTTCAATCGTTTAAGGGACCATTGACGTATAAGAAAGTGTAATATTGTTTTGTCTGTTAATATATTCATCCAGAAACCACTTTAGACCCTCTTTTTACACCATTTTTCCGGAATATATGTTTCATTTAAACATGATTGTCAGAAACCTTGTAAGTTATCGCACCAGTTTTAATTCATTTGGGTCAAACATGAACTCGAAAATATCAGTCAGGTTACTAAATTTATGAAAAGTAGTTCTCAATGAGGTGCTTTAGGTAAGAGTTGTTCTTTCTGTGATGCAAAATATATTTTTTTTAAATCTTGGAGACAAAGATACAGAATCATTGGTTTATAGACAATTATATGGCAAAAAGTAAGGAAACTTATCGAATTTCACCATTGAAGAATATGAAATGCTCTGAGAGGATTGTGCGAAATTCCTTTGAGTGTATATCCACTGTCAACCAAATCACAGCAACCATATATTATGATCTGTCAAAACGCAAGAAAACAATTAAACATCTTGCAATGCCTCAGATACTGTTTGCCACTAATAATAAATATTTGATCTAAAGATGTTTTATTATGTCAAGCTTTAATAATTGATCCCTTAATTAGCATTTCTGTTACAAGTATAATTCTAAAATAATAGAAACAATACAATACATGGCACTACAACTGGCGTTTGATGATTTTAGTTGCTCATGTGGCTCTCTGCTAACAACATCAAAGATTCCTTCTCTACGTAATAATAGATCAAGATAAAAGGCAACTTAAATATATGAGATACCCCACCAGAAAACGCATAATTACATATGTAATTTGGTCAAACAAATAAATTGCTGAAATATTCTTAAGCATGCAAATTTGGCAACAAACACCAATGGTAAGGATCACGAGGTACAGTAGGCTGTCTCATGAATCGGATATTCTCCAGTCTGAAACATCCTGCCCTATGAACCATGAATAATCTCCGATTATACATTATTTAATTTAAGAATGGTAGTGTGGACGATCTAAGACATTACATGGAGAATTTCTCAAAGAAATGCATTGTGCAAAATATTCGCATCTATTTCAAATAAATGATTGCATAGATGGAGAGGAAACAATACTTCTTTCTATCACGCACACATACACACATATATGTACATATACACACTGTTACGGCTATTGGATTTAAATTATTTATTTTTTAATTGTTAAATCTAAATTTGTCATTTAGGGTTTAATATTTATTCATTAATTGGGAGATTTTTCTAGAAAATTCAGTTTGACCTAGACTCTTAGTTGTAAACAGGCTGACTATCCTTTAATAGTAAACAAGTTTTGACCTTGGCTTACAGTGGATCTAATTCCTGACCTTGCTTTGGACATTGTCAACAAGTATCTACAACTATTGGTTAATTTCAAGGACAACTTTTTATTTTTAATAATTAGTGGCTTATTTTCTTCTGAATTATTCTATTATTACGTGACTAGGTGAAGGTAGACTCTTCCTCTGACCTTCTATCAATTTCTAGAAAAGCGCCTGATCACTTGTTTACTTCAGAAGAACAGTTATATATAGCTGAATTTTGGAAGCTAACAGTAGTAGAATCTCTGGGCGTTAAGATATTAGTTGTGTATATTTATTTGAGTTATTATTATTCTGGACTTTGTGTCAATTCATTGAAGAAAGAGGGTTTATTATTTATTTGGAGAAGAAAACATGTGCTCATAATTCATGTGGATGATAAAATAAACAAGAACTGCATCACCTGACATTGTCAGCCATTTTGGATTTGGATTACATCGTCAAGATTCGAACCTGAAACTATTAGAACATTTATTTATCAGGACTTGCAATTCCATTAGTGGATTATTTTGTGAATTCTATATTTGTTGGATTTGATTCTCTAAAACCGTAAGTTTATTTATTTTATGAAAATAATTGTACTTAAATAAATCATTGTTAAAGTTTTACAAGCTTGTTAGTATTCACTCTTTCTGTGTTGCTGCTTATTCGAGCCTAAGCACGTAACAACACATACATATATGTACATATACACACATACACACATATATGTACATATACACACGTACACACATATACACGTTGGATTTGACATACAGTTCTATCCAAAAGTACATGATACACAACTTCTAAATCATTTTCTGAAAATAAATATATTCAAATAGCGCAGCCTCTAGACGTTGAATAATTTACAGTAATAGCGAACTTGAGTACCACTCATCGTTTTTGAACTGGACTTGCGACAAAATTGAATATGTTTACAATTCATCCCTCTTCTAATGGATGAAATGTAATTAATATCATGAAATTCTCAACATGTTTCCCATTAGATCAATCAAGTAATATCAACTTAGTTAAAGAACAAGCATGCACGACTTTGCCCTTGTGAGATAACGGAACAATATATTTCCTCACACAGAACCCATTTATCGCGTGATAGAACATTGTTACATTTCTTGTACGTCAGAGAGAGAGAGAGAGAGAGAGAGAGAGAGAGAGAGAGAGAGAGAGAGAGAGAGAGAGAGAGATTATCTTCATCACATCATTGCGAAATCTGCAGTAATACATCCTAGCATCTAGTAAGGAAAATGTTATGGTTGATTCAGAGTAAAGCAAGCTAATAATACAAATCCTGGAAAGCTTTCGACATATACGATCTGGAACTGCAGTCGCACACTACATCAACAGATCAAGTTCTATACCATATGCGGGGTTTTGTCTGTGAAAGTGACACATTAATCGATGGCAGATTTGTATCCATTCTGTTGGCACGTATTTCGTGCTATACACTGTTCTTCAATATTGTTTGCTATTGTATATTATGGCTTCATCGGAAATTTAATATTGTCGAATTGAAACAGTTTATGATATTTACACTTCTTGTTAACTATGGTATTTTTGTTAGTTAGATATAGGACGCATACAACAAACCATTCGAAACATAGGATAGACACGTTTTCTACACTGATGACTCCATTTTTGTGCTTTATTTATGTTGCTATATAACCTCTCATTGATCCTATCTACCAACCTAGCCACTAGTTCCTCAGTGTCATCAGCATATAACACCACATATGCCGGGTTTGCTGAAACGTTACCTGATATGGAATTGCTTCCTCTTCTTCACTCTATTTAACGGAACCTTACTTTACTTATGTTGTCCGTCCGTCGATTTGACGCGGAGCACTCTAGTCTTTCGAGGATTGGAGGGGCTATTTCTGTTATGTGCGTGTGTCAGTGGCTGATGAGGAAAACCGGTGCAAGGAACGTTCGTTTACATAAGGGACAGGAGATGAGCGGTGATGGCTTGCCTCTTCAACTCTGCAGCTTCTGTCCTGCTAGATTCGCACAACTTGGAGACTTTGTGCACGGAGGAACACCAACTCGATCACTTGATATATGATCCCAGAAATCAGGGGTTATGTTAAACAGTTTCTATGCAGCTTTCAGTTTGTCTTTAACACGTTTCTTCTGACATTCGCTGGATCCCTGTCCTTGCTTTAGCCGGTGGTCTAGAATACGTCCGACCCAGTATAGCTGCGACGGCGTCAGGATGAGGAGACCTGCATGGACGAGTAACTCAGTGTCTTCAAACTTGTTCTACCATTAAATGTTGAGGATTGTTTGAGACTTGTGTGAAAGTGGTTCAGCTTCCTGCGTTTCAGTAGTACACTGTCCATGTTTAGCACGGGTAAAACGATGTGGAGATCACAACTGCCCTGTTGACCTTTAGTTTTTTCTGGATGATGATGCTTCTTCTGTTTAAAATGTTGGCATACATTCTGCTGAAGTTGGGCTGGCTCTGGCAATGTGAAGGTTCCCCTCGTCCCCAATATTGACGATCTGTGACCGTGTACTGCCAAGGTAGGTGAAGCGGTTCACTACGTTGATGTTTTAGACGCTGACGATTATGTTGGACTCAACATATGGCTTTTCAGGAGAAGGCTGATGCAAGACTTCAGACTTCTTGGTTACCGATTGTAAGACCGAAGCTTTTGCAGGAGCTTGATCGTTTTTCAACGCTGCATTGCATGTCGGCTTCTGAGAAAGCGAATACGAAATCCACGATGGTGTCTGTCATCAACGTGGCTTTCGCTTGAACTCTCCTGGGACTGAATAGTTTTTCATCTGTTCGTTACCTGATCACGATTCCAATCTCTCTGTCTCTGAAAGCATTAATCGTCATGGCAGAGGTTATTAGACTGAACAGTGTTGGTGCCAGAACACAACAATGCTTGATGCCATTGGTTACTTAGTGTAGTGTGTCGTTAATTTGGGGCCTATGTTGGTGTTCGCTTTTTTCCGACTTCTGCATGTATGAGTGGGGGGATGGGAGGGGGCTGATAACTGGGTATAGGTCATATTATATTCCTAGTGTGTAGGGCCTAGGTTTGTTAGGGTGTTCTTACCTATGTTGCAGCTGCTCTCGTCCCAGTCAGTTGTTGTATGTTCCTTTGGGCATGCTTGCTGTAGTTGTATTGATTAGTAATGTAGTATGAAGGTAGGAAAGGATAGTAAATAGTAGTAGGCACAGTAATAATATGATTGGTTAAATTATTGAAATTTATAGTAATAGTACTGATGGTAGCCTAGGGCCTGCTTTTGAGCTGATAGTTTTATCTAAAGCCTTGACCCTGTTATTAATATTGTTGATAATATTATGTTCGGTATCGTATGTTTTATTATTTGTTATGTTACATGACGTACCTATTGGGTCCGCGTTTTAGCTAGAAGTTTTATTTAGTGTCAAGGCCCTTTTATTGAGGTTGTTTAGTTGACTTCTCATTATGATTTATGTTTATTGGTATTTCTCTATTAGTTTTAGGTAATTAATGATGTTTCTATATGTGATGTTTAGATTTTTATTATATTTTATATCTAGATACTGAGGGTTTGCTCTAGGTAAGCCACTTGTAGAACATGTTGCCGGTGATAGTTGTGGCAATTGTTAAACACGCGTTCCAAAGTTTCAGGTTCAGGTACAGGACAATGTGGACATTGATTGGTAGAGGATTCCTTGTTAGGATATTATCTTAAAGCAACTGTTGAGCTGTGTTTTAACAGTTACAATTCTACTAATTAGTTTGACGTCTGTGGTTGCCATATGTTTTAGGTGTTCGGTGTATTCTAGTGGCCTTTTTCTGTAGTAGATACAAATGCCTACGTTATTTTTTAGGTTTTCCCACTGGTGTTGCCATTTGACATTTATGCAATTTCGTATCTACCCGTATAATTCTTGGACGCTGTACTGTATCAGCTCTATTTGCATGTTTAGTGGGCTGCATTTGATTGTTTGATCAGTTTCTTCATTACCGTGTGCGATTGATGTAGGAGGGCACCCATAAGACGTGGATTATTTGTTGTTTGTTACATGTTTGCCTTATGGTTAACATAGTGTCCTCTAGCAGGTTTTGTCTACTTTTGGAGTTGCCAGTCTCTAGAACACTTAGAGAGTCATTTATGATGACATAATGGCTTTGACTTTGTGTTAAGCGCTACTTTAGGGCTTGGTTAATTGCCCTGAACACTGAAGATATACGAAGCGGTCATCTGTTAGTCGTGTGCTGTATGCATCCTGGTGTTCTTGAATTTCCACTGCAGCCGCGGTTTAGTTTAATTATTTTGATTTAGAGCCATCAATGAAGATTTTGACAAATCCCGTAAAGTTGACGTCAATGATGCTTTGGTCTTGTGTCAACGTTATATTGGGATTGTCGAGATTATGTTCCAGTTGCAGTGCAGACAGATTAATACTAGGTCGATTCTTCCTCCAAGGCGTGGGGTTCTTAATAAGAAGTTGTTCCGCTTGTAGTTCTGTCTGTTTCATTTCCTTGCAGAGAATATGTATTTTCATACCTGATGCAGGATGTGAGAGAAGTCTTTGGTTGAAGGTAGTTTTTGCACTTATTGATGATGATTTTGTTGGGGTTGATATCTAGGTGTATTGAGTATCTCTGGGCATATCTAAGTATATGCGCTTCCCTTCTCAGTTGCAATGGGAGGTCTCAGGCGAGTATTTATTGTTCTTTAAGTGAGATATTCGGTAGGGTGCCGGTGGAGATTTTGAGTGCTTGATTCTTGGGTTAGCTGGGTTGTTTGTTATGTTTGGACACGGGCACGCCAACTTTTCTGATGGCATATATTTGAATCCCCGTGTTTGCCCACGTACCGATAGCATCTCAGCCGCGTCGTAGCGAATTCTGACAGTTCAATATTATTGTTTTAACGTTAGTTGATTAGATTAATAACCAAAAGGTTGAATAAGGTTGGACTTCTTACACTCCCTTGAGGCATCTTACAAGTTTGAGACAAGGCGTCTCCTATTCTAGCTTGGATTATTCTTCCGTCGAAAAGTTGCAGATCCAACGATGCATTCTACCCATTATGCCAAATTGGTTAAGCTTAGAGATAAAGTCAATGGTCCAGACCATGTCAAAGGCTTTTCCTAGTTAGAGAAATATGTCTGTCTCTTTTCCTTTTCGTATTAACTGCTAATTTGATGTTGGCTTCTATTCAGATTGTTGGGTCGAGAGTGTAGTGTTTATTTCTAAATAACTTTGAGTTTCCGCTAGTAGCTAGTTTCATTCTAGATGGTGTTTTAACCAGTTTTTCATCATTGTTTATATGACCTTACATAGGGTTCGTCAGGGAAATAGATCTGTTGGTGGTACCTTATTCTGGTTAGAAGATGGCTATGACGGCCTGCCTCCATGAGATGGGAATGTGACCAGTTCTCTAAGGTTGATCAGGTTAATGGCGATATGCTGCATATTAAGTGGGAGTTGTTTATATATGTCATAGCCTAGGTTATCCTCTAATGTGGATGTACTTTTTTTACTTCTTAGTGCCTTCCTCCGCTCATTTATGCTGAAGGGGCCGTTAAGCGGCGATTCAACGTTATTGGAATGTTTGAGGATGTTAATGTTTCTGAGGATTGTTTCGGCTGTAGGAACTCTTGAGTGTGGTTGGTATTGTTCCTGCAGCTAGCGAAGTGTTGGGCTAGTTTCTCTGCTGTTTCCTTGTTGTTATTGACTCCCTGTATTCTTAATGTTGGTATGGGGACGTTGCCTTTCTTAGCTTTAACTTTAGCCGAAACCTTGTTAGCTATACGCTCTCCATGAATTTGTTTTGGCCTCCTTATTACTTCTCTGGTGTTGTTTTACTTTTGTTTGTATATAGGAAATTGGAAGCCAGTTTCGTATGTTTAAAACAGTTAAGGGTTGGGTTTTTTCTTCTCTTGGACAGCGATCCGACATTGTTCTGTCCACCATGGAACAGCAGCGCGTTTATATTGACAGCCTGCCATTCTTGGAATACTCTTTTGCGCAGCGTCATGTATGGCTAATGAAATTGTCATAATATTTATTTGTATCTTCGCTCTTAATATCAGTTGTAATTATCGAATTAAATTGTTGCTGAAAGCTGTTCCAGCTAGCTTTCAGCTTTGAATTCTCAATTTTCCATCTTCAGGTTGTTTTATATTGCTCGCTTGCGCTCGAGATTTATATTGTTGTTAATAAGAGAAAGTGAGCATTGCCTAGAATGCAGTGTTGTTGCACTTTCCATTGCATAATTGTAGCCAGATTAGGCGACTCAATCTTGAGGTCAATAAGAGAACGATTGACATGAGTGAGGTATATTCTTGTGGGGATGCCGGTGTTTAAAAATACTAACTGTTCGTCCGTTACGTACTTCGCGATGTTCGTCCCTCTGGCGGAAATGTTGTGGTCACTGTCCCATTCTCTATAGTGTGCGTTGAAATCTCCTCAGATGATGGTGTCTACGCCCCTATCATTGAATAGTTGTGAGAGAAAAAATGTGTTGGTAGGATTATTTCCTCTAGGGTCATAGATCTTATCAAGGTATATCGTTTTGAATGCTACCGAAAAGACAATTCTTTTTATATTCGATTACTGCTCCATTGAAATCCCCGTTGGTGGTGCTGTCTAATGCTTCTTGATGGTGTCATGGACCTATTTTGCTAGGCGTTCCTTTTTCCACTAGTCTTATGTTTGAAGAAGACAGCTTTATAACCCAATGTTCTAGGGATATTTGTGTTAATGTCTTTGAGTAGCGTTTCCTGGGAGAAGGTGATCTTAGGGTTAGTTGGTGGCTGTGTGGATCGTTTATTTAAACTCATGATTTTTTATGAGGCTCTGGCAATTCCATTGCCATATTTTCAAATTCTCAGCAGACTTGTTGTGCTTTGTGATATCCATTATTGCTGTATTTCTTAATTATTTGATCTAACAGAAGCATTAGTTTACTTCGTGGTGGGCTTGATATCTCGGTCTGGTTCAAAGAATTAAATACTCCAGTAGATGTTGAATTGCCAAGAGGATAAATTCTTGTCTAGTGATTTTTTTTATGCTGCAGTTGATGTGCAATGGCCCCATTTAAACGACGCTTCTGTCCTGTCAGATGTTTCCTGTTTTTTTAGTTTGGATTAGATCAGGTGTTGTTACTGAACTGTTGCTCAAAATAGTTGTTTCATGTGCCTGCCCGTTTACTATATTTCGTTTGATTGGTTGTTGACATGCAGGTGGTTTGTTTGGGATAGCTGTGGTGTGAGTTATGTCAGAGGTCTGTTGATTGGTTTGTTTAGGATTAATTCAGAATATATAGTAGCATTATGTGCCTGTTGCTACATTACTTGACTATACGTTATCTCTTTTATTTCCATTAGTTTGATTTTTTTCATTCATCGCGTATGGGCACTGGGCATCAAAAGATTTGTGTTTGCCTTTACAGTTGGCGCATTTGTGTGTATTAGTGCGACAGGCCCCAGTATACTTTCCTCCACAATTGTGGCATCTGGCATGAAAACATCAGCGGGAGAAGAAATTACTTCATCTATTGCATTTTTTTTGCACCACTGTGGTTCGTTAATATATGCTTGTAATAAAATGTTTGCGCCGTCTGACAACATCTCTACGAATGTTGGAAGAAGTTGCGCGAATTCGAGAAGAACTGTTGGTGTTTCCATACCTTGGTGGTTACGCAATTTAATGACCCTCTTAAAAGTATTTGATGATACTCAAGGTTAAAAGCTATGTCCTAAGCTTTCTTCCACAGCGTTTTGCCTGTGAGCACTACGATTGCTTTGAAGCTACAGTGTCGATTGGAACCCCAAATGGCCGAATAGTCTAAAGCGGATCACTGCCATCTCACCTGTCTACGTCGATTCGGCCAATGTGGGTAGGTGAGAATGCTTGCCAGTAGCTTTTTGTGGATCGATGGTTCTTTCCGAGTGTTTTTCACGGGTTCTTCCTCCACCATTATACCGGCTGCCATATATAGCCTATCGTGTGCTGAAAAATGGCGTTAAACCCTACAACAACACCAACGAGGTTGATTTTACCTGGAGTAGTTGGTGTGTTATGATACGTTAATCTTTTAACTGGACGAGGATTTTGGTTTAGGATGTTGTTTATATCTGTATGCCTGGTGATGTTGACCGAAAGCCCTGCAGTGTGTGTGATTTGAACATATTGGCACAATTGTGTAGACGTGCTGCACAAAATTATGATTTGATTGGTCTGTTCATATGCTCTTAAAACTCCCCTTTTTCGACTGCAAGAACAAACTTAAAAACCTAATAATGGTTCCTACCTTAAATATTTGCAGCATTTTTCTTTGGTTTTCCAAGATCATGGCATTTGTTGTTTTTCTGCGTTATGTAGTCATATCTTTATAGATGTTGTAAAGCGCTTAACGGCTTCTAAAGTTTAGGCGCTATACAATGTCCTCATTATTAGCATTATTAATAATATTCCCCTTACCTTGTCTGCCAAAGTAGCAGAGCATTAATTGAAACCAGCGGTGCTACTGCCGTAAACTTGCTTTGGCGCTCGACTCAAGTGGCTCCCATCAGTGTGATTCCTTAATGTCAGACTTGACTGATTTAAATTATAGATGATTTCGCAAATAAGGGCATGTGCGTCTGGTTAATACCCAAATGTGACAGACAAGTTGAATTATAGTGCTTTTCGTACGCGAACTACATGCAGCACTGTTTTACCCAGCAAATGCTGGTTATTTAATTGTTCCTAAAGGGAAGGAATTGTGACGCATACCCCGGGCTTTTATGCACTCACAGAGTGCTATTTAATTTGGTCGTCCGGTCGAAGTCGCTATTGAGCGACTATTTACCTTAATGAAAGACCGTGGGGAATAGACCCAACACACACTCAACTATATCAACCAATCGGAAACGAGCTACTAGGTGTGCAATGGCACAAAATAATAACGACTGAAAAATAGTTTTCACGTATCGTCAGGTTGAGAGTTTCTGGTGGTGATAAAGAAGAACAAATCCTCAGCAAGCCAGCCCATGGATGTCGTTAGCCTTGCAACGCCTGAACCGTACTTATTTCAAATCAAGTCCAGTTTTACTGATGGACGGAAAAAAATACCAATAATGTGTAAGCCACCTGTGCAATTAAATCAAATAATTAAAGTCGCAAAATTGTTCATCTTTCCTAACAATAACAATTTTCTAGTACAAAGTGTACATATTGTAAGTCCCTAACAAGTTTGAATGCTAAAATGTCTATGCGACATAAATAAGTGTAGTCACTGTTAGGTAAAATAGCTTGTTAATTTTGAGCGGTGTTAAAAAATGAGTCAGGTTTCGGAACAAAGATTGTTCGAAAAGGGTTCTCTTACCAAATGAGAACCCTACATTCAGGCAAATGAAAGCAAATTGAAAGTCATATCTGTTATGCTTCCTCGCTGGCAGGTTTTTCCGGGGTGCAGCTACGTTTGCAGTCTTCCGGAGTTTATCATGGCGCCGCGTTCTTCTTACTGCTAATTAATTTCGGTGCAATTTCTCTGAATCCCAGTATTCTGGTTTCGGTAAAATTAAGGCACGCAGTCCATCCACTTCAGTCACTTCAGTGAAGCCAACAACCAGACTCGTGTAGTGACGTCCATGATGTTTTTCACGTGTCAGCTGCCAGTTTCCTTTGTTCGGAGTATCATGGAATTTTTTTCTCTCTTACGGGCTTCCAGTGGCTGTCAAGCAGTTATATCCTGTAACATCGAACCAGGTATCCTAATACTCAGTGGCTGCAGTATATTGTTTGATCTGCAGTCCTAAATGGCTCGTTTTTTCTGCTATCTGCTCGCCACTCTACCGTCTCTGAAGACCGGTCCTGCCTGCTCCATGTTCACCGCCTGAATGGTTATATGAAGGATGTCGGCTATATAATATGGTATAGCGTTACTTCCCCGCACATTAATGTGCAATAAACGCACTATTTAATTAGTCCATTAGGTCTTGGTCCATATTATGCTCTAGCGACCTGAATGGTAAGCTGTATACATACTAGTGGGATTATAATCCAACACTCACTCGTCTGTCGATACCACACTCCCAGCTGTCAACCAATGCAAAATTTAACGGCAGTTGCGACTAGTTGGCGTCTATAACGTCACATCGGGCCACCGGTGTTTTGGCGGGTGCACATTGTTTCACACATCCACATGGCTACGATGTCCAGGAAAGGCAAAGTAGGAGAGAAAGTCGAAACGGAAGGCACAAACGCACTAGTGCTACAAAACGCCAGCTCGTACTCACGTCAAATCTTGTCCAGTTATAGAAAGGACAGTAAATACGCCAATAGTTTGTAAGCTACATGTGTAATTATTCATATTAAAGAGTCGTAAACAAAATTGCTGAAAATAAATTAAAAATATTCTAGTTGGAATTTACTGAATAAAATGTACATACATTTATCTAATAAATAACAATCAGATAAGTCTAAATGACTTCAAACAATTTGCATCACGCAATCAAAACCTTCACAGAATAAAATTTGTATGGTGATAACAAAATTATCAAATTAGGCTCCAAAATGAGAACGCTTACAATAACCAGGCAATTTTGCTGGTTACTGGTTGGATTTTATCCAACAACTATGACCGCCTTTTATCTTTACAAAGTCTGAATCCTCTACAATTCAGGGTTTCGCGGCAGATTCTCATCCATGAAGTTCCCTATTTTCCATTAGAATGATCCCGCCAACGAACTGGCTGCTGCTACACTAGTCTCTGTTTTGATGTTAGTAGTAGGTTACTAGATTCCATCACAGTTCCTTTTAATTAATTAATTGTTTAATTAATTGTCGACGAGTTGGTAGGCTGAATCAGCGAAAGCACTTGCACGTTATTGGACCACGCTACTTTTTCTTCTGTATTAGTAGATAGTCATTGTCCCATGTGCAGCATGTTTTTTCCCCGCTAGTTCCAGCATGTTTTTCCCGCTAGTTGCAGCATGTTTTTCCCGCTAGTTGCAGCATGTTTTCCCTGCTATTTTCCTCCACCCATGTCGATGTAGCTCCTGATGCGCTTTTCGACGTCTGGCCTGTAAATGGAATGGTCAGACTAAATGAGCAGCAGAGGGGGCAAACAGACCAAGTTTTCAAACAAAAATAATCCTTCTACGGAAACCGAAACTATTTCAGACAAACCGAAACTATTTCAAACCGAAAATATTTCACCAAAAAAAGCTGCTACAGAGACAGAGTCTCCTTAACGGAGGGGGCGAACAGACCAACTTTGTAAACCAAGGCTTCCTCGAAAATGCTTAATAGAACCGTCCATTCGGCAAACTAATACTTTCTCGAAAATGCTAGCAATTCATCAAAAAAAAGACGTCATGGTTGTTGTCGCGCCCCTCTGCTGCTATGGGGTTAACAATTCTTGTTTGGAATCTCTTCGAGATTCATGCTAGCAATTTACGATGATGAATTAGCAATATAATTTTTATATAAATGGCAAATGTCGGAGAAGCACAAATAACTAGATTAACTAGAGAACGGTTGGCTGCGATCAAGAAATTTCTTCCGGTGAGAGATTCTTTCAGAGATAATTTGCAAGCTCGACAACAACAAAGGTTAGATTTTACCGCTGATACTGAACAATTATTTAAGCCGATAACTACGGCAACTGGAGAAGTTGTAACCGCGATAAAAGAGAGTAAACCAGAGGTAAAACCAGAGGTAGAACCAGAGGAAAAAACCTCCAAAGAAAATTGATAGTAGAAATCAAGAGCTACGAGATAGATTTACTGAAGATTTTTTAGCATATATCGATACAAATGATCCAGAAGAATTGATAAATTTTACAGCTGCTGGTTTTGTTGATAGATATAATTATTTAAAACCAGAACAAAAGAAAACTTTTATCGGTAGTTTTGACAAATGGATTGATGTGGTTTATAAAATTTAATTTAATTTAAACCAAGTTAAAAAGGTGATAAGATGTATAGTTCATTTGCTGCTTCAGTTAGAATAAAAGACGATGAAAATGAACAAGCAAGAAAAGCTGAACGAAAACGTGTACCATCAAACCCACGAGGACGACGAAGACAAAGAGA
Source organism: Unio pictorum (assembly GCA_030141615.1). Classification (NCBI taxonomy): domain Eukaryota; kingdom Metazoa; phylum Mollusca; class Bivalvia; order Unionida; family Unionidae; genus Unio; species Unio pictorum. The sequence goes on from JARLTB010000110.1 coordinate 10,671,476, forward strand.
TCCTCTTGTGGAAGATCCAAAAGAAGAAAAATTTGCTAGTGGATATCACGGTGGTAATATACCCTGTTCAAGAAGTATCCTCGATGATATATCACGGTTAGAAGTTCTCATCGGAGGAAAACGAGCTGGAAATAATTCTCCGGAGATAATTAACGAAGCGGCTGAAATCTGTCAACGGTTATTTCAAGGTCGTGTAATGAATATTGGACTATATCGTAGTTTCATTGATGAATTTACTGATGATTATTACAGCGATTGATCATCGATTAGATAAATAGCATTTAAATAAAATGATAGTACATCGTAGTATGAGCAGAGCAAGACCTGTTTATGTCGTAAATTCACCGATTACCAGTGTACAAGGTGACATACGGAGATGGATTAGGTGATGTTGTCACTGGATTATTTAATAGAGTCGCTCCAAAGATTTTACCGATCGGGAAGGAAATAGCGTCAAAAGCTATTGGGATTCTCGGTGATAAGATTGGTAATGAAGTTGTAGCAGGGCTAGTAATCTTGCTATTGGCGCGTTTGATTCCGCAAAAGAAAAGCTTCTGTCGTTGGCGAGAGGTTTTACCTCCAGAGGAAAAAAACCCCAGTAAAATTACAATCTACGAATCAAATGCCACCTAAGGTAGGTAGGGCAACCAACGAAATGGCAAATCAACGATTGAGATGAATTGCTGGTTCTGGTCTAAAACGATTAATGATTTAGATCAACGACTATATAAGGAAATGTTTAAACACGAGATAGATGATGCTTTTGATGTAGATGCTCCTGTACGAAAAAATGATTCTATACGCGATTATCAATATTTTTCGTATAATGCTCAGAATCCAAATATAAGGTCACGAATTGAACTTAGATTTGATGACACATCTAAATACTTCTTGCCATGTGAAGCATTCGTCGAGGTAGAGGGGAGACTAGTAAAAAATGATCATACTCCATTTGTTGCTGCTGATAACCTCGAAAATATTCCGATTGGGTTTGTCAACAATGGCATAATGGCGTTATTTAGCAACGCGCAGTATATAATCAATTCTACTAGAATCGAATCCATCGATAACGATGTTGATGTTGCAACCACAATAATGGGTTTAGCTAGATACTCTGACGATTTTATTAAATCTGCGGGTCATTCAATCATGATTGCTAAGGATACTACCAATAGCGCTGATCATAATCCATTTGTTGTAAGACGACCACAAAATAATGCTAAAACCACTAATGCTGATGTTGAAGATGTTCTTATGGGTAATAATCCTAATCACAACGCAGGATTTGCAGCGCGAAAAAGAATATAGACAATCTTGGTAGATTTCCATTTGCGATTCCGTTGTAGCATATATTTGGATTTTGTAGAGATATCAGAAAAGTTATCTTCGGTTCTAGTCATACTGTAGTGCTCACACGAAGAACAATTGATGATTATTCTCTTTGGCGTGGTGCTGCTCCTGTTACCGATGGTGAAGTGGAATTGACCAAATTAGCTCTGTGGATGCCAATTATGACTCCGTCGTTGATTGTTGAGACGCGGGTGATATCTTTTATAGATCATGGAGGAAAATCATTACTGAGTTGGTCTGATATTACAACAGCTACCATAACTAGTACTGTTGCTGGTGTTTTTACTTGGCAGCTTGCGCTTATTAAAAATGTTTCCGGGCCGAGACATATCGTTGTTGCGTTACAAAATGTAAATAGAACGCAAAAAAAGCGGGGATTGCAAATGATATTTTACAATTGCGGTCTCATATGATATTTGATAAATGTAATGTCAGTGAGGTATCATTGCGAATAAGTAATCAGCAAGAACCAGCAGAGCAACTTATTTTCGATTACGGTAGCAATCAAATAGGTAGACTGTATCATCGGTTGTGGTCTTATATGGGTCGTGGTCAAAACATTGATACTGGACTACAAATATCACAATGGGATTTTAAAAAATTGTATCCGATTTATTATTTTTCGTTGCAACATCTTGATCTATATAAACATTCGACCGTTGATGTAAAATTTCAGGCTCGTATCGGCGATGTTCTTGGAGGATTTAGAGCAGTTGCTGTTATTCTCAGTGATAAATCTATGACGCTCGAGGGTGGTGGTGGAAAAATGCGAGTCATTGACGCACCCATTGAAAACATGTAAAGGGATAATTAGATTATCACTATCTAAATGAAATGTCGTACAATCATGTTAATGTCACCCTGACACATGGTCAGGTAAAAAAAACTACAATCGAAAAATTCTACTACGTGTGGCACAGCAATAACGCTAAAAAAGGAACAAGTGACAGGTGGATCAAATAAATTATCATTGACAAAATCTCAATTTAATCATTTCAATAAAGCGTTTGTAGCTGGTACAGGAGTTAAGTTGACTTTTTCACAAGCCGCGGTCAACGATATGAATAAATCTTGTGGAATATTTCCTCTTGCTGCACTGGCTCCACTAGCTATTCCTGCTCTTAAAGCACTTGAACTAGGCGCTGCTGGTGCTGTTGGTAGCAATCTTGTAGGTAAAAGTTTTGGAAGCGGGTATTAAAAAAAAGGAAATGGATTCACACTACCGGGAAGCCGGTACTCAAAACACTATGGATGGGGGTTGGGAGCTCAACAGGGCGGTTTCATAGGTCCGTTCTCGCTGGCAAAAATGTTGCTAGGGTAACTTCAGTGGTTCCAATTTCTAATTTGGACCTCGCCGACGCAGTAAAGAAACTCCCAATAAAACATTTCAGAGGTGTATTCATGAAAGATCAGTTACCGAAACAACCACATATCCCAGAAACCGGTATAATTAGTTACGCGATACATCCTCGATGTATTATTTATTTTGACTCGTGTGGGTTGCCACCGCCAAGGGAATTTATCAAATATGTGTCTAAGTTGAATCCAACTCGAACTAACACGCCAATATGGTACTCAACGCTACCCACACAGACATTAACCGACCCTCTGATATGTGGACGAGAAGTTCTTAACGCGTTGACAGCTATCTCGACGTCGTCGCAATTACCTCATAAAGTCGTCCACGAGTATAAAATGATGAATCACTTAAAGAAAAACATGTAATATATAACATGGCAGATATTTGGGGAAGATCAGTATCACGTCGTTCCGAAGAAGGAGTTACCATCGGGCAAGTGAAACGAATGATCAAGAGAGCTATCTCGACGATAGCAAACTTAGATGAATTAAAAAAAAATACGCGATCAAATAAATACACCTACGGATTTACAAAATGTTAATATCTCCGCCGAGGATCTTAAAAAACTACGTGATGAATACAACTCTCATATAATTACATTTAATACATTTACTGGTTTACAAAAATCCATTGTGGACAATATTGATAAGCCTGTGTCAGACCTTTTTGATAATCCACCAGTGACCACACCGAAGCTCACAGAAATAAAAATTTATGTGTTGAAACTAACGTCACTTCAAGTCAGATATGAAGAACATGTAAAACAGTTTTCAACTTTTCGTAAAAACATCGTAGATAAATTTCTTGGAACCACGCTAGATAAAATTGACATAAAACTCCCTGATATTAAAAAGTCCATCGAGGAGATGAAAAACACCATCGAAGCAATAAAAAATGATGCAATAAGGATGATAGCAATTGTTGAAAAAATAAAAATTCCTCATGCGAAAACCAACAACGTAGTATACACGATTCAATACGGATTATTTGCGTGGACTCCTACAAATAACATATTAAATATCACTACAACCGTCAAGGGTATTTATCGATTAACACTAGTGACACCGACTCAATTTAATATATCATCGTCGAGTTCATCTGGGATCAATAATACAATATCAACAATCATCGACAAGGATACAACCGAACAGTTCACAATAACATCCACTGATAATAATTTGGCTAGGGCTTCAGTAACATGGTATGTGGAATTCGTAGCGGATTTAAGTAAACAACTTAAGTGAAACCGTAAACGATTTGAAAATAAAATGTCATCACCGACGATACCTTCGGTATCTCAATATTGCTATGATCAGGTCAGAGAATTTCAAACTAAACTCAAAACCCTCACTGAGGAGTACCAAACAAAAATAAAAAAATACCGACGAAGAATCACCGCAGTTGATGTTACTGTATATTCGGTGAGTGGTGTAATTACCGGAGCTGGTATTATACTCTCCTCGGTGACAAAGATTGCTCCGATAGCTGTTCCAATTTGCATATCCGCGGCGACAACAATCGCGGGGATAATTTCGATTATAACAAAAAACTATCATCATGCAGCCAGCGCAAACTGCAAGATTACGTAATCAAATTTTCATGTTGTATCAACCGCATACTCGCAATTATCCTCGATGATTTCCTCGTCACTCGATGACACATTTATATCCGGTGACAAGTTTTCAAAGATGGTCCGGTTGTATGATTCAACGATATCAAAATTAGAGCAGGATAATGATAATAACAATGACAACACCGCAAGAACTACTTCAACGACTAGTGGAAAATACCACTCCGGGAAATACAAAATTGATATCGCTAGTAACGAAAACACCAGAGTTCAGCATTGAATTTACACCTCCGTTACAAGCATCCGAAATAGCACTAACGGAATTTAGATGTTACTACAGCTGGCCTAATGTCAGATCGGAACTGTTTAATGGTAAACCACCCAATAATTGTTTTACATTCTCGTATAAAAATAAAGTCAATCCAGATGGATCTGCAGGTGAACCGGAATGATACACATTACATTTACCTGCTGGCGCATATGACATCGAAGATATCAATGCGGAGATCATAAATGGCATTGAAGCAATCACAGGAAAAAATATAATAGTTGTCGAGGATGGTCCGGATAAATCTCCCATTGAAATAATAGCACACGAGCCACTGTTGTCGACGACCATCGAGATAAATTCACCTGACTACTCCGTAAATATATATAATAGCTCGATTAGAACCTTGTTGGGTTGGCCTGAGTACATCCCTGGCATCACTGACATAAAACTAAAATCCGACTTTATTTCCACGAAGGAAGATTATCACGGTTATAATAAAAATTATATTGGACCAGATACTATCCGTGGTAGACTTGGTAGTATTCTTGGTGCTGGTGGTATTCGTGGTAGTAGTATTCATCCTGGTGGTATTTCTAAATTAACATACGTTTTACCATTAGATGAGGTTTTTAATCGTTTAAGAGCACAGATGGAAGCCCATACTGCTGGGCATTTTGAATTAAAAGAACCAAATATTGCTGAAGAGTTCACAAAAATGAATAACGATTTCGAAAGGTTTATAGGCTATATTTTTACGGCAATTTGTACAATCCCACCTAACCGAGATAGCGTCATCAAATACACACAGGTATGTAATAAAATTATCGCCGACATGGATGAATTTAATTTGCGAATGATTCAACTAATATTAAGTGATGATCATCATGCAACGAGAAATATTCCCGCGTTTAAGCTTCCAGGATATAACGTACCGTGGATGCGAGGAAAACTTAGTGACACCATCGATGAATTCTTCCCACGGATCCACGAAACGTGGTTAAATAGTCTCCCTGTTGTTCATTTTCAATTACCGGAACCGAAACTGTCTTATTTCTTCACTGATGAATTACCTGATCAAAATCCCAAATTTAATTACAATTTTGACATTAATTTTCTCCGAGACAGTAAGGTCAATCAAATGTTCTCGTATGATGTCTACGACGGGACAGAAACTGATACAGTTGGACGTTATGAGTATAACGAGTACGGCAATATAATATGGCGATTTTCTCTAGGTGCTCAGGGTACTTTATTATCACAAAGAAAAGTTTGCTTGGGATCTTTAACGCGATGAAACATTTATTTCAAACAAAGATAAACCAACTTCGAAATTATCTGCAACGATCTCTGTTAGTCGATTTAACAACTTCATGTACGGCGATCAAACAACAACAACAACAACTAAATCAAATTATCTCCAATATGAACTATCTCAACGATAGATTAATTTCGTTGGTCTACGAAGATAAAAGCGCTAGCGCGACCAAGGAAAAGTTCAAGCGGGTATTTTAACGCACTGACGCAAATTTAGTTTACATGAAATTCCCAGGGTGGGATGTACCATCGATGAAGAAATCACTACGAGATCTAATCAATGCATTTTTACCACAAATTCATGCGTTATGGTTCAAAATAAATCCACACACGGAAATTCTACGGTCGAATAATTCAGTGTACCGCAGCAACAAACATAGATCACCCGGCAACGTTGACATATCATCCACGATTGCCATACACGTTATTTGTTCATTCATTGAAGAAGTATTTATACATGTGTCGATTCACATAATGAGAATATTACCTGTTTGGATTTGTAGGTCATATGTATACTGTCAAATCGCACCTTATACAGCTGAGATATCCGAAGGGGGATTTTCATTTTGTTGGATTAACAATCTTATATTTCTGATTTTTGAATTAACTGTACGTTTAATTTCGTATCCCTGCCCAGTTCCATCCTTATTCGCTCCACGATGGTAAATAACGGGACAAATACACTGACGTCGTTACAAGAATACAAGGAAGTCATGGATAGAATTCTGGATTCGTTTTATCAGTGCGTATTTTTTTGGTAGTACATATTTTTTGTTCAATGCACCGTATTCGTTGTCCTGGAAATCTGAAATAATTTGATCATAATTTAAATTATCTGATTGTTGTATTTTTTAGATTTCAACTTTGAAATTTCAGTTTTAATCTCATTGATATTTTCAGAGTTCATATTATATAATTATATATATATTTCTAATACAAAAACAAACAGCAACCCATGATGAACGGTTATCATTCATTGGGTACCTTATTAGGCCTTTGTGTCTTTCATAGGGTTCCTTCTTTGAGAGTATTTTTTATCAGAAATGTTTTCCTCTGTTGATTATAATCAGAGTATTTTTCTCTCTTTGAGATTTGACCCTATGACCGTTTCTTTTGGCCGATAATTCATTCTGAACTACCCTGTGAGGTTACCCTAATGTGACAGAGAGCTTATTGCATCCATGGTTGCTGTTTATTTTGACGTCCATGGTCATACCACAAAGCATATTCCCCGATAAGATATCTAATTCGTCAAATAACGGATTAGAAATCTACGAAGATATGTTTAGCGGAATGGGCGTCATATAGAGGACAGCACATGACAATACAACACAACAATGGATTATAGAATGATATGAATGAATGGATGGTATATACAATGGAGACAACACAAGACAATACAACACATCAATGGATTATAGAATGATATGAATGAATGGATGATATGTACAATGAATGAATGGATGGTATATACAATGGAGACAGCACAAAGACAATACAACACAACAATGGATTATAGAATGATAATGGTATGAATGACGGGCTAACCTACACTCAAGTAACATGAAACCAAAATCAACCTGGTTTGAATGAAAAACATTCACACCACGTGTGACGGTGTGATTTATATTGGTTTCGTAACTTGAGCTTCGCTTAAAAGCCCAATTATATAGAGAGAAATGTTGCTTATATAGTTAACACAAATTGCGGAAGTCAAACAGGAAGAGGTGTGATTGTTATACCTTTCATGTACTTGATAATGATTATTGACAACATTGAAGCAACATCGAATGCTTGAAAAAACACTAAAAAATAATACGATTGTTTGTAAACACTGCGTATTTGATTCGTTTTCTTACAAAAACAGATAATTGATTATTTCCGCTGAGAATCATGATAGTTAAAATCAACCAATCAGAAATCAGGGACACAGCGTTTCAAAAAATCTATTTAGATTACCTCTCTTTGCTAAGCCGACATACCCGCTCGAGTTATTTCCCTTGGTGTTATATAGAATAATATAAAACACGATTAGATATATGAAAATCGAATTCTTTGACCGGTTGTCTTGGAGACGGCTGTCATGGTTATTCCCTCTGCAACAAACCATATTGAGGATCTACAAATATTGAAATATTTTTCGGCTTCATACATAGATTGGAATATTTTTTCTTCATTAGTTGCTATATTAAATGATTTTACAGGCCTCTTCCCAATTGATTTATAAGTACCACTTCTTCCTCGTTTGAAATTCTCACTTGGTGAGATAGCTTGCAAATTCGATAAAGAATTGTTCTTAGGATTAGAGTCAATGTGATCAATAACAAGACCGTCTTCGATCAATCCATTGAACACCTCGAAGACGAATCGGTGACAACAATAATTTTTCCCTCCAGCGGTAAATATCAAATACCCCATACCATTGTCAGCACCAACATGTTTCTTCAGTCTCCCATTTCTGACAATACCATCATGGGATGCCTCGTAATTGCTAATCACAGGGTACTGCTGAAACTCTTGGTTCATTTATATACTATAATACTATTTGTCTAATTTATTGTTTGATTGAATTATTACATTACTTGAGAATCTATCAACGTAGTCTTGAGGAGTTCTTATGACTCTGTCAGGGGCACATTCAGAGGTAGAGTTATTGATAGAGTTTTTAACGGAATCTTTGATTCGTTTATCATAATAACGCTTCAACTCTCTGTATCTCTTACCACCGAAACCCAGGCACAACTGCGATTTTCCTCTCACCCCTACCCCAGATTGTATGCGAGGTAAGGGCCCATAACTTCCGTTACGAACGCTTTGTGAATGATATCCACAAAATTGCTTTCTGCATGATTTGTTACATGGGGTCACTGATCCAATCATGAGCCATTTGCAATGATTCATTATATATAAATTTCTTATTTAAATACTTGTTTTAATGATAATATGAAGGAGTAGGAGTTCGAGAGATTATTGAAAATTAAGCCCTGGAAAAATGCTAAATTCAATCTCGATAGAGTCTCCGTAGCACCAAAGGGTCTAATAAATGACCGAACCATGATAGGTAGAATCTGTGATTGTTTTAATGAATTCAAGCGTGATGGAGCATCTCACTGTTGGTCAACATTTCGAATTGATGGTAGAGTAGATGCTACCATGAACGACGAAAGCGCAGCAGTGATAATCTCACATCTTGACAAGAAAAAGTATTTTTTAGAGTGAAATTCATTATCCGTTCAGACACGGGAGATTAGATTATCAGAGATAAATTTGAACCAATCTTGAAAGATAAAAGAACCGTCGTTGTGAGTCGAGATTCCAAACCAGGAATTCTGACTGGAATTGACAAACCGTACTACGAGAGATCTTATCCTGTAACAGCAGTTGTTTATGGAATCTATCCGTTAAATGATAAACCGAGTATTAAAAAACTAAAACCATTGAAATATTCGTCAAAAATAAATTGTGTAGCAGAACGAATAATAGAACATTTCACAAATGCGTTGCGTGGAAACAAATTGACCGATCTAAGACGCAAAAAAAATGAATGGGGACTAACAGTAAGGGAGCGCGGGGCAACAATTCAAAATGTGGCAGCGTTAGAACGAATACTAAAATTCCCAATATCGGTAATGACGATAACAGGAGAAGCATTATACGAACCGAAATATAAATCTAGAGGAACTCCAATCAAAATTATTGATCATAACGAACACGCATGGACATCTGCAGTAACAATATTCCCGCGAGAAAGAATAATAAAACATATAACCGCAGAGTTCTCCCCGGAATTCTCCCCGGAAAAGAAATTATTTGATTTTATTCACCAGTTGAGTAAAAACGATCATGTGTCAGTGTGGTTACTTCACAGTTTTGAGTACGAAGAGGGCAAATTCGATCAATTTGTAAGACCCAATGGAGAATTATACCGTACTGAAGCCCTCCATGACACGATGAAAAAACTAGCTAGTAGTTTTTCAAAGGAACACGACGAACAGTTACAAACAAACTGTTTTACAATTCCGTCGGTTGCAGCTCACTTCGCGAGAAAGAAAAACATGTGGAAACCATCAAGAGCTGAATTTCTATCAAATATCAAATCAAGTGGTGTCGAATATAATCATGGAGGATTATGGAATACAAAAATACACCTCTGAAAATATTATTTCAGTTGATATGGTTGCGTGTTATCCCGGGAGTTTTCTCGGGTACGGAGAATGCACCGAGTACCTTAAGCGATTTGGACATCCCACACATGAAATGACTCGTGTTGCGATTAATGGACCACTGCCCAATTCTGATTTAACCGGATTCGCTCGTGTGGTATCATTTTAATTGACTACATGACTTCATCCGTGCTGTTATGCTTGGATTGGTAGACACATATCTGAAAAACACTGGATGCCAATAGTGCTATTACGATATATGATTGATTCTAAAATGTTGATATCGTTGATTGTCAGTGAAGCGATTATATCATATCGAGCGCAGACTGAGGTTTGGTTACCACAACCCGATAGTCTAGATTGCAAAATCACCGAAAATAAAAAACAATTTTCCGATATCGAGAAAGAATAGATCTTGAAATGGTCCAAACAGCTATTTGAAATTAGAAATAAAGACGCAAAAGATCTCGGTAGAAGAATAATTGGCAAGTTCACTCAGGGTGGCAAATACGACAATACAAGATATTCTTCACGGTTGATTATAGATAGCGTTGAATACGATTTTATAATCACGGATGTAACATCTAAAGGTATATATGTTGATCGTAAAGACGCTTTTTCATCCAATGGAACCAAATTGGGTACAATTGTTACTTACGACGATGGATACAGTCTTCAGTCCACACATTTGAGGGCATCTATGCTGGCTTATGCTTCTATTAATCTATTTTCGATGATAAATAGATTTCCTAACACCGCAGTTAGAGTCGCCCCTGATTCATTTAACATAAACATGAAACACAGCAGCGCAGTGGCTGAATTAACTAATTCTGACGAGAGTTGGGGGTCATGGAGAATTAACCGGGAAAAACTACGTGATTATTCCAAATCAGCAGATGTTACAATTGAAAACAATTACTTGAAAAGTAATCAGATATCAGAACTATCTAATGCACCACAAATATCTGATCCAATATGTAGATATAAAACAGTTTATTTAAACGGCTGTGGTGGGTCAGGAAAGACGACTCGTGCGATTGAATTATTTCGTGGGAAATCAAACATGATTGTGCTAACACCGACCCACAGACTAGCTAGAGAGATGAAACAACGAGGAATTAATGCTTGTACGTATCACAGTTTCTTTCGAGGGAAAGGCGATGAATGGACTCCTGATCGAACGGGCGAGAAATATATTCCTGAAGTCATACTTTTTGATGAAATATGCACGGTGTCGTTAGATGTATTACAAAAGTTTCTCAAGTGGTTATTGCTAGCGAATACAGTGGTGATAATGTGCGGCGATCATGGCCAACCACGTCCATTTGTCGGTTTATCCCGACACAATTGGCTGAAGAATTTTGTAGATTACTATGAAGAAATTAATACTGATCATAGAGCGCTTGATGAACAATTACGCGAGTTCAAGAAACTAATCAGATTACAACCGGATAGAATCCAATGTGAAATAGCGCGTGAAATAATTTCGGAAACCCCATTAAATGATTTCTGGGAAGCGTGGAGACCAAACGATTTAATAGTAGCGAGTAGAAAGATAGTCAAAGATACACTTCAGATGAAGTTATTTGAATTGCATAAAGAAAAATTCGCAACACATCCAACGCCGCTGTGTTATAGGCCCAAGGATACGCGGCGACAAAATATCGAAGCTGATATTCCTGGGCAAAGTAAGAAGCAGAATGTGGTGTTAAATGATATTGTGTTGCTGGATATCAATGTTGTCGAAGATGCATTGCGCGCTGATAAATCCCCGTGGACGCTAGGTTACGCAACGATGATACATTCTTCACAGGGATTAGCCATATCCGATACAGTTGTTTGGGTCATAGATAATCACATCGAGTTGTCGAATTTAGCTTATCTTGCAGTGTCTAGAGTACGAAGAATAAATCAACTTCGAAGAGTTTTTTTAGACTATAATGACACTACAATAAGTGATATTGTCCGCGTTGACATAATCAGAAAAAAACTCTCTGGTTATAAACAACAGGATAAAAAAAAATAGAGAATTTGATATTGATGCCGAATTAATAACTACGTTGAAACAACAACAGAATAATCACTGCGCAAGTTGCAATTGTATAATGAGTTGGTGTTGGTCGAATAAAGATCCTCGCCAATTCACCGTAGACAGAAAAAATAGCAGCGTATGTCATACCAGAGATAATGTGATGCTGACTTGTCTTGAATGCAACAGACAAAGAGGTGCTAGTTAAGACCACGCGGCGGTAATTGAGTATCCTCGGGTATCACTTGCAGTTGTTCACGAGTAAATCCTCGCTGAAGAGCAGTTGAATCCAATCTATAAATTGCTGGTCTACCAGTAGATCGTGTTATACTAGATATTTTATGCGCGGTGACACTCCAAATAGGATCAGTAGCTCTTTTGTACCACCTTCGAGCTCTCCTGGTTCATATAAATACCTAACAGTGACATTGCCGAGTATTGGTTGTTTTGAAAAATCTTTTTGAGGTTGTACTGGTATATACTACTTTTTAATCGCTTTGATAGGTTTCATATTAATTGTTCGAGTAATCTCATTATTAAGCGCGGTAATTAAGCCTGGTAATCTCTTGACCCACTCGCGAGATCGTTTATCCTGGATGAATTCTTTCGCGTATTGGTATCCAAATAACCGCTCAGCAAGTGTGCGATTAAATCGTTCAACAATTGCCTGATCGCCATGTTATGCAGTATGTCCTCGTCGTAACGCGGTATTATGATTCTTCATTATTGATAGAACCGCACCCTAAAATTCCTTGCCAGGATCAACCTGTAATAGATTTGGCCAGCGCAGAGGACCCCTACGATAAATCCTTTCAAATGCAGAAGCCACTTCAGTTGATGATTTTGTTTTTAATGGCTCTGCTTGTTTGTATCGACTCGCAACATCAACTACGGTTAGCGCATACTTGTAAACACCATCATGCGGCAGAAATAATATATCAGCCTGATGAACCTCATTAGGAACGGTCACATCAAAATGCGAGTAGTTAATTTGTTTAGGCGTAGGTAAATAAATCTACCATATTGCTTGTTTGGATAACCAATCCGCTGCAGTGGTATTTTTCACCTTTGCGGAGCTAGCGAGTTTACCGATTGCTGCTTTACCCCTCCAGTATCCTCTTGGAGAATAATAAATAGATTCAGTGTTGTTATTAATTACCCGCACCCATCATTAATTTACCTTTTTATCGCCGATTTTATTAACCATGAAGCCAATTTTTCTTTGAAGGATTTATCAATGATAGAATTTAACGCATGAATTAATTTCACATCTGCGAGATGTCTATGTTGCAGACTACTGCTTTTTATAAGCAACATCATGAGTATGACACGCTTTATCAATAGCGTTTATTGGATATTCACCCGGGTTAGGATTATCTTGATCGTCGATTCGAATATCTAATCGTGTTCCTGGTCCACAATAACTATACCCAGGAAGGTGTTTTTCCCCTGGATACTTTGCCCACGGTGTTCCTGGAAGTTTAGTTAAACCGGCGGTGATATCACCTCCGTTTTTTTTTTACAAATCGATATTGTTTTTATCCCACATACTTCACACTTACCAGCAACCGCTTCTCGGTTATTTTTTTGTGGTAACATTTGTCAGGTCAATAGTTGGTGTACGCTTCTTACATTTCACACAATATAGATACATAATATTATTATGTTATATCTAATGGAAGTAACTGATTTCTCAGCGCTAAAGAAAAACCAACAAGTAAACCATCAAGTTATGTTACCAAACTCTATCAGGATGAACCCTCAGGGAGTGGTAAAACGCAGTTGTTGCTCACGATGATAATGAAATATTTAGCATGGGATAAATTATATTTAGTTGCCCCGAGCGTGGATGATCAACATTGTTATCAAGTATTAAAAGATTACAACGAAAATGCTTCAGAAATTGCCGGCGAAAATGTTATTGAGTTTATCACAGATATTGACGAAGCGCCGTGGAAGACCTGGATATCGGAGTTAACAATCTCGTTGTGTACGATGATGTAATGTTAGACAAACAAAAAAATCCTGTCAAAATATTTTCCCGAGGGCGGCATAAAAACAAGACGTGATATATATCACTCAACGATATACATAAATACCAAAAAGGATCAGAGATAATTGTAATCTATCGTGTGTATTTAACGGAGTTGATACGCACACACTACGAAATATCTGGCAGACTTGGTGCGCCGATATGGATTATAATCGATTTCAAAATTTCTTTAGTGGTGCCAAAACCACCCCACATGGATTTGTAACGATAAGTATACACGATCCTCGGACGCGATATCGTGTCGGACTTGATAAAATATTCGGATAGCGCTACCCCGGGAATTTTCAATATTGAATTAAATGAATTATGTATAATGGCGGTACGTTGGGGATTTATCTATTGTGAACCATATGATGATAAATTACATTTTCATGTACAAATATGTCACACAATTTTTCAACTAGCATGGAATGATATTTTTTTATTATTAGATAAAAATCATCGAAAAAATAATTGGATTAGTAAATACTATATTTCCACCCCAATAATAAAAAAAAATTCATAAATGAATTATTAAGTTTAGTAATCCATGATTATTTTGAATACAACTGGTATATAATAAAAAAATATAACTGGGTTGATTATATAGATTTTTATAAACCACATTCGAAAATGTCATACAATGATAAATGTTCTTTGGAATTTTATACAACGAAACTTATTGAGTATATCATATCGCTGATTGTTATTGATAAACAATGGACAGCATCGCAGAAACCATTATTTTAACCCATAGCAGCAGAGGGGGCGCGACAACAACCATGGCGTCTTTTTTTTTTTTTTGATGAGTTGCTAGCATTTTCGAGAAAGTATTAGTTTGCCGAATGGACGGTTCTATTAAGCATTTTCGAGGAAGCCTTGGTTTACAAAGTTGGTCTGTTCGCCCCCTCTGTTAAGGAGACTCTGTCTCTGTAGCCGCTTTTTTTTTGGTGAAATATTTTCGGTTTGAAATAGTTTCGGTTTGTCTGAAATAGTTTCGGTTTCCGTAGAATCCTTTTTTTTGTTTGAAAACTTGGTCTGTTGGCCTCCTCTGTTGCTAACTGACTGACTTAAATGGATTGTGTCGCTTGTGCGAAGGGTACTTTTACGACTAGTTACTTGCCGAAGATTGCGTTAGTTAGTCTGTGCTGTGATGTTAAAATACCACCACAGCAACCGTTTCTTTTACTGAATGCGATGTTGCACTTCTTAATCATGGTTTTTGTGGGGTTGGGGTATGGATAGACTGAATTCCTACTTGCATATCGAAGTATTTGTTCGTCACGTCTTAGTTCCAACGGTAGATCCCCAGTGAGTATTTTTAGTTCGTCGAGTGAGGTAATTGACAATGTTCCTGTACATACTCGGAATGATTGATATTATATGGTATCTAGTTTATACAGCGATTTTTTGTTGCTGAGTCATATCTGGCAGCCATAATAAATATTTGCTCTGATTAGTGTGTTATATAATAATAATAATAATAATAATAATAATAATAATAATAATAATAATGATAATAATAATGATAATTATGACTTTGTATAGCCCCTAATCTTTCAAAGCTCTAAGCGCTTTACACCATCAATAGTGATATGACTACACATCAGAACAACAAATGACAAAAACAATGAAATTGGAAAACAAAATTATCCTGAAAACATATAAGATACAAAACATGATTAGGTCGCTAAGTTTGTCCCTGCAGTTGAAACAGGTGAGTCTTAAGAGCACTCTTAAAAGGGACCACTGTGTCTTTGTGTCTACTTTCAATGGGCAATTCGTTCCATGTCGCCGGGCCTTGGTGTGCAAACGAACGTTGTCCAAATGACTTTGTTTTCACCTTGGGAACGATGAGTATACGATTATCAGAAGAAGAGCGTAAGGATCTAGCTGGTGTATACACGTGGGTGAGGCTGAATAGGTATGTTGGACTGGAGTCTGTCATTGAAACATAGCACAGAGAACATATTTTGAGTTTGATTCTGTATCGAATCGATAGCCAGTGTAGGGTACAGAGGAGTGGTGACGTGTGCTCTGATCGAGATACTCTAAAGATGATCCGTGCAGCTGTGTTTTGAACTTTTTGAAGTTTCTGGAGTTAATATTGTGACGAACCAGACATAATTGAGTTACAATAGTCCAGTCTTGAAAGTACTAATGAACACACAAGTGTTTTACTGGCATTATATATATATATATATATATATATATATATATATATATATATATATATATATATATATATATATATATCATTTGCGAAGTTTGTTTATCAGCTCCCCATGTTGTGCCCCTGATGCTTTTGAGCATAATTATATCCCTCTGGCATTTGGCGATTACTTGCATGGTCTTCCTATTTAGTGTATTATTTAGTAATATCCCTAGAAAATATGTTTCATTTTTTAATTGCATCTAGTTGTTTTGAATGTAGAGCTTTGGACATTTAGGATGCTTCTTGTTTAGGGAGAAGAGCATTGAACCTGGTAGCAGTCGTGGTCACCAAACTTTGACCACAAACTAATAGATTGCATTAATGGTTAACAGACGGTAAGATTGGTGGTACGCTTGGACCAGGCGTGTAAGACGTCGATGTACTTGAAAGTGTATTTATACGTAATATATTTCCGCATGCGTTCTTTCAAGGTGCGTTAAAAACGTCTCGCAATGTTGGCTTCGGTTTCTGGATTCTCGGTTATGAAAAAAGTGAATGTCACGTTGCTTGAATTCTCTTTGGAAAGCTTGGCTCAGAAATTTGGTGCCTTTGTTGGTTTGCCAACAAAGAAGGTGACAACAACTTTGTTTCAACATCAGATGGAGGGCTCGAAATTTCTCAGTACTCGATTTGGAAGTCAATTGCACGAACCATGCAAATATGGAAAAGATGTCGAAAGCACAAAACAAATATCTGTAGCCACGATTGTAGGTAGCCAAATGAGATATATCGGCTAAATTGGCTTCCTATTTATGATCGCTACCTTCCACTTTGGTGCGACTTCTGCAAATTGTTTCTAGAATGGGTTTGTTTCAAGCGTACGTGGCTTGCTCTTATAACCATCGTTGCAACTGAGGTAAACGGAGAAATTACAGTCGTTTTTTGGCAGCACGATATAATTTCTGAACTCCTCCGTAACCTGCAGGATGAGCTGGATTGTAGTAAATACTGGCTAACACCTTCTCTATTTGTATAAGATGTCACTAACTCTTCGCTGATGGTACATTGGATGGGGCAAAAATGTGGTTTGGAAACGGTTTTACTGTCCAATGTGCCACAGGATTGGACGTATATGTTAGTGCTGATGGTGTCGGAGGTAATGAGATGGCTCTGGGTTTGTTTCTTTTCACTTTAAGTTTCCCTTCTTTCTTTTCAATTCTGTCGAAGTACGAGTGGACAAGTTGTAAAGTCTACTCGTTGGGGAGTGCGGAAAAGGGTAAAAGAGGACGCTGAAATCTTACTAGTAATGGGTGCTGCGGAGGGTGTTTGAAAGACTTCAGGTGCCTTTTCTTCCTTAAACAATCATGATACGGTGTCTGTTTTGACCGCTGGGGGTAGTGGTGGTTGACTTTTCATCAAAGCCTTAAAATCTTTCAGAGTCGGCTGAGTTGTTTCGTCTAAAGCTTTCTGGTGAAGAAGTTGCAGTAGTTGACGGTACTTCTGAGATTTTTCTGTTTCGTAGAAATTGTTGCGATCCATCAACGAATGCAGTTCGTGATGTAATTGGGACATCTAGGTTAAATAAGGATTGGGAGCTAAATGCGGATTCGTTGTTCTTGCCAAAGATGGTATTCCCTCCATCGTTTGTAAGGCTCTAAACTCAGTTTTCGTCCTTCCATTTACGTCAAAAGGCCACAACTTAGATCTTTGTACTCCAGAGGTCCCTTTTATCTTAATGGTTCATTTTTATTATTTATGCGCAGGTAAAACACCCTTTGACAACAGGTCCTAATATGTAAACATTCTCCGCATTGGACCAACGCCTTTACTTTTGACAGATGGGCACTTTTGAGACCACTTTGCAAAGAACGTGTTGGTGTTTGATAATGCATTTTTTTCTGATGTGGAGAAAATAGTATCATGTATTTTAATACATTGAAAGAACATTCGCACACGGCATCCATGACGTCTTTGGGGGCGGTTTGAATGAATTTTACCTCATGGGTGAATAATATTTAAACAGGCCTGACAATACGTCCCAATGTACGGCTAAACGAGAATACAGTCATTTACTTCTCTTTCCATTTTCGATAGAGGAGGAGGTGCATTTTTTAAAGGGTGGGGGGGCATCTTTCGGTGCTCAGAAGCACAAAAATCACCGTCGTTTACCAATCGTGGAGGGATTTGTAATGGACTATATCGGGACAGTCCTTGTTTGAACAAATCAAGTAAATTCTGAAACATGCCGGTCTATATTGGACTTTGATTTTGGAGCAGGTATTTTGTGACCAACTACCACTGCCGCTAAAGAGAAGGGGGTTTCACTTCTGGAAGCGACGTATTTGCATACGCAGCATGTTACCACTGTATCAGCAACTGAGGAAGAACGGGTGTCAAATTGGGCTTGGCTGGCATTACCAGCAACGGAGACGTGGAAGAACCTGCGGCTGCTGTAGAGGTAGTCGCCGTTGCTGCAGGCCGTGGTTTATGAATGTAAGGTTGTGTCCTGGCCGAAGTGCCTTTCTTGCAGGTAGAAACTGTCTTCTGTGGGCCTTTGCTTTTTCTTGAACCTTTCTGCGACTTAGTCTTGACACCACTGCATTTTTTTGCTAACGCTTGCACTTGAGATTTATCCCTATTACTTTTGAACAATGCCACATGTTGAGCATTGAAACTAATGGTGCGGTCGGGTTTACTTTGTTGAAACAAATGTTGTGTGATGTAAATTATAATGTCATTACGACGATGACATTTGCGCGCACACCACATTTTAATTTCTGTTTGTATTCTCCTAACATGTCGTCGAAAATGACCAGATGGGTTTGACTGTGGTCAGACACGATCCCATCGTCTTTGCTAGGAATGCATTCCACTAACACGGTGGAATCGCCTTGACTTTCTCGCAAGAGGCTGAACGCCGATTGCCAGTCTTTGTAACACCACATGATACATTCAGATGGTTGATTCATAGTATTGTGGCCACGTCCTTGTTGTTGGACTTGGCGTCTATGGCGAAGCTGGCAATTCGCATTTTGCCCTGACTCTTCAAACCTTCCTTCGGATAGTCTTTGCTATTATGTGGCAAGATGGAGCAATAGTGAAAGAGGCCAGTACAATAACTGCCCCTCCGTTATTCCTTCAAATATGTTCCCCAATCCCATTACATTAAGAATATTAGCCAATTATCTCGCGAATCCAGCACTACTGAAGGACAAAAACGTATTTTTCCGTCTATTGAATCCATTTCATAAAATGGCCAAGCCGTCACCAGCCTTCCAGCCGCCCTAAACTGCCAGGTCATTATAATTTACGTGGATCTTAGGAACATATCCGTCCTTTTCGCAGTACCGTCGGCGAGATGACCTTGCGACATTTTAGTGCACCGATTTTTCACCGCTTTGCCTCAGCCTTTCATTCACAAAGTCATATCTTTAAAACAATAAACGAGTAAGACGATCCTTAAGAACATGAACAAAACGCACTAAGGCCGGAGTCTGCATGTTGAGACCACAGTCACAACACAGTGATGTAAAACTTTTGGTTTGACCCCCATCCCCAGACAGAGAGAACATTTTCAGTATAATTTATTTTATTTTGCCTTCATAATAAATCACCCAATTTGTGAACAAGATCCGTCATTGCGGTTGGGAAATATAAGTAAATGAACAACGAACATTTTAACCAAAACTTTAATGCCTATTTTCTACATGACTGACCATCTAATAAATATACGAGAGTTTGTGTCGCTGAACTGCATGACCATCATGATTCATCCAAATAAAGAGGGAAACTCACACAATAATTCAGGAATTATAAGCCAAAACACCCCTAACCTTTCAACTTAAAATCCTTAACGCAGATTTTCTCCAAATGTGACCATCATCCCCTTAACATGGGTTGTAGGGGTAATGTTATTGAGCATGTTATAGAATAAATTTTTGTAGAGTCGTAATTATGTATGCCAAGTATGATGAGAATCTGCATAGGGGATTGGGAAATGTACCCCCAAAAACGTCAACTGCTAACAACGCAATTGATGCCTGCGGAAATGTGACTGGTATGTCGAGAGTTCCACTAACATGGGCACGAACATAAAAGTTGAGTGACCTTATTTTAGGTTATATTTGTGGTACTCACATATATGCATATACATACAAATTTGTATTGTACTGAGATAAACAACGTGAGCGGAACTAATCAAAGACAACGAAAGCAGGCACTCATTATAGAGACTTCAAGGACGAAACTATAAATATAAAAGAAGTGGAGACCTTTGTTTAGGCAGGAGAGCCAGTCGTTTATCCCAAGCATTGATCAGCTAGTCATCCTATACCAGCATTGCAGAATACATTTAATGTAATCAAAGTCAAAAAGAAGGAGAGAGAATCGTACATGAACAACTTCTAAAAATAGCAAATCAACATAATCGTGTTATGGGAGGAAACAAATAATAAAATGTAACAAATTATATGCGTTGATATTTTTACTATTTTCTATAAAATTGTATACATCAATAATTACGTCACCCTATGGGTGTTCGATATTACGATATTTAGACACTCATAGAGTAAGATATATCTGGAGGAATAATTTTATTTCGGTGAAACGAACAACAAAGGCCGGAGAAATATGACTGTAATAATCAAAGTATGGACAGAGATGATTAGCACGTATTGATATAGATGAGGAAAAGGCACCACGTATCTATATTTAAAACAATTAACACAGAACTAGAACAATATCATCTTATATGGCCTTAAGAAAGTACCACAACTTTAATAATATTCAGAAGTCAACGTTTAAGTTCTGAAATGGGGACTTGTCGATATTCCACATATAGTTCTGATATATGCTTTCTTACTCATATATGTAACGTTTTTGCAAACTGAGTAATTGAAGTACTTTGTAACTTGTACCTTGAATAATACAAGCCATTACTTGTACATTGCATAATATGAACCATAATTTTGTACTTTATATAAAAGGAACCATTACTTGTACCTTGCATAATACAAACCATTACTTGTACCTTGTATAATACAAACCGATACTTGTACCTTGTATAATATACAACCGATACTTGTACCTTGTTAATATACAACCGATACTTGTATCTTGCATAATGCAAACCATTACTTGTACCTTGTATAATATACAACCGATACTTGTACCTTGTATAATGCAAACCATTGTAACTTGCATAATACAAACCAATACTTGTACCTTGTATAATACAAACCAATACTTGTACCTTGTATAATACAAACCGATACGTGTACCTTACATAATACAAACCGATACTTGTACCTTACATAATACAAACCGATACTTGTACCTTGCATAATACAAACCGATACTTGTACCTTGTATAATACAAACCGATACTTGTACCTTGTATAATACAAACCGATACTTGTGCCTTGTATAATACAAACCGATACTTGTGCCTTGTATAATACAAACCGTTACTTGTACCTTGTATAATACAAACCATTACTTGTACCTTGTATAATACAAACCAATACTTGTACCTTGCATAATACAAACCATTACTTGTACCTTGTATAATACAAACCATTACTTGTACCTTGTATAATACAAACCATTACTTGTAACTTGCATAATACAAACCAATACTTGTACCTTGTATAATACAAACCGATACTTGTACCTTACATAATACAAACCGATACTTGTACCTTGCATAATACAAACCGATACTTGTACCTTGTATAATACAAACCGATACTTGTACCTTGTATAATACAAACCGATACTTGTGCCTTGTATAATACAAACCGATACTTGTGCCTTGTATAATACAAACCGATACTTGTACCTTGCATAATACAAACCGATACTTGTACCTTGCATAATACAAACCATTACTTGTACCTTGTATAATATACAACCGATACTTGTACCTTGTATAATACAAACCATTACTTGTACCTTGTATAATACAATCCATTACTTGTACCTTGTATAATATACAACCGATATTTGTACCTTGCATAATGCAAACCATTACTTGTACCTTGTATAATATACAACCGATACTTGTACCTTGTATAATGCAAACCATTACTTGTACCTTGTATAATACAAACCATTACTTGTACCTTGTATAATACAAACCATTACTTGTACCTTACATAATACAAACCGTTAAAGCGTCAGCATATTGCCACAAATTTTAAACATTAATAGAACCTACAGGATATAGAAAATCTTAACACTGAATAAAACAGTTTGCAAATGTGAATATATTTAATATAGAGCTAATTAACGTTTGTACACATTTAATATGTATGGGGCATTCTTCTAGCAATAGATAGAATTATCGTTTGTACACATTTAATAGTGATGGGGCATTCTATTAGCAATAAATAGAATTACTGCTTGTACACATTTAATAGTTATGGAGCATTCTGCTTGCAATATATAGCATTATCGTTTGTACACATTTACTAGTTATGGGGCATTCTGCTAACATTAGACCGAATTGTCTTTTGTACACATTTAATAGTTATGGGGCATTCGGCTAGCAATAGATAGAATTATCATTTGTACACATTTAATAGGTATGGAGCATTCTGCTAGCAATAGATAGCATTATCGTTTGTACACATTTAATAGTGATGGATCATTCTGCTAGCAGTAGACCGAGTTCTCGTTTGTACACATTTTGACTTTGCTTTTATTTGTCCTTTTTGGAAGAGATTAAACCAGGACTATCCACAATGAAATACGAAACTAAATAAGTAAAGGTGAAGTTATGGGTAGTTGAAATATATACAGTATAGTCAATACGTCAACTCCATATGAAAAAGTGGAAAATATACAGAAATATATATACAAGAAGTCAGCGTGATCAAAAATAGAGACCGGTATTAAACTACGGGGTACACTGCTAAAAATCCATGACCTGGTCGTTGTCTCGTTCAAGTGTCCACGACAAAGACTAAAGCAAATTATTTCTTATCAAAGTACACTAATGGATTGTGACATCACCTATACAATCTTACATTATAATACACGGGCACGTCACATATTATTTTCGTGGAAAATGTAATACAACTCCCACTGAAAAGAGTTCCGTCATAAAATTAAAAATGTTTCTAGTTTCTAGATATACCACGTTTAATCCATAGTTTAACGTTAACATTCTCTCTCTCTCTCTCTCTCTCTCTCTCTCTCTCTCTCTCTCTCTCTCTCTCTCTCTCTCTCTCTCTCTCTCTCTCTCTCATATTACAGTGAATTTGTCAAATATATTACATTCGATGCTGATCATCACAGATTCTAGAACAAAAACACATTCTCTCTCTCTCTCTCTCTCTCTCTCTCTCTCTCTTTCTCTCTCTCTCTCTCTCTCTCTCTCTCGTCTCTCTCTCCTCTCTCTCTCTCTCTCCTGTCTCTCATCACTCTCTCTCATTACAGAGAATTTGTCAAATATATTACATTCGATGCTGATCATCACAGATTCTAGAACAAAAACACATTTTCTGGACAATTCTCCTAAAAGTGGATTTGCATTCCTTGCGAAAAGAGCGATTCATTGCACCGTATATAATAGGGTTTATAAAACTACTTACAAAGTACGACCTTACACAAAAGTTGTATACTACATAGCTGGAATGATTGCTGGTGTCTGTGAATCCCAGTTTTCTAAACTTGAGAATGTTTGCAATCAAGTAAGGCATGAAACTAACCACAAACGCTACAGTAACTGCAAAAAATACCAATGTTGTCCTTACTGTACGTACAGACATACGACCGAAGCTTATCTTCGTCTTAAGATTTGTTCAAAGCGACCAATGAAGTCTTTCTCTGAGTTTGGCTCTTCTGATTAGGTCTCAAATTGGTTTCGTCAGAAATTTTTCGGGATGGTGTTTCTTTTGAATTTTCCTCTGTTTGAGAAGATACTACAGATATATCTTCTAGTCCATCTGTGCTTAGTCTGTTCGAGTGTTTGACATTGCCGTCGTTCACGTTCCTCATACCTACTGGCCAAGTGTCTCCAACTGACAGGCGCTTCCGTTTGAAAATCTCATTCCCAATCCTCGCGTAGAAAAATCCGAAAATAATTAACAAAAGCAAATAGCAAATGAATAAAAAAACATAGTAGATGATAGGATATGATGTGCCGATAATTCCGTCAGACGTAGAACATTCTGTTCCATTGAGTCCAGAAATTTCCGTCTCGACAGTTTTTTTACCAAAAACGACAAATGCTGGCCATGACAGCAACACGCTAAGACACGTCAGACACAGAAATAATATCTTCACCTTTCGAATCGGAAATCCTTTGAGAGGGTTACATATCTTGTAAAATCGATCAAATGAAACACATATCAGAATAAAGCACGATGATATAATGGTAACAGAGGTAACAAATCTCATTATCTTGCATGCCCATGTTGCAGTGAAGATATACGGTTCGGCTAAATCCACTATCTCGATTGGACATCCAAGGGAACACGACAAAAGATCTTGAATGGCCAAATATATGATGAAGTAGCGAGAAGGAGATCGTCTTAAGCGATATTGGTATACGTAAACAACTAGAGAATTGCCAATGATGCCGACTATCAACACCAGACATAAGTATATTATGATTGGTAAAGCTATTATGGCTTTTTCACGATTTACGTGTTCCAGCTGGGCTCTTCTTTCACCATCATTCAGTTCAGTTACATTCAGCATAATGACAAAGTCAGTCCCTCTGTTGTGCACAGTCAAAAATGTAACCCTTAAAAAAGAGGGAAGAAAAAACAACATATATATATATATATATATATATATATATATATATATATATATATATATATATATATATATATATATATATATATATATATATATATATATATATATATATATATATATATATATATATATTGCATTAGTGGTATAAAATGTTTTTGTGTTTTCATAAAATTACCCAGATTATGAATGTCAAATCACAAGAAAATAAACGCACAATCCTGCCTTCATACCCTCAACATTTTGTAATGCACTTATCTGGAAGTAACGTCTACATTTGAGCAATCAGTTGGGTCATGTTAGTTTCATTGCACATTCGTGAAATTGGATATGAATATCATTTATAAGCAAAACGTCTACACCGATGATGAACCATCCGTTAAGTTTGCTTTTACTTAGATTTGTCTGACGGACAGAGTAATTGAATTTTAATTTAAATTATAGATTTTACAATAAGGATAAATCTCCCACTCTTAAACACACACGTACGCACACGCACACACACAGTGACTCATAATTGTTTGGTGACTGGATTCTCGTCTAAACCATAGATTCCTACAACAATGTAATATCAACTTGGTCAAGAGCATTTAATACAGTCGTGATAAACCGAATTCCAACGTCCTTTCACTTTTGAGAAGACAGCACATGATATAATACGGACTTAATGACTTGTTCCAATCAACAATAGTCCTTTTAAGTGGCCCTCAAGGATAAGAGTCTTCATCTGCCTTGTGTCGAGAGTCGTACTGATAGATATGAATAAGTGGTGCTTATTCATATACATTTATATGTGTGTGAGTGTGAACGTGTGTGTACAGATACAATTCATAGGTTACAAAAAAAGATCTGCATGTTATAGGCGAAACGCAAGGATAAGCTATCATCCATCAACCAAGAAATTGTTTCTTCTCTTCAACATTGTAAAAACATTTTACTTTTTTTCCTGGTGGCACCTATTTTAACCCGACTTGTGTACAATATTATGAAGTGGGGGAGGGAGGATATATATCAAGGCTTTGTTTAACGTCAGAATTGGTGGAGAAGGGTCGAGGGCATTCATTTCGGACGTGTCCTTATTTCCCAAAGTGTTTAAATTAAACTCATTGTGACGTCATTTCGTCGATTTAGTTTTACTTTGATTCCGTCACTTTCCTTTCATTGTTTTAACCTACCACTTTCCGATCATTGACAATAGTTTTCTTTTAAATCAAACATCCAAGTCTAAGTCTCCATATCGTCGTTCATTAATCAGATTATACAAACACTTTAGTTACTTACTGATAACCTGTTTGTTCTCTCAACCAATCCCTTTCTTCTATCATTGTTTTCTTCAGTTGATTAACATGATCATGTCATGTCAACGAACCCTTTGTTTTCATTTGACGAATTCCGAGTTTGTTTTTCTAATTATGCACATTTTGTTTAAAAGATACATGCCTTTACACGGTATACTGTCCTCTCTCGATCGATCGATTGGTATGTATGTATGTATGTATGTATGTATGTATGTATGTATGTATGTATGTATGTATGTATGTATGTATGTATGTCTGTCTGTCTGTCTGTCTGTCTGTCTGTCTGTATGTATGTATGTATGTATGTATGTATGTATGTCTGTCTGTCTGTCTGTCTGTCTGTCTGCCTGCCTGCCTGCCTGCATGCATGCATATATACATACATACATACATACATACATACATACATACATACATACATACATACATACATACATACATACATACATACATACATACATACATACATACATACAGACAGACAGACATACATACGGCCACAGTTGTTATATGAGAAAGCTTGCCACTGGGATAATTTTGAAATCTGGACTGATAGCTTTGTGCCCTAAATATTATATTTAAAAGCAAAGTATATATTGAAGACAGAAGGGATAGATGAACATATATACTTGAAAGACCAACATACAAAAAGGCATATTTCTGAAGACGACTACATTCTCCAGATATATTAATAGCTTATTTGTCGCGAAATCAACCTGTGAAATCGTACACCACCTTAGAGTATGCACATGAGGGCGATATACGTATATCACAGATGGACTTTGGTGTAAAGATTATAACAATTTAAAGCGTCAGATACCAAATACTCTCATGGTCCATCTGGTTAGATTTGTTTTATTAGATTTATGACGTCATATTATAAGCAGCTACTACTATCACCAAATTTGGAAAATTTCCCGATTTCGGAGTAATGGCAGATTTTAGCACTCTACGGCTTCTCATTTACTACCACAAACTTCGAACTGAATCATAACAAATTGTAATCCAGCATATTTGAAATATTGATTTCAATAACGTTTTGCCACCCAAACCATGTCTACATAAACATTGTTTAAAAAGAAAATTGGCCGCGAAATGATGTTTAGTACATATTTCTCATTCTTGTCACAAATACAACTTTCCAACTGAGTTTATACCTAAGACTTGGTATAGTCAATGTCAGGAAAAAATGTATACACTGCATTTTGTAATCAAGCACAAATAATTCGACTTTGCAAGATTATTTCAATTTAAAACCCTTACATTGTCACGCTTATAATGAGCACATGTTGAAAGTACTAATATCACTTACCTCTTTTTCCCAAACGCTTGTAAACATATATCTACTGCACCTTCAAATCGTCAACTGCGGTCCGGATTGTTCCGGAGAAAGCTGCAAAGTCACTATATAATAAGCAAGCAGGAAATCCGGGTCAAAAGCCAATTGTTAACTATACGAATTATTTTGTGTTTTTGTAATAATACAGCAATTCTGTTATTAAATGTATGCATTGAAAGGATATTGTTCAATTTTATCACTCATTATTATTAACAAAATCACGCTTTTTTTCAAAGAATATTTTACATAATATATGATACGTGACAATTTACAAGAACTTTCAAGAACACACACACACACACACACACACACACACACACACAACATGCATGCATGCACGCATGCATGCATACATACATACATACATACATACATACATACATACATACATACATACATACATACATACATACATACATACATACATACATACATACATGCATGCATGCATGCATGCATGCATGCATGCATGCATGCATACATACATACATACATACATGACAATATAAAACTATTTTAAAACCTAACTGAAGAACCATCTACTGCAATGATAATCATTATACTCATCATCATAGATGCCGTCATCATCATCATCATCAGCAGCATCTTAATGATAAAATTAGGACCAGTCGGACAAAATAAGGAATCCTTTGGTGAAAAGTACATTCGCAGTAACCCTTTCTTACTAAAAAGAAACAGCATTATTAAGATTTGGCGACATGTTGAGGTTAGATGGGTCCCATTTTTATTTAGCACTAAAGTAGACGGTACAAGTCCTTTAGTGTTAGCCCCGAATGAATACAACCATTTGTTTAGAAAGAGTATAAGTTACAAGTTTTATCAAGATGGTCACTATAATAATAATAAACAACAATGAGGACATTGTGTAGCGCTTAATTTTTTAGAAGCTCTAAGCGCTTTACGTTTATAATGATATGACTACACAAAAAACACATAAAACAAAAAAAACACCATGAAATTAGAAAACATTTTTTAAAAGTATTAATTCTTAAAGTTTGTTCTTCCAGTCAAATAAAGTGAATTTTAAGAGCACTCTTGAAAGTGATCACTGTATTTTTATGTCTAATGTCAATGAGCAATTCGTTCCACGTTGCTGGGCCATGGTATACAAAAGAACGTTGTCCATATGACTTCGTTTTTATAGTGAGAATAAGGAGTACATGATTGTCAGAGGAGGAGCGTAAGTATCTTGCTGGTGTCTACACATGGTAGAGGCCAGATAGGTATGTTGGACTGGAGTCCTTCAGTGAAACGTAGCACAGAGAACTAACGTATTGAATGACTAGAACAGATCCAACAACAAACCCCTTTGGAACAACAAAACATAGATCAACTGGGCTGGATCGTATTCCATGCAGCTACAATGTGTGTCCTGTTGACTAAGTAGGACTTAAACCACTGTAAGGCTGTATTGTTAATGCCAAACACATTCCGAAACTTACCTTTCTTAATAGTATTATGACGACAACACGCGGTGTGGGGGCAAAAGGTGATAACATGGGATGTGGGACTAACTATAACAACACGCGATGTGAGGCCCAGGGTGCCCTAGTGGTAAAGGTGCTCACCTTTAGTAATCACTAACCGTTCACCTGTCCACGTGGGTTTGAAATAAATCGGGTTTTGCCAAAGTTGTTACATGAGAAAGCTTGCCACTAGGATATTGTGTCTAATGCTGCAGACAAATCAAGGAGGGTGAGGACTGTAATATTTCCGTTATCCAAAGCAACGAAAATGTCATTAACTACTTTCAGGAGAGTAGTTTCAGTACTGTGGCAAGGACGATATGCAATGCTAAAAAGACTGTTTGAATTCAGGTGAGATACAAGTTGGGTTAGAACAACGTGTTCTAAGACTTTTTATATCAATTTAAGATTAGAAACTGGGCGGTAGTTCTATAAATCGTTATGGTCGAGTCTTGGTTTCTTTAGCAGACGCATTACATTGGCAGCGTTGAAAAATTATGGGAATTCACCCGATGAGAGAGAGGTATTAATAACATCAGTTAGTGAAGGCAATATTGGGTCTAAGCACTCAATAAGCAGGGATGTTGGAATTGGATCAAGTCCACATGACTTTGATGGACTCTTCATCACGATTGTCCGCATTAAATTCATAGAGACAGGTTCGAATTCTCCTTATGTTAGTTGCTGAAATTCTGTATCGTAACTGTATGGTGACGACGAGTCAATTGAAATTGTGTTGTCAATCTTATCTCTAATTGTTTGTACTTTGTCACGGAAGAAATTTGCATAAAGGTCCGGAAGGTCTACCGGAGAGAAGGTAGTTGGAAGTGGTGTAAATTTGTTATGAATAAAGGGTGACCATATATGATATCAGACTGACAACATATCACTTTTAGTGCTAACCAGACATCAAAAGAACTATTTTGGTGAATATAACATTTAGTTTAGGTAACGAAGTGATAATTAGTCTTTGACATTGTTAGAGGTCAAAACGCACCTTTTTCAATTACTACCAACTAGACAATGATACAGAAAGAGTATCAAAAGCAATAGTTTCAAGATGGCGACTATGTGGGTTATAATGCATATTATAACAGTGTCATTTAAGTTTTTACCAACTAGACATCGTAAGGTTTTAGTCAAAACAATATCAGTGATATGACCATTCATTTAGAAGGAGCGGGTATAACTAAGGTTTTTCAAGACGGCTGCTGTAGAAATTATAAGAAGTCTTACAGCGAGATACAACCATTTGATGAGGCATGCTACTTATAATTTGTAAAATATAAAATGTTCGCCAAGTTGGATATCAGAGGGGTGCCATCTTTAATAAGGTAACTAGACGTGATAAGAAGTATATTAAAGATAACTCCGTATAATACATAAATTCACGAGGAGCAACAACAATAGATTCTAGATGGTGTTCATATTTTGTACCATTTTCATTCAGGCTCAGCACAACTTTATTGTAAGCCTTTTCGTGAAAACCCCACGTCGATAGGACCATCCGCTCCGGATGGGTCGTGATAACAAGATTTTAAAGCTACACGCGTAGCAACCGTCCAAGCAGCACAACTGTTTAGCATTGGGAGGCCCATACTTAATTTATTATATTTTAGCGCCAGGAGTGGTGGGGGGTGGGGGTGGTGGATATAAATTCATTATACGCAACTGCCGTTTGATGTCGGTCTGAATGTTCTCCTGCCTATGGTAGGCCTTGTGGAGCATCCGTATTATGCAGAAAGACTTGGTACTGTTTGGGCTTAAGATCAGTTTGAAAGTTACAGTTGTTAAGAATGAAATTCTCGGTAGGAACAACTCTAATTTTTCGGAAAAACACACCCTTCATGGTCCACTTTTTTATTGTTGTTTAACATATCTGTTTCACTTCATTAATCTTCTTGACTACCTAATTAGATGCCTTCATTATTTCAGCTGAACTTCCAATGGCTATAGGATATCCCTTTGTTTGGATCTGTATAGTAATGTCAGTAGAAATAACACACACAGACACACACACACGCATATATATATATATATATATATATATATATATATATATATATATATATATATATATATATATATATATATATATATATATATATATATAAATACTAATCATAACATAACAAATATTTGTTTCTCAATATCTGAAAAATGAAGTACAATACAATGACGTCAAAGCAAGGGAGTAGGAGCAAAGGATAGCACTAATGTTGAAATTCGAGGGTAAAATATTCTGTTCTCATACACCTAACTAGACACTTTACATATCACGCTGTCACACGCTTTATTCATACACAGACATTAACCCACTTATTCTAACATCCTATAACTTCTCTCCCAACAAAGCAAGTCGTGGAGGTTAGAAAACTCACCAAACAAAGGTCACTTTGCTTCGATTGCATGTACAAATTGTGTATATTGCTACAGCTAGTTGTCATTTTGTTCCCAAAGGGATTTTAGATATGTTATACGTTATAATAGGATATACTGTAACGGTACACATTACGTTATAGTAGGATATACTGTAACGATACACATTAAGTTATAGTAGGATATACTGTAACGGTACACATTAAGTTATAGTAGGATATACTGTAACGGTACACATTACGTTATAGTAGGACAGACTGTAATGGTACACATTACGTTATAGTAGGATATACTGTAACGGTACACATTACGTTATAGTAGGATATACTGTAACGGTACACATTAAGTTATAGTAGGACAGACTGTAATGGTACACATTACGTTATAGTAGGACAGACTGTAATGGTACACATTACGTTATAGTAGGACAGACTGTAATGGTACACATTACGTTATAGTAGGACAGACTGTAATGGTACACATTACGTTGTAGTAGGACAGACTGTAATGGTACACATTAAGTTATAGTAGGATATACTGTAACGGTACACATTACGTTATAGTAGGATATACTGTAACGGTACACATTACGTTATAGTAGGATATACTGTAACGGTACATATTACGTTATAGTAGGACAGACTGTATTGGTACACATTAAGTTATAGTAGGATATACTGTAACGGTACACATTAAGTTATAGTAGGACAGACTGTAATGGTACACATTACGTTATAGTAGGACAGACTGTAATGGTACACATTACGTTATAGTAGGATATACTGTAACGGTACACATTACGTTATAGTAGGATATACTGTAACGGTACACATTAAGTTATAGTAGGATATACTGTAACGGTACACATTAAGTTATAGTAGGACAGACTTTAATGGTACACATTACGTTATAGTAGGACAGACTGTAATGGTACACATTACGTTATAGTAGGATATACTGTAATGGTACACATTAAGTTATAGTAGGACAGACTTTAACGGTACACATTAAGTTATAGTAGGACAGACTTTAATGGTACACATTACGTTATAGTAGGACAGACTTTAATGGTACACATTACGTTATAGTAGGACAGACTTTAATGGTACACATTACGTTATAGTAGGACAGACTGTAATGGTACACATTACGTTATAGTAGGATATACTGTAATGGTACACATTAAGTTATAGTAGGACAGACTTTAACGGTACACATTAAGTTATAGTAGGACAGACTTTAATGGTACACATTACGTTATAGTAGGACAGACTGTAATGGTACACATTACGTTATAGTAGGACAGACTGTAATGGTACACATTAAGTTATAGTAGGATAGTAACGGTACACATTAAGTTATAGTAGGATATACTGTAACGGTACACATTAAGTTATAGTAGGATATACTGTAACGGTACATTATAGTAGGATATACTGTAACGGTACACATTACGTTATAGTAGGATATACCGTAACGGTACACATTAAGTTATAGTAGGACAGACTTTAACGGTACACATTAAGTTATAGTAGGACAGACTTTAATGGTACACATTACGTTATAGTAGGACAGACTATAATGGTACACATTACGTTATAGTAGGACAGACTGTAACGGTACACATTAAGTTATAGTAGGATAGTAACGGTACACATTAAGTTATAGTAGGATATACTGTAACGGTACACATTAAGTTATAGTAGGATATACTGTAACGGTACATTATAGTAGGATATACTGTAACGGTACACATTACGTTATAGTAGGATATACCGTAACGGTACACATTACGTTATAGTAGGATATACTGTAATGGTACATTATAGTAGGATATACTGTAACGGTACACATTACGTTATAGTAGGATATACTGTAACAGTACACATTACGTTATAGTAGGATATACTGTAACAGTACACATTACGTTATAGTAGGACAGACTGTAATGGTACACATTACGTTATAGTAGGACAGACTGTAATGGTACACATTACGTTATAGTAGGATATACTGTAACGGTACACATTAAGTTATAATAGGATATACTGTAACGGTACACATTAAGTTATAGTAGGATATACTGTAACGGTACACATTAAGTTATAATAGGATAGTAACGGTACATATTACGTTATAGTTGGCTATACTGCAACGGTACATAGTATTCTAGTTATGTCTTTAATACATATATTTTGCTGCACTAGCATAAGTATATTTGCCTTACATGTGTCAACACAATTTCTTGACTGTCTGTCTCACATAATTGCATAGTATACTGTGTTAACGTTTTTCTACATATACTGACAAGTCTGTGTTTAATCTGACCGTTTATTTCCATGTTAAAAGTGAAGATACTACAAGAGACATATAACAACGTAGCGTCAGAGCAAAACTACTTAAAACTACTTAGACGGACAGTAACTGTAACGGTTCTACACCCATCGTCTCCACCCCATTATATGTACATCCTATGAAGAAGCTAAGTAGCATTCCCTCAGAGGATGGGCAGACTGTGACTGGATATATATATATATATATATATATATATATATATATATATATATATATATATATATATATATATATATATATATATATATATATATATATATATATATGTGTGTGTGTGTGTGTGTGTGTGTGTGTGTGTGTAGAGTGTGTGTGTGTGTGTGTGTTAAATTTAAGAAGAAGCAAATATACTTATAGACATGGGCTAATAAGGGAAGTAGACTTGACACATTATATATATTTCAAATAAGGAAGACTGTGCGATAGACTGTAAAATACAGCAATGGAAACTTTCAGATCATAATTGGGTGACTAAAGATAAAACTAAATATAAAATAAAATGGGACGATGGGATATGAAAAACAAACAATGACATAATAAATGTTGTAGAATATCAGTAATAGAGAAAACAATATTGAGGATCAATAATGAGAAAACATATCATGATATTATAAAGAAAAGGTAAACGATACAAAAAGCGATAATGATATAACAAAATCGTACTGCTGGGAGCAGAAACGGGGTAAAACTGTTATAGAAAGTCAATTTCATAATAATAAATGATACAAATAATAACATAGTAAGAGAGCATGCAAATAAGAAAATAAAACGCACATGATTGAGAAAATGTGGGAATGAAAATAAAAGCGGGGACATCTTCATTTTTTTTATGAAAGATCAAAATCTGCACACAGAAGAGATAAAATTAGAAAGGGTAAAGAGACATCGATAATTTATTTAGATTATATACAACTACTATAAACAACTGTATAACACACCAAACGTAAGATTGGAAAACATAGATACTGTGAGTGAATGCTATTTAAGAAAACTGGAAAACATGCAAAGAAATTATATGACTAATATATTACTAGTATGGAATAGGCGATGCGATCCAAAATATATCAAATGAGAAAGCATAGACATCGAACGTCCTATCGCAAGTTAAGCAAGCAAATATAGCCAATTTCGAAATCACTTTTCAAAAAAAAATTTTAATGGTGGAAATGACCACATCTATGCGGGAGGAGGATAATTTCAATATATACAAAGTTTTTTTTTTGTTAGGTTATTTAGCGCCATACAATAGGTTGTACTTATTCACTATATACTATATACAAAGGAAAAGGAGAACATAATGAACTCAAAAACCGGAGACCAATGTCACTTTTAAATATAGATTGCAAAGTTTAAATAAGATCCTATCTTGTAGAGTAAAACAAGGCACGCCACACATTTTAAATACTAATCAAAGTTGCGAGGAGGAGGGTAGGTACATTCCGAATAATATACTAACCGTGTCATTGTAGTAATAAAAATGGAAGACTTATTCTGTAAAATTAACATTACAAAATCAACAGATTTACGCGATAAAACTCTCCAACCAAAGAGATGAATTAAAAACAGTACAACATGCAGATGACATTA
This sequence comes from Unio pictorum, assembly GCA_030141615.1. NCBI lineage: Eukaryota > Metazoa > Mollusca > Bivalvia > Unionida > Unionidae > Unio > Unio pictorum. The sequence goes on from JARLTB010000110.1 coordinate 10,706,928, forward strand.
CCAACTTTACAACTAACGGATCCTCTATAGACACTTATATGTTGCAATTTATACAACATTTAACATACAAAATACCTAGTCCGAGTTTCCTCTGACTCTTGCCACTCCATTTCTGATATTTGGACATTCATGTTGAAGTGTACGGTCAGAGTGCATTCTCTATCGAAACGTTGGAATTCGAGGACACCATTTGGTGTCAGCACGGGGTATCCGTTTACTTGCAGGCTCAGCAAACTTGAACTATCTTTCTTCGAGATATATCTGAATGAAATGGATAGGAATATGATTTATTTTCTCAAAAATCGTGTGCATATCATTCGCTATGTCTTAAATCCGCTGATTGACGACACGTTCTCTCTCTACCGGGGAATTCCAAACTGCCATTGTAAATCCTCTGCTGAAGTAACCAACATTCGACCATAACGATTTAAAGAACTACCGCCCAGCTTAAAATATCCCGTTGTCACGTTGTAATGATTAACCAGAATTCAACATGTATATCATAGGCACTGAGGCTAATACTTTCGTGCCGTAAATATCTATGAAGGTTTATTCGGCGAACAATGAGGTGTCAAGCCAGTTATTTGACATTGTCATACAATTCGTGACTGGCCTTGTTTTGGACATCTAGTTACATAATAACAATTTTCATCCCATGTTTCACAGGTATGTGGTGGAATTCTGTGTTCGGATCAAAGGAACATCAAGCGGGGTCGTAAGTAACACTTGACAGGCTGTTGAGGAAGGGCAGTGTTTGATAATTAAATAATCAACATCCACCCGGAATTGAGCAAGGCGAGGCCAACATTAGAATTGCAAACTTAAATCTATTATCTAAACGTCTGTAGTCGCTAAACCAGCAAGCGGATGAAATTATAAGGGAAAAAAGCTTATCCGACGACATTCAAAATTGGTCAGAAACTTGTTATTCTGGGAATTACAAGGAGCATCAGTATAATTCAGTGACTAATTGTTCGATTGTTGTAAAATATTAAGGCAATGTAAGTGTACTTTAATTATATTAGTTCGTATAATTGCCATTTGTAGGATTTGATTCATTCGTAGTGTTTGATATAAATGCATATTTTGAGATATGAGCATTGTTTATGTGAAGAATTAATATTGTAATTCACTCTTTGGTCAATTCATTGCAACCTCGTACATTTTATAGATTTGCAAATGTTGAATTGAATTATAACTTTGTACAATGGTTGCAGTGTGCAACATTAGTTAATAAGGATTGGCATATTTGTATATACTTTGTAGGAGCATAATGTGCAAGGATATATCAGCACATGGATATGCGCATATCTGTGTACATTTGGTAGAAGTGCAATGTACAGAAATGCATCTCATTATGTGATATTGTTCTGGATAATACGATTGAGAATCTATATATACCGTGTACACAAAGGGAATTTGTATTTCAATGGGGACGAATGCTTGACCAAAGAAGGTAATGGCTTATCTGATGATATTGTTGTTGAGTGTCAGTTAGATAGAATGGGGAATATGCTATACTAATGGCCTTGTTTGTTAATACAGAAAGCTGTCATCAACCAGAGGAATTGTAGGAGACAGATGGAAATACCCTAGTGCAGTTGGTCTCGAGTCTCTGGGAAACAACGAAAAAGGAAGAAAGGAGGAAGAAATTAGGCAGACTGGAAGGACTTGGATCACCAGTCCAGAGAAAGATCATACAGATGAGTAGGACCTTAGGACAGAATAAAGATGATGAAATAAGTCAGATGATGGAAAAGGCCGTCACTTGGTTGAGTGGAAGATGAGTGATCGGTTTTAATTTGAATTTTATTTGATATATTACTATTATTGAATTATATTAAATTGTTGTTTATTTGAATTTCACATTTTGTGTATTCATTAATTTAACTGTCTGCACCACTGACTGGAGGCTCGGAGATTTGCATCTCTCTATCACTACTTCCATTTCTGACAAAATCAAGCCAGGATGGGTCTTCTGTAATAATTTAATAATATTGGGAGCACCCCAACCCAACCTAAATAAAGGGACACCTCTACACCCGTTCATATAAAATACCTAAGAAAAAGTTGTTCTAACCCAATTTGTATCTAATATGAATTCAGACAGTCTTTTAGCAATGCAGAGCCTGAATATCGCCATTGCTACATTACTGAAACTACTCTTCTGAAAGTAGTTAATGACATTCTCCTTGCTTTGGATACCGGAAAGATTACAGTCCTCACCCTCCTTTATTTATCTGCAGCATTTGACACAATATACCATGATAAATCACTTCACGATCTCGAGCATGTATTTGGCATTCACAATACAGCTTTACTGTGGTTCAATTCCTACTTAGTCAACAGGACACAAATTGTACCTGCAAATGTAATACACTGCAGCCCAGTTGATCTATGTTGTGGTGTTCCACAGGGAACCGTTCTTAGACCTGTTTTTGCTTTCTTCTCATTCTATACACTCAGCCGCTCTCAAGTGTGATAGATCATAAACAAATGTTTCACCAGTTGTACACTGATGACACCCAAAAATACAAGTCTAGCCACCCAACTGAAGTTGATGCTACCATATAAGGCGTGGAGATGTGCATTTCTGATGTGATATCATGGATGACATGTAACATGCTGCAGATGAATGATGAAAAACTGAGGCCATTCTGATCACAACACAAAGACTATCTTATTCACATCCTTTACCTCAGCTGATAAATATCAGCAACACCAACATTAAATTCACACAGTATGAAAACGTAGGTGTTACTTTAGAAAGTACTCTCACATTACACCAACATGTCATGAACGTATGCAAGGCTGCATATCTTGAGCTGAGAGGCATCAGCTCCATTTATAAATATCTTTCAGTTGATGCCACTAAAACACTTGTTTGTTCAGTAGTACTGTCTGGTTCGTCTCAATATCTACTCCACAAATGTCAAAAATTTCAAAACACAGCTGCTCGGATCATCTTTAAAGTGCCACGATCAGAGCATACCTTCCCGCTACTCTGTATCCTATACTGGCTATCCATTCGATCCAGAATCAAACACAACATTTGTTCTCTGTGCTACGTTTCACTGACGGACTCCAGTCAAACATACATATCTGGCCTCACCCATGTATACACACCAGCAAGATACTTATGCTCCTCTTCTAACAATCGTGTACTCTTTTTTTCCCACTATGAAAAAAGTCATATGGACAACGTTCATTTGTATACCAAGGCCCAGCAACATGGAACTAATTGCCCATTGAAATTAGACACAAATACACAGTGATCCCTTTCCAAAGTGCTCTTAAAATTCACGTTTTTAACTGCAAGAACAAACTTAAATACCTAATAATGTTTCCTACCTTAAGTTTTTTCGCATATAAAAAAATATTTCCTGACTTCATGGTGTTTAATTTTGTTTTATGTCTTTTGTAGTAATATAATTATAGATGTTGTAAACTGCTAAGAGTTTCTAAAGATTTGGTGGTATTCAAAGTCCCAATTATTATTATTATTATTATTATTATTATTATTATTATTATTATTATGGGGGGCGATAAGTATGCTTTCTCTCTCTCACACACACACACACACACACACACACACACACACACACATTTTGATGTGCTTTCTACTAGATAAGCGACTTTCGTATAATGTTTTCGAATTTTTAATACAACAATAATTGACATGGAGGTGGAGGATGGGGTGGAAACTGGTGATATTATCACATGACTACTAGACATATGATGTCATGGACATATGGGCCGCGAAAAAAGTATGGTTGTCCTGCAGTTAACGATGCAAATGGAGAGTACCAGGTCCAATGTTTTAGTAGCATGTCTCTACCTCTACTAAACACTGCTCTGTACCCTACACTGGCTATCCATTTGATTCAGAATCAAACACAAAATTTGTTCTCTGTGCTACGTTTCATTGACATACCCCAGTCCAACATACCAATCTGGCCTCACCCATGTGTATCCACCAGCAAGATACTTGCGCTCCTCTTCTGACAATCGTATACTCATTGTTCCCACTATGAAAGATAAGTCATATGAACACCATTCTTTTGCATACCAGGGCCTAGTGCTGTGGAACAAATTGCCCACTGAAATTAGACACGAAGACACAGTGGTCCCGTTTAAGAGTGCTCTTAAAACTCGCCTTTCCCGACTACTGGAACACACTTTGAGACCTAAATTTTTTTTGTTTTTAAATGTTTTCAGAAATTTTTATGTTTTCCAATTTCACGGTTTTATTTTTTGTTTTCCTGTAGTGTATTCATATCATTATTGATGTTGTAACGCGCTTAGAGCTTCTGAAGATTAGGTGCTATACAAAGTCCTCATTATTAGTATGTTTACTTAACATGTGTTCTTATCTATCGAGGAATACTACTAAAATCAAAGTGTTCCGAAAGATTTAAGGTTATGGGTTAAAAGATGAGGGATTTTGCTAACCATCTGCATACAAAAGTCAACTGAAATAATTTTAATAGTTAATATTAAAAATTTGGGTCTAGGTCTAGGATACTGAAATTACCCCATAAAGAACCTGTTGTACCTGTCTCCCATATTCTTTTATATAATTATAAAAATAGACCTTGTCTTGTTGAAAACTTAGAATAATCTAGAAATTAACTTTTGACTTTCATCTACTCCAGTGGCCTAGTGGTTGAAGCGTCCACCTCGGATGCAGGAGGTCGTGGGTTTGAAACCTGGCTGAATGATACCAAAGACTTATACATGTGGTACTTACAGCTGCCTCGCTAGGCACTCAGCATTAAGAGGCTAGTGGAAGAACTGGTTGGCCTGGTGTTTTAATATGATTGGGTGGGACATCATGCTAAACGATTCCCCAGTGCTAAACTGCCACACTGCAAACATTATATCTATATGGCTGAAAACACTTTGAAGAGACATTAAAAATCAAACATCAAAAATCATAAACACACACACACACACACACACACACACACACACACACACACACTGGTCATACAGGAAGAATCAGAAACTGTCTTATTGTTGTCTTATTGGGTTTAATCATTTATTAAAATTATTATTAACTGGAAGTACAAAGTGTTTATCTAGAATATTCTTGGATGAAACATAATTTTGAATTATAATATATTTAAACAAGTACAACTGGGATTATATTATATTATTTGGATTCATTAAAATACTAATCAAGTTCCATACCACTACAGGCACATCAGCACATTCACATATCCACATTCCATTCCACTACAAGCACATTAACACAGAGTTGATGAAAAAGATTGTGAAAAACATCTGACATTTGAATGCTATTCTCGCAAACTAAGTGAAGAAACAACTCAATTGCAATAGGTTGAAACTATACTCACACTGCTGTTAATGATCAAGCATCCTCCAGTTATTGTAACATCATGATATAAATATGATGGAATAACAACAGCAGTTTAAAACCTCCATCATTGGTATCAGAGGTTTTTTTCCTTTCACTGGTATCCGACAAAATTGGCTGAGGATATCCTAATTGGTAATACTCTTCAGTGTGCGTTACATCTAATTTGAATGGGTGCTATGCTGTCAATTGAGGGTGGGGACGCTTTTATAACTGCATCACACTAGATTTATATTGCATTTTCTGCTATAATTTCATCACAATGCCCTTGGTATTACTGTGAAGATTGTACAAATATGTGTCAGGAAAAGAGTTATTTACATCCATCACCAAACAAACATACTCTTCCGCACATGAAATTCTCATGTGAGATCTAATTCAGGTTAGTTTCATGTGCATTTTAATATATATATATATATATATATATATATATATATATATATATATATATATATATATATATATATATAATGTAGTTAGATATATGGCAATTAATTTGACTGCCTGGGGACTTTATTTCAAGAAAAATGCGACCTTGACCTTTGTCACAATTATTTGGTACCTAGATTTATATAATACAGAGGATGTCTTAGTTTGTATGTACTCTGTAAATTTCTCTATGAAATGTATGTAATAGCCTGTTCATATATATTCCAATGGAACTAATGTATGTTGATGTATTTTAGTACACTTAATAGGTTATCTGCACATTCTTTCCTGGGTCTTTCATTCTGTTCATATGCTTGTCTGTTTGCTCTATTGTGGTCTACATAGATTGCATTACACCTGTAATTTGTAAGCTTGCATTTAGATTTATTTTTGTTCATGATCCCTTTAAAGGTTTAGGTTGCTTCCCTGTTTGGGGTGGGGTGCTTCCAATTTATTTAAATCAATACAGAATACCCACCCTGGCTCGTTTTTGTCAGAAATCGAAGTAGTGATAGAGAGATGCAAAGCTCTGCGCCCCCAGTCAGCGGTGCTGATAGTTACTGTAATGAATATACAAATTGAAATTTAAATAACAATAATTCAATATAATTCAAACAGTAATCTCTCAAATACAATTCAGCTAATCTCATATCACTCCACCAGGTGACGGCCTATTTCATCCTTTGAATTAGTGTGTGAAATTTTCCCTTCTCTCCGGAGTCCTACTCATCTGTATGTTCTTTTTTCCCTTTGTCTTCCTCCATTATCCCTTCTATTTCTCGTTCTGTCCTGCCTTCTCTCTTTTGTCTCCTAGAGACTTGGGCCACAGCTGGAGTAATTCCCTCTGTTCCCTAAAACTGCTTCTCTTTTGTCTCCCAGAGACTCGGACCACACCACCGAGAACTTCCCTGTGGTCCCTAAAAGCTTCTGAAGAATACATACACGGACATTAACAAAGCATATACCTTTTGCTACGTAACACACACTAGCATTAGTATCATCAGAGAGGTCATTACCATTTTCTGGTGACGCATTCGTGCCCATCGAAATACACATTCTCCTTGCTAAGTTTACATGGTATATATATAAATTCTCAATCTTATTATATAAAACAATATCATATAATCAGACGCATTTCTGTACATTGCACTTCTACAAGTGTACACAGATATGTACATTCATGCTCTGATATATCCATACACATGATACTCCTACAAGTATACACAAACAGGCAAATTCCTATACTAATTTTGCACAGCGTAACAAGAAAAAAAAAACAAAGTTTAAAATTCAATTCAACATTTGCAAATCTATATCAAATGAATATATGCATGAGGTTAATACGAATTAACCCAATAGCGAATTACAATATTAATTCTACACATCACAATGCTCATATCTCAAATGTATATCAAACACTACGAATGAATCAAACTACAATTGTGATTTTATATAAACTAAAATTATAGATATACTGCAATAATTAAAGTACATTTACTTTTCAGTAATATTTCACAACAATCGATAATAATAGCTGACCTGTTTCGAAGCATTCTGATTATTCCTTGAAATAAATTCGTCATTACAAATGGTCGCGGAGTAGTTTAGGTCGCGGAGTAGTTTATTTGCCTAGTCCCGCCAAATATTTGTAACATTACTAATGTTTTGATTCTCAAGATAATATATATAAACTTAAGATTCTAATGGCTGGCACGCCTAACTCAATTCCGATTGGAGGTTGGTTCCTAATGATTAGACATCGCCCCTCCCAACCGTCTGTCAAAGATGTTTACGATACAATTGGACGCTGCCTTGTTCCAACAAGAAACAGCAACTTAACTGTTAAGAAGGTTACGTAAATGACTTTGGCAAAAATAAACCGAGCGCCTTGAGTTTATTGCTATCTCAATAAATTCGCTGGACACCTCAGACATTTTGTTGGCGAGAAATTGTAGCCTCAGGGTTTAACATACCCATGCTAACATATGGTTTCTCCTGTACCGTGACAATTTCTCTATATGGCTAATTAATAAATAGAGGACTTAATAGGCCAATTGTATCGAATGTACTGGGTGATGAATCAATATATACATGCAAAACAGTACGATGCTGATGATAGTATTGTTATGTATATTTGTATTAAAATGTCTTTTTCTGTATTTGCAGGGTAAAAGAAAACAGGAGAAATACAACATGTAACCTTAGTTAGCAACCTCATGCACAATAAACCCAAATGGACTTGTATATTCTTGTCTGGGAGCAGAAGGCATGTGCTGTAATAGTATCAATGATTTGTCCATGGTCTTTCCTTAACTGCTGGTAAATATTAAGCATTGCAAATTAGCATTCTCTTTTATGTATGATGAAATCAATGTACAAAAGAATTCTCAACCTGCTATAAGTATGATGTCAGAGAGCAATTGAATGGTCACAGAAAAACATATAAATAAGTTCATGAAAATTCAGCTCCCATTAAATAGGTAAATAAATATAGGCATTACATCTGGACATGCTGTTTCATGATAAAGTTTTTGTTCATCAATATGTCTATTAATATGACATAATTATATTTATCTTCAGTCTACATTAACTGGCACTAAATGATTCCTGCAGATACCACGTTAAAGGGATGGCGAAGATACAAGTCTCACCAACTGGCATGATCTAAGTGTTCGTCGATGACTTTGAAAGTATAGGAATAGGGAGTAGAGATTGATGAAGTAGCCATTGTCCATGAAATGTAACTTTTGATACAAAGACAAACAAGAGATTGTATACTTTTTCAGGACACGTTTATTTTTAAAAAAGTGAACATGAAGTACAAACTCCCCAATGGTTAAGTACAGCGACAAAATACACATGAAAACGATCAAAGTGGAGTATAAACAATTGAATTTACAACATGTTTTGGTAAGAACGGGAACCTAGAGACGGTATGTAATGTTCTTAAATATCTTACATTGGGAATAGTCGCACAATTGACCCTTCATGCATGTACTCCTGTTTTGAAGTGAGCTGCTTACCTCGGTGACAAAGCTAGTTCTCTGACCCTGTCACTAAGACAGGTATAAAAGTTACTTTTTCTCTGGACGTAAGAATTGAGGATCACAACTCTTGGTCAATAATTGGTCACTTCTTGGATCCAAGCCTCGAAACCGAAACCTTTCCAGTTACGTATATCGGTCCAAATAAAGGTGTAAAGCACAAGCTACACTCACATGGTCCTACACATCTTCAGTACCTAAACATCGACATATCTTTTTTTCCGTTGAGGTCGAGAAGTATCCAGATGAAAACAAAAGGAGTTTAACAGACTGAGTCTCTCGTCGACATTTAAATGGATCAAATTTCGTGTTTTATATGGTAGTAGGTAATGTTTGTCACGAGTTCACAAGGAATCAGTAAGAGTCATAGGAAAGCAATACTTCTTGCCCACATCAAGTTTTTAAAATGTCTGACCACTGGAAATCGTGTAACTGAATATGCGCGCTTATATCATTCAGGTACCAGTGGTTTAAATATCGGTGAAATAACGAATGCCATTGCTATTTGCGTTTCACCTGTATTTAGTCTAGCTCTCGTTCTCTCAACTTCACATAATAATACGAACGAAGTGATGCACCATAACTGAAACACCTGACTATATCCCCTATTTCCATGTAGATAAGTCTGGCTTTGGACACTTCTTCGGGAGTAGATCCTCCCAGATATTTAGGCCATTTCCATGGAACGTTTGAAATCGACATTCAAAGTCGCAGGATTCAGACAAACGCACAGGGAACGTTGTTTCACAGGCTCATTTCGATTAGGGTACGGTGAAATCCACAGGCAGCTGCTTAAGGTTGCCTGATCCGAAAGGCGGTATCAGCAGGGTTTCATGTGGAGGATGACATTGACAATGAAAACTAGTAAAGTGATTATGTGTTCAGTAACGAGTGGCATCGCTTTCGCATCTGTCAGGTTTGACATGCACATCACAGCTTTCCATGGTATGTACTTTTGTTGTGGTAGTAGTAGTCATAGCAAAGTTCCCATGATGTGATACTGAACGCATGTAGTTACAACGTATGGCATTGCTCTTATCTTAAGGCACAGCATCGTGAGAATCCCCGAACATTAATGATGTTTGTTTAAAAGTATTCATCTTCCTCACCTTGGTCTTGGTTGTTACAATGAACTTTGTGTCTTTGACTTTGTCCCTTTTTATATGCTGACCAATGTCAACGTGTCCTTACTATAAGTAACGTGATTGGGTGAGTCGCACTCTCTTCTGGTACACGATTTGATGCACTTTTTTTAAAGGCAGACTGACAATTCGATGTGTGGGTCAACGTACAATCTTGTGCGATTCGTAGGTTGTGACTTTAAAGTTTCCATATTGTTTAGACTGCAATGCATCTTTCAGTACGCCAATGTTCACCACTCGACTCGTGCAATAATTGAGAGTCAATCCTTTCATTTTACTCTCGGTGTACACTTCTACTTTTTTGTCCGGCATTCGAAGCCGTAATGTTTAGTATCACCACTAGCAAAACTTAGAATCATGTCGTCGGCGTACTCCTCCATCCAGGTTCATACATGCTCTCTTTCAATTTTAGGGTAACAGTGACCCAGGCGATCAATGTAGATACAATTGTCCAGATCATAAAACAATTCCACATTGACTCGCGTTCCCGTCAAGGAGCGTTCGTCCTGGTGTCTTTACAAAACGGTTTTGGTTTTCCCGTTTTGGCAAAAGTAAGACACACAGCAACATGAGTTTTCCTTGGCAATGGTAAGGTAAAACGGGATGGTACGAGTCCATGGGAGACACGACCTTACATTTAATCAATCGTTCGTATTGTTTAATCTTATCTAGGCAGTTTTGTTCTGTCATCAATTACGGTTGCCCTGCGAGAAAAAGAGATGATATTTGAACACGTAACGATACAGCGAACACACATTAAAGTATATGATTTCTTATCCTAGTCAGACTGGTACAGCAAACACGTGGCCTTCGTCTGTCCTCCGTACAAACTGGAACTCTGGTTCAGTGGGTCCACAAGCCGTAACTTTCCACGATGTCTTAAACTCGAGATCGGTTTTCAAAAGGGTGATCGTACTTGTGTTCACAGATTTCCACCACTTGGTATCTATTCTAACTTGAAACGACGCTGATATGTTGACTCGTACGAATCCGTCATTGTCAGTTATAAAACTGAATTTTGTTGTCACGTTGAGGGTAGAAAACGGGACATTCGTGAAAGAAATAACTGTTAAACTTGTACACGATCTTGAGGTATTTTCAATGTGACATCGTCTCTTACCTGAACATACGTGCGCTTTGGCATTATTGGTACGTATGCCTTGTGCACAAATGAAATACAATATCAGGAATAATATTATTTCTTATCTATAGAAGTGAGTGGCCATGAAAAGGACTGTTGGGTGTTTGTTTTATATTTTAAAAAAACAACTCAGGAATGGAATGGAATTCGCTTCAACTGACGTAAGCCTTTGCCACCGCCACCGCCTACAACTGGACTTTTTGCTGTCGATGACTTGGTAGAAATCATTAGTTTTATTATCTCAGGAGAGCCGATTTGTGAATGTGGTTGGTCTGTTTGGCGTGGAAAGGCTTTTTCCTTTTCTGTCGCATTAAAGAAGTCTGATACTTTTGTTTCAGACCCCTAAACTTTGCCAAAATGTCTGAAGTTCACCGTTTACTTTCTCTCCTAGACCTTGTTTCCTTTCAGCTGTTTCTTTCTCATGTCGTTTCCTTCTTACCTCTTCTTCTCGCTGTTGATCTTGAAAAAAAAAAATTTGTTTTGCTTCTTTCTGTAGATTTGAAATTTTCTCCAATTCTTCTTTCTGTCTCTGTTTAAATTTTGCAATGTGTGGTAAGGAAAGAGAAGTGGCGAAGGTACTGGTACCGAAACAAATTCTTGCGAAGAAAAGAGAAAATCGATTAAATCTCAATTAAAATTGATCTCTTCTGGAAGTATAACTGTGTTGACTTTTGTAGCCGCTGATATGCCATCACTTCTAGTCTCCACATCCGGTACACCCAAATTTATCGTCTTTTTAGTTTCCGTCATGTTTCAAAATGCGTCGCATTGAATCACAGAAGCTAGCGCACATCTATATGGGGAATGTCACGTACAGGTAAATCGCTTCGGATTGGAAGACAAACTACACACTGTGACCAAAATTTCTAACGTATTAGGATTGGTGAAAATGCTTCGATCTGCTCTTCCACTATAAATAAATCCGGTTCATTTAATTCCCTTCAATTGTTCTCGTCACAAGATGTGGAATAACGTTTACTCATCTAATCTCGTATCGTCGATGCTGTTACACACTGACTTAATCCATGTATGTGAAATCATCATGGACAATAGTTAAGATCACCGATACGAGCACTTAGTAAAAAAAAGTTCTGTGGAGAGACAGGGCTGTCTGAAGAGAGCAGTCCAGACGTCAGAAGAAGTTTGACGAGGAAAATTAGGGGTCTAGAAAATTACCCCCTACAACCTGTGTCATTACCCGCGCCCCCCCCCCCCTTCAATTACCCAGTCAGTACATTACCCCCCCCCCCTTCCCGGTTTATTACCCCCCCCCATTGCATTGGAAAATTAAATACCAACTTATAACCACGCATACAGTAAGATGTTGTAATCAATATGACCAATAACGTTGACATTTCTCGCTTGAATTATTAACGTTATATGAATGATGCTCTTATTTTAATCAGTCGTCTACATTCCGATAAAAATAAGTGAATTACATTAACTTTAACTTGTGTTTAAATAAGAATTGATGTATCATTTATAAAACTTACGAATTCTTTTGCACACATGTTCGTTTTTATTTAATATTCATAGTAATAAATATCATCTGCAATAATTTAGTAAATGCAAAAATTAGGAGGTAGTCGAAAACATAAAACTCGGATTAAAACACTTAAGACTCGAACATTACCAAATGTGCCGTATTGAAATTATATGCACAAAAGGGAGTTAATCCACTTCGTTTGGACTACATGTGATAATTACATTAAGTCATGTATCTCGATGACCTGATCAGTCACAAATTTTAAAAATTGCTGTGTAAAATAAGCTCTGAGCGAGGATTAATACTTTGAATCCGGAATTTCTAGTTAATACACTCGGAAAAAAATACCGCATAAGCAGGACCGCTCGCAGAATTGTTTAGTACATGGCTATTGTGTTTTACGGATTAAAACACGTTTATAGGTTACATGGGGGGGGGTGAACAATGTGCGGTCGCCCTGTTCAGATGTATCGAGACGTACATGCCAAATGTGCATTTCTTCGGCGTAGATTAATAAATGAAACTGTTCAAAAATCTACATGAAGAAAATATTTGTCGTTCAATTTCAACACTGCATGTCTGCCTGTCTGTATCTATCTATCTATCTATCTATCTATCTATCTATCCCCCCTCCCTCCCTCTCTCTCTCTCTCTCTCTCTCTCTCTCTCTATATATATATATATATATATATATATATATATATATATATATATATATATATATATATATATATATATATATATATATATATATATATATATATATCTATATATATATATATATATATATATATATATATATATATATATATATATATATATATATATATATATATATATATAAAAGTTTGTTTTCTTTATGTTGATGGTCATCCCAAACTCACCGCATGCTTTAGAAAAGTGGTCCATAAGGTGCTGTAACGCAGATTCTGTGTGAATGGCTAAGGCAGGACGCAACCCTGTTTCACTTCGCTGCGGATGTTGAAAGGGACAGACGTTGAGCCATTGTACTGCACTTTGCCTTTCATGTCATCGTGGTAATTATAGGATCATGCTTAGCATCTTTGGAGGGCATCCAGTCTTCGCCAGGATTGTGAAGAGTCCGTCTCTGCTGACCAGATCCAACACCTTGGTGATTTATATACAATCCAGGAAGAGGGGCTTGTTTTGTTCTCTGCATTTCTCCTTTAGTTGCCTGGCGAAGAAGATCATGTCGATTGTGGACCTGTCTGCGAGGAATCTGCACAGCGACTATGGATGCACTCTGTCAGCAAGCGTCTGCAATATGTTTAGGATGACGCGACTTAACCTACGATGCCGAGAGGTAATATGCTCCTGTAGTTGTAGTAGTCATTTATGTCGCCTTTCTTCTTGTACAGGGTTACAATGACGGCGTCTGACATGTCCTGAGGCACTGAACTCTCATCTCAACACTGGCAGAAGAGGGTATGCAGGTGTGTGAGTAGCACACTTCAGCCGCACTTGATGTTTTCTGCTATGAATTTACCAAAGGACAGTTTCTCTAAGCCCTTCTTTAGTTCTGTCATGAGCGGGAATCGTTCAATGGCGTCGAGAGAATCGTTGGTCACGTGGTTCTCTCTGGAGTGCAGTTCATAGTAGTACTACACCCAACTCTCTATCTGCTTGCCCTTGTAGTGGATGCTAATGCTTGTAGAGGTCTCTGGCATGGGGGTCGTTTGAATTTCAGGTGAGCATGGAGATGCTCTTCTATGACTAGCATGAGTGTGGTGGAGTTAGCCTAAAACCAGTCGTTGACTTTTTTTTCTGTTTCTTACCGATGATCCGTGTTGTTTCATTCCCTCTGATGCGATCCCATCTCTCTTTGGCACTGCCGGTGGGAGGTTCTGAATCAAACGTCTGGTAGAGGGCATAAGTGAATTCCTGGGTATGGCATCTTGTTTCAAGGGTTGATATCGCCTCGGTTGATGTGGGAGATAAACACCCACTTCCCTTGGACAAACCCCAATGGATTATATCTCATAGAGCCTCTGACAACCAAATCAAGCTCCATGTCTTCACGTGTGTCTTAACTAAGCCCGGCGGAACCTGTTTAAACGGACTGGAGAAGGGATGACATACGAGTTTCTAACGCCTCCAAAGCAGACGCTTCTGGCAGATATGGCTCGTTAACCTTGGGTGGTCGCCATCTAAGAGAAGATAAACTCTGACTTCAAACCTTTGTTGTCTTCAGTCATCAATGACGAACTTGCAGGGCTCTAGGTCGACATTGCCGCACTACAGGAGTTACAGCTACCACATCCCTGGTCCCTCAGAGAAAAGAACTACACGTTCTTTTGGAAAGGAAAGAGCCCCATACCACAACTTGGCCTGACAACCTGATCAACTTTTACGCTCACATACTACTAGCCACCGCAGATACCAAGTATGATTTCTGCGATGAATATAGCTCGATCATTGACACAATTCACATTGACACAAGTGAAGATAACTTGATATTACTTGGCGACTTCAACGCTAGGGTGGGCGCTAACCTTGACTCTTGACCTAACTGTCTTGAGATGTTTGGCATTGGGAAAATGAATGAGAACAGGCAGCGACTTCTAGAGATGTGCTCGTACCACGACACTGGCACCAACTTGACTTGATCATTACGAGACAGATCTTACCCGTACCATCCACAGAGCTGACTGCAAAAAGAAGCTTCAGCCAAAGAAATACACGCCACTCTAGGCAAGATGGTACACCACAAAATTGACATGAACAAGACGTCATATCCAAAAAAGGCTGACGAAATAAATGTTATACCAGAATGCATTAATGGTCAATAAGTAGAGATATTGTTGGAACATTTGTTAATAATAATATTACAAAGACACTTCTTCATGAATGATGCATGTGTCGTATCTTCAACTGATATCAGTCGGATGCATATGATAAAAATTGTGTTATTTAATTTATGCACGTCAAAGACAGTGAGGAGCCCCTAGTGGTCGAGTGGTCTAAAGTGCTCTCCGTTACTGATCACTGCAATATCACCTCTGTCTGAGTGGGTTGGAGTCTCAGATTCGGCCATGTGGGTATGTGAGAAAGCGTTCCAGTAGCTTCTGGTGGGTCGGTGGTTCTTTCCGGAGATTTTCCCCGGGTTCTTCCTCCACCATTACAGGGTAATACTGGCCGCCATGTATAGCCTATCGTGTGGTGAAAAATGGCGTTAAACCCTACAATAACAATAACAAAGACGGGGAGAAACCATATTCATGCTCAAGAAACCTTTCAGATTATAATTATTTTCTTTTTATAGCTAAAACCACATATGAGCACAATAATGACATCGCAGGCCTTTTCACAAACAGTAAATTTCCTGAAATGTTACTATCAAAAATGAGATGAATTCGATTCAAGATTTAACTGAGATTTTCGTAAAATCACGATTATTCAATTTAACGATTAATGGTATAGCTTTCCTCGTAATATAATTCGAATTTTGCAACATAACTATGGAGTTAATTATATTTAGACAAATGGACCATAATTAAAAGAGTCCAATTCCCAAGTCCACCACATACATAATGTGTCTTGCTGTGTAAAAGGTATGTACGTGGTCAAAAATAAATACCATGACTGTCGACTCAATTCGAAGTAAATATTCTGAATTTTTCTACTGTAATAAATATTGTATATATCTAGTGAGCCAGCTGGACAAATATTGTATCCAAAGTCACAGGCATTTGTGACCCTTAAAAGCGCTGTAAAATCCAAATTCTTAGATTCTCCAATTAAACGTCACAGTGCTCTAAGATTCCAAAACTAGCTTTAAAAAGGCTGTCAAAGACCCAAATTGGCCTAAAAGTGTTGTCAGAAACACCGAGAAGATCTATTAAAATTTGTATCTGCGTACTCCCGTCTTTTTTGTACTACAATTCCGAATTTGTATCCTCAATTTGAAATTTTACGTTATATTACATATGATACTTCAGACAATATTAGAAGCTGAAGAGACTGTGAACAGGATCCAAAATAATGTTCTATTTATAAACATTTCCAGCATTTAAAACCTTTAACTATTTTTTTTAAAAAAGAGTTGATTAAGTAATGAAATTCGATGTAATTCTAAAATTTCCTTAAATTCTACCAAAACAATATACAAATTGCTTAAGCAATAAAAATGCTTGTCAGAAGAATTTAAGATACCATTTGTTAATTTTAGTCGCTGATGCCCACTAACTGTCACGTGAAGAATGTATCATTACCAAACAACCAATAGGAGGACTAACGTTGCATGTTTACGGAAACGGAGTCTGTATGTATTACGTGAAATATTTGATCATTTGAGTTTTGCTACTGCAACTGCGCAATATTTAAAAATGAATTCTTGACAAAAGAAAAGTGCAAAGGATTCGAGCTAATATGATTGACTTTTCTCCAGTTAATATCTTTTTTTGATGACTCACATTACCCCATGTTGTTATGATTAAAGTTTGTTAAAAATAGACACAAAAAATGTCACTTTTGTCGTGTTATTTGAAGTGTGACATATACCTTCCCTGCTCTGGTGTGTCCGGGAAGCTAGATAACAAATATCCCCCTATTGGACAAGACTGCCTTTGGAGCATGTACTAAGTTAGTCCGATAAATGAAGCCCTAAATCTGTGTTGATATTGATGGAGGATATGTGTGTCTGATTTGAACTGTTCATAAAAATTATATTAACAGCCATATCAAGCGCGAAATTCAAAATGGCCACATGACAGATAGTTATGCTATTCCAGGAGCATTTACATATGATATGCTCCGGAAATATAATGTACAGGTCACCAAATGTTCTCTACAGATGACGGTACATGTACAGCCACAAGCAATAGCAGTAAGTGTTTAAAATGCACACCGGTGTGTGCAGTCAAATTTAAATGCAGATAATTACAGCTTTTAATATAAAAATGTAATATGTAAACAATGATACAATACGATTCTTGCTTTTTTATTTGAAACAGACATTTTAATATTCCACAATTATGTATGTACTTAAGAAATACTTATATTTATTTGCCAATAGAATAATAGAAAAATTAATAGTTGACTTCTATGTTTTATTTTTATAAGTTAAAAAAAAAATAATTAAAGAAAACAACACAAAATGTTCCATACAAAATGTCTGATACAATTTATGCGCGTAACAAAGTTTTTGAAGGGGCAGTAAATAAGATTGAGTTAATTAAAGACTGCATTAGGTTGTCTCCCTTGTGCCTTCGGTAACAATTTGAAAAATAAGAACGATCTGTCGGTAGACATGTCACAATTCTTTTGACATAAGATCCGTGAAAAAAGATAATATGAAGAAAAAACACAACTTCAGCAACGAATACAGGCAACATAAACAACAACTCAAAAAGTATTTTCAGCACTAATATACTTAACGTAAATTCCCCATCCCTTGTAAGAAAATTAGTTAAGCAGATACCTACTGCATATACCCAATGACGTTTTTAAAATTTCCCTAAGCATTCGATATTTAAAGTTATAAAATTGTAATTCGAAGGTAACAATCGAGTGATCATACCTGCAACATAATGTAAATTTAATGTCGTTTACTATGCTACTTAAATAGTCAGAAATAATATTTGATAAAAACAAAACAATCTGCTTTATTTGATTTTGCTTACGTCTAATATACTGATCAAGGACTTAATAATAGTCAAAGTTCCTAGTTCATTCCTTCACTAACTTTTGTTTTAACAACATTTACGTACCCGACCAAAATCCAAAGATAGATTCAATGTTAAGTGAATAGATCCGATCTTCAATAAAACCAGACACATTAATTATATTTGACCAATAAACAATAGGCATATATTTCATTGTGTAGTTACGCTGTGCTTTTCATCACACACAATACTCGCAAATAATAGACCACGCTTAAGTACTTTCTTATTACAATGCAAAGAAATTTCGAATATTACCCTAAATCACTGAAATTGTATCAGCTTGTGGCGTGTGAAATGCAGATTGTCGTTATACTGAATGGATTCAAGGGGGATATTTTATGCAAATTTTCACACTTCCATAAAAGCAGGATTGAAGAATGTCTGCGTTGGAAGTGATACGTGAATGATTACAATACCTCTTATGTCACTACACAAAATTTGTTTCAAAGTAATGATATGATTTGTTGTGTATGTGAAAATAAATTCTGGATACACGTTTATGCTAACTGAATGATTATGTTAGAAATGTATATCATATTTCAGTCAAAATATTGCATGCAACAAAGACAATGCGTATGTTTGTGTTTTCCTTACCATGGATGTTTTTTTTTCTGCTTGTATAATTGTTTATTAAACTTTTTTCAATATTGGAATCCGACATCATACTTCCTTAGCATTTATTCTGTTCAATTTGTTATGGGGGACCATTTACTTGAAAGTAGTGTCGAATTGATAAAAAAAAAATGCTTTAAATGCTATTCGCAAGGGTCTTAAAAGACGCACGTGGTTAAGTGGCACATGTTGTAATTCTGTTTCCCCAGGTACATTGTTTAAAGATATCTTATTGCCATTAGATAATACAATGAGACTGGGTACAAGTTGTAACAACTTAAATTAACCCTCTCCCAACTGGATACATGTATTAAAACATATTCAGCTTGTCAACATAAAAATGAAGAATGAATTCATACACACACACACACACACACACACACACACACCGAGTGGCGTCACTAGGGTGGTGAGGGGTTGCGGGCAGCACCGGGTATTACCATCAGTCGGGTTATGACACCAAAATGACTGTATAAAATTATTGAATTTTTGTGCAGGAAGGGGGTCCATGGGGTGAAACCATGAGTTACGCACTGAGTGACATCATCCCTATTATACACATTTATTGACTGTTGGCTATTGTGATATCTGATTAGTTTTGCTGAAATATATTCCCTTACTGAAGTGGTATGAAAGAAGAAATGCATCAACTGAAATATAAGAACGAAGTCTACGTCGTCTGTATTTCTTCCGACAGCCATACTGGACATTGAAAAAGGCAAAGCCAGATCATAGTATATTGCAAAAATATAAACCAACAATTTTATTTTCGGGACTGCAGCGAAATTATATCCAATAATATACAAACAAATGCAAACCACAATCGAAATGAAGGTCAATAAAATAATGGCGATATAAAACAGTGGCGAAATATGTGTATGAGATCTCGACTGTTTGAAATGTGTAGCTTTATAATTATCTTTTTATATCTACTAATTACGAATGCTCTGTGTTTAATACTAACTGCAGATTACACAAATGAATGCGAGCCATTTCCGAACGAATTATATTCCTGCAAAAACCCCATCACGAGTATTCGCGGAAGAACGGTGAGTCATTCGACTGTCTGCAAGAATCACTGTACTAATTCAACTCCCATAGTAAACATATGGAAACACCATCATATTCAAAATTGAATAACTTAGAATGTATGGGTGATAATTGCTTTTGTTGTAGGGTTTAACGCCATTTTTCAGCACACGATAGGCTATACATTGTGGCCAGTATTAATGGTGGAGGAAGAACGTGGGGAAACCCCCGGAAAGAACCACCGACCCACGAGAAGCTACTGGCAAGCTTTCTCAAATACCCACAGTGGCAGAATCTGAGACTCGAACCCAGACAGAGGTGAGATGGCAGTGTTCCTTAACGGAGAGCGCTTTAGACCACTCGGCCACTCGCGGCCTCCCCCCCCCCCCCCCAACCTGCTAATGTTTAGTCCTTTATTTCACCATGCACAACTATCCTTGATGCAAGCATCTATGTGGAGAACAACATTTAAGCCGCGGTATTGTTTTATCAATATGTGCATGAAACACATGTTACTGATTCAAGCACCAAATTCATCAGGTGTTACTGTCATTATTGAGTACTCCCAAGTCAAGCCTCAAAAAATACCAAAATTGCATGAATATAATATCGTCTATATTTTCTTAAAATTACAGATAGGATAAGCTCTCAAAAGATATTTTTACTAAAATGTAACCTTTCATTATTAACCATTTAAGGACCACCAAACCTGTATATACTCTATTATTTCTTCACCCATTTCTATACATATATATATATATATATATATATATATATATATATATATATATATATATATATATATATATATATATATATATATATATATATTGAATCAATCACCTGCTCCAATGAGTCAGATTACGGTTGCGGTTGAGTTCCAACGATAACATTATATTAAAATTGTGGATACTGATCTTCAAACATCGTGTTATATGGTACAATGTCGATAACTCAGTTTAACAGCACTTACTCAATACTCTGTTTCACGTGAATCACTCACCAAGTCCTTATGTATAACATTCTCAAGAATGTACCCTCGGAAAGTTAAAAGCTACCAAACACCGCTTCCACCGTTCGTAGTTCTACTCTTTATTAAATACATGGATTGTTATTGATTGAATGAATGAATGAACGAACGAACGAACGAATAGATAGATAGATAGATAGATAGATAGATAGATAGATAGATAGATAGATAGATAGATAGATAGATAGATAGATAGATAGATAGAGGTAAACAGCTCTGTAAATATTTGAGCATTTATTTATATCAACAATATTGCAAGTAAATGTTATTAGCTAACTATTGCAAGTGGAATTTCAAAACAAATTAAGTCTTGATTGCTGTCGTCCTTTATCTCCCATTTCACGACCAATCGAATCTGTTAACGAAAAAAAAAAATAGATGTAAGAGGAATTGAAATTCACAGGAGCTAAAATTACATTGAAGCTTCTCGAATACAATTGTGTGTATCGATAAATAACAATTATAATGGTACCTCTGTAGTTTCAACACATTCTCGCTATCTTGTATCTCGTCTATCTCTACTAATAAAATACAGGTATAAGTTCATCGATATGTAACATTAAGATCTATGCATTTAAGATATGCAATTCACAGCAATGAATTTTATACTAATTTAGAAACATTAGATTATTCATGTTGTTTTTTCCCCCTACACATCTTTGTCAAAACTAATTATGAAACAATAACGAAAGATTCAAATTAGAATATTTTTCGCGAATAGTCGTATTAAAAATCGGTTTCCAATATTGTTTTGTTTTTCTACTACCAACTGAATATGTGACCCAAGGTCTAAGGCGCTAACCTTGATAGATTGCTGACATCTCACCTCTGTCCACGTGCGTTCGGGCTTCGGCCTCGACCAACGTGAGAATGTGAGAAAGTTTGTCTGAGCTTATCATGGGTTGTTGGCTCTTCCCGGATTCTTCCTCAACCACCGTGTATAACCTATCATGTACCGAAAATGGTGGTAAAACCAAAGCATCCAGACAGTTTGAATCGAAACTTACTATCAAACTTTATAGCTGACTGAGCAAACGATTGACGCACCTTTATGTGGGAACATTATCGATCACACCTGCCCCACCTCCCACAGTCAACACCTGTTGATTAACCCGCGATGTTCAAAACCTCACCTCTCAGAGATTCCTTGGTTTGTTTATTTTCTTACTCGGTCGGTTAGTTCAGTCACTTGTAAGCTAAATTAATGTAACGGAGCTATTTCTAAAACTTTTATTACGTAGTGTACACTTTATTGATAATTACACGGTGTCACAGCTAGAAACTTATTACGGGGGGGGGGGGGGGGGGGGCATTTTAGGGATAGGGGCTTTTATATTGATTGACGGGCACTCTTTGGAACTAACTGGCGGCGTGTTTGCTACACAAGGGTTTGATGTAACTGATTACAATTTAAATTTCATCTTTCTGGAATAAGAAACAGATCAATTCACTTTCATTCACTTGTTTATCATATAATAAATAGCAAGCATTTAAACTGAATACATATAAACAACACAGCTGTATATTTGCTTGAAGACGATCTGGAGGAGGAACAATCTTGGAGGTTGGATGGGAAAGTCTTGAAGAACTATGATAGGAGATGGGTGAGTGCGAAGGGCAGGCATGGAGAAGGCCAATCTTTCTTTTATATAGACCCATAACTCATTGAATGGCTATTTATACTCCAAGATTCTTTCCTGCAATATCTGCTTGGATCCGGTTTTGGTTGGTGGATTTTGTTTACCCTGGACTGGCATAGATTAAGAGGAACACTTACTAACTATCAGAATTGAAAGCAAGGTACATAACAGGGGTCATGATAAAGTAAATAAATCTTTTGAACAGAGTTACTTCTCCCAAAGACTCACTGATGAAGCCGATCGGACTGGCCTACTCTACCCCACGGTCCTTAGATTAAGATCTGATGCTTTACGGATTTATTTTAAGCGTCTGATACTTTACTAATTCATTGTAAACGTCTGATGCTTTACTAACTGACTTTCAGCGTCTGGTGTTTTACTAATTAACTTTTAAGCGTCTGGTTCTTTAATATTGACTTCAAGCGTATGGTCCCTTACTAATTAACTTTTAGCGTCTGGTGTTTTACTAATTAACTTTTAGCGTCTGGTGCTTTCATATTGACTTCAAGCGTATGGTCCCTTACTAATTAACTTTTAGCGTCTGGTGTTTTACTAATTAACTTTTAGCGTCTGGTGCTTTCATATTGACTTCAAGCGTATGGTCCCTTACTAATTAACTTTTAGCGTCTGGTGTTTTACTAATTAACTTTTAGCGTCTGGTGCTTTCATATTGACTTCAAGCGTATGGTCCCTTACTAATTAACTTTTAGCGTCTGGTGCTTTCATATTGACTTCAAGCGTATGGTCCCTTACTAATTAACTTTTAGCGTCTGGTGCTTTACTATTGACTTCAAGCGTATGGTCCCTTACTAATTAACTTTTAGCGTCTGGTGCTTTACTATTGACTTCAAGCGTATGGTCCCTTACTAATTAACTTTTAGCGTCTGGTGCTTTACTATTGACTTCAAGCGTATGGTCCCTTACTAATTAACTTTTAGCGTCTGGTGCTTTACTATTGACTTCAAGCGTATGGTCCCTTACTAATTAACTTTTAGCGTCTGGTGCTTTACTATTGACTTCAAGCGTATGGTCCCTTACTAATTAACTTTTAGCGTCTGGTGCTTTACTATTGACTTCAAGCGTATGGTCCCTTACTAATTAACTTTTAGCGTCTGGTGCTTTACTATTGACGTTAAGCGTAGGATCCTTTACTAATTGACTTTTAGCTTCTATCGCAGGAGGGGTATAGCTCAAATGAGAAGAAATTGTAAAATATTAGTTTTGAATACATCCCACGAATATTAGATATGGAACATCATGTATTCATTTCAACCCTAATCAAAACCTAATCCTTTACTAATTGACTTTTAGCTTCTATCGCAGGAGGGGTATAGCTCAAATGAGAAGAAATTGTAAAATATTAGTTTTGAATACATCCCACGAATATTAGATATGGAACATCATGTATTCATTTCAACCCTAATCAAAACCTAATCCTTTACTAATTGACTTTTAGCTTCTATCGCAGGAGGGGTATAGCTCAAATGAGAAGAAATTGTAAAATATTAGTTTTGAATACATCCCACGAATATTAGATATGGAACATCATGTATTCATTTCAACCCTAATCAAAACCTAATCCTTTACTAATTGACTTTTAGCTTCTATCGCAGGAGGGGTATAGCTCAAATGAGAAGAAATTGTAAAATATTAGTTTTGAATACATCCCACGAATATTAGATATGGAACATCATGTATTCATTTCAACCCTAATCAAAACCTAATCCTTTACTAATTGACTTTTAGCTTCTCTCGCAGGAGGGGTATAGCTCAAATGAGAAGAAATTGTAAAATATTAGTTTTGAATACATCCCACGAATATTAGATATGGAACATCATGTATTCATTTCAACCCTAATCAAAGTGATAACTTCATACATGTGTTAATAAACAACATAAATGAAATATAATGGAACTAGTATTTATTCAAGTAATGGCGAATACAACGAAAATTGCAATATCATATCTTGCTGATTATTTCAGGTTAAAGAGTAAACATTTATATTTCTGCTTTTGCAGTTACTCATATATTTCACGCATGTGAGTAAATGCTCCTAGAGTCACAATTTTTACTTAAACTGCAAATAATTTATATTTATATCACGTCTCATACGTATATTGACTCCCATAAACGACTGTAAACGTTTTTATGGATTATTTAACTTACCGTGGGATATTTTGGGTCACAAAAGATAGCATTGTTGTACACAACAGTTGATCCTTTTGCAATAGGGCATTGAACGTTACCATTTTTACAGCTATCAGCGGGTACAGGGAACGGTACAGGGATTCCAGCTATTATTCCATATACAGCGGTCGTTGCTGTTTTCGAGTCCTCGGCTTAAATGATATTCAATCATTTTGTTATAATTTTAAAATGAGATAATTTTAAAACAAGATTTTTATGCGAAACTTTTGTCGAATAATTCTGCTTGGTTTTTTTTTTTCTTTCTTCGTTTATATGTAATGCCTATTTTCATGCATACATTATGGATATATAGTCTTACATGTGTATCAGAATAAAGGCAATACAAAACGATTAGTAAAATCAACAAATAATTTCTTGCCCTAAAACACAAAGTAAAATTCAAAAGACAATTACAATATTGTGTAATTAAATTCAAAATAATCTTACATGTACTGTCACAAGTCCATACGTATAGAATGCTCCGAATGAACTGCAATAGTTTTGAACTTCTTGATTGATCACAATGATATAAAACAAAATCTCTTTGAATCAGTCATCATTAAGCTCAAAGTAGTATTTTAGTCTATAACGTCTATGAGCACTCTATAATTCCAAGGAATACTTTAGACAAATAATTTTTCTCGAATTATATATGAGCACAGCTGCACACTCTGGTCATAAATTCATACTCACGTAAAAGAGGAATAAAGATAGTTTATTTTAATCCGCTATTTATACACAAGCTGTCAAGAGACCTTCAATGTAATATAATGTTCTGAAAACCGTTAATTTCTAATAAATAAGTTCTCTAATTCGTAAGCAAGGTCACGCCTTGAACTTAAATCCAATTAAACATCTTCTTTTGGCCTAATGGTTATAATCTTGAAAAAGTTCAGAGATACAAACTACTACTGTCAATCACGGACAAAGGTAAAGTCACACAATGTAAATTAAATATACACATGACACATGAGAAAACAAGTTGATGGTACAGCGCGAAATCGTTTCTTTATCTGATCTGTGATTTAAGCTTAAAATCGGACGTATTGTATACACATTTGCCAAATCACAACGGCTGGGGGTGGGAGGGATGGTGGCATATGAGCACCAAAGACTTAAAGGAACCGATTCCAACACAACTGAGAGATCACATGTATATTAATACCGGTAAAAAAACAACACAAAGATGGCTAATGGTACGTACAGTTCCATGATAGTACTATTTTGCTTCTAACCGCAAAGGATTTTTGTTTCGATTTCGTAACAAACACACTGTCTTATTTATGCTGATAAATTCTGCTACTGGCTGGCATACATATGTTATTCCTATTATCTAAGCTCAATGGCGAAGATGATACAATTGCAATGAGAACAGCTGCTAATGTCTATTGAATGAGATGCCGGTGATTTCCTTAAACGTTTCGTGTGATACATACGAGTGACGGTTTGGAGAAGAACGAAGTGTGATTTATTTTTCACTGGCAGGGGTGGGTGGCGCGAATGGGCAGGGGAATGTTTGTTTATTAAGTGGTCAAAGATGAAAAAAGTAGTACATATAGTTGCCATATTTGTAAATCTTTCATACCGATAGGTACGACGAAGGTGTACAGTGACTATCCACACTTTATCAGTCAATGGATGTCATTACAAACTAGTAACTGATAAATGCTAATTTTCTTGTTTCATCGATGTTCTTCTATAACATCTTTTTTTTCAAAATTCTCATAAACTCCAATTCAGCAGTATCTAGTTTGGTTATAGGTTATGCTTTGATAGCTTCAAAAACACAAGACATGAAAAGCAGTATTGGTCTTGCTTACCTTTCACAAGCAAGATATATTTGAAAATAACCATTGGTTCTATATCTAAACGATAATTACATGCAAACCTTTAATTGAGTGAAACCCGCCATGATTAATACAGGAGGTAACATGAGTAGCAATGATATTTCTTACGCAAACACTTTAACAGGTCTTATAGAATGACACTTTTAGCAATGGATACATTTACAACATATGTCTAAACAAAAGCGTCAATCGCCAGCTAATGATGTCTTGACAGAATCAAAATTTTATCAATATATGTCTAAATTTAAATGATAAAAAAGCTATTGCTCACGTTCGTATACGTAGAAAAACCCATTAGCAAACAGAACGCATCTAGCCTATTTTAGACCAAGAAATTTTATCACAAATACCATTAACGATTGCAAAAAAAAGAAAATTTTATAAGATAATTAAAACAACGCAGCAAAAGGATGGCCTTTTCAGGGGAATATTAAAATTTTCATCCCAACATTAAATCAAAAGTTACATTTTCAAATCGATAACAACTTAACGGAATAAACTACCAGCTACAAATCTCCAGTTTGAACAAAAAGATTATATAAGAAATATGGATTATAGTGATCGAAATAGTCATTGTCAAGTCTCTCATTAGAGTCATTAAGAACATGTTTACTAATATATAGGACCTTAGAGAGCAAGGAAAGAATGGGGCCAATCAACACACTAAAGTTCTCACTTGCTTCGAAGGTGAGTGCTATGGAATAGTTAGTTCCTCTATGTAGCTGGCAAGGTTCTACGTCGCAGGGGCTGATATCAATGGAACTTATCTTGCCTCCCATAGAACCTGAAAATTTGCAAAAGAGTGAAATGAAACTTTTATGTTAGATCATATACAATGTTTACCCCCATATATACAACCATAGAGAGAGAGAGAGAGAGAGAGAGAGAGAGAGAGAGAGAGAGAGAGAGAGAGAGAGAGATTTTCATTTATAATGCCTGCCTAAAACAGCTAGAACGTCTTTTTTCTTCGGAAAATGCAAAACTATACCATTATTTAAAACTATGATATCCTTTCAAACCCATACCGTCATTACAAATTATATCATTATTTAAAACTAATTGGATCTGAAAAAGATGTTCTAGGGTATATAATGTGTATGAAAATGACAAAATATATATCTCTATCACAGAGCTATTCAATGATCCCTTATTCATAGATTGCCATGTATTAAGAATTATGAATAATGGGTAATACTTGTGCAATTGTATGATATACCCCACAAAAAATTCGTGCAATAAGGCAATTGGCGGTATACGGGATACTGACTTTACTCATTAGGCAAAAAGTCGATAAACACACACACTCCCCACATACATACATACATACATACATACATACATACATACATACATACATACATACATATATATATATATATATATATATATATATATATATATATATATATATATATATATATATATATATATATATATATACCAAATAAAGAATTGCAAATTTGTCATTAATAGTGATATAATAAGTTCAATATTTCAATATTAAAGTAAATAAATTACAGGTCCTTGCAAAACTGTAACATTTAAGCCCTGTACTATCCAGTAGGTTTCAAGGTGTTACGATATGTCAATATTTCCTAGTCAAATACGTTTGTGTCATATGAATTTGAACTTTAAAACTGTCATTTTTTTCTATACTTATCATTTAAACAAAACATTTCTTCCTATATTATGAACTCAGAACTGCTACTATAAAATGAATTTTGTGTATACATAAATAACTACAAACATATATATATATATATATATATATATATATATATATATATATATATATATATATATATATATATATATACATTATAGACACACACACACATACACACTCTCACACACACAAACACACACACACACACACACACACACACACACACACACACACACACACACACACACACACACATACTGCCAACTCGAAACTACAGAACACTCTAAACAAGCGAGCGTGTAGAATGCAATTTGAAAGCTTTGCTATTGATGCCTGTGATAAACACATAACAATATAACAAATCACTGAGCTTACCACAGTCTTTAAAGTTAACTATTTTGGCACAACAAACCGCCATAAGAGTGGAAAAAATCCAGGTTTTCATCATTTTTCGTGTGAGTCGGTGGACTTCTTTGTAGACCTTACTTTACTTGGATCCCGGCAGTTAGTCACCTTACCTATATCAAGATCGATATAAGATGGTCCTGGAATGAATGCATCACGTGATTAAACAGAACATCAGGACACCATGTGGTCACATATCGGATGATACCTTATCTGACTAAATTGAAAACCAGCAAAGAACAATAGAATAAGCCTTCTTCAACATTGCTCTCGCTGTGAAATTTTTGTCCGGAAACGAGGTGCGTGTCTGTTTGTGTGCCTCTCCGTTTGAGCTTGTGTCGTTTTGTGTGTGGCTGTGCAGCGTGCATGTACGTGTGTGTGCGTCGCCTGTGCGTGCGTTGTGTCAGTGGATGGGTCTTTTATAGCGTGTCCCACAAAACGCTCGATTTTGTGAAATAAGAGAAAGAAAAACAGAACGGAAAATAAAAAATACTACTAAACTTGAAATCAAATTGCTTCCTTTCAGATATCGTTATGTCACGTATGATGTGCGCTACCTCAGCAGTTAACATTTAATAACTATCTTTTCGGAAATCAGTAATCACAAAATGTTATATATATATATATATATATATATATATATATATATATATATATATATATATATATATATATATATATATATATATATATATATATATATATATAATGTTCTTTATAACTGCGCCCAAACATTAATGACTGATTATCGGTTTGAACCAGCTCACGTACATATCTGTATGGTGCAAGTAAATGGCCTGAATTTGAGAATGATACCGTTGCTTAGGCACTTAACATTTCCTGAGATATCATACATATAGGTCAACTATAGGTCACTAGATACAGACTTTCTGTGTACGTATCCTTCAACCCCCTGCTATAAGAAGCTTTGCACATTCGTAGTAGTATGATTATGTGTATTTTGGATACCGGTAGTTAATATAGGTCAACGTGTTCTATACCTTACCCTGATTGGCTTATCCTAGTGTGAGCGGTGTGAGGCAGAACAGATAATTATAATTTATGTAACAAAACCGACCTGCGTAAAATGATGTGGCTATTACTTATTTGTAAAAACACATTTACTAATTATTTGGAAAGGCAATTACTACAAACGTTGTTTGCGTATCACGACTTTGCTATCCAAATCTTCTGGCTACAGTTAATCGTTTGCACTTTAAATCAATTAATAGTTTTGGGTCATTAACGTATCTGTGCATGAAGTGGTTTACAGTTTTCTACCAGCATCATTTCGAGCTAAGTCGAAGTATTATATTCTCATTAGCCATCGAGCAGAATATATTAACCGCAATGAGACTGTTTTCTCGTGCTGCGAAAAAAATCTGAATAAACTCATATTTTTTTTTAATACATCCGTAATGGAAATAGTTTACCACGCACTGCCAGCGACGGAAAATTATCGCTATCGCCCCGACAATAAATCCGACTGGTGTGCCTATCTTATGTTTGATGTGGTCACAATGTCAGCGATACCATGAACAACAATAGTCGCAGTGTTGATTCTGCAAACAGCATTTAATATCAAACACGCCCGTTTATATTTCATAAGCGATTTCGTCTTGCAGTTGTTTTCAGCTTCAAAAGAACTTTAAAGTGTACTTTCTAAGTGACAATTCAACAAACACTTGCTGTGCATGTGAACGTTCGAGCACGCACAACCCTTTAGAAACAAGATGTCTATATATTTGCCCTTCCAGCCTAGTTTGAAACATCAGAGTTGAATAAAATTGTAATTGTCGCTGATCATTAAATTAAACAATTTGAAGTGGTGGTACAATCATGTAAAGAATTTCAGGCATTATCACGTAAGCACCCCCAATGAGTTTCAGGTCCTGTTGTCGAATCCAGGTTGACGATACCGATCTCCCATTTGCGAGCAGTCTTGGCTATGAATTCATTACGCATAAAGACACCAAGATAATATTTTACTTACATGGTTTTCGTTACTAATCACAATTAGTTAATTTGACATATAAAAATCTTTGCTTCCCCAGGGGCGAAATCATGACCAAATTTCATTTGTATCTACCCAGATATTCGAAGACCTTTGCCTGAGCATATTCTACGTATTTTCGTGGTTAATTGAAGACCTTTTCCTTTTCTATTCCTCTACGAGACACTATAGAGATTTTTCCATCAATATCCTTTACCAGAGCCATCCCAGTTGAGGTTTCACGGCCCCTAATTAGGACGCTTTTGCAACCGCGTGAGCTGCAATCCACTAGAAGAAAGGGAAATTCTCCAACGGACTTTTGCATTTGCGACGCCTCTGACTTTGACAGTTTTAATGTCATCTTTGGTCACATTACGCCGATTATTACGTGCTTGGGTCCAACATAAAGATATATTTCCAGTTACCTGTGCCGTGATAAAGCATCAATGTGACCCCACAATTGTCTTGTATTGTAATCCTTTTTATCTCAAGATGCTTTAGGCTAAGGCCAAAGATGACTTCATTACATTGCAGTTTGAGAAAATATTACTAGCTTTCCACATACGCCACAACCATATCCGCAAGAACCGTTGGCGGTCCTGTAAATAATAGGTGAAGACAAGACAAGTTCCGTAATATACCGCGTGAACGAAGTTTCTTGAGTTAACTGTCATTGTATTAAATATTAGGTCGATTTATAAAGTACGGTTGTACTGTTTATGTCTCCCCGTGCAGGTGCAGCATCTTCTTTTTCTGGCCCACAAGAGCAAAACGAAGGTTTGCCAGTCGATGATTGTGGGAGATATACAGGCGTAGGAGTAATTTATTGCAAAAAACCTAGTGGAACATTTGGGGAGATTCCGAACAAAATACAACAACACTGCCTTGCAATACTTTCCAAATCTCCGCTGTCGATACTACCACGAACAGTCTTACATATTAGATTAAACACTATATTGTTGGTGTTATCAATAAAGTATGAAGTGATATTATATCTTAAACGTAAATATTGTTTGCCTTCAGAAATTTCTTCTGACCAACAGACAGTTATTCTTAGCGAATACTGATTAATATTATAGAGATAGCAATCCAGGTTGCGCCATTGTCTCCTGAAAACACAGAAGGTTATTCGCAGGATAGCTACAGAAAGGCCATGATTGAATGTTAGGCCAACTATAATATATGCACAATGACGCTAGTGCAAGGTCGAGTGTGATGGAAAGACCTGCGGTCATGGGTTTATAAAAAGTAAATTTCTGATTTTATTTTGATTATAATCTACTAGGGAATAAGTCAAGAAAACGTTGCACTGCAATATTAATTTCACGTAAAATGGAAAATGTATCAGTTCTCATCATTAGTGTAGTAATATGCATCGCTGATATCGTCAGTGAGTTCTTGCATCAGCAATGTAACGTGTTCGGGGCCATGATGTCTTTGGCAAACAGTCGTTGACAAATCAATGTGAAATTTTTGATGAATTTGATGCATTGTTACCCGGGATAACATACCCCACCAGTGGTTCCAGACGCTTTTCTAGTTATTTTATATGTGTTAGGTCGTCTTGATTTTCTAGTGAATATTTTTTCAACCTCAGAATCATTTTTATTCCAGTGTTTGCCAGATGCTGCATATATTGATCAAATGTCATCTGAAATACCCACTTAGGCCAATGTTAGATGCTTTATTTGCCAAGTGTTTGTATTTTCCTGCGCCTAACTTTCCAGTTCACTAGGAGAAACAGCTGCTAAAGCCACACTAGCATAAGCAACCTCTCTGATACTGCCTTATTAAATATCCAAGGTCTTTTGTCTCGATTCTAATGGTAGTTGCTGAAGAAGCTTCGATTGGGGAAAAGAAATATACTTTGTACGATTTACTTCGCTACCGTAGAATCTTTGAATGCATCATAACACGGCTGTTGTCAGCTGAAGGCCCACTTATCTACAAGAAATCCAACGTTACCCATATCAAAATCATATGGAATAACAGTTGGGTTTTCCCCCAATTATGTACAAGCCATTTCAACGTTACCCATCTAAATCATATATAATAATAGTTGGGTTTTCCCTGATCATGCTGGACCAATGATCAATACACAAACTGTGTTTGGAAACTTGTTACCATGCTTGGTAATTAAAGCGTGACCTGTGCAGAAATGTGAATGATAGTTAAAACATTGGAGCTGTTCCTCTTTCGGGATGATATGGTGAATGTAGCTTTTTTAAAATATGAATATTGTTGTCATATTTTGTGCGATGCCGCCTGGAAACTCGTACTGCAAATCCAATTTGCGTTCAGACGCATAATGGTAGAAGTGTGATCATTGCAGCCTATGGAGCAGCGACGTTCACGTTCATCAAAAAAGACATCAGTAGTTGTGTCACTTGTGTATGACAAACGCTACCTGTGATTATATGGAGCAAATACCCTCATAGAAAGAACATCGTTGGATACCAGTGCTGTTGGCCTTAAACACGGCTAGATATAACAATTGTTTCTAACAACCAAACAAAGGCTTGAGAAGCTCCTATAAGACGCGTCCATGTTGCATATTACGTGCATGACCTTGCTGAGTAAGCGTACTCGCTGAGAACGAATGAACAGGCGTATCATCAAAGGAGGCATGAAAGCCAAAATTGGACTTGGATGTAAACTATTTTGATGTAATGAGCTAGCAGACATAAATAAGAAAAGCATAATTTCTTAGTGAACTTAAACCAGAATATACTACAGTCCTCGCGGTTATTTGAAAGTGAAGCGGTATTTAGTCAGTAAGCCCAATAAAGGAACCCATCTGATTGCTCGAACAACGATTCTAAACAAGCATTGTGACATATCGACCTACTTACACCAATGAAGAGTTTAGTGGATAATTTGATGTGAGAACACTTATCGAAGTTCGTTCGGTTTAACTTTTGTTTCTACTTTCTGATCGCGTTCGTAGACGAATATACAAATATCCATTAACTATCGTAGATATTGCCTGCAAATACAAAAAAGGCGGACATTTCACTTACAAAAATGTGGCCAATGTCTCTGATACGATGAAATGTATATATTTACCTTCACCACTAATATGACCACAACTATTGGAAGTCGATCAAGGTTAAGATGTTCTCGGAGCTGTTGTTGCGTTGTTAACAAAACGTAAGGTTCTTTGTCTTGTACATTATCATCAGGTCTATTAAGAATCCAGTCTCTAAAATGTGACCATGTTTATGTGTGAATTGTCTAACTGACTGTTTAAGGTTGAAAAAAATGGAATCTAGGAGTTTTGATGTGTATGGGTTTCCATTAGAGTCAAAGTGAAAGTTGAGATCTCAAAGGATAATCAACTATCGAATTTCCATATTCCAGGAAATTCGGAAATTGTTCCAAAAAGAGATATTCAGTAAGCTTTATTTTCTACTAAGTGGAGGGCGGTAGAGGCAGAACAAATGGAGTTATCTTGATTCCAGTGTGAGTGTTGTTTGGACTAGTTCAAACAATGTGTGACAGAATTGAAGGTTATGTTATGTTTAAGACATTTTATCATGCAATTCTTTGTGATGACAGAAATTCCACCCCTGCAAGAGTGGCGGGGAAGGACTTGATGGAGTAGCCGGTGGGTGTTAGATTAGCGCATTTGGGCTCAGCGCTTATTGTTTTTAGTCACGTTTCTGTCAGGGAGAAGACGTAGATATTCTGATCGTTGATAAAATTAACTATTTTTGTGCGCTTTTCCGGTGGTCCTACTGATTGGGCGTTGAATAATGCAATAGGCAGCGGTATCTCTCCTCAGATAGTTGACACGAAGGTTGACGATTTAATAAGGATTTGCCCCAGATTATCTAACTTAACGACCGTATTTTTAAATTGTTTAGCCGGAAAGAGCGAATGTGAGAAAACTTGAATTCTTCTTTCTGTTCTACGCCGGACAGCTTTGAAATAACGTTTCTTTTCTCGCTCTCGTTTAAAATTTAAGTAATGATGAATAAAGTCCCAGTTTGAATCTGATTATCTAACTTAACGGCCGAAAATTTAAATTGTTTAGCCTGAAAGAGCGAAAGTGAGACAACTGGAATTCTTATTTCTGTTCTACGCTGGCCAGCTTTGAAACAATGTTTCTTTTCTCGCTTACATTTAAGTAATGATGAATTAAGTCCCAGTTTGTTTAGTCTTGAGCACCATGTAGTATGGACAGCTAGGGAGCGGTCATTTAAAGCAATTAATGAGGGTCCATCATAGCATTAACGGGTTAACTGGCGATCACGTGATGGCGGTTTATTCAAGAACAAATGACTTGGTTGCAGCTGAGACAAATTCTAATTGTTCTCGTTTCCAAAACAAGGAAATGAAACATCACATACGAAACGAACAGCAAAAGCACAATGAAACACAATAATGTAGACAAAGATAGAAAACAAGCACATATATCAGGAAAACACAGCACAAAAACGGAACAGCTGATTCAAGCCGGTTAAGCAAAAGCGGCCATCTTTCCATGGGCATGCCATGGGCTTGCGATTTTAACAATATCATTAACCAGTGAGGTTTGCTGTGGGGTTAATCTTCATATTGAGTAGCACATTGAGAACAATATACATGTTAATCCCGGAAACGACTCAGTTGGTATGTTGATATAATTTCCGGACGCATCTTCGAAATAAGTTTCATAGCGTGTCTGTCTGGCTTTTATGTTTGTGGGATGGTTACCAGGTTATGTTTTCAAAATACCTATTACAGATTAACAATATTTAAGATATGTATGCAATGCTACTATCATGAAAGTGCGTTTTTTTTACATCAGTTTCATTTAGTTGTGGGAACAAGCGAAACGTGATTAAAAAAAAAAACAATACAATAACCTGTATTGAAAGATGAGTTAGCTGAACAATCTATATACACACGACACAAACAAGCAGAAAAAGACATCGATGCACAGCGCCCTATGTTAGTCATAAGCATGACCGCAACAGACAGATATCGTTGGTATGCATGCGTATAGAAGATGTTTTTTTTAAATTTGGATTTTTAATAACATTATAATCGCAGATAACATGCACAACGCTTGATCAGATATTTTTAAAATGAGTAAAACCATACGTACTGCAGTTCAATGAAAGGACAAAATTACGCAACAGGAAGGCTATGGGATTATTGGAGATATGTATCTATATACAATGTTTCCACTTACTTATAAAACGTCTGTTTTGTAAGAATTTAAATGAATTTTTTGATGTAGACGTGGACTTTTGTTACTCAAGATGAAACAAGTAAATTAATAGATATATTGTGTAACCGTATTGTGTGATACATGAAAAAATATCATAGATACGTAACCACTTAAAATATGGCATTCCTGAAATTAGGTCTACAGTATGAATTTACCTATTATACCAGCTGAACCTTATAGCAATCACTTCTCCTATTCAAAAAATCACTGGGTTTCAGTAATTAAATGAAACTTCTCATCTTCATTGAATGACCCATCGAGAGACAATTGAAACATTCAGCAATCACCTCTCATGTTTAACCACTTGCTGGTTTTCAAATGACGCAGTATCATAAAACCCGCACATTTTCCTTCATAACAGCACAAATGAATAATTTATGTATTAATGAGGCCGTTTTGTGTGTTTTGGCTATTTATGATCATGGTTAAATTAGTGTTCTATTATTTATTTGTTTAGAGTCATCATCTTTTGTAAAGCAAAAATTTAATAGTTTTCCGTTTAAAAGCGACGTTCAGTGAACAGCCTAAATTTTTCAGTTTTACATCTGACTGCTGACGACAGACTACACTCTATCTGTTTATGCAATGTTCTATAAAAAAAATAAGCCAATTGATGAAAAAGATAAAACTAGATAAAACTTCAAGCCTGTGAGTCATGTATATATGGCTCAGAATAACAATTTTCCCTATCAATATATCATTCAATGTTGTATATTTTAAGCACTGTATCAATGAATGAAACCCCAATCAGCGAACCGTCACAATATCCATACCAAACAACAAAAATGTATAAACAATAATGTCTCCATAATTCCTAAATCAATATTTCGTATCCCCCCAAAAATGACTAATAACCCAATTCAATAGCACCAATGTACAAGACTCAAATGCACGCATATTTATATCTGTAAATTGTAAATGGAAGATTAAATGAACTGTGTAAGTGTGTGTGTATAAACCAGAGTAAAGATGACGTTAACACTAAAACTTTATTTGTGCGAATGGTAGACAACTCATTCATTGGTTTTAGCTGACGATCTGCAGGGGTATCTCGAAACAGATCATAGGCCTATGGTTATCATCCCTAATTTCCCATTTTAGCTGACGATTTGCAGGGGTATCTCGAAACAGATCATAGGCCTGTGGTTATCATCCCTAATTTCCCATTTAGCTGTGACACGTACCTGAAAATAAACAGTGCTCATATTGTTATGAACTGAATTCGCTACTACTGCAACAACTAATGGAATATTGAAATACAAAAGTAATTAAAATGTACAGATATTTGTTTGGTATATACTTATAACTTTCAAAAATAACTGCCGTATTCCCTCTGACAGTGGAATCCGCATTGAATTTGCATTTAGAGAATCTAGTTAATTATAGCATCTGAGGGAAGTTCCCATAACATGCATGCAATGATGAACGTCCAAACTGTTCAAAGTTATTTTGCATCAACTCTTACACAAGCATACATCAACATTTCTCTTCAAAACCAATTTGTTTATGTAATCAAAGTAGTGTACACTAATGATACGGAGAAAAACTTCTCAAGTACTGCATGCCAAAGGGATCAAGTAAAATTTGTATTTTTAAACTTAAACTTCCTTAAATTTCCTACACGATTTTCAAACCTAGATGCTAATTTCAGTGGCAGTTGATTAAATATAATTACACATTTCTAAATATAATATTGTCATTCAGATAATCTTATCATTTATTTTAAAAAGGCAATGATGTTTCTGCTGTGCTCATTTTGAAGTCACGTGTTTATAGTTTAGTTCTCTTTGCTTCTGAAAGGCATGTCACACTCTAACTCCTACATAAATACAGACAACGATCAGCCATACAATCGATGGGCTCTTATGAAGAAATTGTCACAAGTAAATATATTCATATTTTGGAAGACACTGTCGACGTTCATGGCTGTCGTTCTGTTCATGTAAATGCACAGGCTTGTCTGAATTTGTTGCTTTAATTTAGTTGCAATAAAAAAATATTATATTCAATCAGTTTATTTATTATCTTTAATTAGAAACAAAATAAAAGTTGCTTTCCAGACGAAATGAGAATTTATTAAACAAAAGAATAGGAATCTGAATAATTATTTAACATTTACGCATGAGTTTGTTAAAGATAATAAACGAAGAAAATTATCTTAATATTTGTAGAGTTTTGTACCTTAGGATAAGAAGGGTTACAGTAGATGGAGTTATGGTAGCTGATTTCCGTTCCAGGTTCTACGGGGCAATGTACGTTGTGGTCTTTACAGCTGTCAGATGGAACGGGAAAAGGCAAAGGAATTCCGAGTAAAATTCCATGGACTACCGTGGTTGCCGTATTTGAATGTTCAGCTGTTTAGAATTAAACAATATACAATAAATATTTTATTTGTATATCTTCAAAAATGAGGTAAAATATCAGATTATATATTGTCCATAATAACCAAGATTTTACATTAGAATTTGGTAAACGCCTTTCTAAACAAAATGTTAGAAGTATATTAGTCATCCAAAATCATCGCAAACATTTATATTTTCAATCAAACATGTCTGTCATCATTTAGGTATCACTTATTATACATTTTCCTCTTACAAAAATAAGAAACAACACAATCACATATGTATAATTGAGAAAGAGAACACATCTTTGCAGTAATAACTTGACAAAACAATAAAGCAATTTGAAAATAGTATATACTTCAGTCTTCTGCCCAAAAGAAATAATAGTCAGATCTTTTAAATTACATGTTACGAATTACGAACCTGACCTTTTTCACGTTATAATTGTATGATAAAAAATCTGAAATTGAAGTCTCCCCAAAAGAGCGAAACAATATCAATATCCATGCACATCGTGTTTGCAGAACTGACAGTGCAATGACAGTGCAATATTGGACAGAAAATAAAATGTGATAGATTATTCCAAGGACCCAAGTTTGTGTTTTAGATGTGAAGAATATTATTCACAAAAACGCACGTGGTTCAATACTAACTTGCCTGATTCAGCTACTAGGTGAGAAGAATGTCATAAAGAAAAAGAGCAATATTGAATACTCAGTAGCGTAAATCAACGTTCTGGTTAGAAGGATATCGTCAAGAAAATGAACAAGATTGACTACTCAATGGCGTAATTTAACGTTCTAGGTAAGATTAATATTATAAAACGAGCATGATTCAACGTTCTTGGTAAGAAAACTATCCTTAAAAATAACAATATTGCGTATTCAATGGCGTAATTCAACATTATAAAGTAAGAAGAATATCAAACGAAAAATGAACATGAATGAGTACACAAGAAAGTAAGTAATTCGAGATGAGAATAATAAAGATTCTTTTCCCTTGTCTGCTAAGACAAATTTGGTGAAGATAATTAATGAGTAAGAATAAATATTGCACCTTAATATACGACGCATACGATGGACGAACATTATTGCAACGCTACATTGTTGGAGTCTGATTTAATTTTGCTCATTAATTAAAACAATCGAACAATACGATTTTGTTTTAAATGAAATGTTGTAAATGTTGGCGAGGTATAATTCGGTAATAACAAAAACATTAAGTGGTCATGATTTTAGACGGAATAACCGTCAGTATTTTCTAACCCAAACGAAAAAAATCTTCCTTTTAAATGTTGATAACCACAAAAAAGACTTTAATGAAAACTGGTTAGAATGCATTTTTAACAATCAACGTAAGAAAAATCAGCAAGAACAAATTGTACAATAAAATTAAGTTATCAGTGCTAAGAAGATACTTACTTGCTGTGAAATTAACGTTAATGTCATATGTAGTTCCCCTGTGTAGCTGGCATGGCTCGTGGGTACACAGCGGAACTTCAACAGAGTGAATCGTTCCACCATGAGAACCTGCAAAGAAAATTTAAATTTGCAGTGCATATATGGTAAAATGCAGACTACACAATTGAGCATCTATGTATGTATGTATGTATGTATGTATGTATGTATGTATGTATGTATGTATGTATGTATGTATGTATGTATGTATGTATGTATGTATGTATGTGTGTATGTGTGTGTGTGTGTAATAATAATAATAAATTCAATAATAATAATAATAATAATAATAATAATAATAATAATAATAATAATAATAATAATAATAATAAACATTAAATGGTATCCCAAACATTATGATTATCTCGAAAATAAATAGTCTGGAATATTTTCATTTTCTCTTCTCGCGTGTCTTTTTTTAATTTAGCTTTCTTTACTTTATTGATTAATTAATCTTGAATTTAAATCTCAATTTTCGTGGTATCCTTGTAATGGGTTCAAGACAAAAGGTACACTACTTCCCTTTTATAAAGACCATCAGCCACGCGTTCTCTGCTTTATAAAGCACCTCATTTCTTTGCGAATGACTTCATGTTGGTGTGATAAAAAAACATTTTCGAATGCCATACACAAATCAACGTAATTAACTAGTTATCACAAATACAGAAAACAGTCACTAAATCACCACTAATGTGCAAATAAATAATTATACCAATGAATGTCTACTCTTTCCCAATACATTGCCTGCTCAACACACCGTAGTTCCACTGCTGACAAGAATATGGATATAGATCAAAGCATATGATATACATCACTACCAAGCATGCTGCGTTACACCTAGGTAAACCTCCAACATAACAAAGTACCTTCTTCTGAAGTATTGAACTGCTTATCTATCTTACCTGATCAATTTCTAGTTTGCTGATATTTGTCGTTTTCCTAATTTAAATAATGCTATTTATTATATACTTCAGTGTGAAATATAGAAAATTACAGGCAAAATATTTTTCATATTTTGTCATTCCTATATTTTCACATGTGAAAATTATATCCTTGTATTTTCACATGTGAAAATATAAGATTTTTCCCATGATGCAATTTAGTTCTTGTTTAATTACTATGACAATACATGTTATACAGCTGTGTGCAGTTCTTGTTTAATTACTATGACAATACATGTTATACAGCTGTGTGCAGTTCTTGTTTAATTACTATGACAATACATGTTATACAGCTGTGTGCAGTTCTTGTTTAATTACTATGACAATACATGTTATACAGCTGTGTGCAGTTCTTGTTTAATTACTATGACAATACATGTTATACATTTTTTTTAATGGGCGCTACTAAGAAGTGACTCGTTGGCTTCTAAAACAAACAAAAAAAAGTATATAATAAAAAGAAAATTTTCTTTTCCTACGTTAATACCGGATACATTTCATCTTGTGGTACAAAAAAAACGACATATTTTAACTCGTGGCTTCGCCACTCGTTAAAATATCACGTTTTTTGTACCACACGATGAAATATATCAGGTATTAACGTAGGAAAAGAAAATATCCTCTCTTACTTTGCAAGACGAGCCTTCTCAATACTTTCAAGGAACTGGAATATAATCCCATTTTTGTATATAAATACGTTCTGTTTTGGATAAGTAGTTAATAACAAGTACTTATATTATCTTTAGACGGGTATAAAGAAATATGAACTGATTATATCAGAAAATATTAACTTCGGCGGATTAATATTTACAGAACTACATGTGGTTAAAAAAGAAAGGAAAAGAAGTAAATCGAAAACAAGTAAATAAGTCATTTTATTGTATGTATTTTGAGAATGTTTCGGAATTCTCTTTGCTATTATCGCTCTTTCGTTTAGAAGTCAAACATGTTAACCACTGAGCCACAGCGGCTGCTCGACAACAATGTAAAATACTAGATCAATCCTTGTGTATACTCTACTATTATGAAATACTGCGACTTCATACCCGTCGTTGAAATATGAATTTACACATATTTATATATTCATATTTTTTTACAGTCTACATTTTCATACATTATTGTATCGTTCGTGATTGTATCATATCTTTATGGTTTTACGATGTCAACATCAACTCATTGTCCCATACCCATGCTATTTGCATCTCCAAGTGAACATGAGAGTTTTGTATCTGACAAATTGAATAAAACAATTTCGTATATGTTATTGCAACAAAATAATATTACACTCCATGTATGTTATATGATCAAGCTAGTGTTAATAGTTAACAAGGCAACGTTTGGCAAATTTCTCATGGCTTCTTTAGAAATAAATGAATTTCACAATGGCCGATAAGGAGAGATAACATGTCTTATCGTATTATCTCACTGTCCGAAAACGAAGCTATGATTGTACGCCTCATGTATTGATTCTAAAGACAAGTTTTGACCTGCTTATATTTGTTATTGGACATTAACATCATATTTTGAATGAAAGTTAGCTTTGTTTTTGGACATTACAATCATAGTTTGAATGAAAGTCTTTAACTTCGACTGGAAAATGAAAAAAATTAATGTGTTAATATTGATGTATTCTAATAGCTCGATATTATACGTTTGATCCCATCCCTGAGATCAACAACGTCAGTGAGTGTGACATGCATCATATAAAAAAAACTAAGATCAAGCTAGTTAGATCTTTTCTATATACAAAGTTAGATTACTTACAATGATTTTTCAAGGCTGAATGATTACACATGATAAATACCGCTAATTATTTTCTCAGTGTAATGTTTATCAGGTATTTTACGTATTTGTAGTGACGCCTTGGAGACAGTTAACAAACAATTAATGAAGTTTTGCCGATGGAAACTGAGATATTATGTGAATTCATTCAAAATGAGTATCAACTTCTGTGGAATACTGAGAGATAAGTACGAAACATTGTTTGAAATTTAAAGTGATAACTTCAAGAAAGCAGGAATTGGTGTTTTTATGACTGGGAATACTTTGTATGGACAAGAAAGTGGATGCACTCTCCACCTTAATTGCCGAAGGTACAAAATAACCATATCGATATTTTAAAAAAGCGAAATAGCATGTACTTATTCAAAATGTATATATTTTATTTAAAG
The DNA here is from genome assembly GCA_030141615.1 of Unio pictorum. Taxonomy (NCBI): domain Eukaryota; kingdom Metazoa; phylum Mollusca; class Bivalvia; order Unionida; family Unionidae; genus Unio; species Unio pictorum. Next base: position 10,749,773 of record JARLTB010000110.1, read on the forward strand.
AAATCTCAGTCGGACAAATAATTAAATAAATAAAATTCAGTTACTTGTGGGATCGTGTGGCGCAAACCGCTTAGTATGTATGTATGGATGGATGGATGGATGGATGGATGGATGGATGCATGCATGCATGCATGCATGCATGCATGCATGTATGTAACAAATTTATCGATAAAGAAAATTTACAAAAGGAGAAATAAAGAAAGCAACAAAAAAAAGAAACACAAAGTTACCCAATGAACTAAATTGACTGTAATAGACGTTTCATACAATTATACGCAGATGATAATGTTTCACTGTGTTATTTTTATCGCCCTACTGTCTGGCAGTTGTTTGGTAACCTCATCTTCGTTCTCGATATAATCCTACCGCCTTAGCTAAGGCGAAGAATGTTAAGACTGATGTAAAAAGGGTCTTTTGGAAACCAAAGTGTTTTAGTGCACGCATAGACAATTGCTTTAAATTATTTGATGAACCTTAGCTATACACCAGATGATTTTAAAAAATCTAATCATTTAGTTAGAATAGCACTTATGACAATTGGTCTGATGGTATGCCGATATATGTTTAATTCCGACCATCGGAACAGCCCAGAGTGACTCTCATGTTATACTCAACAGCAAGGCACTTTAGCCCTTTTGCAAGAGACATAGAGACATACAGAGGTACCATCTTGTCAACTAGCAAGACGCGAAGTATGGAAATTACTTTTATTTATTAGGTTTTATTTTCTTTAATGTATAAATTGCATCAATCTTGCACTAGATGACACTGTTTATCGAAACCAAGTTATTGGAAAGCGAAGCGTAACAGTAAAGTTCGTAAATGTTTTGTTTCAAACAATTTTGCATTCATACATTTCCTAAACTCCTTGAAAGAGTATCAGTCTGGTGGGCATGAATCGCTGTTAAGCCAAGACAATTCATTTTATGACGTCCTTGATTTCTTTCAAAATTCAACTTAGCATATAAGCTTCGCGTAGAGCCTTTTGGTTAAAAATAAATAAATATTTAAATTTAGTTTATTTGACTATAATTTATAAACCCCTTGACAAATTCTAGTGGGTGGGGGTCGTTATCAAGCAATGTTCGAGTATTTAGAAACATCCAAGCAGCCTCGCCAGTGCTAACGTGTCTAAAGTGCATGTCAATGTGATCATATAGACACATTTAATCAAATTAAATAAAATAATGATTGTTCTTCTAACATTTAATACCAAAATAATTTCACCAAAGTCTATGCAGTTCTGATTGTTGAATGCTCTACACCTTAAAAGTCAATATGGACTTTTACAGTGAAAGTCATGTACTAAACTGGGTCAAAAAAAGAGGACGTCGGGCCTATCATAACAGATAAAAGTTTAGTGCGTATTTGTTTTCAACACTCGTTTCAGGTATTTTAACATTGATTTTTTTCTTTGATATGTACTTCTCGAAACGAGTTAATAATGACCTCCGAACGGAATACGATATATAAGAATACAAACTGATTGAATAATTACCTTTTATATATAATATAATATAATATAATATAATATAATATAATATAATATAATATAATATAATATAATATAATATAATATAATATAATATAATATAATATAATATAATATAATATAATATAATATAATATAATATAATATAATATAATATAATATAATATAATATAATATAATTTTTAAAAAATGACACCCATTACTGATATAGTCGGCACTGAACACTTGACATGTAAAGTGTTAACTACATAAGCATTTAAACAATCTATTAAGTACTGAACTTATTCGTGAACCTACTCAAGTTTAAAACATTTAGAAAACATTCAAAATACCTCATCAATATAAGGACGTTATGATCCCATCAAACTCAGTCATTTAAACATTTAAAAACACTATTTAGATGGCATAAAACCTTCTAAATTTCTGATTATTTATGACACTCTCAACACCATTCCAAATATGTGTGCATATAGAAATCAGTAAAACAACATCAAATATACTAGAGCATTTGTAAAATATCAAAAGCTCGGATGATAGAACATTTGGAAAACATTTAAAGCCAAAACCAACCCCCATTTTAGATAATTTAGGACATAATAAAAATGAGCTAAATATTCACTAAATAAGAACTCTTGCAAAAGAAAAGAGCATATCATACCGCAATCCTTGTAATTATGAATAACATTAGCGCAGCACAATGACAAAAGACAAGCCAGCAGGGGAGCTCGCAACATTTCGGTAGATGGTACAAAATCACTGACAAAACTGCCTGACACAACGCCCGTATTCCAGAGTCTGCCGTTTTCAATATTTATATGTATCTGGACCCATCAGGTGATTTTACGTGGAATCATGCCACCTTCGCATGCATATGATAAGAAATCGTACGATGTAATGCATGCAAATGATAAAGAATCGTACGATGTATAACATCCATGGATGATAATTCCACTGACTCCTAGAAAAGATTTATGTCAAAGACTACGTTACTTGCTAGGACATAAAGGTTAATGTAATCTACAAAACTGAAAAGATGTTTCACTTGAAATACACCTATTGTTTTTAAAAAAAAGAAATAATTATGTATTGATATCCAGATCAAAACAAATCACTAACTTTATGCAAGAATTTACACACTGATCACAACTAACTACTAATTGTTTTCATTTTTTAAAAATGTATACCAGTTTATAAGTACAGTGAAATAAAAACATTTTTATATATTTTATGAATAATGAAGTTTCGCAAGATTTTTTAATGAACTTCCTTTGAGTGTTATTAAGTTTTATAAACATTAATTGAACGCAATTTAAGTTTGCCAATGATAAATCATAGACCTTACAACGGAACACATCTAGTATTACATCACACAGACATTGTACAGCCTTATATTCTCAACATGCAACATGTCACAGAGTGGGTTAAATATATTTTAACGTACAAAATATGCATTATGGGCATACAATTCTTGATGATCGTGGTTGCCCAATGTATGACCTCTCAAATACATATACGCTGATAGTAAGTAGTTTCTTTTTCTTGAATCACGTTTGCCTTGCCTAATCACGTGGACAAATCTCTGTGTCAAGGTCGCTTTTGATCTGGCAATACGGTCTGGTAGTGATTTTCATGACTTTACATTATCAGGGTCCTCGAGTCCAGAGGGGTGGAAATACATACTTTATAAGTGATTTCAAGAATATTTCAGCAGTTTGGACTAAGGGTTCAAGACCTCCTAAAATGGAATGATGTTGTTTTCAGGTGAAAATTTGTTTTAGGGATTCCTTTTCAGTGTCTGGTGATCCTGGCCGACATTGGAATGTCTTGTTACCAAATAGACCTTGGCCAGACATCAAACAGATGTGATGCAGTCAAATGAGATAAAAGTCTTAAGGTACCAACGCACATAACCCCAACTTTAAAATCCTAAGCTCTCTGGCCATCCCCAGTCATATTAATAACACTAGGAATTCATTTAATCTATAACGGGATATAAAAACTTGTTTTTAAAGGGCACTGGTCCCAAACTCAGCTGCCCTCGCCCCCGCCAACACCAAACACATACCAATAACACAAAACCATTTTCTAAATTTTACAAATAATGTCACCAACACCATCCCAACCTCGCTACTATCTCGAGACAATATATAAAAGACATATTGCAATTTCCTCGAAATCTAGAAGTTTGTTTGTTTGATTAGGATTTTTAACGTAGCTTTAACAATTTTTCAGTCATATCACTACGATGTCTGCAGTGAGTCAGTTTATAGTGATGTCTAGCACTGAGACATCATGCCGCAGACATGTAGCATGATGTCTCACCCAGTCACATTATCCTGACACCAGGCCGACCAGTCCTAACACTAACCTCTTAATGCTGAGCGTCAAGCGAGGCAGCTGTTAGTACCATTTTTGTATGTCTTTGGTATGACTCGGCCGGGGATCGAACCGACGACCTCCCGCTTCCGGGGCGGACGCTCTAACCACTAGGCCACCGGAGCGGTTTAAATCTAGAAGTTGTAATGATTTACCGTGTTATTTTGTTTCAGGCGGTGTGAATCATGATACTAATTTTTACTATACAAATAATTCCGCAGTTTCTGTTAGTGAAGAACTTACGGATATTCCCAAGTAATTTTGTTAGGAAATTAATACTGAAAGCCATTTTACCGTTTCCTGACAAATTAATTTCCAAATTTAATTTTTTATATATAGAAAATAGATGTTTTTGTCACAAATTCATTTCTAATATTACAAATATTGTTCTTTTTATGTTACGTACACCAATATTATGTTAGAATAGGATGTTGCAAAATAACTTCGAGCCATAGACATCTTTTGGAAATATTTCGGTTTGTAAATAAAAAAATTAATTAATTAAAGTCCATTAAATATTTTCCTGTTTGTTGAGACAATTTCTTTTATGCTCACTGGCCGTCTCTGATAATTATATTTTCAGGTCCTGGCATCCCCCTCAAAGTTTCCCTTTCTAGTATATCTATAATATAGCGATAAATTGTAAGTTTCGGTGTCAACACTTCCTCATTTATTTTAAAAAGATATCTAATGTCACGATGTCTTATACATGGAGTCGTTATACTGTAGTCTGAATATATCTACGTTAGTTACAGTGTTTAGACGAAAACGTATACAAGAATTAACCTACAGATACCAAATACTATATAATACTAACATTCTATCTGACAGCCGGGAAATTTTAAACAAATACAAGGCCCAGATCACAGAAAACTAAATTGTTCAGAGGCGTAGCTAAGGGGGGGGGGGCAGGGGAATACATATGTCCTCGGGCGCCAAGGTACAGGGGCGCCAAAATGAGGCTTGCAACGTTACATTATAATAAGTAAACAAGGGTAATAAATCAGTCACAAGATCGCTGGGGTGCCAATTTTATAGTTCGTCCCCGGGCGCAAAATATCATCGCTACGCCTCTGAAATTTTTGGTCCTTAATATAATGGCGTTATACCGTGGTTCGTATCGCGGTATGTTCCGAAACTGCGAGGTATACCGCTATACAACATTTTGTTATGGTTGCTAACTTTAATTACTCTTGATACATAGCTTTATTACTCGTATATACCTTTTCTCGCATACAACAATTGAACTTAACTTCAATGATAAACATTTAAACAAAATGTAGTTTAAGGTCGGATCTGGTTATATATCTCAATACATTTTCCTGATAATTCTATTGAACCGGTATCTGATTTGTCCTCGAGCTAAAGTCGCATGTAAATGATAAAGTATTAGATCGTGACGTGAGCTTCACGATTTTCTGTAACCGACATTATTAACCCAGATAAGTCCGTTACTAGTACCCGTAAATAAGATCTAGTTGAACCTCGTTTAGAATATCTCTGGGTACCCGATAGACACGTGTTAGAGATGTAAATGATTTCTTTTCTCCATAGGATCTTTTTTGTGGCGGGGGCGGGGGAAATACTATATTCAAAGTTTACAAAAGGATGTATGTATGTATGTATGTATGTATGTATGTATGTATGTATGTATGTATGTATGTATGTATGTATGTATGTATGTATGTATGTATGTATGTATGTATGTATGTATGTATGTATGTATGTATATGTGTATGTGTATTGTAAATATGATACGCGTCCCATAGCCGTGGAGGCACCCGGTGGCCGAGTGATCAAAGGTCTCATTTACATATTACTGACATCTCACCTCTGCCCACCTGAATTCTTCTCTCGGCTAGGCCACTGTGGGTATGTGAGAACGCGTGCCTGTAGTTTGATGAGGGTCGGCGGATCTTCCCAGTGTTTTCTCGGTTTTTTTCTCAAATACTTGTTCTTGATGTGTCTTCTTTTTATAATACAGCATTTTGAAAAGTGAAATGAGTATATTATATAAAGGTTGGTACATTTGTATAGTCGCATTTTTTCAATAATAATGTACTCCTAACCACAATTCGGTCATTTTTCCATACAAATAAAGTAACCAATAAATGCATCATATCTACATTTACAAGCTAGCAGAACAGTTCTATATATTACAAACCGAAGAGAACATTTTTGTTAACAGTATACTATCCTACTCAATGTATGATGCACAAGCTAATGTTCATATTTGACCAGGCAACGTGCTGAAGATTTCGCATGGATTCGTTTAGAATTGATGCATTTCGCCGATAATGAAAGGTAACGATACTTATCAAATGAACTCGCTGATTGAAATCTAGGCTAAGATTGTATGCCTCAAACAGAAACGTGCGTGCGTGATTAAGATTATTAACGTAGGTTTAACAGTTTTTCAGTCATATCGCTACGATGTCTACGGTGAGGCAGTTTATAGAGATGTCTAGCAATTGGGGCATCATGCCGCAGACATGTAGCTTGATGTCCAACACAGTCACATTATCCTGACACAAGGCCGACCAGTCCTAACACTAACCTCTTAATGCTAAGCGCCAAGCGAGGCAGCTGTTAGCACCATTTGTGTAAGTCTTTGGCATGATTCGACCGGAGATTGAACCCACGACCTCCCGCTTCCGCGGCAGATGCTCTAACCACTATGCCAGCGGTAAACAGAAACAAGCTTACGTTAAGGTTCTGGTTATAGCATTTTTGATCTATTTATATGTCATATATCTCTTGATTACTTCTATTCATACTTTTGACGAATCATTATTATGGTGTAAGTATGCATAACACAACCACATATACTCCTGAGGTCATGTGTTTATGTGAAATATTCTCCATTCGGTTGTGTACTGTTTTTATGCCCGTGCCGATGCATGAATTGCATCATTCTATAAAAGCATTCTGTGAATGTTGCATCAGTTGATTTAATTAAATGCACCCCAAAATGGAATACCTGGCTGACTTCAAACATCTGACTGAATTATACAGAGTTCAGACCTCATCATAGTTTAGAACACGAAACCTGACTTGGTCTCGTAACATCACAAACGTTTGAGCACAAATATTAAATTAGTATTCAATATTGTATTTATATTTTCATTAAATTCCCCTCAAATGAGGTTGGAAGCAATAAAATGATGGGTTTATCCGAATAGTATACATACAGGTCAAAATTTGAAAGATCTTTACAGATTCTAAATATGGTTGTTAAATTTGCAGCTTGGTGTCTATATGTTGTGCTTACAAGACCTGCATTTCAAACACTCTAGAGTCTGAATCTGAGATCTCGTCCAATCAAACATAACGTTATACAAAATGGCCTTCGTGAATCAGCAACACAAAATCTCAAGCTCATGCTCTTAACTTAAGCCTTATAATATCGCAGCCAGATGTCTGAATTTGAAAATTCGATGGCAGAAATACAACATCCGAAGACCTAAATATACACTCTTATGTTTAATCCCAAAGTATGAAGTATAATTATTAAATCCATCGATTGCTTTGGTAAAAGTCTCGAGTCTGAAGAGCGAAGTTTAAAATTTGAATAATATTAAATAAGTGGTGGAGGTGTACATGACTCATGTTGACAAAATCGGGTTTGTGGGTAAAAGTTGAATACTTTGGAATAACAGTATGTGTCACCCCATCAAAGGAAGACCATAGGAAACTGAATGTACAAAACAGTATTGTGAGAGGTGGATTGACCAATACATCTCAAAAAGTTAGGAGTAAAACTGTAATTGCGTGAATATTGTTTGGTGCTTTATGGGACACCTTTTCGATAGTGAGTGCACTGAACTACCTCGGCTCCCGTTATCTGGTTATTACCATATGTTTCTTATCTCATTTCATTAGTTTAGTTAAATATCTAATCTCAGTTTTACCTGCAAAAAACGACATCATGTAGTCGACCAGAATGAAATCGCTATAAAGTTTTAAAGTTTAAAAAAAACAGGCATTTTCGGAAATTAAATCTTGCATGGAAAAACTCTAGTTTTATCTACACACTTCTATATTGGTTTCACTCAACAAGCTATAATACCGGTACAGCAAATATTAACTCTGCACAACTCATATGGTGCAATGGATTCTTACTAGTTACCGTCATCTCGTTATCATTTCTAACAGTGACATGCATACCTAGAGATCTTAGTCAGATAGTAACAGAAAAAGAGCATATTATACGTAAATATTGCAAGGTAAGTTTTCGTGCTTTCTTTCCTCTAGTCATAATTTATATATCCATAATTGTTACGTACATTTGATTTAAATAATTTATTTATTTTTGTCAGATTCAAATTTGAAATTTTAGATTAAAAATTCATTCATTGGGAAATGTTTCTAGAAATTTTCACTCTACAAGTAAACAACAGAGGTTAACCTCATTTTCTGACCTTGCTTCAGAGTGTAAACAAGCTTCTAAAATGATTGGTTGATTCAAAGGACATTAGAGCTTTATTTAAAAATGATTGGTTGATTCCAAGGACATCTTTATAGATCATACTGTATACGTGACTTTGCGAGCATTGGTTCGTTCTGTGACCTTCTAGAAAATCACGTAACCCCATCCTGTTTACGAGGGAATCAGTATATAGTTGTGTTTCAGAAGCTAACGGTTCAGTAGTTAGTCTGGGCTTTAGAATACAAAGATGTGTGTGTTATTGTCTGAGTGTAAAGTATTTCATATCGTTTGGGATCAAGAGGAATTTATTGTGTTATTTATCTAGAAATTACTTGTGCTCATTTGAATCATTATAAAACTAAAACTGACTTCATCACGTGACATCGTCGTCCATATTGGATTACATCGTCAAGATTCGAACCGGGAACTATTTGGATATTTTATTATCAGGACTCTTGCAATTCCACTAGTGGATTATATTGTGAATTCTTTTTGGAATTGATTCTCTAAAACCGTAAAATATTTGTACTCAATAAATTGTTTATTAAATTTTTACAAGCTTGTTATTTTCACTTCTTTCAATGTTGCTGCTTATTCGAGCCTAAGCACGTAACAGATAGATAGATAGATAGATAGATAGATAGATAGATAGATAGATAGATAGATAGATAGATAGATAGATAGATAGATAGATAGATAGATAGATAGATAGATATAAGGAGAAAAATCTACGCAGAAATCTGGAGTGAGAGAGAACTGGGGGTTGGATATTTGAAATTGAACTTACACCAAGTATCCTACAAGACTATAATTCGTCGTGACGGTATGTGTGCACTTCCCCCTGGACTTATCTAGTCTTTACGATGCAAAGTTGCAAACCTATGGACATTACGGTAAATTTCTCGGTTACATGGTACACATATTATGATGTATGTAATGTCTACGTGTTGTTTCTTAAACTTATTACAAACATCTAAAAAAAGTATTAATTAAATCTGAAAATGTGAACAGGCCAATCTTTCTGTCTGTCTCTGTTTTTGTCTTTCTCTGTCTTTGTCTCTCTGTCTCTGTCTCTGTCCTCTGTTTCTCTCTCTCTCTCTCTCGCGAGAGAGAGAGAGAGAGAGAGAGAGAGAGAAACAGAGGACAGAGACAGAGAGACAAAGACAGAGACAGAGACAGAGACTGACAGAAATAGTAACAGAAAGCAGCAGAGAGTGTGAACAGACCACCCTTTTCCGACAAAATTTTGATTGAATCTTTAAAACAAAAAATAGAGCCTTCCTACGAAATCTCATATTTTAACCAAAAAAAAGTCTCCATTTAGCAAACGGAGACTTTACGATTTTTCAATCAATTTTGGTCGCAACGATGTGGTCATTCACACTCTCTGCTGCTACAAGTTAACAAAGATAATAAATGATTTCAACCAAATATTTGATCGAGTCCTTAGGACTTTAAAAACAAACTAATCGCTAACACCTCATCTTGTAGATCAATTAAATTATTTGACTGGTCGGTGAGTCGGAAATTAATTCTCGTTAACGAATTATTATGGCATCGCATGTAGACAGGATTAATTGGGTTTTCAATAATTAGGAATCCTGGAGGAGCTGTTGGTGCAAATGAATAAAGAATATATCCCTGCTGAGCTTGATTTGATTGCTCTAGATTAATTTGATAGCTTCCTTCAATTGCATCACATACTAAATTGAGCACAATCACCGTTGAAATATTCACATTATGCGGGGCAATATGCCTACCGCCACCATCTGGATCATTATTATACCTGAGGAGGACAGTTGAATCTGGTTTTTGTAGCGCCTTGATATCGGTTCTAACAATTCTTGCTAGTTCATCAGCGTTGTATTTGGGAAACTTGAAATTACGCAGATTGTCTTCTGTGATATTGTAATCGGTTAGGAATCGTTGTTTACTGTCGCTGTTGTCATTAATTATTGTTTGAATAATTAGTTCATATATATATTCCATGTCAGATATAAGTTGATTTATTATTTCAACGTGTTTTTGCGATTTTGTTTTCCGTAGTTGTTCTAGTTGTGTTTCATATAATTGTTTAATTTCATTAAAATAACCACGGATGTCAGTTAGTGTAAATGAAATAGTAACAGATGAGTCGGCTGTTCTTTTAATGATAAAATCCCATTGCAATGTGTCTTTGTTGGTAAATATAAATCTATCGGCGATTTTTCCTTTTCTAATATCAGATAAATTATCTCGATAACTGGGATTGATTTCATGATATGATTGTACGTCCGTGGTTAAGTCGGTGGCGGATTTTTCCGGTGGTTTTTCAGGCCATCCTAACACTGTTCTTAACGAGCTGTTATAGATATCTACAATGTATCCCTCTGTGCTTATTTCGATCGACGACGAGAGCGTCGGTTCATGAAGTTTAATAGCTATTTTTGATTCTTTTCCAGTGATTGATTTTATTCTACGCTGAATTTCAGCATCGATTTGCTCAATTTCGTACGACCCAGTTGGTAACGAAACAGTTTCCCACGCTGGAGTACCATCTGGTTTATTCTTATACGAGAGCACCAGTGTGTTATTGGGTTGCTGACCGCCAAATGCAACCGATCTGATATTAGGCCAGCTATGATATACTCGTAATTTTGCCAGCGCGATCTCACGCACTGGAATCGGAGAAGGGAAGTTCACAATAAATTGTGGGGTTGTTGATGTTATTGATATCATGCTTGTTCGTATCGGAGTGGTATTCTCCGCGATTCCTTGAAGCAGTTCGAGTGACATTATTGTTAACGCTGTCTTCAATTTCCAATTTCAACATCGCGGAGTTATACAACTGGGTCATCGTGGAAAATTCAACATCGGATATGAACGAATTATCTATCGACAGCGAGATCAACTCGGATAATTTCGAGTACGCGTCAAATACCACCCGGTACCGAGCTGTATAATCACTGAGTTTTTTTCTGAGAACACGATGATAACTTTTTAGTTATCGCGGTGGCGACTGCCGCGATTGTTGTTACCGTGGAGATAGCAATTGGAACTGCAATCGGAGCAATCATGGTCACCGTCGACAAAATAACCCCGGCGCTGGCCATCACACCGGACACCGAGTACACGGTGATGTCGATGATTGCTATGCTGCGTCGGTATTTTTTCATTTTTTCACGATAACGCTCAGAAAGTGATTTCAAGTTCGCGGAAAATTCTTTCACGGTATTATATCAATATCGATGCGATTGTGATACCTCTGGGATTATTATCGGTTCAATTGATTTCATCGATGTCGTTACTATTTTAAACCCGCTAGTGTTTTCAATTATTCGATTGTGTACCTGGATTTATGGTCGATGGGGGGAATACCGGATACAAATTCTAGCGTCCAGGGTAGCGACTCCCTAACCCCTGCCGCTGGCCCGTCGGATGTAGTTATATCAATTCTAATAGGGGATCTTATTCGGTCGGGCGCTTCGGGTATCATATCGTTTATATACGTCACTGTGTTAACACCGGTTATATACATCGCCGGGACGACTCCCAAATCAAATTTACGGCGATGTATTATTGTAAATCGATAACAACCGGGTATACTACCATATTTGCTGTGAAAATATAAACTATTTTCATTTCCTTGGATGAAATCAAAGGTCCCACTGGCAACTGTGTATACGATGTTATCAACGGTTTTTACGCTGTGTGGAATTTTTACCTTTTCAAAATCTTCTTTTAGTTTAAGAATATCATTGTAAATATCGAGATAACTTGTCTTGATTTCGTTAGTATTTATCGTCCTCACCGCCTCCTTGTTAAAAAAGAACGAAATCAGAAGGTATTTAAATTCATCGAGAGTTTTTAGTTTAAGAATATCATTATACATTTCGAGATAATTTGCCCCGACTTCGGTAGAAGCCATCATCCTCCCATCCCTCTTGCTAAAAAAGAATGAAATCAGAAGGCTGTCGATTCCAAGCCGTGCTTGGTTTTTAATATGGTAGTCGATGTTAGAAAAATTTGTCGTGATATCTTGGAGGCTACTGCACTCAAAGAACTTATTAACAATTTCGCTGGTGAGCTTTTGTTCGTCAATAGCTTTTTAACTTCAGCGAGGGTCGGGCCTGTCAGAGATGTGGTTTCAGACACAGGTGTTCTCCCCAAAAAAATATCCACGATGATATTAAGTGTTGTTTGTCTCACCATAAACATATTAATATCTTTGAGAGTCATCGTAGATGTAGCTGGGACACTAAAGAAATTATTAGCGACGTAGGCATTGTGAGTATGCTTGCCGATAAACTCGCTAATTTCAGCGAGAGTCATGCCTGCCACAAGCGGGTTTCCCAAAAACTTAACAATGACGTCGTTAGTGGGTTTTTGTACCTTTTCAAGATTTTCTATTAGTTTAGAAATATCGAGATAATTTGCCTTGATTTCATTTTCATTCATCATCCTTCCCGCGTCCTTGTTAAAAAAGAATAGCGATAGAAAGTTTTTAATTTCAGCGAGAGTCATGCCAATCACAAGCGGGTTTCCAAAGAATTTATGTACGACATTTTTGCGAAAATTATTATAACCTCGTATATGATCATCCAGCTCACGCCTGCGGGTGGCAATCATGCTGTCGTGGGCGTCAATCGCGTCGGTGATCGTAGACACAAGTTCACCTGGTTTAAGTTGTCCATCGTTGGAATACAGCGCAATAGAGTTTTCTGCGTTGCGCTGCCGTATCAAAATGTCATTCACGGATATATTACTGCTTTTCAATTTACCCTGGCTATCTTGAAATACAACTATTTCGTTCGGGTCAACACTTGTTAAATTTAACGTCTCAGCGATTTCATCTTTAATTATTTTTTTTACATCCTTGATAGAACCCGCAGATGTTTCCGCGGTGGGTTTCGACATTGACAGAGATCGTCCCCAAATATTAATCATTATTGTAAAGACTCTAGTATTTTTAATTTATTGATTCTCTAAAATTACCTTGTAATTTCCCACTCGTGTATTTATTTACAACCAGATGAGGTGGTTTCTGTGACGATGAAATCTCCGCGAGGACATTCAATACTTCACGGCCGCATATCGGTGGATCATTTAATTGTTGTGTTGGCAGCGTGGAATAAAAAATCGGAAACTCTTTGAGTTTCATCGAAGAATTTATATACCGCATAAACTCGTTCGGTGGGGCTAACCCATATGAATCAAAATAGACAATCCCACGCGGATCGATCGCGTATGCAACCCAGTGAGTTCCCGATCCGCTGCTGTTATCAAGATTGATGATACCGGTTTCGACGCGTTTAGGTTTTCTCGGTAATTGATCTCTCATAAAAACCCCTCTGAAGTTTTTTATCCCTAGTTTTTTAGCAGCATCAATTAAATCAAAATTGGACATAGGGAGAATTGGGCTTTCAACTAATAAACCGTTCCTGGTATTCTTAGACCCTTTCCGCTGTACCATGAATACGGGGTTCCTGGTAGTCTTAGACCCTTTCCCTTTTTTTATATCCTTTCCCAGTTGCCTTTTTTCAACGCCATCCCTGCCGCGGCCCCAACGGCTCCCAACGCCGCCGCTTTCGCCACTGCTGGGGCAGCCGCTGAAATCAATGCTGGTATTGCAGCTAACAATGGAAATATACCACCTGATTTTATCATGTTGGCGACTGCAGCCTTTGAAAATACAATTTGAACCCCTCTCTTATTCTTTAGCGCATCACTGAAATGTTTTATTTGACGATCCGTCAATGATATTTTATGTGTACAGCCAGACATCTGCGCTGGTTTTAACGTTATTGTTGTTCCACATTCTTTAGCGGATTTTGATCGCAATTTCTTGACCTGACCATCAGTCAGCTTGACACTAACAACACTATATGTCATTTTATTGTAAAACACATTTATGCTTTCAATTGATCTAATTGGAAACTCTTCAAGTTTCATTTACATATTTTCCACCGGTGCATCAACGATTCTCATTCGTCCACCAACACCTTCAAGTATCATTGATTTGTCGCTGAGAATGACAGCAACTGCTCGATAATTAACACCACCAGGATCTATACGAGCCCTAAAATGTATGTCAACAACGGATTGCCTTGTTAAACCAAGATGTTCCAGCGAAAAGTAATAAATCGGATAGAGGTTTTTAAAATCAAGTTGTGATATTTGCAAACCAGTATCAACGTTTTGATCACGACCCATAAATGACAGCATCCGATGATACACACGTGCTATTTGGTTATTGTTATAATCAAGCTGTATATCCTCAGATGGTTCTTGTTGTCCGTTTATTCTCAGCGAAACCTCATTTACTCGTAATTGATCGAATATCATATGACTGCGTTCTTGGGAACCTAACCTATCCCTATTCTGTAGAGCTACAAATATGTGGCGTGGAGCTGAAACCCCTTGTTTTGATGCCAAATGCCATGTAAATGTACCAGCGACATTATCATCTTTGGAATCAGTTGTTGTTGTTAGCCAACTTAGCAATGATTTGCCGCCTGTGTCCATAAATTAGAGTAGTCGCTCTTCTCTGGTAATTGATGGGGTCATTACTGGCATCCATAGTACCAATTTAGTTAAAACAACTTTACCATCAGCGGCACCAGTACGCCAAATTGCATCATTGTCATCGCCTTTTCGCACTAACGCAATTGTGTGTTTAGCTCCATAAATAACTTTTCTAACATTTCTGCAGAATCCGAAAATATGATGCAACGGAATCGCACATGAAAACCGTCGGCGTTGTCCTTGTAACGTCGCTACTCGTGTTGCAAACCCTAGATTGAAATTGCGATTAATGTCTACGACATCAAAGGTACCAGCTGGTCTAGTATATCCGGCTGGTGCTGGATCAACTTCGGCATCTCGTGTTGCTTTTACCCTAGTATGATTAATGTGATCAGCGTGATTATTAATATCCTTTGCAAACATCATAGATGGACCAGCCGACCTTGTATAATCATTGGAGTATCTTGCTAGCCCGATTATTGTTGTTGCAACATCAACTTCACGGTCTATTGATTCAATTTCTTTTCCGTAAATGAGATATCTTGCACTTTCAAATAACGCCATTATGCCATTGTTGACGAAACCAACTCGGATATTTGGATCATCTGCATATGGTGGATCATTATGATCAGCATCATTTGTTACGAATTCTCCTTCTACTTCAATAAATGCTTCACATAGCAAAAAGTATTTACTGGTATCTTGAACTTGAAGTTCAATTCGCGATCGTAGGTTGGGTTGTATAGCATAATAGGAATAGTATTGACAATCGCGGACGGAATCGTCCTTGCCCACTTTGGCTTCCATATCTAACGCTGGATCAGCTGTTCGTTTAAACATTATATTAACATACTAGTTTTTTCAATTGTGAAATTCTTTGTAATCATCGTCGTTTTTGTTTTCGTTTCAATCCACTTCCTGCTATCGCGTTCATGATAGCGCTATCTGTTACCGGTGAAGCCGTCGATGGTGACGGAGTCACCGAAGCAGCCATCACTGTAGTTGATGGCAGCACTGTTGGTTTCTTTCGCACCAATGATGCTATTTTATCTTTCGCGGCAGAAAATGCCTTTCCTGCAAGATTTCCAACAGCGCTGATTCCCTTATCACGAATAATATCAATGGCTTTCATTGATAATTGTTTAGCTAACGGCGCCACCTTGGGAACTATTCTTGTAAATAACCCCGCAATGGTATTGCCGAAACCATCTCCGTAATATGCTCTATAAACAGGCAATCGTCAGTTCACCACGTAGACGCTTACGGGTTTATCATGGTTGTAGTGTATAATCATCTTGTTATAAAACTAGTAGTTTTTCAATTAGTGATCAACCGCTGAGATCCATAGGATTTTCATCATAACCATGGGCGTCTCTGTGATTTTCAACTAATTCAGCAATGAGTTCTCGATATACATTAATGTCCATGATACCACCAGCAAATAACCGCCTGCAAATATCAGCGGCCTCATTAATTATTTTCGGAGAGTTATTTTCTGCTCGCTTCGCCCCGATGAGAACTTCCAGCCGTGAGATATCACTGAGAATGTTACCAGGACAAGTAACTAGACCACTACCTGAAATTACTGGCAATTTCTGAGATTTAGAAAATCCCTCCCCACTACTATAATCAGATGCTTCCCCCAGTTTTTCGAAATCCGCTCCTTGTAAATAACTAAAAGGATCATCATCATCTCGATCAGATGGTCCAGGCGAAAGTCCAAGCGAAGCTTGGGGTGGTAGTTGTTGTTGAGATTTTTCTTGTTTAGCAGGTGAAAAAGATATTTTTTGCAGCTTGTTGTCCCCCCCCCCCGCTGCAGTCTTTGTGGTTTTCTTTGTGATTTTTGTTCTTCATATTTATTATACACTGTACTCACAATTTTGAGATATTCAATAAATGAAGTATTGTCTTTTTTAACTGTACTTTCTTTAGTTTTAATTTTGTAAAATATATCAGCCCAATGTTGTATACCTCTTACATACTTGTGCTGTTCTGGTTTTAACTTTTTTTTTCTGTTTTCATACGTCGTAAAAACAAGTGCAGGAAACTCTGCATGGTCAGTCTTATCAATTGCTGCTAACCCTTCTTCGTTAAATCGCGCGCGTAATTCATCTACTATTTCATTATTGGTCTTTTTCGGACCAGGTGGGGGTTTTTGTAACAACGCTGATGTCTTTTCAGTTTCTGCTGCTATCTTTTCAAGCACACCAAGAACAGGCTCTTCTCGTCGCTTGCCTTCCTCAGGAATATCTCCAAATATTGCTCGTTCAGTTGCTGTTTTCACATCTTTGGTCGCCTTAGTTACCTGGGCGAATAGTTGTTCACTTGACACAGCAAAGTCAGTCTGCGCTTGTTGTCGTTGTTGAAGTTTCTCACGAAGTCTGTCTCGAACCGGTATAAACTTTTTAATTGTTGCTAGCCGCTCTCGGGCTAATCTAGTTGTAAGCGATTCACCTACCATATAGTGTTTGTGAACTGAGTTTTCAAATGTGAAACTTTCACAATTAAAAGCTGAGTTATTAAATAATGTACCATCAAGCTAACGTATCCATCTCGGACAAGGTTAAACTGTACGACGCTATCCGCGAGTGTTTCAGAAATAACATCGCTGGGGGTTTCAGAATTGTAATATCTGAGAACGGCGATGAACGATTTTTGTTAACGACGCGGCAACAACAACAACTACGTGAAAATGGAGGCGTCGCGGTGATTACTTGCTACCACAACCAGATCATCCAGTACGCACATAACTGCATGAGCAGGCCCAAACTGCTGAGTATCCCTTCAGGAGAAAATCCCATGTGAGTGTTACAAAAAACGCTAAAAAAAGATTATTTTTTACTGAAAATTACTGAAGGCATATTTTTTATAGTAACGCTCACGTGGTTAGGATACTGGTTTTTCCTCGTTTAATATTTTTCTAATATCACGAACCTTATAACTAATTTCAGCTCGTTTTTATACTCTTGGCCGAGCTTTTGACGTATTGCTTCAACGGTGCTAAATAGCGTTATAAATACATCAATATCGTTACCGTACAAACAAGTATAGATGGACTTTTTGAATTCCTTTCACGAGTCTGTACATCTTAGGTAAAACATAACGACCCTTACTAGACTGATACTCGATGTCTTCATATTCCGAGGCAATCCTGTCGCAGTCGAGATCTTTAGATAATACTATTCCTCGATCTTTCAAATTTGAAATTTCAGCAAATTATAACATTTATATCTTTGATATCCATATTTTTATAAAAATATAATATAATACATTTTATCTTTAATTATTAACAAAAATTGGGGGGTCGTTTTTGACCCGTTTTTTTATGGACAGTACAATGCCGTATATCTTCACTCGAGTGTTGTGACAGATTTTAGGCATACATATACTTAATTAAGTTAAATAATGGACGGTACAATGCCGTATATATCTCCGCTCGAGTGTTGCGGCAGATTGTAGGCATAAATATACTTAATTAAGTTAATTATTCAATGAAACGATGATGGAATTTGTGATGCGATGGTGGGCGTGCCATGCAAGCCCAAGGGAACACCAAATCTCCGAAAGGGAGGTCTAAGGTGACAAACATCATCTTAGACCGCCCAGAAGATATGCTTGGGGGGCATCACAACAAACCCCAAAGCATACATCTCCGAAAGGGAGGCCTAACGTGGCAAACACCATCTTAGACCGCCCAGAAGATATGCTTGGGGGACATCACAACATATACTTAATTAACTTAATTATGGGCGGCACAGTGCCATATATAATCTCCGCTCGAATGTTGCGGCAGATTGTAGTCATACATATACTTAATTAACTTAATTAAGGATGGATTATAATTCAATGAAACGATGATGGCATTTGTGATGTAATGATGTGGGACGGCACAAGACAGCACAAACATGAAACGACGGGGCAGATTTTCTACGGCCAATCCAACCAATCAAAAGCAACCAAACTAAATTAACCCGGTTGCATGATTGACAAAAGACAACCACACGCCCGTGTTAAAGGCGTTGGTTAGTTTTGATTGGTCGATTGGCTTTCGAAAGCCCCAAGCTTATTACGAATCATAACATATATAAGGTGACTAATACAGCAGCGTTGATTCACGAGTGTGTTATTTTATTTCCTTGAATTACTTATTAATACTGTTTCACAACATTTAAATGAGACAAAATATTTAAATGAAACATTAAACAAAATAATACAGTTGTTAAATAACAGCGTATATTTCCCTGTTCTAATTCTCTAGACAAAATGCATTATCGATTAAATCACAAAGAGCTGTATACAAAGGAATTTTAACCACGCCCACCTACTTCAATGAATGGGAAACACTTGTCCGGCTGAACGCATAGGTATTGCGCTGGATTATAAAGAACGCGTCTGTACTAAAAGTGTATTATAGATAGTCTAAATAAATACAACTGTTTAAATTGAAGTTTTAGCCAAGCGACAATAAAAGGTTTTAGAAATTGTAAAAATACAACTCTAACGAAACTATGTATTATACTCCATTACAGTCACGTGGGCGGCGCGCCTAGTCAAGGTATTCAGGTAATAGCAGACGGTACATTTCCTTTGACGTCATAATACAAGGGAACTTAGTGAGTAGAGTGTGAGTTGCGGCGGATTTATCCATAAAGGATTTATCTCCCTTGAATCGTTTCAGATGTATACGAATTTTATTTTATGACCATTTTTTTCGACAGTGTTAATTTAGTAATATTTTCTGCAACAAATCGTATTGAAGACCTACAAATGTCAAAGTATCTACTAGCTTTATTTATTGATTGAAATATTTTCTCCTCTTTGGTTTCTAAATCAAACGATTTGACCCCCCCCCCTAGGGCGTTTTGAGTGCCTACCAGCGTTGCTTTTTAAAAGGTTATCGAGCTGCGAGATGGATTGAAGATTCTCAAGACAATTATCAGTCTTCACGCCATTTATGTGATCAATCACATAGCCATCTTTAATCAATCCGTAAAATGCTTCATAGATAGCTCTGTGACAGAGATACTTCTTCCCCCCGGCTGTAAACATCAAGTATCCCATATTATTTACCCATCCAACCGGCCTTTCTAGTCTGCAATTTCTAACAACACCATCACTGGAGGCTTCGTAATTAACAAGCACTGGATGGGGTCTGAAATCTTGGCTCATTTGTATAATAATACTACTTATCTAATTTATTATCTGCTTTAATTATAAACCTCTTGATATAATCTTGAGGGTTTTTTATGATTTTGTCGCTGACGGAGTCATCGTTGGGGTCAATGACTGCATTTTTTATTCGTTTGTCATAATAGCGTTTTAGTTCCCTGTATCGTTTACCCCCACAAGCAAGACACAACTGCTATTTTCCCCTTACCCCAGCCCCACATTGGAGGCATGGGAGAGGACCGAAAGAACCGTTGCGAACGCTTTGTAAATGATACCCACAGAATTCGCTTCTGCATGATTTGTTACACGGGGTTGTTGATCCAATCATAAGCCATTTGCAGTGATTCATTATACTATATTTTTCTATTTAAATACTTGTTTTAATTATAATATGAAGGAGTTCAAGAGATTAGCGAAAATTAAGCCTTGGAAAAATACTAAATTCATTGATTATACCATGAAAGAATTCCAAAGATTATCGAAAATTAAGCCCTGGAAAAATGCTAAATTCATTGATTATACCATGAAAGAATTCCAAAGATTATCGAAAATTAAGCCTTGGAAAAATACTAAATTCAATCTCGATAAGGAGTTCAAGAGATTATCGAAAATTAAGCCCTGGAAAAATGCTAAATTCAATCTCGATAGAGTCTCTGATACACCAAAACGTCTAATCGGTGATAGAACTATACTAAGTAAAATCAGGGAGTGTTTTAATGAATTCTACCGAGACGGTGCAGCATACTGTTGGTCGACATTTCGAATCATTGATGAAGATGTCAATGTACCCAACATCGATGCTACTATGAACGATGAAAGAGCAGCTGAGATAATTTCACACCTTGGCCCGCCAAGGGGCTGGAAATTCAAGGGTAAATTGCAAAGCAATTCCCATCAGAAATATTTTTTTCAGAATAAAATTCGTTATCGAAGTCGAAGGCAAATGGATTATCAAGGATAAATTTGAACCAATCCTCAAGGATAAAAAACTGTCATTGTAAGTAGAGATTCCAAACCAGGAATTCTAACTGGAATTGACAAACCATAGTACGAAAGATCTTATCCTGTAACAGCAATTGTTTATGGGATATATCCGTTAAATAATAAACCCGATATTGCAAAACTAGCTCCTATGAAATATTCTAGTTCACTGAATTGTGTAGCAACACGGGTAATGGAACACTTCACGAATGCATCCCGAGGAAATAAACTAACTGATCTGCGACGTAGGAAAATAACCGAATGGGAACTGACAGTGAAACAGCACGGTGCAAAGATTTCTGATATAGCTAAATTAGAAGCATCATTAAAATTCCCAATATCAGTAACGACAATAACCGGAGAAGTATTACACGAACCGAAATATCAATCGCGAGGAGCTCCAATTAAAATTATTGATCATAACAAACACGCGTGGACGGCTGCAGTAACAATATTTCCACGAGATAGAACCGTGAGATATATCCCTAAGGAGTTCGTCGGGGATGTTTTTTATAATGAGAAATTATTCGATGCTATTCACACGCTGTGTAAGGATGATCCTGTGTCAGTGTGTTACTTAGAAGTGATGAAGATCCCGAAATAGGATTTGATCAATTTGTAAGACCAAATGGTGAATTATATCGCGTTGAAGAATTAGATAACAGAATGAGAAAAATCGCTAGTGATTTTTCACCGGAGAGTTCCCAAGAAAAACTATTAACGGATAGTTTTACTATTCCATCAGTGGTAGCTCACTTTGCAAGAGAAAAAAACTCATGGCGTCCAACACGAAGTGATTTTCTCGAGGACGTTAAATTGAGTTGCGTCTAATTTGGTCATGGAGGACTGTGGAATACGAAATACCATCGTGGCGGTATGATTTCAATTGATATATCCGCGTGTTATCCTGGAAGTTTCCACGGGTATGGAGAATGTAGTAACTATTTTAAACGATTTGGACACCCCACACATGAAATGACTCGTGTTGCGATTAATGGGCCATTACCTGATTTTGATTTAACCGGATTCGCTCGTGTGATATCATTTGAACTCGCTACAGGGTTACATCCGTGTAGTTATGTTTGGCTTGGTAGACATATATGTGAAAAGGCCTGGATGCCAATAGTGTTACTACGATATATGATTGATTGTGGTATGCTAATATCGCTGATTGTTTCCGAAGCTATTATATGCTATCGAGCTCAGAAAGAAGTTTGGCTATCACAACCCGATCTAGATCGTATAATCATGAATTGGTCTAAGAAGTTACTTGAAATTAAAAAAGAACAAGCAAAAGATTTTGGACGAAGAATAATCGGTAAATTTACCCAGGGTGGAAGATACGACAATGCAAAATATTCTTCGCGGTTGATTATAGACATCGCTGAATACGATTTTATTGTAACGGATTTAACGAAACAGGGAAAACTTGTAAATCGTAAAGACGCTTTCCTATCCGATGGAAGACGATTAGGTACAGTTGTTACCTATTGTGATGGATATATTAAACAATATACGCATTTGAGAAGTTCTATGCTAGCTTATGCTTCTATCAATTTATTTTCGATGATAAATAGATTTCCTAATACCGCAGTTAGAGTAGCCACTGATTCTATGTATATCCACGAGAAATACAAATCAGATGTAGCTAAATTCACAGATCCGGAGGCAAATTGGGGATGTTGGAGATTTAAAAAGGAGACGCTACATGAGTATTGTGAATCGGCAGATGTTACCATGGATGAAAAGTACTTAAAGTGTGATGAGATTCAATCCGAATTTTCTAATGCACTACCGGTATCTGATCCAATATGTAGATACAAGACAGTTTATTTAAACGGTTGTGGTGGGTCAGGAAAGACAACTCGTGCAATTGAATTATATCATAGAAACGCTAGCGTTTCAAAATCAAACATGATTGTCCTAACACCTACTCACAGACTCGCCAGAGAGATGAAACAACGAGGGGTAAATGCCTGTACTTATCATAGTTTCTTTCGATGGAAAGGCGATGAATGGACCCCTGATCGAATGGGTGATAAATTCATTCCTGAAATCATAATTTGGGATGAAATATGCACGGTGTTATTAGATGTATTACAAACATTTCTCGAGTGGTTGTTATTGAAAAATACAAAAGTCGTCATGTGCGGTGATCACGGCCAACCACCACCATTTATCGGTGCATCCCCACATGAATGGCTAAAGGGTTTTGTAGACTATTATGAAGAAATTACCACTGATTATAGATCACTTGATGAACAATTACGAGAATTCAAAGCGCTAATTAGATTACAACCGGATAAAATCCAATGTGAAATAGCGCGTGAAATAATTTCAGAAACTCCCATGAATGATTTTTGGGAAACGTGGAGACCAAACGATTTGATAATTGCAAGTAGAAAAATAGTCAGAGACACACTTCAGATGAAGTTATTTGAAACGCATAAAGAAAAATTTGCAACACTTCCAGTACCGTTGTGTTATAGGCCTTCGGATACACGAAAACAGAATATAGAAGTTGATATTCCAGGGAAGAGTGAAAAGCAGATTCTCGTGTTAAATGATATTGTGCTGGTTGATATCAGCGTCGTCGAAGATGCATTGCGTGCTGATAAATCCCCATGGACGTTAGGTTACGCAGCGACAATACACTCTTCACAGGGATTGACTATATCAGATACAATTGTTTGGATGGTAGATAATCACATCGAATGGTCGAATTTAGTCTATCTTGCAGTATCCAGAGTACGAAGAATAAATCAACTTCGAAGAATTGTTTTCGATGATGACACCACAATGGATGATGCTAGCATCGTTGATGTTAAAGTTATTGATAAAAAAACTCTCCGGTTACAAACAACAAGACAAAAAAAAAACCAACGAGAATTTGACATTGATGCTGAATTAATAATTACGCTGAAGCAACAACAAAATAATCACTGCGCAAGCTGCAATTGTATAATGCGTTGGAAGTATTCGGATAAAGATCCTCGCCAATTTACCGTAGACAGAAAAAATAACAGTCTCGGTCATGTCAGAAACAATGTGATGTTGACTTGTCTTGAGTGCAACAGACGCAACGGCGCTAGTTAAGACCGTGCGGTGGTAATTGAGTATCGTCAGGAATCACTTGTAATTGTTCGCGTGTAAAACCCCGCTGAGGGGCAGTTGAATCCAATTTATAGAGTGGAGGTCTACCAGTTGATCGTGTTATAGTAGATATCTTGTGTGCAGTAACACTCCAAATAGGATCAGTAGCCCTTTTTCTGCCACCTTCAAGCTCTCCTGGTTCGTATAAATATCTCACGGTGACATTACTACCAAGAATTGGTTGGGAAACGCTATAATCTTTTTGTGAAATTCTTCGAATTTCCATTTTAGGTATAGACTTCTTTTTAATCGCGTTGATAGGTTTCATGTTGATTGTTCTAGTAATCTCATTATTCAGTGCGGTAATCACAGCTGGTAACCTTTTGACCCATTCACGGGATAGCTTTTCTTGGATGAATTCTTTTGCGTATTGATATCCAAATAACCGCTCAGCAATCGTCCGATTAAATCGTTCAACAATTGCCTGATCGCGATGTAGTGCAGTATGCCCCCGTCTGATGGTGACATTGTGATCTTTCATCGCTGATAAAACATCGCCTTGAAATTCCTTGCCAGGATCAACTTGCAACAGATTTGGCCAGCGTAGTGGGCCTCGTCGATAAATCTTTTCAAATGCAGAAGCAACTTCAGGTGATGATTTTGTTTTTAGCGGTTCTGCTTGTTTGTATCGACTCGCAACGTCAACTACGGTTAGCGCGTATTTGTAACCGTTGTCATGTGGTAAAAACAATAAATCAGCTTGATGAACTTCATTGGGTACAGTAACATCAAAATGCGAGAAATTGATTTGTTTAGGACGCGGTAGATAAATTTGCCATATAGCCTGTTTGGATAACCAATTAGCCGCAGTAGCCTTTTTCACTTTTGCGGCGTTGGCGAGTTTATTGATTGCAGCGTTACCCCTCCAGTATCCCCTCGGAGAATAATAAATAGATTCCATATTATTAATTACCAGCACCTAACATCAATTTGCCTTTCATAGCCGATTTTACTAACCACGAAGCCAATTTTTCTTTCAAAGATTTATCAGGAATAGCATTTAACGCATGAATTAATTTCACATCCGCGAGATGCCTGTTTTGCAGATTGCTGCTTTTATATGCAACATCATGAGCATGACACGACTTATCAATAGCGTTTATCGGATACTCGCCGGGTCGGGGTTGATTTTGATCATCAAGTCTGATATCTAATCGTGTTCCGGGGCCACAGTAGCTATATCCTGGAAGGTGCTTTTCTCCGGGGTACTTTGCCCATGGGGTTCCAGGGAGCTTTGCCAATTTGGCTGCGATATCACCTCCTCGTTTTTTTTAAAAACATTTCCGGATTTCATAGAAATAAATCTAAATTTTTTTGTACCACATGTTGCACATCTACCAGTAAGTGCTGATCTGTTATTTTTAGTTGTAATCTTCGTCACATCATTTGTGCTAGTACGCGTTTTACACTTCACACAATATAGATCCATAATTTATGTATAGAGATATGGATATAATTGATTTTTCAGCGACTAAAACAAAAGAACCAGTTAAGCATCATGCAGCGCCAGCAAACTCTATCCGTGCAATTATAATCGGGCCATCTGGATCCGGCAAGACGCAATTGTTGCTCAATTTAATAATGAGATGGATGAAGTGGGATAAGTTGTATTTAGTTGCTCCTAGCGTAGATGATCAACGATGCTATGAAGTGCTAAAAGATTTTAATGAAAACGCTTCAGAGATTAAAGTTTAGAACATCGTTGATTTTATAACTGATATTGACGAGGCACCATCCGTGGATGACCTTGATGGGAACATTAACAATTTAGTCGTATACGACGATGTGATGTTAGACAATCAAAAAAAACCAGCTAGAATATTTTCCCGAGGCAGGCATAAAAACACCGACGTGATATATGTCACTCAACGCTACACTCAGATTCCAAAAGTGATCAGAGATAACTGTAATATTCGTGCTGTGTTTAACGGCGTTAATACACATACGCTACGAAATATTTGGCAGACATGGTGCTCTGATATGGACTTCAATGAATTTAAAAATTTCTTTAGTAACGCTCAGTCGACTCCGCACGGATTTATAACAATAAATTTACATGATCCTCGGACACGATATCGTATCGGACTCGATCAAATATTCGGTTGAAATCATTTATTATTTTTGTTAACTTGTAGCAGCAGAGAGTGTGAATGACCACATCGTTGCGACCAAAATTGATTGAAAAATCGTAAAGTCTCCGTTTGCTAAATGGATACTTATTTTTTTTGGTTAAAATATGAGATTTCGTAGGAATGCTCTATTTTTTGTTTTAAAGATTCAATCAAAATTTTGTCGGAAAAGTGTGGTCTGTTCACACTCTCTGCTGCTCAGAAAAAGAGATTTTAGATCAGTCCATGTGATGGAGTGTTTATAGTGCTCACTTTCTTTATTAAGACCATCTTATACGCTTAAATCATAAGTGTGTCTTGTGCTAATTTAATCAATGCATAGAACAAAAAAAACTACAAGAAGAAAACAATCAATTTATTGATATTAAAAAGGGATTGTGAATAGCTATAAAAGGCATAAAACTACATTTTATAGCGGACACACTCGGGGATGTGAGGAGTTCATTCACTCAGTCAATAAACAGTAAATCTTATCTCCGTTCAAAGGGCAACTAGTCGTATTTGTATAAGATATAAATAAAATGTATGTATATTATGTTCGTTGTATCAATGATATACCACTCGTTGTATAAATATGTCATTAAAACCTTGTCTCCTTTAAATTAAAAACTGGTACATTTCGTGATATTTGATATTGCCGAGGTGGGAGTGGGAGACTTTGTCAACTAATATCCAGCTATGACCTTCGCGAGTGGCGTAGCATCGAAGTCCGGCGGACCATGATTCCACTTTTAGGAAAAGGGGTGAAGGCGAGCCACTCGAGTCTTAAAACCAGTCGCTTCGGGTAGATGGGACTCGTAAACCTTGGATGGTAGATCATCTAGGAGAAAGTAAACTTCAATTTCACACAACTGCTGCCTTGCTGATCTACTCACTCACGGAAAGAATAAGGTAGTAAACCCCGACAGAACATCTGGAGAGGGAGTCCTTAAGGCGGTCTGACATTGACTTCAGGGTCATTCCTGCAACTCCTGCGAGGCCGTTGGTGTCAATCTGTATCGACATTTGTTGTTCCCTTGGTTCTACCAGCTGCGTGGAGAGGCGGGACCTGCTGCATGGCATGTGCAACAGCTGGTTCTCCATACCACCCTGCGCAGGTTTCATAGCTCCACTAGAAAGGTCACTTCAGCGTCTTCGTAAGGCGTGAGCACAACACGGGAAGCAGCAGTTTCCGGCTCTAATTCAAAGATGGATTGGCGTAGAGCTTGGCGCCAGAGATTACTTCTGACGGTGGGAGAGATCACCATGTTTCTTTGGACAGCTTCCACCCGCCTCATGCTGAGCAGCACCCAGTCAGTAAGGTGCTGACCGCCTTGGCCTGCCTTGCTTCACTGGGTGCGTGGAAATCGGAGAACCATCTCGACAAGTATACTACATAAATCGCATTAGGAATTTACAGAACTGTATATATCAACGCGCGCTGTATATACTCGTCCAACTGCAAAGAACATAGAACATAATGCATAATGTTTCGGCAGATCATGGTCTATTAGTTTTGTTCTAGTGATTACTCCTAGAAAACGGCCTAGCTCTTGATTATTATGTTCATATATGCGACGGCAGGTATGTGTCTATGCAGTTTTCTATTTGATTAGATTATATACGGCATATTACCACCGTTGCTGAGTCATTTACACTTCCTAGATGACATGAAGTAATATATTTAAATATGCTCTCATGATATGTCAAAATTGCACTAATGGTCATATGAATGAAAGTATTTTTTTTACAAAACAAAGAAATACTTGTGCGTAAGCAGTGTGCTCTGCGTCTATTTGTGCGAAAATAGCAGGTCACATAGTCAATAGACTGAGTCTATATTAAAGCTGAAATTCCATGCCCGGATTTGAATATAATTTTGAATAGACCGCCCCTGTGGCCTAGGTTGTTAGAGTTACAAAAATGGTACTAACAACTGCTTCGCTAGGCGTTCAGCATTAAGAGGTTAATGTTATGACTGGTCGGCCTGGTGTCCGGATGATGTGTCTGGGTACGGCATGATGTATCAGTGCTAGGCATTACTATAAAATGCCACATTGCAGATATCGTATCGATATGACTAAAAAATGTTAAAAGCAAAGTTTAAAAGAAAAGTCCAAATCCCCCCCAAAAAACTGAATACTTAAAGTATTTCTGTATCGTTACAATTAAGAAAGATGACAGAGTTAGCAAGAAAATTCGAAAGTTTTCAACGTGCAAACATTCTTCAACTAAATGTTTAAACATATTTAAAGACGTCTCTGAGGACAGAAAATTTTGAAATTTGCATGTCACCACCATACATGCTAGAGTGTTTACAAACATTAAAACAACACTCTTGATGTTATAGATTTTTGAAGATTTGAACTAAAACCTCAGCAATTTAACAGATTCAAATGACTTCCCCAAAAGGTATAGTATCAGAAAGATTAACAAAAACTCCTTAGTGCTAAAGTATTTATAAAGATTCAAACAACCTGTCTAATGTTAGAATATTTAGAAACTTTCCAACGCCACCATCCCCTGTGTATAGTATTTAGGAAGATTCAAACAACCTCGTCAATGGTGGAATATTTAGAAAGACTCAGACAGCCTCCCCAATCGTAGAGTATTAGAAAGATTTAAACCACATCATGAATGGTAAAGTATTTGAACAGATTCACCAATGATAGAGTATTTAGAAAGAGTCAAACAACCTCGCCGATGTTTGAGTATATAGAAACATCCAAGTAACCTCGAGGGTTCAAAAATATTTAGAAAAATTCACACAACTTATTGGACCCTATACTATTCATGAATTTAATCGATTATAATTTATTTAGAAAACATTTTAAAAAAAACTCACGCATTATATGGCATTTTGGATTCCTAAAACACCCTCCCTAACTTTCAAACATTTAAAAGCATAAAAGCACCCTCCCCGATATTGGAGCAATTAGGTGGCCAAAAAAGTTTCTAACTGCTGAAGCATTTTTGACACTAACGAAAACTGTTCTAACATAAAAAAAACAATAGTTAAACAACCTCCAATATACTAGAAAATTTATGACACATTCAACGTCTTACATAATACAGCATTTGGTAAAACAATTAAACAACTTCCCGGATTTTAGATAATTTAGGACACAAATAAACAAAGTCGTATCTATCAGCAAGAATAACCTTTATTTAAGAAACAATATCATACCGCAGACCTTGATGTTTTTAATGAGCATTAGCACAGCACAGTGACATAAGGTATGCCAGCAAGAGAGTACGCAACATTTCAATAGATGGCTAAAAACTGCTGACAAAACTGCCTGACAAAATCTCCGTTAACTAGATTAAACAGTTTTCACTTTATATAGGGATCTGGACGTATCAGGTGATTTCACAATAATCGTGTATCATGTGATTTCACAATAATCGTGTAACATTTCCATGGAGATGATAAAGAAACGTTCGTTGGATAACCTCTATAAATGACCTTCCACGAACTCCTAGATCAGTAATCTGTCTTAGAATATTTTCGTAGCTACATTGCTTAAAGGGCCAAAGTATGAATGTACTATCCAAAATAGCAAAACACGCAGATATATCAATGATTTTTGAAGTAACAAGTCATGGTGAATATGAAGCTTTATAAATCATTAAGATCGGCTTTTGCTTACATTAACGACTTTTAACTTAACTTCAGCAATAAACATTTGAACAAAATGCACATCATAAGGTGCCTGGTTAAATATCTCTACAATTCGTGATGATTCTCTTCAATTCGTATCTGCTTTATCCGAGAATATGTACGTGTCCTCAATTCAAGGACGTATAGAACTGATAAAATGTTATGTCGTGTCGTGAGATTCACGAATTGGTATTATCCGCATCATTAACCCAGACAAGTTTAGTTATAGGAACCCTAAATAAAATTTGCTTGAACCTCTTTGAAATATCTCTGTGTAACCGATAGACACGTGGTAGATCTGAATGTCATTTGTTCTACTAATCGTTTATTTTAGATACTATATACAACGTTTACAGAGGTGTTTGTGTGTGTGTGTGTGTGTGTGTGTGTGAGAGAGAGAGAGAGAGAGAGAGAGAGAGAGAGAGAGAGAGAGAGAGAGAGAGAGAGATTTGTAAGGGAGAAGACGTATCAAACACCCTAATCAGTAACTGAATGACTTTTTTCCTGATTATTCATATACGAGAAAATATTTGACAATTTTCAAAACATATATCTTACAAAAACTGTCTTAATTGTTGGCGTCCGCAAAGTAGGTTGTGGTGTGGCTGAATAAGTGAAATTGCCCCACCCACTCTGCACACACGCGATTTATTTAAAAATCCATTTTGCAGTACATAAACATGTCTCTTTGATTTAAGCTTTGCTGCCCACCCACCCCAATTCCAGCGGTAACTATGGTCTTCATATGAGAAGCAATATGTATAAAACCATCCTACATGAATGCAAAAATGTTTCAGATAGAGTGTGAAAGAAAGGACTGAACTACTACCCACAGAGATATATTTATGAAATGTGGATATTCGAGAGCAAAAATCATTTGAAAGCTGACACCACGTTGATGGCATTGTTGTTAGAGCGTCCGCCGCGGAACCGGGAGGTCGTGGGTTCGATCCCTGGCCGAGTCATACCAAAGACTTACAAAAATGGTACTAACAGCTGCCTCGCTTGGCAATCCGCATTAAGAGGTTAATGCTAGGACTGGTCGGCCTGGTGTACGGATAATGTGCCTGGATGAGACATCATGCTACATGTCTACGGCATGATGCCCCTATAAACTGCCTCACTGTAGACATAGTAGCGATATGACTACGTTAAAAAAAATTCTAATGCTAGTTGAAAGCCGCTGCACGCTGCCTGCCATTTATAAGAAGGAATGACCATCTGACTTTAAGTAGACATTTACCAAGAAAAAGACGTAATACATGAACTTTTGTTTTCGTGCAAAATTGGGTTCTAATATTCTCTAGCATGACGACCATTTTTAAATGAAGCTTTCGTAATGTTCCTGTTAAATGTATTTCGTACATGTATAATTTTCATTCAAGAATATAAAAACATGCCTTTTTTATCTACGATAACGTTTATTGATTTAGTATCAATTATGCTAAAGAAAAAGATTAAAGTTACAATAAATAAAGAAATTTGTGTGCAATGTTACCCGAGTAATTGAAGATATTTTTTATAACGTAGCTTTAACGTATGCTCTTGACGCTGAGTTAACGTGTATCCTCAGTTAGATAAATGCATTTTATAATGATATGATTGATAAACAAGTAAATTCAGTGAATTTGAGATTCATATAAAACGATTTTTTACTATGACCTCTTCTTTTTAAAGAAAAAATAAAGTAATAATATTATCACGTCAAAAAAAGCATCTACGGTTATGTTTATTAGGACAGAATTTTTAGTAAAAGTAATAAGATTAACATTTTCTCTAAATTGTATTGAAGTACATTTTCACTAATAGATATTAAAAGTAATTTTCTCTAAAATATAATAAGATTTATTTCATTTATTTCTATATCACATATATATTCTATTTTAATCAAGTTTGCGCCCTTATGAGAATAGGCAAAACTCCCATGTAATTTTAAATTTCTCTTGTATTGTAAAGTCAGCAAATAAATTACATTCGGTAAGCTACATAGGTTACGGACTACGCATTCTTAGCTTAGAATTCCAATTTAGTGAGTAAATTGGTAATGCAGCAAACTTTCTGTCGAATGACGTAAAACAACATGGACGATATTGTATTTTCGAACTGAGAGCCTCTTTCTGCTACAATGAAATGAACACCAACTAGTATGTTGAATGGTCGTGTTGTTGCGTCCGGATTACACATAAAAGAAGTACAAACCGCGCACCATCAGTCCATTCATTCTGAAGTCAGAAAGTCTCGCCTCTCTAATTACAGGTAAGAATCGTCTATGTTCGTAAACTTTTTTAAGGAATAGGTACTTTTTCATGTTTGAGATTTTAACTGTAAAGTTCAAATGGTTGCAACATTTTTTTAAACCAAATTCTTCTATTTATAATATGTTGTAATGGAATGTTTAATTGTTTTAAAGAATTAATATTATTTATTTTTATTTTAATTTGTATTGTAAAAGACGAATTCACTACCAACTTCATTTTTAGATATAGTGATAAAATAAAGTATCCCTGGACCTCCCACACTGCTAATTCCTCCGAGATATAGCCGTATTTACACCGTTATGAGTGACGCCCTTCCTTTAAGAGAGCCTGAACTCTCTCTCTCTCTCTCTCTCTCTCTCTCTCTCTCTCTCTCTCTCTCTCTCTCTCTCGATATAGACAGTGACATTCCTTAACTTATGAATAATTCCTTCTCAAAGCAACATATGAGAAGAAGGTTATGATAAGGTAAACAAAGGTAACCTTACATAACACTTTAATAGTATGTGTGTTTGCTTTTTACCTTTGTTCGCTACACTATGTCGTTTTATTTTGCTTCATTGATGTCATAACACATTACCAGTGTTTTAAAATCAGTAATTAATAGTCGATACATTTTATTTTAACGTCAGCATGGAAAAAATGAGTAAATAGCATGACATATCTTATCTCTATTAGATAAAAAAAGAAATATTTTATTTCAGTTTCATCTTTTCACAAGTTTCATCTATTATAAAACAAGCTCCATAAAAAGTTATTTTCAAATTAGTTCAGTTTAACATTTTGAAATAAATGATATCAATCCATTCTTGCATGCATAGACATTTAATAGAATATGCTCCATTCCAGAACTTGGTATGTTGGGGTGCACATGATTTCACCCACTCACCCCACAATATTTAATTAAATTGTATAGGCTTTCCCATGTTGCTAAAAGGGTTCAGACATTTTAATTTTAAGAAGACACGTGACCAGCAGAGTTTTACAGGTGGGCCACATCTATGGCATGTGCCTTTGAATATAGCAATGGAGTCGTTGATCGATTAAGATAAATTAGAAAAACTACATCTCGAAGTGGCGTGAATAGTTATAAGACTTCAATAATACAATAGCAATATCACTACATTAAAACAGAGCGGGAAGGTCTGCTGTCTAGACAAAAATGTTGTTGTTGTTTTGGGGTTTAATGCCATTTTTCAGCACAAGATGGACTATACATACCGGCCAGTATTAATGATGGAAGAAGAACCCAGGAAAATCCCGGAAAGAACCACCGACCCACGAGTAGATACTGGCAGACTTTCTCACATACCCACATTGGCTGAACCCGAGACTCGAACCCATGCACAGATAGGTGAGATGACCATGATCTGTAACGGTGAGCTCTTTAGGCCACTCGGAGACCCCTAAAAAAAGAAGGTAATAACGTTACTACTACTGTACAAGATTACAATGAGCCAAACTCCAGACTATATCTTTGAATTACTCCCTCTCCCTGTGTGGAACAAATTATAACCTTCGACGTTCAAACAATATGGTCATTTGCAGTTTTAGGCTAAATTCTTTCAAACCATCTTTTAAACCTTCAACAGTATCTGTGTGAAACAGCCTCGAACTCAATTTACTATGTCTTACAGTGCCTTGAAAAAGTGTTTATGTTCAAAAATGGTATCTGGCAAAATACCTAGATTTATAAATGAACACGGGATAGAATCCATGCTAGATTACTACACCATGTATGCTAATTAAAAGCTGATCTTTACAGTGTTCTACTTGCTGACACACATTTGTGTTCATGTGGTAGGATCGAAACCACTATGCACTTTTTCATGTTCTGTCCCAAGTACAGTAGAGAAAGATGAGAAATTTACTAACAGTGTTATATACAACTTAGAATTGCCGTTTCGATGTCACTTCCAAATAATAATGATAACAAAATGGGGATGGGAGCGAAAACTATCACCCTGGACCTTTGCACAAGGAAACGGAGTACGATCCTAAGTTTCATGCATATGAGTGATCAAGGTAAGAAAACAATCACAAGCACTAGGGTTTGCAAGTATTGAACTGAGAATCGAAACCGACCTACGTACCGGGTGTGAACGGAGTACATCTCAGAACCAGTATATAGGGACAACTCGAAAATACCACGAAACGAGACAAAGACAAAGAACAACCCTGCCAAAAACACATCCAAAACAAAAAAGACCAAAATACTCCCACAATTGAATTCCAAAACTGGGAGGACGGGAAATACATAAATCACAAACCATAAACGTTAGAAACGAAAAGCAGTGTGACACGTCCAACTTTTTAACAGCATGTGCTTCAACCGAGTCATGTAGTGCCAACATAACGGGGAGAGGGCGATGCAAATGAAAAACATAGAATTTTCCATCATGTATTCAAATATATCACCGCAACAGTACGATTTCAATAAAAAAAAAATCCGTATGAGTTTAACAGCTATTCTTTCGAGAATGTAATTATTTACGTATAGGGCTTATGGGATTTTGATCTACCAATTAAAATAAAAGCCCAGAGAGGGACAGTGGTCGCGTGGGTTTTAGTCTAGTGTCAGGCCAAAGTGGGTATGTGAGAAAGCTCGCCAGTAGCTTTCCAGTTGTCGGCTGTTCTTTCTTGAATTTTCCCAGATTCTTTCTCAACTAACTCTAAACTCATCAACGTTTCTGGATTGAAACTGTCGCTAAGAAACGTAACGAAATAAGTGGAATAATGATCCTTCGATTACATAGGAAGGGTTCCTTGTAGACTCTTGCTATAGGATATAACTTTAGAGAAAACTTCTTAGTAAACTATGAACCCATCCTAATTTGAATGAATAGTGTAAGTAGAAAAGAGCAATTTATATATGAAAGTCATCAGATTGGGACAACTGAGCGTGATCATCTGATGCATATAATGTATACCTAGTATTAAGGTAAAGGTCCTGGACTAGCGGCATACATCAAAATGATATGAATGGTATTACATTTCAGATACAAAACGAGGCATAAATCACCATGTTATTACATTTCAGACCCCAAAACGAGGCATACATCAAAATGATATGCATGGTATTACATTTCAGACCCAAAACGAGGCATACATCAAAATGATATGCATGGTATTACATTTCAGACCCAAAACGAGGCATACATCAAAATGATATGCATGGTATTACATTTCAGACCCAAAACGAGGCATACATCAAAATGATATGCATGGTATTACATTTCAGACCCCAAAACTAGGCATACATCAAAATGATATGCATTGTATTACATTTCAGACCCCAAAACTAGGCATACATCAAAATGATATGCATGGTATTACATTTCAGACCCCAAAACTAGGCATACATCAAAATGATATGCATGGTATTACATTTCAGACCCAAAACGAGGCATACATCAACATGATATGCATTGTATTACATTTCAGACCCAAAACGAGGCATACATCAAAATGATATGCATTGTATTACATTTCAGACCCCAAAACGAGGCATACGTCTTGAATAAATGCATCAGCATGACGACAGCACCTTATTCGCATTTCGACTTCTAGTCATTTATGTCTGCCACATTTCGGAGCAATGTGTATATAAATAATATCAAAATGGGGGATAACTCTAAATAAAGTCTCAGAGTGTACTGACAGAATGATCTGGCAGGTATTAAAAGAAATCCATCAAAAGCTGTGGTACTAGTAGTACACACGAGAATTAGTGTAGCATTATATGCCTTTAACACCTAAACGATATGCACGTGTTGACCTCTGTCCATAACATATGCCAAAATGTCAGGGCGATTTATATAAAGCTGTAGTATATTTACATACCTTGACTGAGAATTGAATCATATTGGTCCAAGGGGTATGGTGTAAAAGAGATACTTACAACAGTATAACAAATTAAATTCAATTGTTCCAAACCGAAGACAGCATGACACAATTTATATACGGGTGCAAAATGTAAGACAAATACACTGCTTTGCAAGTGGTAGTGTATTCGTGAGAATTATATGTAGAATCCGATACATTTCAATATCCTTTTCATTTGGTTTGACGCCAAACCCATTTCATACCAAATCATAATGTACACATTCCCCACGTATAAGTTTTGTTTGCAGGGAAGGGGTCATAATTTGAATATCTGTGTGAATGTATGTAAACTAGTAAAAATAATATTCCAAAGATCTCTGAAGTAAGCAATGCATAACTTTAGGCCTGTAAACATGTGCTTTATCTTATTATTGGTATATCATCTTTTTCTTAGCTTCCGTGACACTAGTTTACCGTTTATATTCTGTTGACTAGAATTTTTGATTGATACAATTGGTAATTGTCCTGAGAATTTAAAGTTAGACTTATAATCAGACGCGTAATACAATGTATCCGTTAAAAGCACGTGATGTTAGATATCTTCAGGACAATCATCAACATTGTCCACATACCTTGTTTTACAATATAGCCAACCTTATACAAATAAAATCAAAATGTTGTATTAATTCAAAGAAATTGATAACATATTATTGATTGCACACGACAAAATGGTTCCGCTGATATCACAAGAATGATAATACACGTGATTCAAACTCTTACACTCGACAACATGTATCCATGTCAGTAATATTGACAGAAGTCTTCTAAAAATTTCAAACAATCATGAATGACTGAAACAGTCATTTATACAAAATGGTTTAGGTATCTAATCAGATATGAGTGTCTATCATATTGTGGTGTACAATATCGTCACAAAACACGCAGATTACTCTTTCATCTTCCTACAATCAAACATCAGTTAATCATGCAAACTATTGAAAGCCAAATTGAAACAATTTACTTAGTAGACCATTGAATTTTTACAATCTTTACTCTGTAATTATATAATGAACGAAACGATTGAAAACCTTACTTTTTTCAATACTCCTTCATCTCTCTACAATCAAGCCTCAGTAAATCATACCAATTTCTTTTAAAAACAAATTACAACAATTCTTTTGAGTCATTTGAGTTCTTGTAATTTTACTTTGTATTTAGATAATAAACGACATGAATTACATGAAAGAAAAGTTAAAGTTTGTCATTTTCAAAGGAACTGAATTGAAATAAATTCTTATTTCAAAAATGGTAATCTCTTATCTTATCATCTTCAGAAAATTCAATTATATTTTTTCATTCAGCCATTTTTTTATGGTACAGATTATATTCAAGGCAACTAAAAACAATATTGTCAAAGGGCTTAATAAATAGCTGTAAATGAGCATAATGAAGAAGCAGTGTTAATATTGAATGAAGTATCAATACAACCAGAGGCTGTATTAGAGGGACTACATGTATTTACTGCCTTTGATTATTCAGGACGACACAATTTGCATTATGTATTTTTATTTTGTATAAACGCGCCTGGAAAATCTTATGCAAAGATTCAAATATTCGAGCTGAAAAGTATTAATTACCAGTGGAATGAATGAAAGTTTAGCCTATATATATATATATAAAATTATTCGTTTTTTAACAATATACCTGACATGGAACCCGACCATCACTATCCAGCAAATATTGGTTAAAAAAACATACTCATTATATATAATGTATATTTAAACTAAACTAGCCTACAAAGTCGTATATTATGGCTATGGTCTTAATACTTTTATAATCTAAATCGATTATATGATGAGAATCATAAAATCATCTGGTATGAAATTTTTTTCTTCAATTAGAGCAAGTGAATCACAAATTTAGAGTAGACACTCCTTAAATATATATATATATATATATATATATATATATATATATATATATATATATATATATATATATATAGACACACACAATTAGTATTATCGAACGTGTTTTATTTTGTACTTTTCATTTTTTTAATATAATAAAAATGTACAGAAGTCAATATGTCTCAAAGTATTACCCTATGATCGTTTAAATGGGGTTTACTATTAGCAGCCTCAGTTAAAGCTATTTACCTTATTAGGGGTCATATGTTTAAAAAAAACCAGATGTTATTGGGTTAAGATTTGCAGCTAGGGTGAATTTTTTATTTATTATTCCCATGCATCGCTTTATCATCCTAAATAATATACACCACTGTTTTAAACATGGGTAAATATTCTCTTGCAGTTGTAAAATCTATGAACCACACTGATCATAGTTTAAAGTCTTACAAATGTTGAAGAGTTGTGTATTAGTAAGCAGTCATCTGCCAATAAAATAACACACATACGAAATGGTAGAAAAGCCTATCGCGCGTACCTTTGATAACCGCAGGGACTAACCTTCTCAAACATGTAATGTAGTACCTTTACTTGATTGGTATTCTAGTTGTACAAAGCTGTCCAATCTGTTTAGAATCAAACCCTAAGAATTATATATTTTGTTTTGTCTAGCTTTTAGCAAAAGCGACATCGAGTTGTACCCAGGGCCGACAAGAGGAGGGAGGCAACCGGGGATATATTCACAACGCCAGGGATCGTAAGGGGGCCCAGGCCGAACAATACTTTGTAATTTTGTAATATATTTTTTTTTAAAACAAGAACTAGGAGAGGCCTGGGTGTTTCTTACCCCCAGCACCCATGACCTTTCTCTACAGTCAATAGTCAATAAAATACAACCTTCTTAAGATAGATACAGGTCATCAAGTGCAAGCCTGAAATTAAGAAGTGTCATTTTATTGAACTTTAACATGAAAGTATGTGTTCCATTATATTGAATTTTAAATACCTGCGGGTTTAATTTGCAAGAAGATGATTAAAAATATTATTCGATATTGAAATTACAAATGAAATATGGTTTTATTTACAAAGAAGATCCCAAATTGCATATGCGATATTGACATTTCAGCGTGAAGTCAAATAACTTCTTTGCATGTATACGTAAGAGAACAACATTTGAATCAATGATTGTACCAAGGCTATATATAGTGATAGTGATACATAACACCTCTACTAACAACAGTAAAGTAACAGTAAACAGACTGATATTACAGTTTCTTTTAGATCTTAAAGAATTTGTAACTTATGAAAATTGTGACACAAAAGAAGTTGTCGTCATCAAAGAGAACAATTGAGTTCATATTTGTATTGCAAGTAATAAAGCAACACAAATGATAAACACCCAGTAATAAAGCAACACAAATGATAAACACCAAGTAATAAAGCAACACAAATGGTAAACACCAAGTAATAAAGCAACACAAATGATAAACACCCAGTAATAAAGCAACACAAATGATAAACACCCAGTAATAAAGAAACACAAATGATAAACACCAAGTAATAAAGCAACACAAATGATAAACACCCAGTAATAAAGCAACACAAATGATAAACACCAAGTAATAAAGCAACACAAATGATAAACACCAAGTCATAAAGCAACACAAATGATAAACACCAAGTAATAAAGCAACACAAATGATAAACACCAAGTCATAAAGCAACACAAATGGTAAACACCAAGTAATAAAGCAACACAAATGATAAACACCAAGTAATAAAGCAACACAAATGATAAACACCAAGTAATAAAGCAACACAAATGATAAACACCAAGTAATAAAGCAACACAAATGATAAACACCCAGTAATAAAGAAACACAAATGATAAACACCAAGTAATAAAGCAACGCAAATGATAAACACCCAGTAATAAAGCAACACAAATGATAAACACCCAGTAATAAAGCAACACAAATGATAAACACCAAGTAATAAAGCAACACAAATGATAAACACCAAGTAATAAAGCAACACAAATGATAAACACCCAGTAATAAAGCAACACAAATGATAAACACCAAGTAATAAAGCAACACAAATGATAAACACCAAGTCATAAAGCAACACAAATGATAAACACCAAGTAATAAAGCAACACAAATGATAAACACATCAAATGACAATTACATTTATGGTGATTATCACTATGGTGCATATATTGCATTCAAATGAGCCTACATGAATACATGAATGTGCTATTTATGATCCATGCATAATTATCTGTTCATATTATTTATCTATTCCACTATCTATTTGTTATTATTTTGTTTGGGTCAGGCTGTCGATAGGTTTTGAGAACTTGTAGTCCTATCTTATATGCTGAAAATCATAATAAAATAATAAAATATATTGAAACCATTAGTCTCTAAACATTACATGAGTTTTTTTAAAAATCATATCGAGGAAGGTCTCAATCCTAAAACAAGACTGTTTTATGGGTTATTAACACAAATAAAGTGAGAAAAGGTCATAAGTTAAGGTCCAGTCTATCCTTATATGGGAAGGGGCATACGCCAAAATTATAATACAGCACACAGTAAACAAGTTATTACTATCTAAATAGAACATATATGCGACTGAAGTTTTGCTGTGAAGAAGAGTAAAATGTAAAACGTAGAACATGTACGTATTTAAGCTATTATTATCAGTTAACTATTTCATGTTTGTAAATCTCCGACAGTACCATTTATGTCACCATCTGACATCTCTAAAAACGGACATATTTTGTAATAATAATAATTAAAGCTTGAATGGCTTCACTCTCCCGGTCTTTACATTCATGGATAGTGAAGACTTCATCTGTCTTCTCCTATGCCACACTTGATGTGGCCTCCTTATTTCCTCTTCACAGTTTTCAGTCTGTGAGAACCATTGGCCTTTGTGCTGGTGGAAGAGACTGTGACACTGACAGTGGTGCTGGTACTAGTTATGAAAGAGTCCTCACATAAGGCTTGATCTCACCGACAGGCCTTAGCATGAGGAAAGGCAGGATCAATATATTCTTTTTTCTTTTTTCCTATTCTGCATCCTCTGTCCTAGTTTGTTCGGCTATGGACTCCATAGCCAGCTAGTCTAAACTTCGCCTGGCATACTTCATATGCATTTGGAGTTCGATCAAATCTGTAAACCTGACCTTACGAGATGTACTGACTAGTTTGTTATTCATTTGTTCACAGTTAATACGTCAGGGATGGGTAATCAAACTGACGAATGTTTCCATTTATATGTGTGCAACACGGACGTGAAGGAAACCATCCACTGATACCAAAACTCACAAGACCCATATCATTATCATAAAAACATGGACCTAGATGAAACCCTGACTCACATTGTGCATATAGACACAAACTACACACAAGCACAGACTATTGGACAAGCTACGGAAACGAAGTGTTTATAG
This sequence comes from Unio pictorum, assembly GCA_030141615.1. Lineage (NCBI taxonomy): Eukaryota > Metazoa > Mollusca > Bivalvia > Unionida > Unionidae > Unio > Unio pictorum. Next base: position 10,791,096 of record JARLTB010000110.1, read on the forward strand.
ACGCACTTCCAACAAGTCAAACAAACGAAGTGCTTAATGACACACTTATAATTTTTAACTTACTAATATATAATTGACAATTTAATTAGTATGTCCTTTCTAGAGTATTTGGCTAACCATAAAAAGGCTGTTTTGTGGACGGGAAGTTATGGCAATCTTTTATCGTCTACGAGTGCGTCCCCGACAGGCGGAAGGCTTTCCCGCAGGAAAATGCCTGCTACTTCGGAAAGGGAATGAGAACTCTTTCGTACCTATATATTAGTCGACACATTCTGTGTGGTTCAAGCTGTTGTTGCTGCTGCTATCTCGGCCGGTGTGGTGTGTCCCTTCGTCTTTCTCGTTCTTGATTTACTCTCTGAAAAGCTCTTATATCAAGTTTTTTTGCCATATATTTGGCAAAACAGGAGACTATAGCTTCTTTCTCTTCCGACCATCTGGACTTCATTACCTTGTCCTCTTTCATTTGTCTTGGGGACCTGCTTCCACTGTTTGCTCCCATTCAATTTCCATAGATTCTCTACTATTCAAAAAGGTATGTGTTTTATGTAGGGCATACAGAATGACGTTCACCTTCTCAGTGAGATCTTTAGCAAACTGAAGTTCCAGACGAGTCTGGCCGGATTGTATAGGGTAGAAATGTCTCTCGTCGCTGCTTTGGCCTGAAGTGAAATCAAAAGTCTACAAAACATAGCCTCCTGCATATATTCCTCGTACGAAATGGCGTGACTGGTGTTCGTTCCTAACTGTTCGGTGGTTTCGAACAGGGAAACGTACTACCTAAAGTAATTCTTCTCGTAAGGTCAGGTTCGAAAAGTCTGGCACACAAGGTCTTGCCAACGAGATTAACTTCGATCTTGGTTGGCGGGAATGGTTAAGGTTTTTACTTCCACTCGTTATATCCGATACCTGGCGGTAGTGTTGGTCAAAGTGTGACTGATGTCGTGTCCCACTTTAGGTATAACTTCCACGTCACGCACGTAGAGTTTGGCTTCTTCGCCAATGGTTTTGAGATTATTTTCGCTGTATCCATAAAATGGAAAACGGTACTGCTGATTCAGTCTTAGCAAATACTTCTCTTGCAACCACATGTCAAAATGTAAGTGATTCATTAGTTCTAATGTATTGTTATTGTGATTGTATATCGTCGCGCTCTGAATTCCACATTGTGGCTAGGTTCTTTAGCTGTAATCAACTCGGTGTCATTGAATTTGCCTATCGTGTTAGGTTTCCATACCACGCAAGCATCCACATGAGTGTTCTTGGCTTCTTTTCTGTACATCACGAAATTGTCCAGGCAGGCTCGGTAATGTTATGTATCCATGTAGCTACTGACTAGTTTGTTATTCAATTATAAATCTACTGAATTGATCAAGGAATGCATACATATGTTCACTGGAGCTACTGGCTTAGTGTCTATAGCATTTCCATCTGGATCGAAAACTTTGATATTCAAATACAAGTACCTGCTAATCCGACCTATGTAATCTTCGAAATGTCAATTTGATTTCAAACTCGATTTGGACTGATCTAGAGTCAGTGACAGTTAACGGGATGAAGTTCGACCCATTGGGATTCTTGCATTATCATTATAGTGTAAGGCATGACAAACAGATCCACTTCCGACTTGGAACAAATGCAAGATTTTCGGTTCATCATTTTCTTTCTTCTTTCTCTCTGCATTTTAATAACTTAAAAAGGTCTAAGTCTCTGACCGTTTTTCTTTTCTTAGTTTTTCTAGCTTCAGGAGTGTAAAGTCCTCCGATGGGGTGTCTTTGTCGTCTCTTTCTGCCTTGTTTTTTCTGTGCCGTCAGGGAAGCAGGAATGCCTGACTCGGCAGCGTTCTGGGCATTTCTATGAGTTTCTCGTCGACCAAAATGTCTTTACCCGTTTGAGACAAGATATTTTCTTCCTGCTCTCAAGAAAGCTTCTTTGGGTTTTGTCACCATTGGTTTTAAAACCAGGGCCACCGAACGAAAGGTCGATTGTGACATATCCCTAAATAATGTTCTCGTTTTTGAGCGATAACTCGGTACACATGATACATGACTTACAACTCGTTAGAGAATCGTTTTAGCAAATTGGGTTTCATCTTGACTTCCCATTTGGAATATGGAATATTTTGTCCCAGATCTCCTTCTATAGCAATGTTGAAATTGTCTAAATCGAAACTACCATTAAAGTTGATGGACAACGTGTCGGTATCATGAACCCTCATCATGAGATAACGATCCACTTTATGGTACTCAATCTTAACACTTTGTTGGCTCTGGCTTTACCAAACGCTGGTTCGAACCTGTTAGCAATTGCGTCCACCAAATGTTCAAATAATAGCCTGTCAGACTTTTTAAACTGTAGATGCTTAATAATGGATTGCTTGTTGACTTTTGTCACCTGAAGGGCCGACTATATTCATCTATTCATGCAATTCGACTTTCAGGTTTTCGACCTGGAAAGTGTTTTGAGTTTTAGTGATGCTTTAGATTTGGGTAGGATAAATTATTCAAGAGATTTTCTGTCGTTCGAGGGATCACTCGAAGACAAAGGAGTGTATACAAAGGGATTGTTTTGGGGTGATTTTTGATGGAGTGGTGATTGGCGTTGTTCGCAAGTCTCCCATTTTCCCCCATCCAGGAATATTTCAAAGAATGATTGGGAAGAACGTAACCGACGCATCTGCTTATTAGAAAGACCATCAACTGTGTTGTCTATTTGTTGCTAACTCCAAATGATAATGCCGATAACACATTACACCACAAATATTTGGCAGAAAACGTCGATTTGCGTATTAGGCACACATTATCCATACCACATTCACAAGGGTTGTATATCTTGCAGAGAAAAATATTGTGAAGGAGTGGACATTAAAGTGGTAGTGGCAGCTGAAGCTGTTTTGTTAGACATTGTGGTTACTTCTGTTTATAATCGATTTATATGCGCCGATCTAAGAATCAAAACTGGGATGATTTTCAACGTACTTTGACACGTCGTTTTCCCCACTTTTAGGGTTCTTTGCTCGAAAATACTTTCAATGTCGTACCATCTGTCATCTTTTTTGGTCATGCCTTTAATCTCGAGGAAGTAAAATTGTCATTTTTAACACTTCCCTGTTCACGTCTTCCAATTTATGGACAGCAGGATAACGGCTACGCACTCGCTGGTCCCGTTAGGTAAGTAACCTTTGTCGAATGTGCGTTTCATTTTGCCAATGCGCACTCAATCTCCTGCTGATAACATTCCACCTTTTTTGGGACCAGCCACAGTCGGTACCGTACGAACGAGGTGATCAGAAACAGTCACTTAGTTGTCGGGAGACATTTATTGCTGGGCACGTCCGATGATCCGATTGTATGATTGGTTGTACGCTTGGACCAGGTGAGGTGAGACGTCGATGTACTTGAGACTGTGTTAATACGTAAAGTATTTTTACATGCATTCTTTCAAGGTACGTTGAAAACATTCCATGATGAATGCTTTGGTGTCGGTATTCTTGGTGGTGAAAAACACTAATATTTCGTTTCATTAATTAGTTTTGGCAAGGTTTGTTCAGATATCGGTGCCTTTGCCGGTTTGCCATCGAAGAGGGTGACGGCCACGTTTTAAAATCAGTTTCAGGGCTCGCACTAATTCAGTATACGATTTGTAAGTCAATGGCACGACCCTAGCTAATTTCTAAAAGACGTCATCGTCGATGACACAAAATACATATTTGAGGCCACGATTGTAGGTGGCTAAGTTAGAGACATCGCCCAAATTGACTCGCCATTGATGATCGATGCCCTCACTCGGGTACTACTTCTGGAAACGTTTCGTTAAATGGGTTTGTGTTCAGTGTACGTGGGTTGTTCCATTGTTGCACTTGAGTTACAGGGAGCGTTTTAGTCTGATAAAATTTCTGAACTCCTCCGTGATCTGCAGAATTTGCTGGATCATAGTACATGTTGGCAAACACCTCTCCATCTTTGTTAATAAGTCAACCACTCTTCACTGATGTTACTCTTTAATCGTGTGTTATTTTCCTGATATGTATTGCTTTGCGTGTCCGGCGAGCGATATGTGTCGAGGAGGATGTTCGTGCACGGGTAATCGGTTCTTGTTTAATTTCTGTCTTTACCTTCCTTTCCTCTTCTGTGGAAGAAAGGGTGGTCATCATCGTTTTAATCGATCCATCTCTGAATGTTGGTGGTGTTGTTAACTTGCTTACGTTTTTGGTGGAGTTTGAAACTCGTAATCTTTATCTGTATTGTTCATTTGGGGTAGTGATGGTGGAAGTTTCATCAGTCTTATATTCATTTAGAGTCGTTTGAACTGTTTCATCTACATATTTCTGGTGAAAGAGTTGGTAATTGAAATAGTGGACCTACCTTTCCGATTTTTCTGTTTCAGACAAACCGGTGCGATTGCATTTCGTGTTGTAACTGAGCCATCTCGGTCTTATAAGGATTGGAAGACAAATGCGGATTTCCCTGTTCTTGCCAACGATGGATTGTAAACTTGTACCAGAAAAAAAAAACAGACAGAAAATGTGTATCTTGTTTGGATTTTGGAAGGTCTTTTCCTCCTGGGTTGTATTAAAGAGGTCTGATACATTTGTTTCAGATTCTATAACTCTGCTAAAATGTCTAAGAGTACCGTCACTGTTTGACTTTCACTGTTCTCCTCTCGTAGACCATGTATCTTCTATGCCTTTTCTTCTCGTCGTTTCCGTCTTCTTTCAACTTCTTCTTTCTCATGCTATTGAATGAGGAAAGCTTGTTCTACTTCTTTCTGTTGCTGTACAATTTCTCTGATTCGTCTTTCTATCTCTGTTTAAAATCTTTGACGTGTGGTACGGGAGGGGAAGGTGGTGAAGGTACTGGTACCAGAACAAATTCTTGCAAAGAAGAGATTGATTGGCTGATTGATTGATCCGATTTGTATGGCGCACTAGGATGAATAGGATTTATAGCACCATACAGAAAGTATATGTAGGGTCATTTTAAAGTGGTAATAGTTTCCGTATCGACGCTCGATATAAAACCAAAGAGTTGAGGGTAAAACGATAAGTTAGTAACCGTAATAAATTAGGCTTTCTGATTAACGAAGAATATAACCGGCGTATTGTCAATAAAGTCACATGAAAAGTTCTTTAAAAAAAAGAGACGGTATAAACATTGCATAAAATTTTCAAAATGATTTAATACATGTTATAGCTGAGGTTAAATGTTTACTTTTTTAGGAATTCTGATATACAAGTGATGTTTATTGTATCAAAATGTTCATTCATGTCATGCAGTTTGTAATAGTTATCGCTCGCAGGTTGCAGGTCAAAACACTCCATCATAAAGTGATTAACAGTAATTGGTTCATTGCAAGAAACGCACTCTGGTGAGTCTTCGCTTTTTAGTATGTGGGAGTGGGTTAATACATATGACCTATTCGAACTCTTACAATGAATACCTCCTCCCTTTGGATGGTTCTGTAGGAAGGAGCCCATTCTCATAGGGTTCGCTTGATGGCGTAGTTTGTTTTTTACTGCATCATTCCATGATGCCTGATATTTATGATGTAAAAAGACTCCTTTTATAGTAGGTTTATAATTAGTGAACGTATTAAAATCAGATGGATATTGGGATATGGACATTTTAATTAGCAGCGCGATCTGCTTTTTCTTTACCTTTAATACAAATGTGGCTAGGTAACCAACATTATTCTATATTGTGCGAGGTAATACGCTCAGCATTTTTTGACAAGAATATTGGTTACTAATGGATTCTCCAGTTTTCTATTTTGTAGTGACTGAAGTACTGATAGTGAGTCGGAAAAGATAATATTGTTTAAAATCCGTTGGTTTTCAATGAATTGTAGAGCAAGGTCGATTGCTCTGATTTCGGAAGAAGAAATTGATGAACTGGTTGGTAAGCGAACTTTCCGCGCGTGTTTCCTACTAATGAAGGGTGCAGCACTCTTGTCCTTTGATCCGTGAATACAAACTCTTGTGTAATTTTTAAATTCGGAGTGGAGTTCATCGTAAGAGTAATGGAAGACGGAAGGGTTTGTCTTATAATTTTTTGCATCGTGTAGCGATAAAAGTAGGTTTGGTTGTTTAAGTAACCATTAATGTGTTTCAGAGATGGACGTTTCCTGAATTTTAGAAATTCATTTTTTGTACTCTCAATCTTGGATGATATTCCAAAGGTATGTATGACATTTGGTTTATTGTCGTATACGGCTTTATACTTGGCTTGAAAATCATCAAAACCAGCAGTATTATGAGGGTTTGAGCTTAATTTCAGAGATACTGTGCAGTTAGAATTTCTCTACGATATGATAAAAGTTGTTAATTTGCATCAGCAAGACGACTTTCACATGTGGATGTCTTAAATGCTCCCAGATCGAGTTTTATTCCTTGATGGTGAATTGGGTCAGACATCTTCAAATATGATTTAATAGCTGAACCATTAACAACGAAAAGTCAAGTTTGGAGAGAATGAACGTTCTATTTAATTGAGTATGACATTTATGTCAACATTTCAGTCCGTGTACTCTACTATTTTAAGCAGATCTAGAGATTTCAACCATTTAGCTTTCAAGTTCTTTAGGTGTGGAATAAAAGGCAGATTTCTGGCGAAGACAATACCTAAAACCTTTGTGTCGTTAACAACTAGAATATGTGGTCGATCAAGTGTGAGCTTAGGTTCAATGTGGTGTCTTCATAACTGCATAAGTGGCAGAAATGCATCAATACAGTTAATTTTGAGAATTTGCAACTGTTAGTACTGTCCCAATTTTGAATTTTGTAGATATTCTGTTGTAGTTGCCTTTTAATTGTATGTATGTGTTTTGATCGATAACATATTATAAATATCATCAATATATATGATCAATCCACACCAGGAGCTTTCCCCGCCCGGGGGGAGGGGGATGTAATTATTTTCCCATTGTCCTTAGGGTGCCCCACTATACTACTGTTAGGCTAGTAATTATGTAGTTCTTGACAAATAAACGGCAAGTAAGTTTACGAATTGATTGATATTCTGGCTTTCCTACGGAAAGAGTTTGTAACCTTACAGATGTCTGAGAAATGCAACTCTTGGTGGATCCTAGTAAACTTTAGCATTCTTCTTGATATTTCTGATAATCGTATTGTCACAATTCTAAGAAATCGTACATAAAGCCAACTCATACAGACTATATACATTTGATATTGTTAAAAAATAAATGTACACTTACTTATAAATATGAAAATATAGAGGTGTATAACATACATACGGACATATTTATTTTTTTAGTGGATAATTAAAACAATTTCAAAGTGATTTCGCCACTGTGACGATTAAAGTGGTATTGTTACTGCATCAGTTCCTTTTATATGACATATTCGATGGAAATAACTAATTACTTTGGTTTGTATGGCTAAGAAAAATCAGGAAAGATAATGGTGATATGAATCTTGAATACAAATGATGCAGGGCTAACTATTTAGAAGACACCGAATCAATGATTCGTGCCATGTGAAAGAATCACTGGTAATAAATTACTTGCAAAACAATCAAGTTTATTAACAACACAGTTTGCAAGGTTGCGTCAAGAATGTCCATATGCTGGTTCATCATTATCTCCCAATGATAACAATGAACTAGGACAAGTTATCATTTACAGTTTATCTTCAACATATTTTAATAAAGTTTTGTGCATTCTGAATTAAACTAAGGGAAGTTATATTTGGGAACTAGACCCTTGATCCGTCGTTCTTAGTAACCATATTGTTGATGGTTAATGCAACGAATTGTTTTATCGTTTACAATTATTTTAAGTGCAGAGCGGTCTCAAGAATTATTTGAAGTGGAAAGCAGTCTCTGCATCTGCATCTCATTTTGTCAAAGAATGTAAAAGCTATGAATTACACTCTGACCGGTGTTGAGAATGACCTTAAACGTATCGTTTATAGCGCGTTCTGGCATGCAAAAGGTTGACCACCAATACATCAAAACATTTCTGCGCTTAGATATAAACCATTAGCGTGCGCAAAAATATACTGGTTACGATTTTTGCAAAGACAAGTCATCTGTAGTGAATCAAATCTAAACAAATATATTTTACTCAATGTGCATTTCTTTGGATTCTTATCATCGATACTAAGGTCACTTTTTGAACTTTTGAACATACATTTACAATGTTCATAATATAGGTTCTTTAACGCTTATATAAATTAGTATTCATGATTACGCACGAGAAACGGTTCACCAAAAATGTACTCGACAGAAAGAAAAAAGAAACAATATCAGAATAGTTCCGTGCTTTTAATTTTTCCACAGCTATATTCCTACAGGACATGAACATTATATCCGATATACAATTCAATAGGTCTGAAACAACAAGATAATAATAGTTCGATTCCAGTAGAAATGCTTGTATAAATCTGAGACAACACTTGAATTCTTGTTATTAATCTCTTCACAATAAATGCATTCTACAATATAGATTTAAACACTATGTTTATTAACTAAACATTTGCCTAAATTGTTTTCCTTTTAATCTTGTTTCAATGGCAAGAAAGAAAGCAAATTAGTTTCTCATCATAATTTACTTTTAGGCTTCAGGCTGTAAATGTAAAAAATTTTTAACGCAATCATCAATTTGATGTCAGAGGGTTCTGACTTTTTACATTATTATCAAAAAATAATTTTGGAAACATAAATATTTTGAAATCTATATGTTAAAGGTCGATTGTTTTGGGGTAATTGAATCATAAAGCAGATAATTGCGTTTCTTTTTTTTTTTCCTTTTTTTCTTTTCATCTTAGTACATGTATATTTCATATACACAGTTTCATAGTCTTTACACAAGTAATCACAAACTCAGAACGTAAGAAAAAGAATGTGAATAATATCGAGGATGGAGAAAATATAGACTAATTTTCAAATCAATTTCATCACTGAAAGGCCATTTTCCCATTAAATTCGTCTGAATAAAATATAAAAGAAATGAAGTCAGAAGTTTCAATTTCACACTATAATTAATATTCCATGGTGAATGTTGAAAGGATCAAAGATTTAGAGGCTGAGATCAGTAGCATTGGTCGTTTTAGAGCTTGTATGAAATAGTGGAAAAATGTTACCTTGACTTCAGTACACATGATACATTTTTCAGAAAAAAGGCATCCTAAGATTGTTCTCACAACAAGGCATGAAAAAACAAGTTTTACATTATTTTGGGATTTAAATTTTGGTTCATTCTAGAAAATATTTACATTGTGAAAAATAAAAAGTTATCAAAATAAAGTTTAATCCTTGTAAAAAAATAAACAAAGTACTTTTTTCCTTAAATTTTGTATCACATGATGCAAAAATACAATACATGTATAAGGTAATATGATAGATATTTGCATCAAATTATTATGAATTATGTAATTTTACAAATTACCAAATAATCTTCAGTGAAGCATCATTAGACGACAAACATGATCTATTGAACAGAATACATTGTCCTGTAGTAGCATTGATGCAATTATCGCATTGACATATTCACTTTTTGAAACAAATGACTTGTAAATGTATGACGCTTGAACTAGCTCAAGTCTATAAACTATTCAAGATTATATGTGGTCTGCTCGCATACAACAATTACCTTATAACAGATTACTGTAGCTCCATTATAACAATACACGTTTTGCTTGCTTGGTATTTATAAAATGTTTTATTCTAAATGTCTCTTAAAATTATTTTAAAAATCTTCATATGAGAAAAATTAAATATAAAATAATGACTCAAAGTACAAATTTCTTAAACTGCACATAAATCTTAACTCTAATTTAGTGACTCTAATGTAGTTACATTTACCTTTCGGTATTAATAATTTATTCAATTACAAACAAAGTATGCAAACAAACTATCAGAATAGATGAAACTGTTTATCTATCCTTAAAGGTTCAAGTAACACAACTGTGCAAAAACATTAATAATCTGGAAATTTAATCTGATACCATCAGTCTAAACTTTTGCACGAGAGAGAGAGAGAGAGAGAGAGGGAGAGAGAGAGAGAGAGAGAGATATTAATAGTAAATTACCAAAATCACAAATTTATTAAAACATTTAATCATTTCTGACGAATGTGCATAAACCTGCTTAACCAATCCTTATGAAGCTTATTAACTTTTTTTTGGAATGCTGACACATGACCTTTAATGCTGACCTAATTAGCCAATCCAAGCTGCTTTTGCAAATGAAATCACTGATCAATCAATAAACAGCTGCTTTTGTAAGGATTTCAATGTGCTGTTGATAAGGTATTTTTGCTTATGAGGATTCATGACAATCATGTAGCTGGCCATCATTAGCAAAGAGATTTGTTTACACACTTTCTCCATTTTTTTGCGACAATGGAAAAACAACCAAACTTTGAATATTATAAATAGTGGCTAGATTCAGCCAAGAATTCGGTTTATGTCATTAAGTTCAATATCAAATAAGTTCATGCATGTACAGATATCAACTGTTTTAATACACTTCTATGATATCATAATAAAAATTGATGACTATTGATGCAACAACGGTCCTAAAAATGATTTCCAAAGCGCGTGACCCTTTGTTTGGTTTTTCAACTTCACTCCTAAAAACTAACAATACAACCAAGGAACAGTTTATATTTAAGACACAACATATACGATGCAATGTACTTGTAGTCAATCAAGGATAGGTTGAAGACAAATGTAAGGGTTTTAATTTTCAGATTTTCACCTATACAACCAAAATTAACAGTTCCACCACAACCTCCATCTAAAATTATTACTAAAGATTCTGTACAAAGAGCAAACGTTTATAGTTTTAAAAAAAAACTGAACTAGTTATGGTCATTAATACACATTTTTTATTTTAAAAGTTTTGTTTCAGTCTTCTAGAGATAGTTTACATTTTCTTTCTTTTAATGTTCACTTTATTAATATTTTCCAAACTTTCCCATACTCCAAAATATTTCAGACCATATGAGTTTGACTTATTATAGTTAATTGTTTACGTTGTGTCTTAACAACCATTATGTGTTCCTTATAATGTTCAAGATCTGTTTTAAATGTCAACATACACGTATCTATGGCTGCAATTTTAGCAGCTCTTTTGCATCCTGCAGTTGCTATTGTTTACTGCAGTTTAAATATTTTTGAACAATTTCTTCTTAAGTTGTACTGTTATCACGAGGGCACCTGCTGAATGTCATTTAGTTATAAATTGGTTAAATCAAATTAGTTTTTCCATTTCTCAAAATCAGCTTGATAATTATTTTTGTAACAGTCAAAATTGATTCCATCAATTGCATTTCAGTATCCTCAGGTACTTGTGTTAGCTGTCTACTTTTAATGGCTGAAAAATAATGTTGCAGACAACGATTTTGTCTTCCTCCCTTAATATCATTGGAAATTTAAAAAAGATGGCCAAACCACAAGCAGGGGTGAATAGCAGTTGAACTATAACAGGTGAAAGTAATTTCACAAAAGAAGAAAATAATCCAGGAGAAGTTGAACTTTGGTCAGCATCAATGGAACTATTCAGAATTCAAATAATGTAATAATGACTGATTAAATTACTGATATTGAGTGCTTGAAACATACTTTTAAAATTCATGACACTTTGAGTAATATCTACATGGTGACAACTATAATCAACAGATCTAAACTGATATAATTCAATAACATGAGATGTAAGAGAGAAAATAAAAAAAATGTAGATGTGAAACGGGTTATGCACAAATCACTAATGCAATACAGTTTTAATCATATGGTAAAAAGTTTAGCATAACACATCATTTCCAGATATTGACAGATCATTTTTGAATGTATAATTTTGCTTTTCTTCAGTTTTTGAGATTTCCCATTAGAGTGTCATAAGTTCTGGAAGTTATTGATAATGGTAATCATGACAACATATGTGGAAAATGGGTATTTTCAAAATGATACAAATACATCTGTTTCAATGTGCATAACATTAATCAGTGTCTCTGTTCCATGATTAAACCACCCTGGAGACAATTACTGACATTGCAACTAATGAGACCTTTATACATACTATGCTTAATTCACTACAAATGAATAAAAAAAGAATTTTGATACATGTAACAAAAATATAGAAACTGATCGAGACAAATACTTCAATATAGTGATGTAAAACAGAATTCTAATAACTAAGAAAAACCCATGCATGTTATATTTTCAAGATACTTGAATATAATCACTGTAATGCTCCTCCAGTTGCTAAGTTTGGACGATGGGATATCCAGCTGAGCACTAAACATGTATTCTTATAAAATGATTGGTGTTCAAAATGACACACATTTCAACAATAAATGATATACCTGCATGTTTTATTTTTCATGTTTTTCATGTAGCATGTAGTTAAATACTGACGGCATCATTTAGTTTCAATTGCTTTGTACAGTTCTTACCGATTCTGATCGCATGTAATCTAGTCAAAGTGACATTAAGGAAATTATTGCCATATAATATCAAACTTGGGCTTTTTGGAGTTTCAAAATTACCAATATTTTCATTTTTGATGCAATGTAGAGGGAAGGGTCAAAGACATTGTTATGGATGTAAACATAATTTATACAATAAGGGACAAATGAAATCTTATGATGTGGAGATGTATAGGTAGCTAATTTTAGTTTATGCATACTAAGAAAGAAATTCAACATCTAGATACTACAAACCGGAAAGATGTCCGAGATTATATGTCTAAAATACATTAGTATTTGAGAAACAAAATGAATATCTATATTGATAAGAATCAGGCCAAATAAAATATTGACTGAAAAAGCAACTAATTTTTTTTTGTGTAAATAGTGATGCTACTATTAAATTCAGTACATTCCAGGAATGCACCTCGTCCCTAATTTAGCTGAAATATACACAATAACAACGTATATACAAATACGTACAATAAACAAAATCCGCAAATAGTAAACATTTATATAAATTGCTTGTAACATTCCCAATTGCATATAATGGTGAGAAACACAAAAAATAACATATTTATATATATTTTTCCATCCGAAAAGTGTATTTTGAATAGGTCGAAAGTTAGACCAAAAGGGGATAGTTTGTAAAGAAATAAAGTAATGTTTGGATGTGGAACATGGAATACAAAAAATTGATCAATCCTTGTGTTAGAAAAGAAAAATCAGTGAGGGTTTTTCACTGGTAGGCTGTATTCTTTCATTACTAAACTCAAACTCTGTTTCCTTCCGACCAAAAATTGAAGCTACCACTAGTAGTCGTATGACTCTCTGTTAACTGAACTCTGGCAGTGGGTTGACCAGAGGTGGCTGGACCTGTTGAGAATCACAATATGATAAAGACAACATGATGTGAATACCATTTATAATAATAATTTGATGTCACAGCATGGCATATAGACAAATTAACACAAAGAAAATAAAAGCACTTTTATATTTATTCACACTTCCAGATAAATATGAGTATCAGTTTGAGTAGCGACCAGTGCAGAACATATTTTCTGAAAGTTCAAAACAGTTTTTAAAAACATTTAGACTAAAAAGGATGTTGTTGAATTTAAGTATTTCCTTGACACTTTAGGATCTAACGAGCACCTTGTTTCACACAAAGTATTGATTATGATCGGTCATTGTGCAGGTAGACTGTAATCAGCACTGTCAATTCTACTAATGATGTCAAGAAGACAACAGTGAAGCCTTATCATTTATTTTGTTTGCATTTATGTAGCTGCATATCTGGGTTTTAAAAAAGACAGTATTTGGAATCAGTACGTGTGATGTCCATTTTGAAAAATTTGCCATAGGAAATGTATTAACTAACCTTGATAGGTGGGACCATGATGACCTGCAATACATAAATAAATAAATAAATAAATAAATAAATAAATAAATAAATAAATAAATAAAATGAGAACTTTACAACGTTTTTTAAAGTTTAAGGAAATTCTTCTACAGAAGGTTATTTATACTTCTTGAAGTATTGTTATTTGCAATAATCGACACAGTCTATGTAAAATAACTTCATACTACCATGCATGTGAATAATGTATTTTTATTTCAACTTCACTACTGCATCTATTAACAAGGTTAGTCTTTGTAAATTTTCATTTGACAAATATATGTCTGCATCTTTGTCAATACTTGTCGAAGCAGGCTAGTCTATGTAGATTAATTAATTCTGTCAATTATGTAACAAGAATTTTATATTCATGAATCTACACGTTAAATCATAACAAAACCATTTGAACTAAAATTTAAATGAAATGAAGCCATGATAAGAATGAATCTACTCACTGAAGATGACGGGTGTGTGTACTGAAATGAAAAATGTATCAAACTTTATGCTAATCCTGTGATATGAAAACTAGAATCTGTGGTCTAAGACCCTCCCTTAAACAGGTACATGAAGGTGTATGCACAAAAATGTACTGTTTAACAGGAGTTAAGCTTCTGTGTACACTGTACATTCTTCCAAAGTATCCTGAGAAAAGCAATCATTTAAATCAAAGTCAACTGACTGCTTAGAGAACAGTAAAATGGTTTGAAAGATAACCTAATATTACATTAAAATATCTGACAATACTTACTAGTAGATTACTTTGAGATTTGCTAACGTTAATAACATGGGAAGTAAATATGGATGATGATGACATTATATGAAGACAATGAATTAGGAACATGTTTGTCGGTATTCACTTTTTTTGAAGAAGACTATAAATCATCATTTTAAATACAATCACTTTATGAAGGAATGTCATGCTAATTCTACAGAGACTACTATCAGTCTGTCAAATAAGACTGTGGAGTTTCATGAACATAGAGTTTTAAAAGTTCATGGAGATCACGTGAGATCCTCGAGCTTTCATTCGCATTGTCTGAAATTTCTTATAAGATGCAAAAGATGCAACAGCATACATAATGAGTTTGTGCATTATAACAATTCTGCAAAATGAAAGGTTTGTAAATTTAGTTGGGAAACTGAAATTACCTCTTTTTCAGGTTTAAGACTACAACACATTTAAATATATTTCCAACAGTGATTCTTGGTTGCCATATATGTCTATCTAGCAAACGTATTAAACTTCATGACTCCTGAAACACTAACTTTACGAATTTCCATATACAGGAATTAGTGGAATAATAAGGTAATGAATGAAACAGCAAGGGTAAACAAAACTTATGACCATAAAAATAGAAAAACAAACTGTCGATAAATACATATCAACAAAATGCATTGGAATTTAATTTTGATGTGGCAATCTGTGTCTATAATGTTAAGACATTAGTGTTCGGAAATGCCAGTATCTTTTTTCCATGGCATATGCAATGTTTATCTTTTGAGATAAAATATAAAAATAATATACATTAATTAGATTATATCACATAGGAAATAACTTTACAAGACATAGTTATCGAATCTATGAAAAATGTGTGTGTGTATATATATATATATATATATATATATATATATATATATATATATATATATATACCTGGATGATGTAATCTTGGAGTGATGCGAGGTCTACTTCTCGGTGTCATTCGCTGATTTGGTCTGGAAGAAACGTCAAATGTCTTCATGTTTACTTGAGTTAATTTGAAGCGTAACTCTAATCTTTTAAGAGATTATAGATTTATTGAAGAGTAACAATTATTAAAGCTAATTAAATTCTTAATATAACAGCTTCAGTGCATGTGGGGAAAACGGTAACTTTAACTGATGTGATATACTGAAAATATCTGTCCACCAAACTGAGTAATTTGTGAACATTATTGTGCTTTTAGTGCTTCTTATTACTAATTGGATCCATTTAGTATGTACCAAAAAAATTTGACCTCCCCCTGTACATGTACATACTTTTTACACCCCTCCCCCGCTGCATATGGTATGTACACTTGACACACCCCAAATTCTATAGACCAGCCTATATTTAATCCATGCAGAAATGATCAAGGATTAATAATATTCACATGCTTAATAAAACTGAATGTCCACTGACACTGAATGTCCAGCTGCATCAAAGAAATAAGCTGCATAACTTTATGAAGTTTGTCTAGTGTCCGCTAAACTATAAATTTCGACTGAACCCAGTCGAAAAGGTATGAAATAGGCAAAGTATTTTCAAGGTTTCATTCCTTTTCCATTTCCTATGTTTACGTTAATTATCAGCGTACACCTGCACTCATCCGCAAGTGTTTGCATTTGGGTTAACCCCCTCCCTCTCCATGTGTACATACAAGATGGATGACCCCATACTATATGTAAAATAAGGATAATAAGTTTGTAAAGACATAATGTACCAGTAGATAAGTAAGAAAGTAAGATGTACCTTTGTTTCTTGAGAGTCAAGTTTTTGATTCTATATGATGATGAACTTCGTAGGTTGCGAATAACTAAAGCTGCTATTACACAAACGATGGCTATCAGAACAACTATACTTGCTATCAACCATGCGACGTTTCTGCTATCCTGGATGAAGCTCCGGTAAGGTCCATTGAACGAAACAGAATCCTCCGGACCTCCAATCGTAATGAAAACTATTGCTGTTACTGAAAGACCACCTCCATCTGTAGCGTTGGCAGTCAGTTGAATTACATCAAATTCATTGAATTGGAGTAAAGATAGGGCCACAGTAATAACGCCTTTATCAGAAATTCTGAAGTATTCAGATAAATTGCCCAATATGGAATAAGTAGTAACCCCATGAGGACCAGCATCAGCATCTGTTGCTTGGACAACACCCACCACTCTTCCGACAGCACTTGTGTTGGGGGTTGTGAAAGAGTATAATTCATTCGGAAATATTGGTTGATATTCATTGACGTAATCTGCAATGAGGAATTAATGCTGAGATTATTAATCATCAAGGGAAATGATCATAACAGGCGAAAAATGAAATTTGGATATCTGATAAGACCTTTTTCACACCAATGTAAGGAAATACATGACAAACTTAACCAATGGTGATGCTGGAATTATTCTTCTAAATTTCAATTAAAGTTTTTCCTTTAACAAAACCTTTATTACACAATGTGTCATTAAATTTTATTATTACTATACAAATATATGTGCGGTTAATTTAAGAGCCTTACACCTATAGCAATGCTATTAGAACTTTTTTTACTAAATTTAATCGGTATGAGGATTATGGACTTCAAGAAAATTATGGGATTATTCAAACTTAGAAATGAAATATTTTAAGGTCCAGGTCTATAATAGTTGGACCACAAATACAAAGTAGGATGAATAGATGAATAGATGAAAACATCATTCCATTATAATAAATTAACTGACATAATATTTATTTAAAAAAAGAATTTTGGTACTTAACCTGGTTATGGAAACGATCATTCTGTAATGAAAACTATACCAAAATCTTTTTGAAACTTTTTTGAATTAAATTCACCAAATGTATATATCAAATGATTCAACATAATAAGAAAAGAATTATTCCACCAGGACACTAATACACACAGCAAAATACATACTGATTGTAATTGAAATGGTTGCAGTTCCAGACAATCCCCCATTGTCCGTAGCAGTAATCCTGCAGACAACCGATGTTGTTAGCAATGTATTGTTATCCAGATCGTAATCAGCTGCAAATGTGATGCAACCCGTTAGATTTGATATTACGAAGTATCTGTTCAGAGAGCCACAATCAAGTGAATATTTGTAGTCATCTGGAACATCCTGGTCAATCACAGTGAACTGTGGTACAGGATTCGGTAGCAGAGTTCCGGACTGTAAAATTAAATTATAACGTATTTTGGATGTTTTTGTATATAAACCGCTTATATTTTGTGTTAGATTTACAATCTCATACATTTTCAAGGAGTTTAAAATGCTAATTAAAACAGTTCTGTTTTACAAAATCCATGTAGATTGTCCTTGATATATATAAATACCTGTCTGGCTTATTCACACTATTTCATATATTTCTAATAAATATCAACAAGAAAAACATGATGACATAGGTTGCCACAAAAAAAAAAAATTGAGTGTTGTACAATAACACCTGTCATATATGAAAAGATGCAAACAGTACGTTTTCTGAAAATCTCAGCAAAACTATTGTGAATCATCACTATGAATTATGATCAATCCTTTTGATTTTAAGCTGAATGGTGAGACAAAACAGCTCAACAAGATCTGCAAATGTTAAAAAGGAATGAAAACAGACCCAAACAGTTATTTAAATAATCTGCAAAATACTTAATGGCAGAGAGAGAGAGAGAGAGAGAGAGAGAGAGAGAGAGAGAGAGAGAGAGAGAGAGATGTATGTAATAATTTTTGCAAAATGTCATGCTGGATACAACATATCAGAATTAGGTATGACCCATGTACACAATCACCTAAAATCTTCCAATTTAATTGCATGATGCTAAGAGTTTTTAAACAAATTCAAAGGAATATATTTTATAATGAACATGAATGTATTTAACATCACTGCAACACTATAAAATATAATCTGCATCATTTATTGCATGAAAGATCATCAATAACAATGTGTGTGTTATGTGTGAGTGTGCTACAATGATACAAATAGTTGTTATTGTACATATGTTGGTTGAAACAATGTGTGGCAAAATGATATCTTAGTTATTATTATACAACTTTCCGATTACGCAAATGGCACAATGGCAAATACTGAACTTGTGACCAGTTTTGACCCAAAGGTAAGTACAGGTAAAGAAATATACTAGACTTTATAAACTTGTTTCAGCAAATAGGTAGCACAACTTATATTGTTATACTTACCACATTCTCTATTGTTGTGATAAAATATGTATTATTTGCAAAGACAGGGCGCTCATTGACGTTAACAATTTGAACTTGCAGTAGTTGGGTATCCGATGTTCTCCTATCACTAGCTGTAATACTTATGTTATACCTCAGAGACAATGCTGACAATGCTGACTCATAGTCCATACAAGCTGATGAAGATATTCGTACAACACCATCTATGGAAAGAAGTTAAAGTTACATATAATTTGAAAGAGATTTTAATGGAGAGCTATACTTATAATGTGTAAAATATGCTTTAACACGGAAACATTTCATGTTAAGCTGTACTATCATATTTAGACTTTATAATACATTATGAGATGTCATAAATCAAATTATCATCTTACAAGATTTAATTCGTTTCATATTAAGACGAAATTCTATTAGAGTTGATTTTATTTTCAAGAACTGTTGATCGTGAAAACGGTGATTAAGATGTGCAATTCTGCCATTGCCCAATGATTTTGTCACTAGTGAAATATTTACAATTTGTGACTGAAACTAGAACTGTTGTAGAATGTTTCCCCACACAGTGGAGATTTTCAATCATGACCCTTTATGTACAAGTTGTCCCAAACCATCAAAAATTGACATTCAACACTATTGTTGCAATAAACTCCATCATGAAATAACACTATTATTTGAAAAAACACGAATTTTGTATTCAATGCAGTTTTTAATAATAATTTGCTCCTACTATTTTTATTTTTATGACATTTCTTCACTATTCATTTTTTATTTGCATTTTATATATGTTTGGTAAATTACTGAACATAGTTACGTTGCATCCCTGAAAATATTTAACTTAAATTTGTCTTTTTTTTCATTTTGATTGATATATTATTTTTTAAACACATTGGTAATGAACACATTACTATAAAAATAATTAGATCACACAATACCCAACAGTCAGTAAATAGTACTTTTACCTGTTGATCCAACTGCAAAGCAGCCAACCCCAGACAAAGGAACGATTGTCATGTTAAAATAATGGATGTCATATGTGTTTGGATCGGTGACGTTTACTTGGAAAATAGGTGTCCCAATCACCGTGTTTTCAGAAACATTAATGGTGGTCAAGTATGGCAGGTTGTTGATGACCACTGGCTCATTTGCATCTGAGAGATTAGAATGTCAATATTGAGTTAGTAAGCCATTTGTGTCTCATTACGTGTGTGTGTGTGTGTGATATACATTTTTGTCATTTTTGCTTGTGTATAATGCATAACCAATTGTAAATGAACATTAGACCAACATTTTATTTAAACACTGCACTGGCATATTAGGTGGTCCTTGTTGCTTTATTAACTTTGATTTTAAGCAAGTAGCAGAAACTATGGTCTGTCGGCAATGTAAGCAAGTAGCAGAAACTATGTCTGTTGGCAATGTAAGCAAGTAGCAGAAACTATGTCTGTTGGCAATGTAAGCAAGTAGTAGAAACTATGGTCTGTCGGCAATGTAAGCAAGAAGCAGAAACTATGGTCTGTCGGCAATGTAAGCAAGAAGCAGAAACTATGGTCTGTCGGCAATGATGGGAGGGCATCTGTGCACTATATTGCTTGTATTTTGTTTGACTTAAAATGTATCATTTAAAATTGTCAATAAAACATCTTACTAAAAATGGAAGAAAATCTAATGACAATGTTTTGTATGGCAGTGTTAATGCAGTGTCTCACAATATCAAAAGCAAATATAAAATACATTTATACCAACTCAATAATATACATAATGAATAACTAATGTTCAAAACTATAGATTTGTGTTGGATGTACATGCATCTGTTGCTGTATGCCTGCATGAGAGAGAGAGAGAGAGAAAGAGAGAGAGAGAAGAGATAGAGTGACCTCTGATTGTAATATTTAATCTCCCTGGTCCTGTTAGAGAATGTCCGTCGCTTACATATACAGCAAGCTCATATTTTGTGTTGAAATATAAATCTAGGTCCTCGGATGTACGTATTGATCCAGCTAAGACGATACACAATGAAACTGATTAGAAATAATATTGCATAGTTGACATTGGCATTTTAATATCAGAAGCACAAATAGCATGGTCTTTCTTGAAACTTGTGAATATACTTGCTTTCTCCAGAAATATGTTTCCTATTTCATATTTCATGGTTACTACATGAATTTTTATCCAAAATTATTTTAGAAAATAAAAAACGTCCATTGATATCAGGTCCAAAATTTAGTAGAATAGATATAAACAGTCCCATCAAAGCAAACATAAACATCTTTACTTAAATCACATATAAATATTGCACATAAATCATATATATGGTTTGTACATAAAACATATTACAAATTATTATTTGAAGATACAAATTATTGATATCAGGTCTAGGATGTTCAATGCTTTTATTTGAATTGGATAATTCATGAAAATGCATAGAAATAGTCCCACATAAAACGCATTGAAATAATCTCACATAAAATGCGTGGAAACAATACAGCACCAAACACACATAAATACAAATAGCCCCATCTAAAATGCATATCAGTAGCCCACGTGAATAGCATATGCATATCTGCACTTATAATGCAGATAAAATAGCCTGCATACAAATGTATATATACTGCCCCAAGTAAAATGCAAATCCATTCATAGGTTGAATGCATATACATAGAAAAACACTAAGTAAAACAAAAGCATTAACATCTTGATAATAGGCTCTTTTAATATGTTTTGCTGTGACAGAAGTTAATTGCTCTATTGTTAGCATTTAATAGAGTAAACGGGCAACATTTCACATTCTACTGTAAAGTCATAACGAATTGTTGCCAATCTACTTTGACGTCAAACAAAAATATGCAACATATGTGTACTATTAACCAACCCATGTGTAATATGTGTCAAGTTTTAAACATTTACTTGAAGTAAAATATATTTCAGCAAGACATGAATGAAATGGCCCTTCAACAAGCTGGCATGAATAGAACAAAATGTTTTGTACAGACTTAACCACGGATTTCAATGTATGCCATTGTGGTCATGGAAAGTACATGTGATGGGGTAAATGAGCAACATTTCACATTCTACTGTAACATCATAACGAATTGTTGCCAATCGAATTTGGCATCAAACATAAATAACCAACATGTGTAATATTAACCAACATATGTGTAATATTAACCAACATATGTGTAAGGTTAACCAACATATGTGTAATATTAACCAACAGCTGTGTTATATGTGTTGAGTTTAAACATTTTATTTAAGTACCGGTAATATGTATTTCAGTAAGACATAAATGTAATGTTCCTTCAACAAGCTGGCATGAATAGAACAAAATGTTTTGTACATACTTAACCATGAGTTTAAATGTATGTCAATGTGGTCATGGCAATTACATTAAAAAAGGAGATAGGCAAATATATTACAATTCCATTAACTTTTACTTACATGTAGTTGACATATTAAATGGACAAGGACTCGGACTGCAAGTAAAATTAAACGATAACGTGTCTCCTTCCACATCAGTTGCAGATAAGTTCAACACCAGAAAACCAGAAAGTTTATCAGATAGGACACTGATGGCAGTAGATGAATCTGAAAATGAAATAATTGGTGAAAATTGTTCTCTCTCTCTCTCTCTCTCTCTCTCTCTCTCTCTCTCTCTCTCTCTCTCTCTCTCTCTCTCTCTCTCTCTCTCTCTCTCTCTCTGTGTGTGTGTGTGTGTGCAGGCACACATAAGATTTCAGAGATTATCCCATATTCTCATGAGATGATTAAGTATGTATGGCCAATATACCAGATGCAGCCAATCTGTACTTCTTTTCTACCATAACCCAAAATTCACTGGCAAACATTACACTCATCGTGAAAATTCCATTTGTATAATATATCAGATAATAACCACATTTTCGGAATCAGATGAAACTGGGGTGACAAAACTACAATTTACTTTCAATGAAACCCTACACTAAGCAGCACAGGAAACCATCGGTACTCTATAGATGCATATGTGTTACTTGACTGAATGAAAATCATGGGTCACATGCTTTCGCAGAGACTGTGATCACTGTTTATCTGGTTTCTGCAATCAATTGAGTTGTTTACTGTTGTATATGAAACATGTTGAGAATGTAATAAATCAAGCCCTCATAAATTGTCGCTCCTCATTAAATTTAATTGCTTAGAACAATTAGCTGTGTCAAACACTCAGTCATTCCATAAAAGTTCATTAATATATTATCATAAATTGCAATTATTGCATTGTATATAAACACCTTAATAAATAAATCCAAGTCTTCTTATTGCAGCAGTGAACTCATCTAAAGTAGGCCATTACATTTCCAAAACACTGCTTTAAAAAGTATCAATATGTAATTATGCTGGAACGGTCTTCTCATCCAGAGTGCGGTATGTCATTTGTTTTTTGTAATTAAAAATTTCAAGTGAAGACATCATGATTTGTTAAGTTTTAAAAAGAATATCCTGATTCATCCTTCAAGTTATTAAAGAAAATATTGGAATAGTAGCTATAAGAATACAGATATATACGTGTTAAGTATATTTAATTTGTATTATCTGACTGACCTTTGTCCATAGTTCTGGGTGAAGTTTGGGCATACCTAATATATTTGTTGTTGGTGGTGGTTTTGTAAACGTTATATTACATAGCTATGCATGAATATGGGTGTGGATTATATTTTAAGATTATTGTTATTTGTATATAAAAATGCTTCTTCAATTTGAGCTCAGAACATTGGATTTCACAATTGAATTTGCTTGAGTACATGATGTTTGTCCTGTTCTTTACTTAACATTGAGTACTATAACTGATCCTGTTGACATTTTGAAATAAAAGTTTGACCCTCACATGGTCCTCTTTTGTGTCTTAGTTTTATAGTTGTGTACTGAGATAATTTGAGATGATTTGTGTTATTGATATTATTCATTGGAATTACAAAGTGCTCATTAATACTGTCCGACTGAATCATTTTGTTGTAATTATTGTGAATTCATTTAGAGAAAATTTGGATTATATTATTGTGATACATCAAGACTCTTAGCTCATCAACACAATTCCATATTATTGGTACATTCACATATTCAATATTAGATTTCATTCATAGTACTCTTAAATTTGTTATAGTAATGTTAAGACTATTTGGGATTTAATTAACAATGTAAGGTTTTGTTTAATGTTTCACTTTGTATTCTAAAGCAATAAATTATATATTGAAGTTTACTATATTTGTTGGTTTTCTCTCTTTCCTGTTACTTAGTTTAAGACCATATATTCCTAACATAAGACAGAGAAATGAATTGCCCAATAAATTTAATATTTATCTATCTTGCAAATATTGTAGAATAGTGAATGGAGTTCAAGCAATCACAGATAGAACTAAATACTTACTCAAATTAGTAAAGGCTGGAGCATAATTTTCGGTAATGTTGACACCATATGATCCATTCACAATGCCTTCTCCATCGGTGCAGGATATATTTAGAAGGTAGTAGTTTTGCCGGCTGAACTCTAGATTCGGGTTGGATTGAAGATATATGCCCCATTCTGGAGTATTGGATTTGTATAAAGGTAATGCAAATTGCTTAAACAGAGGGGAATCTCTTCATGCCCATAAATACGAAAGATTCATAAGAGTTGTCATTACAAAATGCGGCAATAAATTTAAACCATGAAAAGTTTGAGAAAGGGGTTGCAATCTAAGGTAATGAGAACATTAAGTGTACACTTAAGTTAATGTGTTATAAAACAGAATACAGTAACCCTTGGAATCACACAAATATAGTCAAACCTCAAAATGTATGATCAACACTGAATACGAACTCATAAAAATATAAAATCATCCCTTTTGTGAACCTTGAAAAATTTTGTCTCCAACTTACTCCAAAATAACCTGAAAGATCCCAGCTTGAGAGAAAGAAATATCTGTTAAAAAACTGGCACTTGAAACAAAGACTATTTGAATAATTTATGAAGATCATTAGATACTTAGATGTTTTCATATATGAAAACATTAAGTCATACACATTGTAGTTACTATATTTCTTATAGCACAAACAGCATAAACACTATTTGTATTGTTATCTTAACTATAGTTATGAAACCTACATCATATTAAAATGCACATACCAATCCTAAAGGGCATCTGTTGGACCAAAAAAGGAACTAGAGAGGATGTAAGGGAACAGTTTATCAGTGTCAGGTCCACATCCGTAATATTGATTATATCTAGAAGCTGCTCTGCATATGATGTTTCAATCAAGGAACTTGATGATGGAAGATTGTGGATGACTGGAACCTGTGTGAAAGAAGACATATATATATATATATATATATATATATATATATATATATATATATATATATATATATATATATATATATATATATATATATATATATATATATATACATATATATATATATATACATATATATGTGTGTGTGTGTGTGTGTGCTCTCTTAGGCCAGTTGCTTTGTTATTATCATCATTGTGAACCACTTTGAGAACATGTTGCCTAGTTTAAACATAAAATATCTAAGAGGAGATAAAATTTAAATACCATGACAATACATGGCATTATTCAATATATTCCAATGTTATAAAAGGAAAAGACATGCAAGGACCTGAAATTCACTGCGATTGATTATATTCCAAATTAAATATTAACCATTATATTACATATCATACTGAAATATATTTTATTTTGGTTTATTTAGAGGGAAGAGAAAAAATATGTTTTACAACGTAATACTGACTTGTCACTGTTGCCTTGCTTACATAAAAATGAATGTTCCACAATATATTAGAGCTGTGTGGGAATCTTGCAGTTGTAATAGGTATGTATTGCATTATTAAAATGAATTATCACCACCACCCAAGAGTGAAACAAATAATTCCAAACACTTTGATATAAGCAATATCATACTTTTCACTATCTGCCAGCTGAATTTGTCAGTTTAGTTGGAGCCTGGTAGAATTAAAAACCTGGTTTAAAAATTAATAAAATTATTGGCAGGGGTGTCCACTACAGTAAGTTAGCAGGAAATCAAACCACTTTTGGCCAAAAGTTAAAATGGCTTTAGATCCGGAGCACCAGATACCGAAGATAGGAGGAGAAAGTTGTGACTGAAAATAGCAGCTCTCTTAATATCTAGTGATGAGCTAAATAGACTCGTGATAAATAATAGACCTAAGCTTATGGGGTTAAATTTTCCTGACAAAGCAGCCTATGTAAATGATAGACTGACAAGGTCTCTTGGTAGTGAAGAAAAAACCTGGAATATTTCGAAATATCAGTGGAGCCCTTTATAGATAGGAAAGGGCGCTTCTTACCCCTCCTTCATTTTAAAGGCAACTGGTTCTTTGCCAGAAACTTGGGCTCACAAAAGGAAAAAATGCACTCATGATTACCTTGATCCATAAACACCTTTGTATTGACAATGCCTGAATCCCACTCTCTCTTCCTGCTGACACTAAGGAGAGCAGGAAGCCAGTTTTAAAGGATAAAACTCATGAAAGAATCTTCACCCAATGATTCATAATGGAGCTCTTACAAAACCAACAAAGAAAAAGAGCGATCCATCTAAGCATAAGTGAACATTGTACAGATCTTTGCAGTCCAACGTAGCTGATAGGATTGAAAAGATGATGCTCAGAGACAATAACAGGACCATTCGAGACACTGAGCATGTTAGACAGGGCTGACATTTAGAACTTAATTGTAAAAACCTAGTATTCTCTCACATGACACTGGAAGGGAAAAACAATCACACTTAGAGCTGGATCAATATACTTCATGTTAATTGAACAAAACACAGATGATTCTACATTTTGTATCATAGATATCTGACATGCAGTATATCAGAACATGTTTGATGTAGCTGTAAAATGTGCTTGAAAACTTGTCGCAGCAGATTTATTGTTTCAGATGAGTCAACCATGAAGATACCTAATGTGTGAGCTGCCATGAAATATACTCCCTGTGATGCAACAGCATGTGCTTTGTCTGAGATAATAATCTAGGGAATCTGTATTCCAACAGGTCTAGTAGATTGCTGAATCATGATTGCTGAGGTTTTAGAGGGGTGATCAGAATGAACTGAGTAGTGAAAACTGTTCCTATGTGGAACACTTGAAGAGCAATTGTGAACATGGAAATGCATAGAGAAACAGACAATTCCACCCTAGAGTGTATGTAGGCACTGTCCAAGTCTTCTAATCTGGTACTCTGAAGACATACAATTGAAGGCTGGCTCTGATTTCTAATGTTTTACAATAAGTCCTAGCCAGGTCACCATCAACGAGCAACGGGTCAAATCTTGTAAGAGGACTCTTTGAAACTCATGCAACAAGAGGATATCAAAATACTGAAAGAGTAGGATCCTTGGGGGTCACTGGGTGAGCTGCAATTACTCACATCACCACCGAACATTTTCTGAGAGAGAAGACTATGACAGATGTTATGGCTTGACACTGGAAAACATCTTGATCTAGATAAAAATAGAGGTTTAAAGTGTGAAAAGAAGACACTGGAATGTGAAGATATGCACACTGAATGTTGATGGTGACTGCCAAATCATTGCACCTTATAGTATTCCTGAATGAGACAGTTGTCTCCATTTTAAAATGTTTCTTCTAACAAATGTCTTTAAGGAGAGAAGATAGGTGAGAACCTTACATTTTCTGCCCCTTTTGAATACCTTGAACATCTGGAGGCAGAAGGCTGCATGTGTTCACTTTAAACCCTTTTTTATTATGCTCCTCCACAGAAGGGTGTGAAGCTTAATCCTTATTGAACGAGTTTTGATTGGTCAAAAAAGGATGGTGATCAATGCAAGATGATGATGATTACAGAAGTGAGGCAGATAACTTTCCTTTTGAATATGAGGGACCAAGAGATCATCAGTGAAGCTTGATCAAACCTCTAATAAGCAGTCTGAAATATCAGCAAGAGGAGCATCCATCAGGAGAGTGAGCAAGGACCTAGGGCTGCCATCTTCCTTGGGAATTATAAGGACACAAAAACTTCCTGCCAGAGACTATCCTGTCTTCTCGTCTGTTTCCATACTGGTAAGAAGGTCTTAATTTTGAGTTTCTTCTTGTACTGACACTGTGTCTTTTAAAACAACTTCGCTAAAGGTACTGAGGACCAATCAAACAGTATGAACATGCTTTCTAGTGGGTTTCAACTATCCAGGAGTGAATATAAGGGTAATGTGATTCTACAGATATATATGGAGTGATAAGAAGTGAGAAAACAGCACAAAAATGCTTTTAATCTCACATGACTGTTCATAGCATTTTAATTTACTAAAATTAATTGGACTGAGAAAATTATTACTATATTAATAGAGAAGCACATGAATGCATCTCTGACACTCGCATAAAGGTAAATTTTCAATCAAGTATTTTATACTGATAGAATAATAATAGCATTTAGCCAAAAAAGACAAATAATTCACATTGGTCTATGACAAGGGAGTTAGACTGTTTTGTGTTCTTTCAGTTCTAGTCTTTCAAGAACGTTCTATCATTGTGAAATGAATCTTTACATTTTCTAATGTGCACAAGGTAAATTCCATCCTTGAAAAGGATGCATGGTAATAAGAACATATGAAATAATATAAAATATGTGTGTCCAATTATGAATGGAATGTTTTCATGTGGATTGCTTTTGCCATTGTAAGGACATCAGATTTAAGATTGCAATAATCTACTGGAATATTTCACCATGTTTCTTACCATATTGGTCACTGTAACAGTAAAAGTCCCTGTGGATGTCTGCAAATAGTCATCTGACACTTCAAACACAAGCACATTTATGCCTCTTGCTCTTGCTAGGTTAGAATTGACTCTAATATTATCTACAATGTGAAAATAATCAATATATATATATATATATATATATATATATATATATATATATATATATATATATATATATATATATATAGTTTTGAAAATGACAAAATGCATTTAACAGTTAAATATATTTTGTTGACTGCATGGATTTACACTTTCCTGTGGTAAAAAGTCCAAGGCAGTTCTAGCGTATTGGAATACTACGATTAAAGTGTTAGGGTAATGAATCATTTGGAACATCTTTGTCTCCGTCCAATGTGAGTCAAAGTTATTCGTTTCTGAAAGAGACTTGGTTGAAATTATCATGGCATTTGCCTAGTTGGTAATGTTGTGGCAGAGGAACATCCAGCTGGATGTGCAATGTACAAATTTGTATAAAACACCCATAGCCATCTTAGCAATCAATAAAATGCTTTCTGTTTTAATTTTAATGTTATTCCTGCAACTCTGCAAAAAAGCATAATTGAAGAAATCATTTGGATTCAATAGACTGAATCTAATCTTATGTTGCTGTTAGTGTTTGTCATTCTGATATAACATGCTATAATGACAAAATAACTAGCATGGAAGTGAGAACATTCAAAATTACATTTGTCCTAGCATGTGATAGAAAAGGTCAAGGATGTTTTGACTGGTATTGGATTTTTGTGTACAGTTTTCTCAATTAAAATATTGAATATGTTGTAAGTATTGTGGAAAATTAAAGAATACATAAAATTGTAAAATGATGCCATCTCTGAGACCCAGATTTAGAAGATTCAAAACTTACGTGTACTTGAGTCGTAGGTAAAGTAAGGTGTACTGGTCTTCATTGTAACATTCAAAATATCATCTGGATTATCATCAGTGAAGTTAAGAGTGTACAGCAGGTTGCCAGCTGTCTCAGTCTCATTGATTATCATATTTGATGGTAGATTGGTGAAGTAAGGTATTGTTTCTGGAAATATGACCAAAAAATAATCAGTAATAGAAAGACAAATATATATATATATATATGTAGCTCAGAATTTTCACTTTTACTCAAAATCCACCAACTTGAGGAAAACTGGATACAAAAATGTTTGTGTGTGCATAGCTACATGAGAAATGTGGAACCTCTTTGTATACTTTAGTTAAAGTTATTCATTCTTTGTCACCTATTTCTTCTTTGGTCTGGGATTTGTGTTTTTTCTGACACTAGCAGACTTTATCCCGTAATGGTATATGCACCTACTGTACTTTGGTAACATTCACCTACACCTTAGACATGTTTTGAGATAGTATGCCTTCAAACTACCAAATCAATGGCTGTCATACAAAGAACAAAAACAAAGGGATATTCATACAAGCATGGCTATGTGTTACCTTGCCAGGGTCTCCACATTGTCAAATTTACATTGCCAACTGAGAACATGATCAAGTTATGTGTGAAGGAATCTCGGGAAGTTATCAATGCAGTAGCGGAACTGAATGTTCTGGACAAGGACATATACCTTATAGTTTTTCTCTGATGTTGCCACAGATCTTTCTTGATTGCTCCATCTAATCCTATGTATTTGCTATGAAATAATCAAAGTAAAATACGTCTTTGGTTTCCTATTAAATTTATTGGATCTTCATGGAGAAAGTCTCATTGGTAGGAATATATGCAATATTAATGATACTTTTAATTTACACAATTTTTGTTAAAATCACTGCATGTGATAAAAACTACCTTATACAAATTAGCCAATAAACACACTAGAATGATAACTGTCACAGCAATAAAGTCTTGTAAATATGTATATGCAACATGTTTAGGAGTAGTCGTGACAACGTCATTGCAAGATTAATTACTCCAGCAATAATAACAAAATTAAGTCAATTTGTGAACCAAGCTGCAAAACGTGCTGCTAATTGTTTAAGAATAAGCGTTAAATGAAATTGCATACTATTAACATGGCTAGCTCCACATAGACAATAAACACCAAATTTTGAAATGTTTACACCGGAATTTACAGTAGATATGCCAAGTAAATGTCAGTAAAATCATCAATGATGGCTCAGCGTAGTGATTACACGCAATAACAAGACAAACTCAACAATTCGGATCAGTGGATAATAAAATAATCAGTAATTTGCTCATGGTCAGTGATGTACAGTGTAGTCGACATTACTGATTCGCATTTTGATGGTGATTCGTGCAACACATTAATGCAATAGGCAAATTAAAATTGATTGAACCATGTGTAATAAAGTGGCAAAATCTGCAAACATTTCTGATATTGTTTATGACATAGATGCACATTGGACAAATGGAATTATATGTTCAAGATACAAGTTATTCATTCCAATAAAAGTTTATATCTTCTTTTGGTGGTAAACTGATGTAAACACCTGATATTTGTAATATATAGATACAAGAAGAATAAGGTAATAACAGTGTGTTATGTGTGACTCAGACACATTGACTAAGGTATTCAAACTTATTGCCAAGATTCTCTACTTATGAGAATAATATAATATTACTGTAATGAAATATGACCAGCTCATATTATTATTTGGGTAACAGAGAGAGAGAGAGAGAGAGAGAGAGAGAGAGAGAGAGAGAGAGAGAGAGAGAATAGTGGCAATCATAAAAAAACATCTTAGTTTCTTTGAGTGTTAATTTGTCTTGTAATTCTGTTCACTGAGTTGAATATGAACATCATAACATGCACATTTAACTTTATTATCCTTTGTATTAAATGCCTTTACTGGGTGTTTAATTAACCTACACAACTTTTAAATAACCACTCCAAAAAGTACAGATTGCAAATATATTGTATCCTAATGACCATGACACAAATTTAACCCACGTGTTATATCAAGCCACAATCGGATGTTGAAGAAGTGGAAATTACATATTATACAGATAGAGAGAAAGAGAGAGAGAGAAAGAGAGAGACACAGAGAGAGAATAAACTGTTGTGTGAACATGTACAACTAAAATGAAAACTTTAAAAAAAAAAAATGAAACATCAAAAGCTTTTTGCCTATGCCAACATTTAATACCTATTAGAATTCTGAACGTTTGTAAGAATTGTGGATTTTTATAAGACTTTAGAAACAAAACATATTGTCATCTTAGCAATGAAAATTAATATCCATCTGTCTGTCCATTAATCCATATATATATATATATATATATATATATATATATATATATATATATATATATATATATATATATATATTATTGCTGAAAGGCTTTAAGATGCATAATTAATTTATCATTAGTTTGAACTAATTTGGAAGCTAATGGCAAAGATACATATTTTGACTAGCAGTTCACATAATGATATCGGCAAGTGTTGCAGTGGTGAAATAGTATAATTTTACCGCTGATGGTGACATTAATGACTCCAGGTCCTACAAGGGTGTTTCCATCATAAACATAGACATACACATGATAGGCAAAGACAGGATGCCCGTCTAGGTCTCGGGAGAGAGTGATCATGCCAGCTACAATTAAAATAAATTCTGAAAGGTAAAGACTATTCTTTCAAGATTATTCAACAAAAGTTAAATTAGAAGAACTATCTGTTTGCAAGCGGTTGCAAGCTGTGTACCTCGTTTTTGATTGAGATTGAAAGAGTTGGTATGTATTCACATATGCAATAATTAAGAACATGTTTTCTGATACAACAGCAAAATACGTGTTCTTCTTGAAGAATCAGTTATAATGAGCAAATGCCATATCTCTCCTCAAGTTCAAAGAACATCATTCTACACTCTCAAATACTGGACCCCTCTAGGGAGGGTAGCTTTCGAAAACAGGCCCCAGGGTAACATTCAGAAAGGGTCCTGCTGTTGGCAGTAATGTAGATTATGTCTAGATGACGAGGCTCTGGCATAACATTAAGATAGTCTCATATTACTGGCTATCCTGTAATGTAGCTCTTAAAGAAGACATTTGTGCATGAAGCTAAGACAGGCCCATGTTGGCTACCCTTAGTTTTGCTCAAAATGATTTGATTCTGGCATTCTGGCTCTAGAAATTCTGGCACAAC
Organism: Unio pictorum; assembly: GCA_030141615.1. Taxonomy (NCBI): domain Eukaryota; kingdom Metazoa; phylum Mollusca; class Bivalvia; order Unionida; family Unionidae; genus Unio; species Unio pictorum. The sequence continues at coordinate 10,823,717 of JARLTB010000110.1, forward strand.
ATTATGACAGGTTCTTGCTGTTGGCTATCCAATGGGTTAGTTCCAGGAGAGGGGTTATGGCATAATATTGATACAGGACCCTGTTAATGGCTACCATGTATTTGTTTTAGCAATTATTTGTAGAAACTCTTTAGCTACCTGTACCTGTCATTGGAGTTTCCCAACAAATGAGTGAAATGTTCAAGCAAAAAGTATTATAAACTAAATACTTGTTTGCGATTGTGTTTAGGATTATTTGAAATCTGATAGCATTACAAAAACATTTCCAATAACAATGGCACCTGCTGGAAATTTATATATATATATATATATATATATATATATATATATATATATATATATATATATATATATTTAAGTCATCAATTGCAATATGTAACATAAAATAAGTGAAACTTTACACACACATACAGATATATATATTTATATATCACAAGGCAGTAAACAAATTAGTTATCTAACGGTTCAATAAGTGGCAAAGTAAAAGCAGGAGACATTAAGGATTAATAATAAAATACATAATTTGAAAATGAATGATGAATGAAACTGTAATTGAAGACTCATTTTATCTGATTTTTGTTTCGTGAATATATCTAGACTTTTACAACTTGACTACTAGGGCATAACCGACTTTTGATCCGGAAATCGGATTCCACCGGATAGTATAAACTTCCGATTAATCGGAGTCGGACAAGGCAGGAACAACCGATTCGGATAATAAAAATAATAAGGTTGAATTTCTATAGCACCGTGTCTAACACTGTGTGTCATTCGATAGTGCGTTAATAAAGTTAAATAATAAGTCAGAAAAGTCCAATATGGTCAACACAACGGGGTGAAACGATAATACTTGAGTTAGACCAAAAGATTTAAATTTATTAAAATATATAATACAGTTGTACCCGTTTATATCAACATCCTCAATAATGAAGGCTAATATTGAATACATTGACACATGCTAATGAGGTATCCGGAATCGTATCCGGAATCGGAAAAATTTCATGCCCAAAATCCGGAATCGGAAATCAGTAGAAAAATTCTAATCGGTTATGCCCTATTGACTACTTAACTACATGAAGCAAACACAACATAGATCATTGAATCAGTAAAGAAGTTATTAATAAAATCTAGGACACTTCCATGGATTTCAACAGTGCCTTTGTTGTTCAGTTTCGAAATATGATTATAGTAAGGCTGTCGTCGGTACAAAAAGATGCAACTTACATGATGATGAAATGTTGAAAGGACAGGCACTCGGAATACAGGTTAAGTTGAAGGTCAGAGTATCATGTTCAGAGTCGGTGGCTGACACTGTATATACAATGTATCCTGCATTCAGAGCTGTCATCAGGGATGCATTATTGTTTGAAGCTATAATAAAGCCAAAAGATTGAAACTAACGACATGATATTCCAAAGGTTTTCATCCAAGAAGAGACGTATATATTCCATGCATATTTTGGTACATTGAAAATCTCTGCATATTTTCTCTAAAAAGTTATTAGAAGTATTTCAAAATTGTTAAAGTTTTTTTTCTCACGCTGTTGTTAGTGCATTCAAGGAGATAAACGTGTTTGTTTAGCAGACTGCAATACAATCAGGAATCATCAGGTATAGATGAATCAGAGATCAGAGTTCAATAAGTCTCAAAATCATATGTAGCACACTGGGACAACTTGAAGGCAAAGAACATGATAGGATAGACTAAGTTACGTCACCCAGAAAACAGATTTGCTGATAATAAACTGTGAAGTTAATGACATGCTTATGTTCATATTAATAGTTCATTATCATAAGATTTGTTTAAAGAGTATCGTCCGTCATATTTTGGTATCATTAGGAAGTTCGAATTCCAAATGAAGTAGCTTGACCTGTCAATTGTGTACGTCTTTGACTCTGAACATATTATTTGCTTTATCTTGCAGTTGTCATAGGAAAATCATGAACAATATGGAAAACAAATCTCACTTCTAGCTTATTATTTACACAGCAGTTTAACTCTGGTTTGTTTAGCATCAAAATGTCATTTGTAAATTTTGTGACAGACATGGAACTTGCAGTGTTATTTTCCATTTGGACAATAAACACTATCTAAAGTAAGAACTTTTTCTCTTCATTGTATGGTAAAATGCATCAAACGGCTAAATGAGAAAGATTTTATGGAACTCACTACATTTACAAAGAATGTGTTGTTAGGTATTTCTATATTGATAGTAATTTTAGTAAGTCATTTTGTCTCTGTTATGTGTACCTTTTTCATGACAATTAATTATAATGATCATTTATATTCAGGATATTAGATATTTAATTTTTACTAAGACTGTAGATTGTGTACGATCTATAAATAAATGTTTAACCATAGGCGTTTTTAAGACCATTATTACTAATATTAATAATGAGACCTGTTTATTAGTTTGGCATAGATTCTCATCGGACAAGTGGTAAGTAAGGTGGGTTCCCATGCGATGTGTTAGGTATTTTGAAATCTTAGACAGAGTAATAAGTTATGTTACTTTGGGTATATTGTGACATATAATAGTTGTAATAGACTCTTGAAGATGTAAATAATGAGAGAACTAGGCTGAAAGGTTCATTCCTATTTTGGATAAATTCTAATTTTGGATTAATTCTTCTTTTGGATTCATTCCTATTTTGTTTTTTTTTTTTACATGTTAAAATTTATACGTAGAGGAAACATCCGTTATGATTATTCATCGGAATTACAAAGTGCTCATTTGACTAAAATGTATTCTAGGACTATTGTATATTATTCAAATGAGTTCTGGGCTATGCCATTGTGATACACACATTGTGGATCTGAAAACTGTCCAAATGTGATAGAAATCTTATGATAATTTTGTATTCAATTCATAATACTCTAAGTTCCTATTGCATATTCATTCTATGAATTTAATAATTAATTTTTTTATTATGTTTTACTCAACGTGTTTGGGTGTAATCTTTATATTACTTGGTTTATGACTGTAGATTGGTAAGAGAAAATGGGGACTCATCCAGTATTTGAACCCAGCACCCCAAACGAGAATCATACTTTAAAGGGCCTATTATGACTTATGTAGCTGTAGTGTGGACCGAATATACTTGTTTTTACGTCAGACTGCACAGATAAGATCTGCTAATCTGGGTCTTGCAGTGAAATAAATCTACATTAACACTGATCTACATTATGCGATGACAGACAGAATATGTTGTTTGTAGTTGGACTCAAATTATATGAGAGAGATTAGAAAGTCAGTCAGAATATCGTGAAAGATATCAATGATTGCAAGAAACAAAATCAGGCAGAGATTAAGTTTAAAATCAAACCTAAATTTGTAAACGTAGGTGGAATGTTATCTGTGATGTACACAGTAAATATTCCAGTATCTACAGCAATTCCATCATCACATGAAATGTTAAGGTTATACACAGGTCGTGTGCTAGCCTCCAAAACAGGATCATTCTGGAGATAAATCCCCCATTGGGTTGTATTTGTAATCTTCTTTATGAAGAATGGGACATCTGTAGCATTAGTTATCATTGAGCATGTTATGTTTGTTGAAGTATCTGTCACATTGATGGAATGTAACAAAGTTTCATTCTTTGTGGTCTCAATGATCAATATTGAATTTGGTAAACTGTGTATAACTGGAGCCTGTAAATAAAATAAAATGCCAGATTACTCAAATCATCATGCATAGACGATGTCTATATTTTTAGTAGATGTACAAAATATGTCACGAAATAGTAGGTGTGTTCATGCGTAATACAAAATGTTTCCACTTCACTCTTGAAATATTTTCTTATGTCTACTAAAAAAAAAACAGATTTGCTTTTCATTTTGCATTTTGTAATGCAATAACAGTATACTTTGATGGATTACTTCTTCTCCATTCTGTACATATGTGACTAATAGCTGCATTACTATATTGATTAAAAGAGGTATGGATAGTTTAAATAATGTTTAAAAAATCTGTATCTCAAAATGAAATACATAATTAAATGTACCATTATCATAAGTGAAACTGTAATACAATGTAACAAGCAGACAGAAAATACTCGGTATTTATAATTATTGATGACAGTGATTGAATGAAAGATGCAATTTCACAGGTCAATAAGAGAGAGAGGGACAGACAGACAGATAGAAGTATAGTATTTAGGTCATCTAATAGATGTAATGTGAAATGATATGCTTCATTTAACTTTAATTCTTAGATATTTGGAGTGAATTACTGGTACAGTATTTATTCTTGTATGCCTGATTACTCATTTCATTTATAAGATAGCGTACTCGCCATGTTCTGTTTGACCTTGTGACTTACCAAATTGGACACCGTAATTGTGAATGTCCCAGTTGAGGTCTGTGAGTATGGGTCTGACACCTGGAACACAAGTTCATTCACACCTATCGAACCCGGTAGGGATGAGGCAACTTTGATTTTCCCTATAGTATTAAGTGATTAAGAGTGTGATTTAATGGAAATAAGGCATAATATCAGGCAGAACAAAAACACGAACAAACTGAATACAAACGAACATAGCCATGAACTACACATTTAAAATGAAATGACCCTGATATAAATACATCATCTTTGTCAGAAGAAATGTCATATTGCATTAGTTTTCACACAGGGTTTCATTCCAGTCATATCCTACAACAATTATAATGTTAAGGTGATTAAGATAAATCAATTTTGTTTTAAACTTAGTACAGCCACACATTGCTTTAAAGGAGTATGGAGTATTTGATGGTTCATTATTTATAGATATACTGTATAAACAAATAAATTACAATATAAAGTGATGGCTCCTTAAGTCAGATGACAATATTTGTAACTGGGAATCTGCAGCACAAACTACAGAACACATAAAGCATGTAGGCCATGCTCAAAAATAAGTCGGATAAGAATTACTCGTGATAAAAGTATCATTTTTTTCCATTTATATATTAGAGTCTTGCTCTATGATCAAGAGTTATGAAAACCATAAACTTACCTGTATTTGAGTCAAAGGTAAAGTAAGGTGTGTTGGTCATCATTGTGACATTCAGAACATCCGCTGTGTTATTATCCATGAAGGTCACAGTGTACAAGCTATTGTTAACTGCCTCAGTTTCATTGATTATCATATTGGCTGGTAGATTGGTGAAGTATGGAATTGTTTCTGGGGATAAAAAGAGATTTGATTCAAACAAACGGACAATGTTTAAATGTGACTAAAACAGGGTTAATGTTTTTGAACTGTAAATATAAATGATCAATCTTTATTGATTTACATTCTGAATTCTCAGGATCATAAAACTAGGATCAGTGAAGGCTTCATGATAATTTAAGATGATGCATTCTACACATTAACTGGTTTAAGATACTGGTAAGATACATCCCTATTACCTGTGACTGTAACATTCAAGATGGCAGATCCTACAAGCGAATGTCCGTCTGAGACATATACATTAACAGCATAGGAACGAACACGGTGTCCATCTAGGTTTTCAGATACAGTAATCACCCCAGCTACAATAACAAGAAAGAAGGAAATTGCATTTCTGTTACAATTCTGGATAAAACTGATCTCGTCAACAATAGTTTGAAGCAATATATGTAGCAAAATAATTTTCAAGTATATTTAGTTACAATAGAAACAGTCAATATATTGCATAGTTTTTATGTAGGTGAAGAGCACATGCAGTTGGAACTTAAGGAGTAAATATTTACCTACTATTAATTAGGATTTAGTCTGCTTACTAGTTTCTAAAAATGATTCTATGCATTTAACCATACCTGCTAGGATTATAAATGTAAAAAACCTTGTAAATTCTTAACAATTTAAAACTTGAAAGAAAATATAATGATAGTGTAAGTTGAAATGCATAGTGCATATATAAGTATGATGGATGATTTTGATTAACAAACAATTTTTTGAGTTTTAGATGCAAATGTGTACCGGTAATATGTTTCCATTCTTTAAAAACTATTAGGAAGTGTGTCTCAAAAGAAATGGGGCTTAGCATATGTCAAAGCAAGTAATGGATTCATTAATTGTATGCTGGATAATTTTGTATTCATACTACAATAATATTACTTTGTACTGGGTAAGCAGGCATTGTCTAAATAAACTTTAAAATAAATCAACTACAAAAATGTCCTCAAATAGGATGAATGTTAAGGAGAATATGTAATGCCCACATTAAGCAGTGAAAAACATCTTGTGCAACTTACTTGTTGATGAAATGAAGAAAGGGCAGGTGCTTGGATTACAAGTCAAATTAAATGACAATGTATCATTCTCATTATCGGTGGCCAACACACTGTAGACAATGTATCCAATATCCCAAGCTGTTGTCAGCGAGACAACAGTGATAGAACCTTGAAATCATGAACAATGACAAATATTAGATAAATTAAGATTGAATGTCATGCAAAGGGGCAAGACTTTTACAGAAACCTAAAATACACTAGAATTGATAAAATCACACCGTGTGTAAATAACAAATTACTGAATCACTATAAACAACTATTCACATATTTTCACTTGTTTTTACCATGAGGGGGGAAAATGTACTGAACCTTCCTTAAAAATATCTAATTGTATAGTTCGAGTTCTCAGTAGACATATCACATATGACTATATAAAGAATTTAAAGCTTAAATAAGTTTATCACTTTGAATATCCTTTACACATTTGTTCTTGGCCTTTACTGTGTATCATTATTAACTCCAGCATTATAGTTAAATCTTTGTTACTGACTGTATTAGCCTCTACATTATTGATGGTTTTAATTCTAACATAATCTGAAACTGAAAAAACTACTTTTTATTCTTCTCTCATAATAAAAGTAGAGGTAAAGGGATACATCAAATAAAAAAAGAGATATTTTGATATGGCATAATGTTATCTTTAATAAAAAGGCAGAATATAAAGAGAAGAATTCTTCTGAAACAAGATCAAGATATATTAGATTATAACCAAACCTAGATTAATGAATTCTGGTGGAATGTTTTCGGTAATGTTCACAGTAAATATCCCGGTGTCTGCATCAATTCCATCATTACACGAAATGTTGAGAGAATATACATTTTGGATGCTGAACTCCAAACCAGGATTGTTCTTGACATAAATTCCCCAGTTCGATGTATTTGAAATTTGTTTTACTAGAAATGAAACGTTTGTCGTTGTTAAGTTGCATGTAAGTGATGTTGAAGTATCTGTAACGTTGATGGTATGCAATAGCATTTCAATGTAGGTAGTTTCAATGATTGATGTTGATGCAGGTAAATTGTGTATGACTGGAGCCTGTGAATATAAAACAAAAATGATATTGTTATAACAAAACATGTTCAAAAAGCAAGAAATATTATAATGCACATACTGGACATGTATGAAAAATTGAATTATGCTCTCTCTCTCTCTCTCTCTCTCTCTCTCTCTCTCTCTCTCTCTCTGTCTTTTTTAACAAGAATTTAAATAATCAGATTTATATCAATGGGCTGGTTTAGTAACCTTAATTTGCTATAGAAAAATAGTGGCAATAGCTGTTGTAAACTGTGAACCTGTCCTATAAGTTGTGAGAACAGTCAGGAGATATTGTTTTCCTTTAAAAAAAAATGTAATAGAAAGACAGAACAATATATGTAGTGCTTCAACACATTGACAGTATCGCCTTTTCATTTTCATCGTAGGTTAATATTAACTAAGTATGGACACCTGTGCATCAATATAACACATTTAATCTTGTGACCACATTGTAAATACTTTTAAATAGTAGATATGTTTATTATTCTATCTTTACTGAAAACTGATTTGCGTCGAAAACTAGGGCAGTCCTCCAGTTTTGATTTTTGACTTACCACATTGGTCACGGTAATGCTAAAAGTTCCTGTTGATGTCTGGGAGTAAGCATCTAACACTTCAAACAGAAGAGTATTAAGACCTATTGCACCAGGTAAGGTAGACAATACTCTGACTGTATCTGTATCAACAACAAAATAATAAAAGAATTATTATTGAATAAAAACTGATAATGCAAGGAGTATAATACCCTAAGATATCCCTACTGAACAGAAAGGAATCGATGTTTATAAAGCAATGTTAACAGACAAAAAGATATAATATGGATAGTTTGATACACTATGGTGAAGGAAGGGCTACGATTATCTTTGGAAACAAAAAATTTTGGTGGTTGTTTTTAAAATCTAAATATAATTAACTTTATACAAAATATACTAAATTTGTATTCTACATATTGGATACATATTTCAAATTATTTGTGGTCTAACATTTGTCTTCTCGAAAAGAGGCATGTCCATTGTCTGCCTACACCCTAGTTTTGATCAATAACTTTTTTATTGTCATCAAATATGAAGTTTTCTTCATTTATTTGTTCTCCATGCACCTTACTTCATTTGGAATGAATAATCTGGCATACTAGGAAAGAAAACTTGCATCTTTGTTTCTTGATTAATAGTAACAATGTGATTTGCCACAAAAATAGGTAGAGATTATAAAACAAATAATACATGAAACATATTTCATTATGATATTTACATACCTTTATTGCTTCAGTTTTATATGCTTAATCCATAGATCATTGTGCTATAAAACTATGACACAAAGTGAATTTTGAAATATAGTTTTCGTTACAGATATAATTTATTACCGATTATTAACCACAATGAAATCTCTCAGCAATGTACGTCTAACAAATAAAATCTACTTACAGGTTTTTGTGTCAAAGGAAAAGTAAGGTGTATTATTCGTCATCCTGACAATCAAAACATCCTCTGGGTTGTCGTCTTTGAATGTCAGTGTATATAGAGCGTTACCAACTGGCTCCATCTCATTGATTGTTGTAGCATTCGGTAGGTTGGTGAAGTATGGAATAGTTTCTGGGGGTTATACATAGAGACTTTATTTATAGATATAGCTACATAAAAACAAACAATCTAATTTAATTTCATTTGCAAAGACATATTGAACATCAGAACAAATATGTATTACCCATGTTACATTGAATGAACACTCTGAGATTGCTCATGCAAACTACTTTCAGTGCTAAAATATTTCATGACAAAAAATTGGTGGGCGTGGGGTGACAGTGAAGGGTGTACTAACCATTCTACAATATATTAGAATATACAACAAGGGTGTATGTATTACCTGTGATTGTTACATTCAAGACAAGGGGTCCAACAAGCGAGTGTCCATCAGAAACATACACATTTACATCATACGATGGTATGGAATGCCCACTTAGGTTAGCAGATACTGTTATCACTCCAGCTAAGATGCCAGAAAAGAAGCAGAGATTAGATAGAATATTAACTTTTGGGATACAAAAGATTGAACGCATTTTGTATTCAGGAATGAGAAAACATTTCTGTGTAATTGAAATGTGATAAAAACAATAATGTTTCAAACATATGTAGCCATTTATGTCTATACATCATCCAATAAGCTAAATAAAACCAGAAAACCAATTATCAATATATTAATGTGGCATAGTAAAGAAAGTATATAAGTTGAATTAATATCTAATAAATTTCTCATACAACCATCTGCATGGCTTAAAACCAAAACTGCATATACCTGGTTGTAAGTTGAGTACAAATACAAACCTTCATTGTGTGATGCACTGGACGATCTTAATTAACCCTGGGATTTCTAGAAATAATCAGTAGAACAAACAACAAAGACCCTTATCTGCTGGCGCATTAGGGTTGTTACTAGTTTGTATCATGCTACATTTATATATATCTTACAAAATAAAAGAACAAACTTACATGAATGAGAAATGGAGAAGGGGCAGGGATTTGGATTACAGGTAAAATTAAATGACAAAGTATCATTCTCATTATCAGTAGCCAAAACTGTGTAAACAATGTAGGTCAACTTCCGAGCTGTTGTCAAGGAGACATTGGAGGTGGAATCTAAAACATTAAAATAAATATATATATATATATATATATATATATATATATATATATATATATATATATATATATATATATATATATATAATTGCATCATGTAATATCCTGGTAAAATTGAAATGTAATTTATACAAAGATATTATTTCTTAACAATATTTGTTCAAATGTGTTCTGTTTTGAAATATGAGCAATACGAAGTCAAGATTATTGCATAGAAGGTGCTCCTATCAATCTTACTTCCTTTGTAACAACGTAATTTCAAGGATATATTGTTCATATGTACATGTAGTTCATCATAAATGTGTCTGGCCATTCAACTGTAAAATCATAAACAGTTTCAATTTCTGAAGACAATAGTAGGACTTAAAGTTCATCCCATAATCCTGTGAGAGCTTTTAGAAACAACTAAAATTATAAAGTTATGAACCATTGAAATTGTTGTTTTTCTATGTTTTAAGTTTTGTTAAAATGACAAACAAAGGAAACAAATTGGACACAGTAGTAAACCACAAACTTTGAATATGCAATTATTATTCCATGATCTTTAAATTCCAAGGTGCAACCATGTAATACTATACTTGCCCATTTCCTTTCCGAATAAATGTTTATCTAATAAACAAAAATAATGTCATATAATTTATTAAAAGAAAATGCTGTCCTAAAAAGGAGGAAACACTACAGTGGAGACATAAGTTTAGTATCTGTTTTAATCCTGACCTAAAATTGTGAATGTCGGCGGGATGTTTTCTGTAATGTTCACAGTAAATATCCCAAAGCTGGCGTCAATTCCATCACTACATGAGATGTTAAGGAGATAAACATTCGTTAAGTTGTACTCCAAATTGGGATTGTTCTGGACATAAATTCCCCAGTTGCCTGTAGTTGGAATCTGTTTTACTTCGAACGAAACGTTTGCTGTCATCATAGAGCATGTTATTGACGTTGATGTATCCGTAACATTGATGGTATGCAATAGTGTTTCAATATAGGTTGTCTCGATGATGGATGTTGATGCTGGTAAACTATGGATGACTGGAACCTGTGAATACAACCACTTACTTTTAAGAAAGGCTCAACAAAATTAAGACTTAATTAGGAATTTTCTTTCATTTGAAGTAATATCAATGTTTTTCCTTGTTACACATTATTTTGTTCAACAACTCTAGGACACTTGGAAAAATTTCCAAAAGATTTGATGATTTTAAAGTATAGCACTGATTATAAAGGTCACATGTGATGTACAAATAATCTAATGAAAAGCTATTTAAAGTCAACAGTTTCAGATGTGAGGGAAACGAAAAGAAGAGTTTAATATTTGAATAAGTCTTTTTTGTTAGATATACATTTTATGGCTATAATTAGTTTAGAAATTTTCTTTCGACGTATTTGTATTTCAGATCTTATTTGGTTCATTTCAATGGTGATATATTTCATTCTTAGATAAAGACAGCACAACGTTTTGTTACATACCACATTGGTCACATTGATTATGACCGTTCCTGTCGACGTCTGTGAGTAAGGATCTGAGACCGCAAACACAAGAACATTGGTACCCATTGCCCCAGGGAGAGAAGAAGCTACTCGGATTGTATCTATATAAATAAAAGTCAATGCCAAGTTCATCGGACATAAAATTATAATAACAGAAAGGAACATAATACAAAGTGTATATATATATATATATATATATATATATATATATATATATATATATATATATATATATATATATATATATACACTACAAGACTGGTAATAGTTATGATTGTATTATTGACTCTTGTCACTAATTACGGATAGTATATATATAAAGTTGTTGACATGAGAATTATTTTTCCTAATTGTAATAGTCTTTAGCAAAATCATTTTTTTAGTTCAATTTTCAATTGCAATTTATTTATTTAAATTGTTCATTGGAATTATAAAACACTCATTGATTTAGGACCAAATTACTATCATCAAATTGTTGTAAATACATTCGAAAACATTTCGGATTCTATCCATGTGATACAGAAATATTGTTGGCACAGTATCGCATTGAATACTACTAGCACATCAGCACATTAAATTATGGAATTCGTCAATAGAATTTATTTGGAACACTCTATAAGTTTGGAAGTTAAGTACTTTTTGGGATTTAGTTAATTATACTGTTAGCTAAATCTAAATTTTCACTTTTACTTAGATTAAGACTATAGAATCATAAGGTAATGGGATTCAGAAAAAATAATCTTGTGATATAGCCACCAATGTGGGACAAGGATTAAGGTCAGAAATTATAGTAATAATTGAAAACTTTACCCTGTTTGTTTTGTGAAAAGAATTCCTTCATTCAGATCAACATTAGCCTTTAAGAAAGATAACAATGTGTTTGATGCAAGAGAAGTTACGTACCACCTAGAAACAAAACCTCAGCTAATACAATGGCGAACACTTTCCGTTACTTTTGTATGACACAAACCAGATATAAGCATTTAAAAACATTTACCACATTTCAAAATAGTATGTAAATACAAATAGAACTTATGAACAATGTAGATTCTTGGTTTGTAAGTTTTCTCTCCTTTAATAATTTAGTTTTTGTTTTAAAATTTAAAAATAGAAATAAAATGTATTGAATGCTTATGTGACATTGCAATTTGCCATAGAGAGTTTTGAAAACAGAAAACTAACGTACTTGTAGTGATGTCCAAAGTGAAGTAAGATGTATTTGTCTTCAATGTGACAGTCAAATTATCCTCTGGATTATCGTCCGTGAAATTGAGAGTATATAAGGCAATGTCAGCTGCCACAGTCTCATTGATTGTAATACTTGCTGGTAGATTGATGAAGTACGGTACTGTCTCTGAAACAGAATTATGAAATGTATACAAATATTATTTAGCAAGCTACATAATACTGGACATACATACATGCATCCATCCATCCATCCATCCATTCATACATACATACAGGTCAAAGGAGAAACAGAAAAATTTTAAGGGCTGAAAATGTCAATTATTCATATATAAAAATTATAGACATGCTACTTTTGCATACAAGGATGACTTATTTTTATTACCTGTGATAGTGACATTTAAGACAGTGGGTCCCACAACTGAGTGTCCATCAAAGACATATACATTAACAGCATAAGATTGAATCGGATGTCCATCAAGATTCTGAGATAGCTTGATCACACCAGCTGTCACAAAAAGAAAAATGGAATTAAATCTCGCTAAAGTTAGGAATAGGGTTATATCTTTCCAGGATTATATTTAGCAGTTAAAATGAGTGAAACTGTATAGCATGGATATTACTACCTTTTATATGGTTAAAATTTGATAAATATTATTGCTGGCAAACAAAAGAACCACATGTAACTAGAATATGACAGGAAACTTCAATTTTTCACACATGTAACATTAAACCTTTATATCCTTGAGACAATTGTTCCGTGAAAATAATTGTATAAAATCTTTAGGTGATATTACCTGTACAAACTTTCATAGAAGCAATACATATAGTACACACGTTTCTTAATCAGAGGTTGCAGCCCATTGGATGAAAGTAAATAAGAACTTAAGTAGAAGAGAAATGTATCTTGTAATAATTCCAATTTTTATGAATTAAACAAATTTCCTGTAATATGATTGGATGTAAACAGTCATGTGATGTTGGTAATATCTGCTGTTTTTGTGTCCCTTTCAGATCTTGCATCACAACAAGTTAGTTACATGCATGTCTCTCTTTTAATACTCGCAGTAAAATAAAAAACATTGTTCTGTCTTCACTTTGGGCAAATCTCATTGTTGGTTATTGTGCAATAGCCATGGCGATTCTCAGAAAGAAATGTACCATGCTGATGCAGAATGTGTAGCCTTGACCTTAATCTGTGTGTATAGAGCAGACAACAAGTCAACTGTCTTCACTGCCATGTAGGTGTACATTATATTTATGTTTTGTACAAATGTGACTCCTCATCTATTGAAATTAAGTCTATCTTGGGCAATTTGAATGCTGATATAATATGATTTTAAGGGAATATGCTAGTTTTGGAAGCAACCATGATTAATTTGTCAGCATCCATGACTCACAACCAGTCCAATTTCTTACTCGAATATGTCCATGTTAACTAACCTGGTAAGTCCTTTAGCAAGACACTTACTCCCATTGTCATGCTACTAAATAACTTGTATTCATGAGACATCCCTCCAAAACCCTACCATTTATTAATTCCATTCCCACTGTGTTATTCCATTCCCATTGTGTTATTCCATTCCCATTTTGTTTGGAGTAACCATTCATCGTTCACTTTCACTCTTACAGGGTTCATAATGAATTATAAATGATACATCCAAAGACTTCCCAAACTTTCAAAGACCACAAACAGATTTCTAAGACCTATTTTGGTTAACATTTTGAATACAAGTTATGTTATTTGAGAAAACAATGAATGCAAAATATGACAATATTGTTTAGTGTTGAAATGAAACTGAACTGGTTATCAAAAGAAATAAATCAGGAAAACTCAACTACATCCGAATAGAATAACGATGGACAATTTTTTTTAAATTATACATAGAAATTAGAATATTTGGGTTTATTTCAATTTTCAAAGACTTTTAATGACCTCAGGGTAATCTGCTTGACTATTCCAAACTTTCAAGGCCTTCAAAATGCTACATCATTTTCTTTAATCTGTCTAAGAGCTTCAAAGAACGTATAAACCCTGTCCTTAGTCATGACCATGATACGCTATGTTTCCTTTCTTTTTAACACTGAAAATTTGGTATATTTCAGAACTGTGCAACTAAAACAAAGATCAAACTATTTTATGATTTATTGGTGCAGTAGGTCATTTTACTCTTCTAAATCCAATACAAATACTTAATCTGTGCACTGAATTAAGAATGAATATAATGTAGTGTAGTGTAGTGTAGTGTAGTGTAGTGTAGTGTAGTGTAGTGTAGTATAGTGTAGTATAGTATAGTATAGTATAGTATAGTATAGTATAGTATAGTATAGTATAGTATAGTATAGTATAGTATAGTATAGTATAGTATAGTATAGTATAGTATAGTATAGTATAGTTATGTATGTATGCTCGGTTAGGTGCCCAGAGTGGATGAGTGGTCTAACGCAGTAAATGTTATGGATCACTGCTGCCTCATCTCTGTCTTTGTGGGCTCGGCCAATGGCGTAAGTGAGAAAGCTTGCCAGTAGCATCACATGAGTCGTTGGTTCATTCCCTAGATGAAAGGTTTGCTTACTGGATGGTAATGTGTATAATGCACTTATCTAGGACATGGCTTTCAGTGTTTTAGCAAGTGAATTTTGTTACCTGCATTGTGTATTGTAACTTGCTGACTCATGATGTTTTAGCACCATGACATAAACTTATTCAGTATTTATTGTGACCTTGTATGACTATTTCGTACATATTGTACGTGTTAGTCATCAGGAAATTACTTTGTATCATGTATAATTTAACCAGGGCATGGTCAATTTATTCTGTAATTCTAATGTTTTGCTGTGCACTCAATGCCAATACATACTAATCTGTCAATTGCACTCTTTTAGTCAGCATGCGCTATACAATCTAATCTATATAATCTAATTGGCTCCTGGTCGTATGATCTACTTTTTTAATAAATAGCAGGCATATACATGTATTATAGAGATTCACTGTTATCATGTCCACCATTCGGACCAGACGCATATGGTCTTGTATTATTCATACTAATCAAAAGCTAGACAAAAGAAAACAATGCAATATTGAAAAGGACTGGTCCAGAATGGTAAAATTGAAAAGAAAATACTTTCACTCCCTGAGTGTTGTTACTACTTACATGACGAATTTATCGAGAAAGGACACGTGCTTGGATAACAGGTGAAATTGAACAATAAAGTATCATTCTCATTATCGGTGGCTGACATTGTGTAAACAACAATTCCACTATTCTCAGCTGACGTCAAGTTGATAATGGGTTCAGTATCTGAAATCAGAAAATAAAGGGAATACTGGCATAAATGACATTCAAGTATTGAAAATGTGAAAGATTTAGATTTGATTTTAAAGACATTAGCAGAGATGAGTTCGCCTACAAACGAGGTACAGTAGTGAGGCAGGAACAACCAAAAACCATTCCATACAAATAGTTTATTTTGTTTATCTAACAGTTTGTTTTCATCAAGGGTGGAAATGCCATGAATTTGTCCAACTTATTCCTGAATTTTTTCACAAAGATATAAATGATATGACAGCTCTTAATCAATTCCATTATTAAATCACTTTACTAAGTAATATAAGACAATTTGAGTAATGCATTTTAGTTGTGCATTCAGTGCATTTGCCATCTGTTTAAAAATGCTTTCAGTGTTCAAATGTGTTACGCAATGAATGTTTATACTGCTGGTGTTGAAGTTGTAGATAAAACAGAAATGAAACTTTCAAACAAACAAACAAATGAACGTGATATTCGCCATGTCCACAACATAAAAAGTGAATGTGCAGTATTGAAAATCCCATTCTGATCATTTATATATTTAACTGCAATTGACAGGGCATAAACATACAGCTTCTGAGCTGGTGATAAGAATGTTGATAACATATCGATTGAAATTTTTGCATCGTGAATTTTTAATTTTATAAAATTGCACTTTTATTAGTTCAGAAAATCTGAGTTACATGACCTTTTCATGAGTTCAAAAACTTGATACACACCTAAACAATTGTACTTTAATTTCAACTACATTTCCAACCGAAATCTCATTCTCCTTACTGCACTCAAAACAAAAAAAATCAATGTGATATTCCATTGATTGTTTGATGCTTTCAACTAAAAGAATTTATATTTCTGGCATATTATGATCCCAAACAATCAATGACGGAACAGATGTGTTGTTGATTCAATGCCAGTCCATTGTTAAAATTCATATGGAATTGACACAGCTATAAATAAAACCAGTCCATCATAAGCAGGAAAGAAAGACTGAATTAAATTAAGAGGAAAAACAAATTCATCCATTCAATATCATTCCACATCAACAGGAACATTATATTTCAATGTACATTAATTCAAAATATTACTCAAAATTTTAATGTAAAGAAGACTAAAGTAAATATTTTCTAAAAATCTAATATCGAGCATGCGACAAAGTTCAAAGGTAGATATGCGATGTTACATACGTATTAAAGTTGTTACTGTGTATTGATGAATCGACTCTAATGTAATCATTTTGGAATACAGCGAAAATTAAACTACTTTGTTCTTTTATTGTATTCTTGTCATTATTAAGACTTAGGTAAAAAAAACGAAATTAGTATATAATAAAATATGAACTCATTTTTTTTAAAAAACTAATAATGTACTCCCTAGGTCGTGCAGCATTACTCAGAAAAACTCGCCCATATTTTCCCATATAAATACTGTAATCTACTGAAAATCCTGAAAAGATTGAAGAGATGTGAAGCTAAATGATGAGCAATAAATATTGTACATAAGATGAATCACATCCAAAGAGATACAAAAAAAAACAAGCGTGTTTTGTTTGATTATGGTATTGCAATGCATTTATATAAGCAAAAAAAAACATTTTCATTGCATCAACTCAAAAGCTAAATTTGTTTTGTTTATTACATAACCCCTCTTATACCATTACACAATATATTTAGCTTTACTTTATGAATGAAATTTAAAACGATTTGAGATTTATAAAATCAGCATGCTGACATCAAGAAGACACTGAAGTAATTATGATCTAGATGTTTGATGCAGAAATACAGACTACACCACTGTATAAAATATTTGATCAAGCATGCAAATAGGTACATAATAAACGCTTAATTCAAACCTAAATTTGTGAATGTTGGCGGGATATTTTCTATAATGGTTACAGTCATTATTCCCATGTCTGCGTCAATTCTGTCATCACAGGAAATGTTGAGATAATACACTTTTGTTATGTTGTACTCCAAACCAGGACTATCCTTGAGGTAAATCCCCCACTCAGTTGTATTTGGAACCAGCTTTACTAGGAATGGGACATCCGTTGTTGTCAGGTTGCATGTAATCAACATTGACAGATCCGTCACATTAATGGTATGTAAGAATGTTTCAATGTAGGTTGTCTCGATGATTGACATTGACGCCGGTAAATTGTGAATGACTGGAGCCTGCAACATAACATCTTATCAGACAGTGGTCACTTAGGTGAAATTAAACATTTTAACATGTATAATTATGACTGCATATAATGAAAGATGTTCTAGTCGCCACTTAACAGAGTGGGACACGAATTTACACCCAACATTATTTTTCTACACATTCCCATTCAAGAATTCCTCAAGAAATGAAACCATTTGCAAATTTAAAAAAGCAAAAATCTTGATCCATTAAAATCATTTTTATTTGACCCCTAAGCAACAGACATGGCATCATTTAGTATGAAATGTTCAATCCATAATCAAAATCAAACTTTATCTGGAGCATGTGATAAAACTTGCATTACTCTGAATACATGTGATAAATTTGTATCACCTCTTCTGGCGAATAAAACTGATCAGCAAGTAGATTACCGAAACAAGTAAGTCACCAGTCTTAATTAGTATCAAGTCATATTTAAGTCGTTCATGCGAACTCTTAGAAATCTAACAAGTATCCGTTGTCTTAAATGTAGCTTGTATCTTTTTGATACTTTTGGTTAGAAAATGACCATGTATTAAATTAGCTTATATTAAAAAAAGAACACTTTGAGGGAGAGGTAACTGTTAAATAATACGAAATGTAACAACAGTGCAGTAAACAGTATGCTAGTCATGTTTCAAAACAATTTACTACAATGAACAGTTTTGACTAGATGCATAAGGCATGTAAGCTGTCTTCTAAATGCATATAAAATGTTAAACTATCTGTGCAATATAATAACATGGACCTATAGAAAAAGTTTTCTTGAAATAATATTTGTTACTGGGAGGGACGAATGATATATCCATACAGATTCTATTAAACAATAATGCATGCAGAAAACAAAAGTAGTCTCTTACTGTTACGAGAAAGATGTCAGACAACCATCCCAAGCTTACGAAAATAATATGCGGTCAAGATGGTACTCCGACTAAAGTCTCTTAATTGAAATGGGAATGTACATGCAATTGGAGTCTTGTAACACAAACACAACAAACGCTAAATGAACGATGTGTACAAATGAAGCAGCACAATTCAGCCAGAAAGGCAAAGAAAGGAATAGGTCTCAAGCGTGTATTGTCCATGTGAAAACGGAATAAAATATTTGCAAACTAAATCCCATGGAAGTCTTGTAACGCTAACACAGGCTGAATGAAATGTTTGCTAATGAAACAGCCACAGTCAGTATAAAAGACACTGAGAAGATGCTTGTCCATTGTATGACTTGCATAAAGATCTCCATGAAACTAAAAAGATTGTCTTGAATCAACTGGACTAAAAAGTAATTCTTTGTGGCATAAAAAGGATGAAAGATCTCCCATTTGTACAAATGAAATCACTATCCTTGACTGTATTGTTAATTGATCATTATTGTTAAGGATAATTATGGCAGTGACTGCGGCAACAAATATAGATGCTGCTACAAAAACTAATTGCACATGACCCACAGTTGCAGATAAAATAGTACTAACAAGATTAATATAGCATGCAATGCTGCCATTGTGTTTTGTTAAGATCTGGACAAACATATTGCAGAAGTTATACAAACTGGTTGTTATCAGATACACCATAATTCTACGAAGTGATTTGTGACCAGATTGAAGGGTCAGAGTTGTAGCCAAACAAAATAAGCAGCTCTGATCCATGCAGAGAGTATTACAAAGTTTCCTGTAAATGATAGGTGAATTAATTGGTGTGTGTGTGTATGTGTGTGTGTGTTGTAAATTCCACATGGGGAGCTCATTGATGACACAGTTGTGTAAATTTTGCCAATCTTATTTTCCATAGATGAAGTATGAGTGTCTTTGTATGACTAACATCCCACATGGTCCTGTTTTTCTATCAATAATATTTTGGTTGTATTTATCTGATTATGATGTCCATAATTAAGTTTGTCGAAATGTAACATCAGGATCAAAGTCACCTTCCCATGTGAATCCACTGAGTTAGAACTTCAAAAATTTTGTTTACCTTTTCCACACATTTTAGTTACTCACAGCAGTATCTAAGCACTTTTGCTGACACCTACAATATACCGTTCCACAACAACCAACATAACTAGCGGTATTAAAAGTGAAACTTTAGTTTCTCACAAGAGCTGGCTAACATTTTAAGCTATTTGTTTAAGAAATCTCTTTGTCATCTCCACCCTCTGCTGATTTCAGTCTTGCTAACTTGTGCAAAACTAGATATAAAAAAATAGAATTCCATTTTAATTTTAAAATTAGGGAAAGCTAAGAAATATACTAGAAAGAAAAATAGTAAGAAATTATGTAAATTACTTGAAATTCAAACTTGTTCTCATTTAATTAAACATATCGTCGTAAACTTAAAACAAAAGCATGCTCTTTTTCATATCCTACTTCTCTCTTTAATCCAGATTGTATGTACCATATTAAAGACCCAGCTCCAACTCTCGGAGCAAATCTGAATTTGGTTTGATGTGTCCGTGTATGTTATATGTAATCAACATTCAACGTGATACTAAAAGAGCATCGATAGTCTAACCTGTTTTGGAGAAAATATGACAAATATGGGGTTTGACAAAGAAAGTAATAAAGTGCAAAAAGTTGGAAAATCGGGGAAGCTGGATACACTGGTCTTTACATCTAAATACTAATTTCCTAGAAGTTAATTATTAAACTACATAGTTATGTATGTATATCTGAAACTTTGGATATACAGAAAATAGTAAAGTGAAGATGAAGCTATTCTCTGTGTACAAGAACAAGTATACAATAGACAAACTGTGCACATTATACTCAATGAAGACAGAAAAAAGCATGATCACATTATAGAGTGTGCATTGCCTATCCCAGGTTAAAAATATAATATAATGTTGTAATAAAACCTAATTACTGTAACCTTTCTTACCACATTGGACACCATAATCGAAAAAACCTAATTACTGTAACGTTTCTTACCACATTGGACACTATAATCGTAAAAGTCCCAGTTGATGTCTGACTGTAGGGGTCCCATACTTTAAACACAAGTACGTTGTTACCTATAGCACCATCTAGAGATGAGAGGACTTTGATTTCTTCCACATAAATAGAAGAGTAAGAAAAATATAATAAGTAAATACAAATAAAGTATGATAACGACATTGATGTGCAACAACACTGTGATAATAAAGGGACAAGAAAGAAATATACATAACAAATTGTGAGAAATATAACATGCAATAGGCAATTATCATTGGACAAGATATTGTTCTTGTGTTTTGCATCTAAAGCTTTACAATCCATCTTATTATCAATATATAGTATGTTACCATCCCAATAATTCATGAATATGTGTTGTCAAGAATGAAAACTACGCGCCATTAAAAAGGATACGCTTGATTAAACTAATTTTAGAAAAACCATTCTGTATGACTACTGACACAACACTATCAGAAGCAGCAATTAGCAAAACACAGCTTACTTAAGCTAAAGGTTGTAAAGATATTTTAACTGCCATGACGATAATATCTTTATTACATTATATATGCCATGTTAACAGCTTACTTGAATCTGCATCAAAGGTGAAGAAAGATGTATTTGTCATCATCATGACGGTCAAATTATCCTCTGGGTTGTCATCCGTGATGTTGATCGTGTACAAAACATTGCCAATTGCCTCTATTTCATTGATAGTCATATTAGCAGGTAGATTGGTGAAAATTGGAACTGTTTCTGAAAACATATCAATGGACTTATTAAATGATTAGGAAGCATACATACATACATACATACATACATACATACATACATACATACATACATACATACATACATACATACATACATACATACATACGCTAAATAAATAAATTAATTAATTAAAAAACAAACATTAACAAAAGGCCATCATGTTCTTGTCAAATTCCGCAATTTTGTTGTATGACAGATCACGGAGATATAATGCTCTCTGGCTCATATAACATAAGAGTGTCACCTTTTGCTATCTTTTTTCATTTGAGAATGGTTTCATGTTGTTCCACATATATATGTATAGATGTGTGTATGTGTGTGTATATGTATATGTGTATCTATGTGTTTGTGTGTGTATATATATGTATGCTTATGTGTGTACCTTTATATATATATGTGTGTATATGTGTGTGTATGTGTATATATGTGTATGTATGCATAAGCACATATGTCATGTAGAAAGAACTACATTGATAATTACACTGGTATACGTTTCAAATTTTTTAAATACTCTTTTCTGTTGTATTTCATGATTTTGTATTATCCTGAATTTGATTAATCTGATGTAATCTCTGTTGAAGAGGAAATAAAGTCAGTCAGTCAGTCATACATACATACATACATACATACATACATACATACATACATACATACATACATACATACATACATACATACATGAATGCATGCATGCATGCATACACACACACACACACACACACACACACACATACATACATACATACATATACATACATGCTCCTTCAAATCTGAAAGGGACTTTAAATTTCAAAGTCACCCATTTTTAATAAGACTGTTTTTCTTTGATCACTGGAATTTAAATTCTAATAAATTGTCATGAACATGTTAAAGAGGTATCGCCATTACCTGTGATTGTGACATTCAGGATGGTTGATTCCACAAGTGAGCGTCCGTCGTACACA
Source organism: Unio pictorum (assembly GCA_030141615.1). Lineage (NCBI taxonomy): Eukaryota > Metazoa > Mollusca > Bivalvia > Unionida > Unionidae > Unio > Unio pictorum. The sequence continues at coordinate 10,846,458 of JARLTB010000110.1, forward strand.
TAAATCTTAACGGCATAGAATGGAACTGGATGTCCGTCCAAATCCCAAGATACAGCAATCAAGCCAGCTAGAATAACAATAATGGTGGCAGATGAAACATGTGTTTAATTTATATGGCAATGTTTATTTAGTAAAGATGTTTTATTTGAGCTAGAATTAATCTATTAGGTTGTTTCAAAGATTGTTGTTATTTAAAATCATGATTACTCTCAGCTGTTATGATACAATGTAATCTGCGGGATACCTTTTAATAGAAAAAAGTAAAAACACTTAAAAAATATAGACCAATGAGATTTCTAGTGTATCGGATATATTGATAACTAACGGAGAACTTCTTCCATCGTTTTCCATTTTGAGTTGTACTGAAGCAGCAGCTACAATATGGTAACAACAAAAGGCATTAATTCTTTTTATATGGTAAGTCGCAGTTCTTTTTATATGGTAAGTCGCAGTTCTCTCCGTTCATTATAAATATTAAAACAAATACAATTCACTACAGAGAATGACTCATATTTAATTGAAAACAGGCTTTCAGATATAAATTTCATGTGTTGTTTAATGTACAATAGAATGACAGATACAAGAGTCCTTTCTGTAAAATGTACATGGTGGAAATTAACCAGACTAAACCTTGACTTCAACGATTTTTATTTATGGTTATGATGTTAGGTCCTTTCGTTAATACAGGCTAATTATGAAAGATGTTCATCTGAAAGACTCACTTCATAACAAAGAAATTAGTTTAGAGTTATTACAGTTTAATAATCTCATGAATTAAACCTTAATAAATATCATAATTAATGGCTGCCCAGTAGATTGGTCTAGATGACGAGGCCCTGTCGTAACATTAAGATAGGCAATTTTTACTGGCTATCCAATAATTTAGCTATAAAAGAAGACATTCCTGCATATGATTTTATATGTTAAACCCAAGGCAGGACCATCTTGGTTACCCATAATTTAGCTCTATAAGATAAGATTCTGGTAAAATTTAGTTCTATAGATTCCATCACAAAATTATGACAGGGTCTTGCTGTTGGCTATCCAATGGATTAGCTCAAAGAGATGGGCCAGGACATAACGTTGATCAAGTACTCTGCTGTTGGCTAACATGTATTTTGTGGCAATTATGTGTATAAATTCTTTAGCTACCTGTACCTGTCATTGGAATTTTTCGAAAACAACTGATTTAGTTGAAAATATGAAGTCTTATAAATTACATATTTATTTGCGGTTGTGTTTCAGATTATTGGAATCTGGTAGCAACATGAAAAATTTCCAATTATAATGGCAACTGCATGGAATTTATTTATTTTATATTTTGAAGTTGTCCATATTAATATGCAAGAAAAACGTGATGTATAAATTCATTTATGAGATGTATCAACGTTTCATTAAAAGGAATCGAGGCTTTCCGAGTTTCATTTTCATGACAATTTATATGAGTGGTATATCATTGATACAGTGTTAAACCAATGGCATTGGTATATCAATTTACTTTTTAACAGACATTTTAAATGGCATGTTAATTTTAATGCAAGTGGTTAACTAAGCTGTAATGAAGAAGAAACCTGTGTGTTTAACAATAAAATACATAATTTAAAAATGAACAATGGCTTAAACTGTAATCAAAAACTAATTTTATCATCTTGTGTTCAGTCAGAACAGCTATACTCTTATAATTTGATAGTTTCGCTATGTAAGGTATACACGATAACTTGATGAGTGAAGATTTACTGAATAAAATGTTTGAAACTGTATTTTTCATGGATTTCTACAGTGACATTGTTTCGTAATACAATTATATAAAGACTGTCGTCGGTGCAGAAAAATGCAGCTTACATGATGACGAAATGTTGAATGGACATGTGCTTGGATCACAGGTTAAATTGAAAGTCAAGGTATCATTTTCAGTGTCGTTGGCTGTCACTATACAGACGACGTATCCTGCGTTCAGATCTGTTGTCAATGAGGCATTGTTGTTGCAAGCTAAAATTAACCAAAATGGCTGAAAATAATGACGTGACAGTCTCAAGAAGTCAAACATATTCCATGCATATTTTGGTAAATTGAAAATCTCTGCATATTTACTCTAAATCCTTATGAAAAGTATAATTAAAATTCTATGTTTTTCTTCACAGTACTATGAGATGCATTCATAAAAGAGATTTACTTGTCCCCTTGACATACAGTCATAAACCGTCATGCATGGTTGAATTGAAGTTTAATAAATTTCAAATGCATATGATTGATAGTACAATGAAATAGACTGGCAGGCAAAGAAGGTGGTAGCATAGGTTTATTTCACTAACACAAAAAAGATTTGTTGCTAATAAACTTTGACTTTAATGACAAACTTATTTACAGATTAGTAGTTCATAAATTGAAACTTGCTTGAGGGGTATCTTCACAAATATAGTTTGGTATCATAAGGAAATCATAATTTAAAGTGACGTAGCCTAACCCATCAATTTGTTTTGTCATCTCTTTGGACATATTAATTGTAGTATTCTACGGTTATCTCAGGTTCATCCTGAACATTATCAAATTGTTTTTCTCTCGTCATGATTTTATTTACACGTCAGTTTAACTCTGATTTGGTTTTATGGTAAATTTCTTTAAACAGCTAAATGAGAAATAACATGCTATATTTGCAAAAGATGTGTTGTTAAGTATATCTTTATTTGCAGTAATTCGTAGTATATTATTGTGTCTATATTATGTGTAACTTTTTCCTGACTATAAAGTGTAATGAGTCTCTAAAGTCATGATCCTAGAAATTTAGTTTGTATTTGAAATGAATAGTGCAGAATTTTAATGATTTATCAATAATATTTAGCGCAGATGTTTACCATCATTATAATATAATATTAACGAGATTAATAATAATAATAAATAATACCCCTTTAAGAGTGTGTTACCACTGTATGTTGCAATAGTGTGTTCGGTATCTATTTGGTTTTATGTCAGGTTGAAAATACCCAGATCTGCTAATGTGCTGGAGCATCTGGGCCTTGCAGTTTGTTAAAAGCAATCAGTGGAATAAATCTACATTAATCCTGGTCTACATTATGCAATGACATGTTGTTTGCAGTTGTACTTATAAAAGAGAGATTGAGAGATAAGAAAGTCAGCCAGAATAAGGTGAAAGATGTCGATGATTACAAGGACAAAATCAGGCAGAAAGGAAATAATTTGAGATTATGTATATAATCAAACCTAAATTTGTGAACATAGGCGGAATATTATCTGCGATGTACACAGTAAATATTCCAGTATCTGCAGCGATTCCGTCATCACATGCAATGCTAAGGTTATACACAGATTGTGTGCTAGCCTCCAAAACAGGATTATTCTGTAGGTAAATCCCCCATTGGGTTGTATTTGTAATCTTCTTTATGAGGAATGGGACATCTGTAGCATTAGTTATCATTGAGCATGTTATGTTTGTTGAAGTATCTGTCACATTGATGGAATGTAACAAAGTTTCACTCATTGTGGTCTCAATGATCATTGTTGAATTTGGTAAACTGTGTATAACTGGAGCCTGTAAAAGAAATACTGTGCCAGATTACTCAAATCATCATGCATATAAGATCTGTTTTCGTTAGTAAATGTACAAAATATTTCATGAAATAAAGTGCGTTTGTGCCAAATACAAAATGTTTCCAATTCACTCTTGAAATATTGTCTTATGTATACTCAAAATACGTAGATTTCCTTTACACGTTTACTGATATGAATTTACGTTATTTAATCTGTTCAATTCTGCATTAAAACGTGAATTTGTTTGCGCTGTTAATAAAACTGCTGTTTAATTTGATAATAAACTGCATCCAAACTTGTGACTATCAATTAATATTTCTTTCCAATCAATACTCATCAATGTCCGATATTTCCAGTTTTAAAACATGATTATGATTTTAAATTCAGTTTCATAAGAAGTTAAATAATATATTTAAAGTCATGCCATATATATAAAAAGTTACCTCTTGAAGTCTATGTCTTGCTGTTTGGAGGTTGTTTGAAGGCAATGTTTGAAGAAAGCACCTCGTACATTACATAAATGCTCTATAGGTCAATATTACTGATACATTTTGAAGATATTTTCATCCTATATGTGTGTGAGTGTGTGTCTGAGAGAGAGAGAGAGAGAGAGAGAGAGAGAGAGAGAGAGAGAGAGAGAGAGAGAGATGAAGAAGAAGGAGGAGAAGAAGTAGAAGTGGGACAATGAAGCGCACTGAATTATTTAAATACCAGTTTGATTAATATACAATCAAGCAGAGATATTTTGTAAATGGGAAAGTAGAAGTTCCAAAATCGATATTGTCACTTGGTGATATCACATTTCTAACATTATTATTTATTTATTTTAATATCTATAAATGAAATATATAATAAATGTATCATTTTAATATATGAAACTGTGATAAATGTAACACAGAGACAGAATAAAACTCCATATTTAAAATAATTAATGATACAATATAGAGTTGGACAGTGGTTCAATGAATGATGCCACTTCACAGGTCAACAAGACAGAAAAAGAGACAGACAGATCTCTCAAGATAAAAAGACAGAGAAATAAACAGAGACAGAGAGAGCTTTTGTAAATGGGAAAGTATAGAAGTTCCAAAAGCAATATCATCACTTGGTGATGAAAGTGTATCCATCACTTGGCAATATTGCAATTCTACCATTTATTTAATTTAATATCTCAAAAATAAATACATAATAAATGTATCATTATAATATGTCAAACGCCAATAACATTAAACCCAGACAGAAAAATCTCGGTATTTAGAATTATTGATGATACAATATATTGAATTGGACAGTGAATGAATGAAAGATGCCACTTCACAGGTCAATGAGACAGACAGACAGACAGAGTTATAATATTTAGGTCATCTAATAGATGTAATGTGAAATGATATGCTTCATTTAACTTTAATTCTTAGATATATGGAGTGAATTACTGGTACAGTATTTATTCTTGTATGCCTGATTACTCATTTCATTCATAAGATAGCATACTCGCCATGTTCTGTTTGACCTTGTGACTTACCAAATTGGACACCGTAATTGTGAATGTCCCAGTCGAGGTCTGTGAATATGGGTCTGACACCTGGAACACAAGTTCATTCACACCTATCGAACCCGGTAGGGATGAGGCAACTTTGATTTTCCCTATAATAATGAGAGTGATTAAGAGTGTGAATTGATGGAAATATGGCATAATATCAAGCGCAACAAAACATGAACAAATGGAATATAAACGAACATAGTCTTAAAGTAGGCATTTTTAAAATGAAATAACCTCGATATAAATATATTATCTTTGTCAGAGGAAATGTCATATTGCATTAGTTTTCACACAGGGTTTCATTCCAGTCATATATCCTACAACAATTGCAATGTTAAGGTGATTAGAAAGAATTCATTTTGTTTTAAACTTATTACAACCACACATCGCTTTAAAGGAGTATGGAGTATTTGATGGGTTATTATTTATAGATATACTGCATAAATAAATAAATTACAATATAAAGTGATGGTTCCTTAAGTCAGATGACAATATTTGTAATTAGGAATCTGCAGCACAAACTACAGAACACATGAAGCAACATTATATTCATAAAAAATAAGTTTTAGGAAAGTCATTCAGAGGAATATGCTTAGTATATATAACATTGAAAAGACAATCAGGAGGATTAGAACACAAGACTATAGGTTGCACATGATCACCACAGCTTTTCAAATTGGAAAAGTGCCATAAATGTTACCTCTTTCAATTTGCACTTGGATCAAAGTTTCCTGCCAGTTGACAATAGAAATTAAAGTAGACATGGATCCTTAAATAGTCTTTGTTACTTGTTTCCTTTGTTTCAAAAGTAATTACAATATCATGGCTAGATCAGCAGATTTTTATATTAGATCTCATAAATTAAACCATTTAAAGTTCACAAATTGTCTGCAAAAATCAATTTTATTGTAACAAGGAAATATGATCCATTTATTTGGATGGGGAATGAAGGAAGACTTTATCAACAATTATAGAATAAACCATTTTTGGTGTTGCAGTGATCCAGTTTGCTAAGAGAACAATTGGCATAATCATTGTTGAAAAGTCTTTAAATGATAAATTTGTGTTGCAGTGACCTGTTTGGAAGGAATGACTTTCTGTTTGTTTTGAACTCGATCAGAAACTTGTTTGTTCCATAAATATTGAAATGTACAAGAGGCAGGATTAAAGGCGAAGTAAATGCAATAAATTGATCCAAGCCTCCCACCCAGCCCCAAACTCTAAGGCAAGGGTCCCCATAACACAGTGAAATGGCTCGGGTGGGACGGAATGGGCGCTCTTTGAAATTGTCTTGGGTCTATTACTCGCTTATTTCAGACCATGAATAGGCCCAAAACATTCAAAGTTAAATGAACCAAAATATTTTGCCTACCTTAAACACCATGTTTTAAATTTTTTGCTTTCGAATCGAAGCCAGGTTCAAAATAAGCCACATAATTTAGTCCATTTATATCTTGTTTGCATGAAAGTTAATGTATGGAGAAAGAAACACATTCATGGAAGAAAGAGGGGGATTTAAACTATATCCAAGAAAACTGATTGCAAACCATCCATTAATACTGAACAGCAATATTGTTATACAGTGACGAATTGAAAGGTAAGCATACATGTTCCTTCTCCTGTTTAAACAAACATGGGACATTTTAAAAACAGATAACCTTTTTTCGATGTATAGAGATATGCTTATGTCAAATTAAGCCTACGTCAAATGTAGGCCGTGCTCAAAAATAAGTCGGATAAGAATTACTCATGATAAAAGTATCATTTTTTTTAATTTATAGATTAGAGTCTTGCTATATGATCAAGAGTTATGAAAATCAGACACTTACCTGTATTCGAGTCAAAGGTAAAGTAGGATGTGATGGTCATCATTGTAACATTCAGAACATCCGCTGTGTTATTATCCATGAAGGTCACAGTGTACAAGCTATTGTCAACTGCCTCAGTTTCATTGATTATCATATTGGCTGGTAGATTGGTAAAGTATGGAATTGTTTCTGAGGAAAAAAAGATATTTGATTCAAACATATGGACAATGTTTAAATGTGACTAAAAAGGGGCTACTGGTTTTGAACTGTAAATATAATTGATCAATCTTTATTGATTTATATTTTGAATTCTCAGGATCATAAAACTAGGATCAGTGAAAGCTTCATAATAATTTAAGATGATGCATTCTACACATTAAATGGTTTAAGATACATGTAAAACACATCCAATGTTACCTGTGATGGTAACATTCAAGATGGCAGATCCAACAAGCGAATGTCCGTCTGAGACATATACATGAACAGCATAGGAACGAACACGGTGTCCATCTAGGTTTTCAGATACAGTAATCACCCCAGCTACAATAACAAGAAAGAAGGAAATTGCATTTCTGTTAAAATTCTGGATAGAACTGATCTCGTCAACAATAGTTTGAAGCAATATATGTAGCAAAATAATTTTCAAGCATATTTAGTTACAATAGAGACAGTCAATATATTGCATAGTTTTTATGTAGGTGAAGAGCACATGCAGTTGGAACTTAAGGAGTATATATATATATTTACCTACTATTAATTAGGATTTAGTCTACTTATTAATTTCTAAAACTGATTCTATGCTTTAAACAACAACTGCTAGGATTATCAATTTAAAAATCTTTGTAAATTCTTAACAATTTAAAACTTGAAAGAAAATACAACAATAGTGTAATATGAAATGCATAGTGCATATAAGTATGATGGACGTTTTGATTAACAAACAATTATTTGAGTTTTAGATGCAAATGTGTACCGGTAATATGTTTCCATTCTTTAAAAACTATTAGGAAGTGTGTCTCAAAGAAATGGGGCTTAGCATAGGTCAGATCAAGTAATGGATTCATTAATTGTATGCTGGATAATTTTTGTATTCATACTACAATAATATTACTTTGTACTGGGTAAGCAGGCATTGTCTAATTAAACTTTAAAATAAATCAACTACAAAATGTCCTCAAATAGGATGAATGTCAAGGAGAATATGTAATGCCCACATTAAGCAGTGGAAAACATCTTGTGCAACTTACTTGTTGAGGAAATGAAGAATGGGCAGGTGCTTGGATTACAAGTCAAATTAAATGACAATGTATCATTCTCATTATCGGTGGCCAACACATTGTAGACAACGTATCCAATATTCCAAGCTGTTGTCAGCGAAACAACAGTGATAGAACCTTGAAATCATGAACAATGACAAATATTAGATAAATTTAGATTGAATGTCATGCCAAGGGGCAAGACTTTTACAGAAACCTAAAATGCACTAGAATTGATAGAATCACACCGTGTGTAAATAACAAATTACTGAATTACTATAAACAACTATTCACATATTTTCACTTGTTTTCACCATGAGGGGGAAAAATGTACTGAACCTTCCTTAAAAATATCTAATTTTATAGTTCGAGTTCTCAGTAGACATATCACCTATGACTATAAGGAATTTAAAGCTTAAATAAGTTTATCACTTTGAATATCCTTTACACATTTGTTCTTGGCCTTTACTGTGTATCATTATTAACTCCAGCATTATAGTTAAATCTTTGTTACTGACTGTATTAGCTTCTACATTCTTGATGGTTTTAATTCTAACATAATCTGAAATTGAAAAAACTACTTTTTATTCTTCACTCATAACAAAAGTTAAATTACATCAAACAAAAATAGAGATATTTTGATATGGCATAATGTTATCTTTAATAAAAAGGCAGAATATAAAGAGAAGAAGTCTTCCTGAAACAAGATCAAGATATATTAGATTATAACCAAACCTAGATTAGTGAATGCTGGTGGAATGTTTTCGGTAATGTTCACAGTAAATATCCCGGTGTCTGCATCAATTCCATCATTACATGAAATGTTGAGAGAATATTCATTTTGGATGCTGAACTCCAAACCAGGATTGTTCTTGACATAAATTCCCCAGTTCGATGTATTTGAAATTTGTTTTACTAGAAATGAAACGTTTGGCGTTGTTAAGTTGCATGTAAGTGATGTTGAAGTATCTGTAACGTTGATGGTATGCAATAGCATTTCAATGTGAGTAGTTTCGATGATTGACGTTGATGCAGGTAAACTGTGTATGACTGGAGCCTGTGAATATTAAACAAAAATGATATTGTTATAAAAAAATATAAATGTGCAAAAAGCAAGAAATGTTATAATGCACATACTGGACATATATGAAAATAACATTATGTTTATCTTGGCCAATTCAGTAAGGACTAAAATAAACATCTGACACTCTAAAGGTCTAAAGGTCTACATTGGTATCAATTGGCTGGTCTAGAAACCTTAATTTAATATAGAAAAATACTTGTAATAGTTACTGTAAACTGTGAAACTGTTCTTTAAGTTGTGAGAACAGTCAGAAGACGAAAGACAGAGCTTCAACACATTGACATTATCTCCTTTGTGATCAGTTTCATCATAGAGAAAAAAGTAAATGTTGACTAAGCACTGACACTTATACATCAATATAACATGTTTAATATTGTGATCACATTTTAAATACTTTGGTAGACATGTTATTCTTCTACCTTTACTGTATATGAATTTGTGTTGTAAATTAGGGCAGTCTTCTAGTTTCGATTTTTTACTTACCACATTGGTCACGGTAATGCTAAATGTTCCTGTCGATGTCTTGGAGTAAGTGTCTGACACTTCAAACAGAAGCGTATTAACACCTATTGCACCAGGTAAGGTAGACGCTACCCTGACTATATCTGTATCAACAACACAATAATAAAAGAATTGTTTTTGAAGAAAAACTGATAATGCATGGAGTACAATACCCTAAGATATCCTACTGAACATAAAGGAATGGATGTTTATAAAGCAATGGCAAAAGACAAAAAGATATATGAATAGTCTGAAAGACTATTGCGAAGGAGGAGCTAGGATTATGTTTGGAAACAAAATAATTTTAAGGGTTTTTTTAAAACCTAAACATAATTAACTTCATAACTAATATACTACGTATACTAAGTTTTTATTCTACAAATCAGATACATATTTCACGTTATTTATGATCCAGCATTTGTCTTCTCAACAAAAGAGTCATGACATTTGCCTTTCCCCTCATCTTCAGTAAATAAGATTTTTGTCTTCATTAAATATGAAGTTTTCCTCTCAGTTTCTACTTTATATGTGCCTTTTTCATTTAAAATAAATATTGCAAGCCTGAAAAGGAAAAAATGTATTGTTTTGTCTTGATGAATGGTAAGAAAGTAATTTGCCACAACTGATTGATTAATTGATTTTTAACGGCGCTCAATCACTTTTCGGCTATTTAGCACCAAATTTACCACAAAAAAAAGTAGAGATTATAAACAAAATAATACATGAAACATATTTCATCATTATATATATATATATATATATATATATATACCTTTATTGCTTTAGTTGTATGTGCTTAATCTGTAGATTAATAGTTTTCATTACACATGTAATGCCTCACCTATTGTTTGTCAATCATAATGCAATACTTATGCATTGTAAGGCTAACAAATAAACACTACTTACATGTATTTGTGTCAAAGTAAAAGTAAGGTGTACTCGTCGTCATGTTGACAATCAAAACATCCTCTGGGTTGTCGTCTTTGAACATCAGTGTATACAAAGCGTTACCAACTGCCTCTGTCTCATTGATTGTCGTAGCATTCGGTAGGTTGGTGAAGTATGGAATAGTTTCTGGGGGTATATATGGAGACTTTATTTATAGATATTGCTAGATATGTATGTGCAAATAATCAAATGTAATTACATTCACATAGACAAAAGGTCAAGCATATTTGACAAACGAGCAAACATATATTACCGATGCTACATTGAATGAACACTCTTTGAGATTACACATTCACACTGGTTTTGATTCTAATATTTTTCATTTAAAAAATTATTCTTTGTAATGAAGATTCTATTAACCATTCTAAGATATATTATAATATACAACAGGGGTGTATGTATTACCTCTGATTGTCACAGTCAAGACCTTGGGTCCAACAAGCGAGTGTCCATCAGAAACATACACATTTACGTCATATGATGGAATGGAATGCCCGGTTAGGTTGGCAGAAACTGTGATCACGCCAGCTACAAGTAAAAAATAGATGTAGAGATTAGACCTAATATTAAAATTTGGGATACAAAGGCGTTAATGCATTTCATATTTAATTGATGAAACAAGATTCACAATACTGCAAGACATGAATGGTATACTCAAATAAAGATTTTAAATTTCCTGTGAAAATGAACACGATTTTAAGATTCTTTTCAGCACACAACGTAAAGGACTTGACATGATTTAGTGAAGATTCTATGTCTCACTGGTGTCAAGAAACAGTTTAAGTACAAAAAACGTCATGAAGCTGTTAATAGTCAGCATTATCCATTAAAAGATTATATCTACAGATAATCAATGTATATTCGTGAGGAGATGGATGATGTCCATCAGTTTGGATGTGGCAGTGATAAAAAAAATTCAGGAACGTGAACACATTTCCTTGTAATTGAAATGAGAAAAAATTTCTGTGTAATTGGAATGACAAAGCATTTTTGTGTAATTGGATTGTGCTAAAATAATAATGTTTCCAACATATGTTGTCATTTCTTTCTATATGCCATCAAATATGTCGACTAAAACCTGAATTCAACTATTGATGTGGTATAGTAAAGAGGGTATTAAAGTCGAAATAAATATGTAAATAATGTTTCAACGGATGATGAATAAACCGAATAATTTATTTACTCTCTTTCATGTTAATACAATTTCACATTTGCCCAAACTACATTCTCCATTGCATAATGCATCAGACAATCTGGATTAACACAGGGATTGCTAGGAATAATCAGTAGAACTAACAACATAGACCATTATCTGCCGGCACATTATGGACGTTTCTTCTTTTTGTCAATGCTACAGTTATACATATCTTAGAGAAAAGAACATACAACTTACATGACTGAGAAATGGAGAAAGGACAGGGACTTGAATTACAGGTAAAATTAAATGATAAAGTATCGTTCTCTTTATCAGAAGCCAAAACTGTGTAAATAACGTATGTCAACTTCTGAGCCGTCGTCAAGGAGACATTGGGGGTGGGATCTACAACAATAAAAAGTTAGTGTAAGACAAGGGTAAAATTAAATTTCAACTAAACTTCAAATTATATATGTAATATCACAAGAAATTTGAAATATAATTTATTTCAAAGATATTATTTCTTAACAATATTTGTTCAAATGTGTCTTGTTTCTTAATGGGAATAATAAGAAGTTAAGCTCATCACATATAATTTATTCATATGTCCTTCTTTCCACAGAAAAATGTAATTTCCATAACATTTTTCATATGCACATGTATGGCAATATAAATATTTCTGCCCACTCCCTTGTAAAATCATAAATGCTAATAAGTAATGAGATATGAACTGATTAAGGAGATGTTTTTATATGTTTTTAGATTTGTTAACATGACACACTAAAGAAGCATATCAGACACAAAAGTAGACACAAACATTGAAGATGCCTAATATTCCTTTTCTTTCATTAAACATGCTTATAAAATATATTATCTTTAAATTCCAAGGTGCAACAGTGTAATGCTAATGCTATACCTCACCCTTTCCTTTCGGATAAATGTTTATCTAATGAATGAAAATAATGTTATATGATTTATTATAAGTAAATATTTTGCAAAACAAGGAGGAAACGCTACACCGGAGACATAAGTTTAGTATCTGTTTTAATCCTGACCTAAATTTGTGAATGTCGGCGGGATGTTTTCTGTAATGTTCACAGTAAATATCCCAAAGTTGGCGTCAATTCCATCACTACATGAGATGTTAAGGAGATAAACATTCGTTAAGCTGTACTCCAAATTGGGATTGTTCTGGACATAAATTCCCCAGTTGCCTGTAGATGGAATCTGTTTTACTTCGAATGAAACGTTTGCTGTCATCATAGAGCATGTTATTGATGTTGATGTATCCGTAACATTGATGGTATGCAATAGTGTTTCATTATAGGTTGTCTCGATGATGGATGTTGATGCTGGTAAACTATGGATGACTGGAACCTGTGAATACAACCACTTACTTTTAAGAAAGGCTCAACAAAACTAACTAAGACTTAATTATGAATTTCTTTCATTTCATAGTACATAAATCTGTATTTGTTCATGTTACACATTACTTTGCTTTTAAAAAAAACTATTTGACACTTGGAAAAATTTCCAAATGCTTTAATGATTTAAGTATAGCACTAGACATAAAATGACTTGCGATGCACAAACAGTCTAACAAAGTTATTATATTAACTTGTTGAGACAGCACCATTTTGTTATTACATACCACATTGGTCACATTGATGATGACCGTTCCTGTTGATGTCTGTGAGTAAGGATCTGAGACCGCAAACACAAGAACATTGGTACCTATTGCGCCAGGGAGAGAAGAAGCCACTTGGATTGTATCTATATAAATAAAACGCAATTCAAACATGATCAGACACAAAGTGTAATAACAAAAACAATCATTATAATGAGCCAGATATATTACAAGACCGGTATAACTAATATATAATTTAATGTGTATTGTGTTATTTGACATTTTTCCATAATTATAGATCTGACTTTGGGCCTACCTGGCTAGTTATTTGTTTTATAAACAGATTTCATGGCTAAATTTAGTTGTTGATTTTAAATTATATATTAAGATCATTATTACTTGAAGGTTAACATGTTTACAGATGTTGAGTTCAAGGTCTAAGTTTACTGAGAAACCAATAATATTGTACAAGCATGTTGTAGACAGAGTATTTTCAGAACATTTTTACTGTGAACTAGGTCAAGTGGAGAGGTTTATAAAGTTATTTACATCACAATTGGTATTCCTCATCTTAATATCAGCTTTTAGAGAAATCAATTTTGCTTGTGTTCAGTTTAATTTGAGATAATTTGTTTAAAGTATTCATTAGAATTACAATGCCCTCAATGATTTTAGGACTAAATTACTATCAATGAATTATTGTGATTATTGTGATTTCATTAAGGATATTTTGGATTATATCATTGTGATACATCAAAACTATTGGCACGTTGTCACATTCAAGACTACTAGCACATCAACACATTCTATATTGGAAATCCTTCATAACACCACTGGAATTTATTTGGAATACTCTATAATGTTGGACATGTTTTAGAACTTGTTGGACTTTTTGCGATCTAATTCACAATAGCGAATTTAACGTTCTTTTTAAATCTTCGCTTTGTATTTAGGCAAATAAAATATTACTTGAACTTTACAAAACGTTTGTTTTTCCTTTTTCTGTTACCTAGTTTAAAACCATAGAATCATAACAAAACAGGATTCAGAAAAAATAATCTTGTGAAATAGCCACCAAACAGGGGTAACGAAAAGTATTTTAATGTCAATAAATGAAAAAGCGGTGAAAATAATTTCTCGCATTCATATCAGCAATATTATAGTTTCTTTAAAAATGAGAAGAATATTTTTATTTTTGATACAAAAGAAGATACATACGACCTAGAAATAGAAGCCCATTCAAAACCATGTCAAATGCATTTTATTACTTTTGTATGACATGAGCCTTGTGATATCAATGTTTAAAACACACAAAAGACTTAAAACTAATATGTACCAATACAAAGAACTTATGGTGTGAAATATGCAGACTCTCAGTTTATAAGTTTTCTATCCTTTAATAATTTTGATATAAAAAATTGAATGGAAATATAAATCAAAAAATATATTAATTGCTTTTGTAATGTTTTATTTGCTAGAGAGAATTTTGTAAACTGAAAATATACTTGTACTCGTGTCCAAAGTGAAGTAAGATGTATTTGTCTTCAATGTGACAGTCAAATTATCCCTTGGATTATCGTCCTTGAAACTGAGAGTATATAAGGCATTGCCAGCTGCCACAGTCTCATTGATTGTCATACTAGCTGGTAGACTGATGAAGTACGGTACTGTCTCTGAAACAGAATATGGAAATTTATACAAATATTGGTAGCAAATTACATACATGCATGCATACATACATACATACATACATACATACATACATACATACATACATACATACATACATGTCAAGGGGGAAGCAGATGAGTTTAAGAGCTGAAAATCTCAATTATACTTTTGACTTTTTTCTTACCTGTAATATTGACATTTAAAACAGCGGGTCCCACAAGCGAGTGCCCATCAAAGACATATACATTAACAGCATAAGATCGAATGGGATGTCCATCAAGATTCTGAGATAGCTTGATCACACCAGCTGTCATGAAAAGAAAAATGGAATTAAACCTCGCTAAAATTAGGAATAGGGTTATATCTTTCCAGGATTATATTTAGTGGTTAAAATGAATGAAATGGCATATCAAGGCTACTACAACCTTTTGTATGGTAGAAATTTGATATATAATTTTGCTGGCAAAAGTTGAAGCACATGTAACTGGAATATGACAGAAGACTTCAACCTTTACATCTATGAGGCATATATTCCATACATCTATAGGCATGCTTACAAACGTTCATAAAACTATACTTATATTAGAGACATTTCTTAATCACGGATTCCAACCCATTGAATGAAAATAAATTAAAACTTGCATATAAATAGAAGAAAAGTTATTATTGCATTATCTGCTACTGTTGTACCAGTTTTCGTATCCCTTTCGGACCTCGCATCACAGACAAGTTATATACATGATTTCTCATTTTTAATTCTCGCAGTACAAAGATGACCATTTGCATTGCACATGCAGATATATTGTCTTAGTTATAATGCTAAAGTATGAAAGAAGAAAACGCCCTTTCGCAAAAAATGTGTTTGAAAAGGGAGTGCCCAGTAAACAGAAAATTCTTTTTCTCCAGCAATCTGTACAGTATTACTGGTATAATATGTGAGAAAATAAAACTTGCAAAATCTGTCTACATGGCTCGCATGTGAAAATAAACATACAACACCACTTAAAAGTGTTCAACCTTTAACTTGAAAGGATTGTTTAAGTCTTATTTTTAAGTTGTCACAGACATGTCAGCCATAAGATTATGGTCTTTCTGATAATTTCACAACTGTGAAGTTTATGATAACAAAGATCCTGTATTGAAAAGATGTAACACTTGCTCTTTTAATATTAAATAGTATCATTTCATTTATTTTATCTCAACTTTAGACAAATGTTAATGTTGATTATTGTGTATTATGGTGATTTCTCCGAAAGGAATGTAGTGGGTTGATGCAGGATGTGTAGCCTTGACCTTAATTGATATGCTTAGAGCACACAAGTCAATTATCTTCACTACCAGGTAGACAAGTGTATGTGATGATTATGTTCTGTACACTTGTGGATAAGTATGTTTTGAATTTAAGTCTATTTCGGGTAACATAATTTATTATATGCCTTTTCATTTCAGCTAGACGATGATATAACTCGTTTTCAAGGAAACACGTGCTTGTTTTAGCAGTCATGGTGACAAAAAGGTTAGCGTCCTGGTCTAGCGACCTCAAAAATTATGGGTTCAAATGCTACAATCCAATATGACCAGGTTGACTATCGTGGTGTATCCTTGGGCAAAACACTTTATTCAAATTGCCATGGCACTAAATAACTTGTGTTCCAGACTGGCTGTCAACGGATACTTGGGTACTCGGGTACCCGACCGTAGCGAAAGACCAGGGTATTGAAAATTAATGACGAGTACCCATTCACAAAAAAATTATCGACAACACTATCAAAATATCATATATCATCAGCAGCACACTGGTCTGAGTAGTCCGAGTTTCTTCTGACCCTTGCCACCCCATTTTTGATATTTGGACATTCTTGTTGGGGTGTAGGGTCAAGAGCGCATTTCCTATCAAAATGTTGGAATTTGCCAACATCATTTGATGTCAGCATGGACAACAGCTTACATGCCGGCCCAGCAAACTTTGAACGATCTTTCATTGAGATATACCAGCATGAAATCAATAGGAATATGATTTATTTTCTCAAAAAATCATGAGCATAGCATTTGTTATGCCTTTAATCTGCTGACAGCCGAGACGAAAATACATCATTGCTGAAATTTATCCCAGATCTGACTATTTGCATTTCTAGTCATGTGACTACACAAATCTCGCAACCTAGGTCATACAGTCACATGATATCGACAATAAGCAAATTTCCAAAAGTAGCTGTACATATAATTTGGACATCTTATATAGTAACCACATAAATAAATATAATCTGTTCTCTCCTCACTCAGCCATACAGATGCTATAAATAGAATTTGTGGGAAAGTAGAACAAGGTTTGCTATAAATAGAACATGTTACTGTAGGAAAGTACAAATCCACGGACAAGAGTACATGTACTCGTATATTGTAGTTACGTAAAGTGGTCTTTTCTAAAATACAGTCTGTGGGATTAATGGAATGTTAATATAAATGAGATTTCTGGAAGGTGGATATACCGAAAAGGCGTAATCCATATCCGTTTACGCGTAACGCGTAATTTAGTGGGAAACAAATTTGTTGCTCAAGGGTTGGACATGTCTTTCATGTTCTAACGAGTACCTGGGTACCCGTTAAACAGCGCAACGGGTACCCGGGTAAGTTTTCCATGGTTTTTGACAGCCCTATTCCAGACACCTACCCCCTTCCCAACTTTTATTTCATTACCTTTGATCATAGAGCAACAATTTATCATGTACATTCTTCCTAAGTCCCGACCAAATGATGCCACATTTCCTCTCTTTATGACACTAGAAATTGTGTAGCTCAAAACTGTGTAACTAAAGCAAAGTTCAAACTATTTTATGATGTTTGAATTCAGTCACTTTATATATATATATATATATATATATATATATATATATATATATATACATATATATGGTAAAATTGAAAAGAAAATACTTTCACTCCCTGAGTGTTGTTACTACTTACATGATGAATTTATCGAGAAAGGACACGACGTGTTTGGATAACAGGTGATATTGAACAATAATGCATTGTTCTCATGATCGGTTGCTGACATTGTGTAGATGACAGTTCCACTCTCCTGAGCTGTTGTCAAGGAGATAATGGGCATGGCAGCTAAAATCAGAACATAAAGGGATAAAATACTGGCAAAACATACGTTCACATATTGGACAGGTAAAAGAATAGATGTGAATTTGATTTTACAGAATTTATCAAAGGCAGAAACGAAAACGGAGTTGGATCAACATAAAAACAAAAATGCATCCATTATGCATCAACTGGAAATGTTATTTCAATTTGCATTTATTCAAAATAAATATCTACATTTAAATTTTAAGTAGACCAGAGAAAGGCGATTTTTATAACTAATGTCGACCATGCACAAAGTTCAGTGGTCGGTGGGCGGTGCTATATACTAATATATATTGATACTAATGATGAGCAATATATTGTACATGAGATATTAACGTCCATAGAAGTACATAATGGAACATAATTGTTTTCTCCTGAATCACAAGTTTGATTATGGTATTGGGATACCTAAAGGCTATCAGACCGATGCATATGCATAAGCCAAATCAAGCGAGTGCAACTCGCTTGAGCAAAAAGCATGAATCAAAGTTTGCATTTATTACATAACCCCTATTATACGCCTTTGAAATATGTTTAGCTTTACTTTATGAATGAAATTTAAAATGATTTGGGGTTTATAAAATCAGCATGCCACTGTTAAAGACAACATTGAAGTAGGCTTGTGTGTGATGCGGAAATACAGACTACACCGCTGTATAAAATATTAGATCAAGCATGTAAATAGGTACATAATAAATGCTTAATTCAAACCTAAATTCGTGAATGTTGGCGGGATATTTTCTATAATGTTCACGGTCATTATTCCAGTGGCTGCATCGATTCCGTCATTACATGAAATGTTGAGAGAATACACGTTTGTTATGTTGTACTCCAAACCAGGACTATCCTTGAGGTAAATCCCCCACTCAGTTGTATTTGGAACCATCTGTACTAGGAACGGGACGGACATTGTCGTCAGGTTGCATGTAATCAATGTTGACAGATCTGTCACATTGATGGTATGTAGCAATGTTTCAATGTAGGTTGTCTCGATGATTGACGTTGACGCCGGTAAATTGTGAATGACTGGAGCCTGTAAACATAAAGTCTTGTCTTGTCAGATAGTGGTCACCTATATTAAATTACTCATGTTAACATGCAGGATTATTACTGTATAAAAACATGTTCTAGCGGACACGAACAATAGTGGGCTTTCCAAACAAATGGATATATATTTACATCCATCAGTATTTTCCTACACATTCCCATTACAGAATTTCTCGAGAAACGAAAACACTTGTAAATTTAGAAAAGCCCAAAAGTTGGTACATAGCAAAACTAAATCATCAACAGACAGTATAGACACAGTTTCATTTCGTATGAATAAATGAATCCAAAATCAAAGACTTTATTTGGCATTCATGATAAAACATGGATTACTCTGTTTCACTTTGATAAACTTTTATCACCTCTTCAGGTGAATAAAACTGGTCAACAAGTAGCTACCCCAAACAACTGTGACCATTCTTAATTAGGATGTAGATTGTATCAAGTCACATTTACGTACTAAATGCCAAGTCATAGAAATAGAACAAACATCCACTGTCTTATATGCGGCTTGCATTGTTTTGATAATTTCAATTAGAAGATGACCCTGTATTAATATTAGCTTTTTATTCTTTGTAGTTTAGTTCTGCTGTACTAAATTTTAAAAGAACAATTTGAGATAGAGAAAACTCTTATAGTAACAAATTAAAAATATATGTAGGGACAATACAGTAGCCAGTCGGTTATTCATATTGTTTTAAAATAAAAAAAACATTAACTACAATGAACATCTTGACCTGAAGCATATAGCGTGTAAGCTTTCAGGTTAATGCAAATAAATATTGAAACATTTCTTTACAAAATAACAACATGCAGATATTTATAGGATTGTCTCGAAATAATGTTTTCCACTATAAAGGACAGACAGTGCAAGCAATACAACAATAATACAAATCGGAAAACAACATTAGCCTATGCAGTTGTGATTTGTTAGGCTGTAGACAAATATAGTCTAAGTGTTTACCCCAGAGTAATAATTAACTCAACACAGTTATACAATCGTTCAAATGAGATAAATTTAAGCGAATACACCATATTTATACCAAGCGATTTGCAACCAGTAGAAGGAGGACAGTGTTGTAAGCAAACAAAACATGGAAAAATGATCCAACGATTGTCATTATAACTGGTTTGTGTGTGTATGTGTGGTTGTGTGTTTTTGAGTGTGTGCTTGATCTAAATTACATATGGAGAGCTCATGGATACTACGGTATAATTGTCCATAAAAGAAGTATGGGTGTCCAAGATGACTCACCACCCACAGGAGCAACTTGTAGCTAGGTACCGTGTTTCCATCAATAATACTTTTGGTTGTATGTATTTACTTGATTAAGCTGACAATAATCCACACGGCATCTTAATAAATACACGAGAATTTGATTCTATATTTGGAGCCTGGTCTCTATTATTACAAATTAACAGGTCTGGTAAATCAAGGGTTATGTTCACGTTTGCCGAAATGTAACATCGGCATAGAAAGCCTCAGATAATCCTGAATAATACAAAATTTGTCAAGCATCAACACACAAATTTGAGCTACCATACATATTGCTTATATTAGAGACACAGACTGAACTGGAATATTGTTCATTGATACAACCAGAAGTGTGATCGATGGTATTGCCACAAGTACTATGTTAAATAAAGTCACGAACTATAGTGAGGGTCCATGCCAAACAGACTCTGGAGTATTTCTGGTCTAACTCTGAGGGCTATGATTTGAATATCCTGCCATGTGTGCATACTACAGTGTTTGAAGAAACTACCACACTGTTTCTACTAGACGCTTGTGCTCCACAATAGTATCCAAGCACTTTTGCTGACACCCATAGTCATTCTGTTTTATCTTAACAATATACATGTACTTAAAAGGTAGAACTCATTTTAATTTAAAAAAATTAGGGAAAGCAAAGAAATATACCAATATTTAGACAGACAAATAGTATGAAATTTATGTAAATTAATGAAGTCAAAACGTATTCCTTTTTAATTAACATGTGGTAAATTTAAACGAAAGCGTGTTCTTTTATTCATACAGTATAGCACTAATCTCTTTTAGTCCAGGTTGTCTCTACTCTTTTAAAGACCTAGTTCCACCTCTGAGACTAATTCTAAATTTGTTTTCTACATCTGTTCATGAAATCTGTAATCTATTTTCAAAATAACATTAAAAAAGAAGGGATAGTCTAACCTGTTTGGAAAAAGTTGGAAAAACAAGGGTCCGACAAAGCAAGTAGCAAAATGTAGGAAAAGTTAAAAAATGTTGGGCTGCGAGAAATACCGCTCTTTAAATCTAAATAATCATTTCTTAGAGGTTAATTGTGTGTGTGTGTGTGTGTGTGTGTGTATTTCTAAACACTTAGAAGATATATAAAATACCCAGAGTAGATCAATCTATTCCCTGCATACAATGTGAAGTTTACGATGGACAAACTGTGCATTTATTGACACAAAGTCTTTTTCAAGGATTTTTCACATATTCCTAAGACAGAAAAAGAGTAAACACATTAAAAAGTGTGTGGCACATATCCCGAGTTAAAAATAAAATATAGTGTTCTACTATACTGTATCTCAATACTAACAATATTGAGCAATGGTGGTCCAGCAGTTAAGGCGTTTGACTTAAACAGACGTATGCGTATTCCATTCAAACCAATGGATCTGTCATAATTGGCGACAGTTGTGTATTCATTATCAAAGTACTATGCTTTACTTCTATGTGAACTACATCATCCTGAACATCTTGCTGCATCGTAAAACACCAAAACCAAATTAGTCAATATTATTAGGGCATTGGAGTTATTACAGTGTCCATTCTTTGCATTTGGTCGTAGACTGAAAACCTAATAGCTGCAAAGTTGTTTCTTACCACATTGGACACTATAATTGTGAACGTCCCTGTTGATGTCTGGCTGTATGGGTCCATCACTTTAAATACAAGCTCGATGTTACCTATGGCACCAGCTAGAGAGGAGAGGACTTTGATTTCTTCTACATAATGAGAAAAGTAAAAATATAATAAGGAAGTACAATACTCAAAGTACAATAATGACGATGACATGCATGGATACAGTGCTAATCTATGTAAGTGAAGGAAATGTAAATTAAACTTTTGAGAAGAAGAAAAAGAATGAGTCCATCTCAATATCTGAAATGTTTTACTTTGCCATTCCAATAATTAATGAATAGGTGTTGTCAAGAATGGAAACTACATACCATTAAAATATGCATAGAAACAATTTTGTATGACGATTGACACAACAATATCAGGAGCACCTATTAGCAATAAAATGACATAGACTGAAGGTTGGAAACGTACTTTAAACACTGTTACAATACTTTATTTGTGACAATACATTTTCCAAGCTAATATAACAACTTACTTGAAATTGCATCAAAGGTGAATACAGATGTACTTGTCGTCATCGTGACAGTCAAGTTATCCTTTGGGTTGGCATCTATGAAGCTGAGAGTATACAAAACATTACCAATTGCCACCGTTTCACTGATGGTCGTGTTTGCAGGTAGATTGGTGAAATATGGAATTGTTTCTGAAAACACATAAAAGACTTACTACTTAGCATATTCACACAAAGGACTTCATTCAGAATACCAATGGAACTTCTTCGGATAGCTTGATACTTTAGGAGTTAATGGAAGTGTTATGAATGGATTCATTCATAACTGTAAGTTATTATTATTTTTTCACTTTGTATTATAGTAAATAAATTTATATTTTCAATTCTACAAAAAACTGTTCATTTTTAGTCTTCTTTGCTGCTTAGTTTAAGATCATAGTCGTAACACACACACACACACACACACACACACATACACACACACACACACACATACAAAAATACATACATACATACAAAAATACATATATACATATCCATTCCTTAAAATCTGAAAGTGACATTTAATTTCAAAATTATCCATCTATTAATACGGTTGTTTTTCTTCAAAACAGTTGGAGTCCAAGAATGTAGAATACCAATATTGTGATTCTATGTTCATTTGATCATTTGAATTTACTTGTAATAAATTGCCACAAACATGTTAAAGAGGTATAAACAACACCTGTAATCGTGACATTCAGGACAGTTGGTCCAACAAGCGAGCGCCCGTCATAGACGTAAATGTTAACGGAATATAATGGAACGGGCCATCCTTGCAAGTCTGCAGACACAGTGATCAAGCCAGCTAGAATAAAAATAAAGGTGGCAGAGGCTATAAGAGATTAATTTATTAGCTGTGTTTGCTAAGTAATCACACTAAAGGAGAAATATTTTTCATTTTGAGTTACACTGAAGCATCAATCACAGTATATAACAACACAAAGGCATTAAGGCTTTTTATATGTCGACTCATTTTTGCATGTTTCTGTTAGTGTCTCTCAATTATAAATATTAACTGACTACAAAAATTTAATTGGAAACAGGATTTAAAATATAAATACTGTAAATGTGTTGTTTAAAGTTCAATATAATATTATAAAAAGATAGAGAAGTTTCCGTAACATTTACTTGGTGGATGAAAAGCAGACCAAAACTCTACTACTATTTATATTTATAGTGATTAGGTTGGATTCTATACTAATGCAGGCAACTTATGGAAGACCTTACTGATGAGTGCATTAATCCATAATGATGAAATTATTTTAGAGTTTAATGGACAAAACTTTTATAATTATTAAAACCCAGAAGACGTCCTACAAACCTTTTCAAAAACAAATAATCAAAATTTTAACGAAGAAGGAGAGACATAAGCGAAAAAATAGTTCAGTAGTAAGTCATCTAATTATATTCATGTATAACTGATACAACCTAGAGAAAAAGAAGAAGAAACAAACAATGATACTCACTTGAGTTTGAAATTGTAAAAGGGCATGTGGTTGGATAACAAGTAAAATTAAACGTCAAAACATCATTTTCATTATCAGTTGCAGACACTATATAGACCACATTTCCTGTTGTTTGTGCTGTCGTCAAGGACACAGTGATGTTACCTAAAATGGGAAAGATTGATAACAAAAGTTCACTGAAAATCATGGTTTCTTAGAGAGATCTTTCCCAAGCAACTTCACCCCTTCAGCTGACCCTCACCTCCTAGAAATATAGGCCTAGAGCGGCATCAGACCTTACTCCCCTCCACAAACAATCTACTGTAAAGTCATTTTTACCCCTCAGAAAAATAGCGCAGTTTCTCCTCCATCGAAAATTATATTCTACAGTATTTGTTTCTAATTAATTGAAAACTGATTCTAGAGTGATTGTTCCAACTATGGTGTCTATTTCATTCAAGTTAAAAGCCCCTTGTCTCCCCTCCTCATTTTCTCCTTGAAATTAATCAACAATTTGCTATTTTAAAATACGGTGACAAAAGGTGTTGCATGCATATTTATGAGGTAATGTTCAGCCAGAATCTGCACATATTGTATTTTCTGCATTGGCATAATTGTATGTCAATAAAATGTTAATTTTTTTTTATGTCAGGGAACACCGTTATGATGCAATGTCTTTGGTTTGCATTTTGTGATCTATATTAAAACATAAAGTACAAAACTAGTTCCATGTTATTTTTTCCATTGAAGGAAAGCTTGTCTAGACTTTTTTCCCTTGGAAAGTCTACTCTGTCTAAGAGGTGGAGGCGGGAGGTTGCTCAATGAAATTTATTTGCACGGAAAATTTACTCAAAACCGTTTCAGTGAAGAGGAGTGAAGAGTGTCTCCCATGAGCAAATATTGCTCCGAGGCAGGTACGGAAAAGTTATTAAACATTTCAGGCATGTTTCATTGGAATCTTGATGGGGTCTTGAACTATCATATTCAAAGAGCATTTACATTTTTGTCAAATATTTTAAAAATTATTAAGGAAGTTTTGTCCCACTAAATGGACCAGAATCATGTGTTTCCTTATCATATTTACTGTATGAAACAGTTGCTGTCAGAAAAGACTTGATAACAGATTGAAAATTCATTATTGAATGAGTTTTCTTCTGCTGTAAATGAGCAATATACTTGAGTGTTATCCCATGTTGTTTGCAATGAACATACTTCATATATTTAAAATGACAGCATTTGCTAAATAATTAGATGCATTTTTATTTGTATGCAAATTCAATGAAAAATAGAGCAATGAAATCACTCACTGTCTTTCAAACAAGTTTGTATAAAGCAGGATAGAATATTTCTGTTTAATTACGAGAAAGAACATCATGCATTTTCAGACATATTTAGAAAATACTTTAAAATGACTACCAAATAAAATAGATCAATTGCAAACAAAGACGTTTATATCTGAGAACACACTGGCTATAATGTCATTACTAAAACACTAATCTTAACTAATAAATATGACTATATTTCAAATTCAAATATCACCTTGTGTCTTTTTCTTTACTGACTACATTGGTCATTTGTAACTTTAATCAACCTAAATTAAGATAGGCAATAGTATTGTATTCCAGCGATGATTATAGCAGTTTAGAAATCAAATGAGATAAATAAAAATGTCTCTAAAATCAAACCTAAATTTGTAAACGTTGGCGGCTTATTCTCTGTAATGTTCACAGTAAATACTGCAGTAGTTGCGTTCCATCCGTCAGTACAAGAGATGGTAAGGGGAAAGAACTTAACACTGCTGTACTGCAACCCAGGACTGTTCTGAAGGTAAATCCCCCAGTAGGTTGTACTCGGTATCTGCTTCACTAGGAATGGGACATCTGTTGACATCAGTGAGCATGTAATATTTGTTGAGGTATCCGTAACGTTGATGGTATGCAACAGAGTTTCATTGTATGTCGTTTCAATGATAGCTTTTGATGCCGGTAAATTATGAATGACTGGAGCCTGTAAACATAAGAAAAAAGGATTTAACCAATAACTAAGTGTGGAAACTTCAGAGTTTTGCCTAAATGAGTTACTTGTCTGATTTACTTTAGAGTTTTATCTGAGTTGCTTTAGAGTTTTGTCTAACCGAGTTAAAAGTTTTGCTTTACTAAAAAATGTGTATTGATGTTTTTAAAAAAAAACATAAAAAAACTATTTTTGCACGTCTAGAAACAGAACTCAGTATGAATATGTAACTTTGTAAAATGAATTTCTATCTTTCCTTACAGATTATATCTTAGTCAAACGTTTTGATATCCGATAAAAAAAAAAGTACAGTATGAATAGGATAACAGGATTTGGTCAACTGCAACAAAATAATTTTGTTACCAAATTAGAATGCTTGATATGCTTGATTTATGACAATGTAATAGACCAATGTGCTCAGCTTTCTGCCTTTTGTGTAGAATTAGTATTAGATCTTGCCAGTTTCATTTCCTTGTAATAAATTGATGTAAACACACACACACACACACATACACACACACACACACACACAGAGTATTTATATATATATATATATATATATATATATATATGACTTTTGACTGCTTCTAGACTTTCATTGGCACAGATTGTTATGATCTTTATACTTACCACATTGGTCACAGTAATTGTAAAAGTTCCTGTGGATGTCTGGGAGTATGGATCGGACACTTTAAATAAAAGGATGTTATTACCTAATGCTCCAGATAGTACAGAGGTGACTTTGATTCCACCTAAATTTAAAAAAGAAAACAATGAATGTAACAGAGGTGTGTAAACCAGGGCCTATAAAGGAAACGATTTGAATAGCAGATACAACATGAAAGAGACAAGATCGAAAACTCAAGAAAGTAAAGACTATTGCATATATTTGCCACATCTTTGCTCTAATTCCCATTGGAAAAGTTCATACACTTAATACATACAGATGAAGAACAGGTCTATGCATATCAGATGCACAATTGTTGAAACATGAGATATTACACTTGTTTTGTAAACAGCAAAACTTCCACTGAAACCGGTATGCAAACAAAATTATGTTTCAGATAAGTATAATACCATGTATAATGGAATAATACCTTATTTTCTTATCAGCAACATTTGCATGACTCTATTTTATCTAGTTGTTTGTTCATTCATAAGAGATGCTTCTGATGGAACCTTGATGAATAATCACATATGAGATGAACTATAGGCTCTGCATGATATTTTAAGCTACTCGCTACTTAACAAAATGTCACTACAGCGACAAAGTGAATTGATTTTTAAGTTGTCTCCATTTCAATATCTACAAACTACACGAGACAATAACCAGGTATATCATTTCAAGATGAAAAAATTTGACATATTTACCAACACTGTAGACATGGTGAAAATAAAAAAAGATATATAGTAAATATAGATATTCTTTCAATTATATAATCATTGCTACATTTTCAAACATTAATATGATTGCAAAATAATTAAAATTGGTTTCTATATGAATGTTAAAGAAAACTGCCAACATACGTGTAGTTGAGTCGAAGGTAAAGTAAGGTGTACTGGTCATCATCGTGACAGTCAAAACATCCTCTGGATTATCATCAGTGAAGCTGATGGTATACAGGGTACTGCCAACTGCCATTTGTTCACTGATTGTAGTAGCAGCCGGAAGATTGTTGAAGTACGGAATTGTTTCTAAGAGAACATAGATAATTTTATAAACCTTAGGTAGACAGGAAAGATGAACTTATCCATGAGTTTTGTTTTCCTTTTGTAATCGAGTCATAACTCAATTCTGGTAACAAATGGTACAAAATGTCCATTTTTGTATTTTCCAGTAGAATGACCGCTATAAACGTTCATGTCCATTAATAGAACAAATCCATTATGTAACTGATTAGTGTGTAAAATGACATATATCAACTGCGACAGGACAATGGTGTTCAGAGAGTAAATTTTGGGATCATTGCAGGGGTTGTACAAGCTGGTTGCAAGGCCAAGAAGATGTGATATCTGGTACATTTCAACCAGAACATCCTTTACAATCCATCATAGATGCAATCCGTTAGTACTGCATTTCTTGTGGAGTATACAAAAATAGATGTAGTCTATATTTTCCAAGTTAATATTTATGAATCGGTTGCATAGATGATTTACTCAAGTATGCTGTGTTTCATGCACAAAATGATAACACAACGTAAAAACAAAAACTTGTGAATATAATTATCGTAGAAAAATAACAGTATTAGATTACATTTACCAATAACTATAATGTTACACACATCAATACATGAATTTTCATGTGTACATTGGTGCGCAAGTGCAGACATACAAACAAATGGCAGTGGAACATCTACAAAATGTGTTAAGTTACGTAAACTATTTTAATACCAAACTACAAGCGTTCTAGATTATCAAAACTTGATATGTATTTCATCACTTATAGCATGCCTTGACCGTCATTTGATTGAAAATAAGAAACAGACAAAGACAACTAAGGGACATTCACAATACCTGTAATAGTGACGTTTAAGATAGCAGGTCCTACAAGTGAGCGTCCATCAAAGACATAGGCGTATATAGCATATGCTGAAATATTGTGTCCGTCTAGGTTCTGAGATAGGCTGATCTTGCCAGCTGTAATGAAAATGATCAACATAGGTTAGATTTTCCATTGCAAATTTTATTAACATTTGTATTATCTGAATTGTTTGTTCACAATTAATTGCAGTGTTAGCACTGAATGGTTTTGAAGCCACAAAATTGAAGAAGAAAAAAACATTTGTAACCTCTTTACACCACGTTGAAAATGTTTTTTTTTGTTTTTAAACAAATTGGCCAAGAAAGAATATTTCAAAATGCTTTAAGAAAAGTCAGAAAACCATGATGATTTACAAGGATTTATGTCTCTCGAGTATAGTAAATTAATTCTGATAACAAGCATTAGAAGATCGTATGTAACATTGTCAAACGTTTTCTCATTTTTGACGTGATCCTGAATCAGCAACAAATTATGAGGTTGACTTTTATATTTCACTGTGTATTTTAGGGATAATTGTGATAAATAGGAAGGTACGTCTCATTTTAATTTTAAAATAATATTTCAAGCTTGAGGTAAAAAATGTCTATATTCAAAAAAACGAAACATTCATAAGTTGCTATGTATTTAGGTGCAGTGAACAAAGGTAAATATATGTCCAAAATAAAAGTCAGTTAATAGAAAAGCATAGTGAGAAATTCTGTCAATATTAGCCATATCGCAATAGCTAATTATTATTCATAATTAAATTCTAAATTATGTGTGTCAGTGACGCATCTCAGGGCTGGTGTTAAACAATTAGTGTAGTAGCTACCAGGCCTAGCTAGATTATTACCAGTGTGAGTATGTAAGCCTTTCCTGCTAGAAAATAACCTTCTATGTCCATGCAGTCAAAACTCCCGCATGTGCCTTCTTTAGGCAAGCTACGGAAAGTTGATACACGCAGCCCCAGGCTAAAATGCAGGGTAATTCGGAGGTGCTTGACCCAAAAAAACCCACATTTGGTACAGACCCGCCAGCATCTGTCAACCATACCCCGGCTATAGGTCAAAAAGTGCCTTATGTCTTAAGAGTTACTTAACACACTGTTTGGCAATTAATGCAAAGCAGGGTGTGTCAATACCTGTCTTTAATTCATCATTTTTGGAAACGATAAAGAAACAACAATCAGATCATCCTAATATATACCACTTAAACCATTCTTAGCAATACAATAAATTGAGGTAGAAGTGACTTCATGACGTAAGGTAGTGCTGACGTAATTCTGATCTGAGCAGTGAAGTTAGCTTTGCACCAGTGACCTTCCTTAAATGTGCAAATATCATCATCTTGGGGTATCAAAGGTGCAAACGTACAGGGTGCTGTTGGGTGCTATATGTACAGTAGAAGCTCAAATACATTCTGAAGAATAGAGTAATAAAGTCACATGATTACAAATGTTTACAAAATTTGCAAATGGTCTGTCACGACAGACTACTTGGTGTTTTGGTAGATAATAATCTATCATGGACTGATCATATCAAACATATCAGTAAAAAGGTCAATTCAAGTTTATGGCTTCTCAGTAGGATAAGACATTTTCTCCCTGAAAAGCACAGAAAACTATTTTATAACAGTTTCATTTAGACTACTGTAATACAGTATGGGGTAATTCAAATGATAAAAACAAATCAAAGTTGGAAAATGTTCAGAAAAGAGCATTTAGGCTAATATCAAACCAGAAAGAAAGCAAGGAAAATTTAGTTGGTAAGTTAAAAATATTACCTGTTAAAGACCGAATATGTTTAAGAAAAGCCAAATTAATGTACAGGATATCCAATAATAGTGCTCCTGAATATTTACAATCCCTATTCCAGTATAGGCTACCTGGTAATACACCCCAACTGCGATCAATATCTACAAAACAGTAAAAAATTCCCAAACCAAATAAGGAATTATTCAAGAAAAGTTTCCAATACTCTGGAACTTTGCTCTGGAATAGTATTCCAGTTGAGATTAGAAATGCCCACTCTATTTCCATCTTCCAAACCCAATATATCCAGTGGCTTCTAAGATGCTGCTGAATTAAATAAATTCCTTGTATGAGGGCATCAAGGTAGATTAGTTCTTAGCTAATTGTGTTACCCTCTTTAAATAAAGTCATTATTATTATTATTATTATTACATGTCAAATTTACATTTAAAACACCCTCTGTATGTTTGTTTTATTTTGAACACACTTCGATAAACCGTTAGATGTGATATCTTTGACAGCAAATGCTGTCGTCAATACATGAGATGTCTTTGTTTTATTTAAGAAGTTGTGTTACGTACAGCACAAATAATTTTGGCAACTTGAAATAATAATCAA